>BPTQ01000007.1:307990394-308114752 GCA_019973895.1 Chrysanthemum seticuspe | reverse complement strand
TAAGTATTCATTCAATAAAACAAGAGATACACAACCAAATCTCTAAAAACTAAGAGAATGAACTTTAACCATATAAGTACTACTAATACTAATCTCATTTCGGGATTTAGAATGTGACAATGTGCTTAAGTCTAGGGATGGGTGGACTTGTTGAATTGATCCAACTTTGCAAGAAGATGATTGAACATGAAATGTATCTCATTTCGTACTTCTTGAACAAGTCCTTGAGTTTTTAGACAATTTGGGCAAATATTGTCTTGGTTTGGCTCCGAAGGAAAAAGGATGTTTTGAGGGGGCTCAATGTGTGTTTGAGGGTCTTCATTTTGAGAAGTAGGGAGAGGTTCTAAAAATGAGGGTGGTAATGGAACTTCTTCCATATGATCAAGGTTGTTCCTTGTCTCCCATGATGGGCTAGTTGGTGTTGTAGGTGGTTCCCGATTCAATGAAAAGGTTGGTGAATGGGAGGTTCTTGGTGATGAATGAAACAATGAATATATGTTTGGATGCGGAAGAGGCTCATTCAATGAGTGTAGTCCATTCTTAATGAATGAAGGTTTTGATGGCTTGCTAGAACTATCCATGTTAGGTTTGGAACTAGATGATCCCTTTTCTAGTTGGAAAGATTTGATGCTAATCCTTGCGATTCTCTTAGCTTTTGTTGGATGGGTTTGATGAGGTGGGATTCTAGAGTCATTATCTCTAATAGGAGATGTTTCGGTGGATGAAATTTCATGGATCAATTGGCCCTTTCTTTTGGATGATCCTATGTTTGAGGAGTTGTTGCTAAGGGCTTTAGTCATGGTGATGAAGGTGCTAATTTGAGCTTCTAATTTCTGATTTTTGAGAGGTAATTGAGGATGGTACCATAAACCTAAGATTGTTTGGTTTATAAAGAGTAATTTGAATTTGGGAATTAAATTCTTGACCACTTAGAATACTAAGCATGCTCTTGAGGTTTTGATCAGCTCTAGGAGAATAATTAATGTGTGCTAAGAGTGGTTAGATAACCAAAAGGTGACATAAGTTTGAATATAGAAGCTGGTTTATGCTCTCTGCATCTACGGATCCCGCGGATCCCTATCAGTAGGGATCCGCCTGGTTAAAGATCAGGGATCCGGCTATCAGACAAGGTCTAGGTGAAATTATTATGCTTTTGTAAGGTTTGATATTAATGGATTTCGAGGGTTTGACTTAATTATGAAGTCTTTAGCTGTTGGATATCTCAAATCCTTAACCATAACAAGTAATGGTGCTTAATGATGGTTTTTGGCCAAGAAAATTTGACTTTGGGTAGTCTAACTATATGTTTGACAATGATTCCATTTAATTTGATGTGGAGAAGTGGTGATAACAAGTCCTAGAACTCAGATGATATTCTAATAGGAATTTACTAAAATCCAAAAAAAAAAACAAAAAAAATAATAAAAAGAATTGAAAAACAATTTTTGGCCTTAATTTTGATTAAAAGGTGATTGAGATTAATTTGCTAAAAATGAAAGATATACCTAACTAAGTGCTATCAAGAGTGATAGATAATGTGTGAGTGTTAGAGCGGAATTATGGTGAGTTTTGACTAGTGGAAAAATCAAAAATATTTCAAGGATGTATCCTAGATAGGTCTTGGATGAGAGTGAGATCCTCAACTATTTGAGAAAAACTTAGTTGGCTCTAGTATCTTATGTTTGACTAGTTGGAGATGATCTAATAGAATGTTTTGATGTACTCAAATCTGTATTGCATATCAGATACCACGGATCCCACGGTTCCCTTCTGGGAGGGAACCGTCTAGTACAAATGCTGGGATCCGCCTACTGCAGATCAGAAGGCTTTCAGCAAATGTGCAATTTTGCACTTCTTAGTAGATGCACTTCCTAGTGGTTTCTATGGGAACTAGACGTACGAGCACAACTACCATGATGTATCGCAAAGTAGAGATAGCTAGAATTCCTAGAATGAGTGACGACGACCATTCAAGGGTCGTAAAATCTCATTTTCCAAGTACCTACGTTAGAATTGTTTGGTGCCATGATATGGCCATACCTACAAACTACAAGCATAATTTAAAAAGTTTACAAACCATTGTTTGAAATTGTTCATCAAAGTTTGATTCTTCAAACCTTACCTTTCTCCTCCTTCTTCACTTCTTCACCCGTCCTTCACTCTGTATCAAACTATCTTCACTTCTTCTTCTTTAAGAAATTTGCGAAGCATTTGAAGATTCCCTTGGTTTGTTGCCATTCGGGTGATTCATTTGGGATGTTTGGCAATTGATTGATGTAGTCCAAGGGGTCAAGGTCGATATTTGCGAGTGGGTTGCTACTACTCCCTTCAACTCCACCTTCTCCTTGCCTTTCCCTTTCGTCCGAGGAGTCCGTGGGTAGGTGTGGTCTCTTGCCTTCCACCATAAACCTTGTTGTTCTACCTTCGGTCAATGGTACCATAACCTTATTGCAAAAGCTATGATCAAGGGATTGTGGAGAAGGGTCTAAAGCAAAGATGAATTTGGCGAGACGGGTTAAAAGCATTGCGTATGGAAGCACCATCTTGTCCATGCTTCTAACACTTGCCATTCTTTTTACTATGTAGTAGGCAAGGTTGAATTGAGTATTGGTCACTAGGCAATAGATCATGAAGCTTAGACATGCGTTGGGGTGGTCCTTGTTCCCTACTAGGCATACCACATTTTCTCTTATTACATCCTCCCACTTTCTATACAATGCATACATTTCCGAAAGCTCCATTTGAAAAGGATCCCTATGGATCACTTTTGACTTCCTTGTGACTCTTGATGGTGAGGCTCTTGGCATGAACACGGTGTCCCTCACCGTGGTTGCTTCCGGGATCAAATTGTAGTAAATATCATGATGATCAACCATTGTGTGTAGTTGTTCCAAAGACCATTCATTCGAGTACATACAAATGCCTTGAAAAGGAAATCCTATAATTCTTCCAAACTCTATAAGAGAAAGACTAAACTCTCGCTCATTGATGGTGATTTCAATTGAGATGGACCCGTCATCATTTCTTATTATCCCCATTGTCTTGTAAAACTCAAGTACAAAGACCGGGAAAATTTGTTCATTTATATCCAATAAACAATCTTACCCAATAGTTGCACAAACTTCCCTTATGTCAGTATTTGCAAGAAATGATGGATCAACAACTCTACCTTCATGAAAAAGTCTCCTTTCGAGCAACTTAAAGGCTTTTCTATCGTCCGGACTTAAGCCATTTTTCCTATGATACATGGGTATGTAGTGGGCGGTGTCTTGGTAATCTTGTTGCTTGTTGCTAGGCTTTTCATCACAATTTTGCTCTCATCATCTTTGTTGGGTTCAAGAAATGTGTTTAATTTGTATTAACAATGTTAAATCTTTGATTTAGATTATCTTAGAAAACAATGTGATGACAAATTATGGAAAACCCATTTGAACCCAACTCTTAAAGATGAAGTAATTGTAATTCTAAGAATCAAGGAATTAGATTAACAATGTAGTGAAGATTAAACTTACACACGTGATTGTTAGGCTTGAGAAAAATGATCAATTAGCTCCTATGAACAGTAACTGAGTCTTTGTTCGTGAGTCTGTGAAATGAGTGATGGTGGAACATCCACAGTGATCATTTTTAGCTTATACTGTCTTCTGTTACACAGATCCCGCGGATCCCTCTCATTTGGGATCCGTCTAGTATAAACTTAGGGATCCGGCATGACAGTAAAAAGTCAGCTCAAGAAATTCCTTGATAACTTTGGCTTGGGAGTTCTAAGATACCTAGTGTTTTGGTGTTAATGTTCTAAAACTTGTGGTTTGAGGTTTTGATGATTTAATGCTATTCCTATTAGACAAGGTTCCCTTTTTAAGAATTAGTCGTAATTCTTGGGAAACTTTTCAAACATTATAATAAAATCTCATTTTATTATAACATAAGAAGTTTCACATGGATATTTATTGATATGCATGAAATGTCTATAAATCCTTTGTGACGTATAATGATAATGGTTATCAAATAACCAAAATGTCATTATTATGAAATCATAGTGTAGTTTCTACAAATAAGTCAAAGAGTACTATTTTTGATAATAACTTTAATATAGAAAAACTATTAGAACAATTACTAATAAATCATGCAACTATGATTTCAATAATAAAATTAAAAGCAAGTGATTAGTAATCATACCTTGGCTAAATATTCTTTTTGCGAAAGGAAATATTTAGATAAGTTCTTTTATGCTCTTCTTGGTAGCTCCAAACTCAAGTATGGATAATGCTTAGAAAAAAATGTTAGAGCATTCTATCATTGTCCAACAATAACCAATATAGTGATTTTAAAATATGATGAAGATAATCATTCTTTGTAGTTTTCAAACATATACGGATCGTATCAAGTCTTTAAAGTACAACATACTTTAAGAAACTTGGTAACGAAGCTCTGATGCCAATTGTGGAAAACTAGAAGGGGGGGGGGTTGAATAGTTTTACCAATTTAAAACTTCCTTTTAAATATTTAGATCGACTTATGTCAATATATTTGGTTGTTTATGTTGGACGTTGATAGATAGATATATAAACGTGTAATGAAAGATAAAGAGTAAGAAGCACATCACCACGACACAAGTATTTATAGTGGTTCGGCTACAAGGACACCTTCCTTGCCCTACTCCACTCCCCGAGTCACCTACTCGAGAGTTCGTAAACACTACACCAACTCCTTATGGCGGAGAAGCCTTCACAACGTCGCTTAACCTTTTTCCGGTACAAAGCTAAATACCGAGTTCTTTCACACCAAGGCGAACCACACCTAACACAACGTCGCCTACCCTTTATACGGTGCTAGGCTAACCACCGAGTTCTTTCACACCTTAGGAGAACTAATCCTTCACAACGTCGCCTACCCTTTATTAGGTACTAGGCTAAGCACCTAGTTCCATTACTATGGAGGAACTACTACCCTTCACGACACAACACCTATTATCAAGGAGATCTACTCCTTGTTACAACACCATCAAGGATATCACCATCCTTGTAAATAAACAAATACTTATATGTATAACGATGCACCTCATCGATTATACGACCTAAGCATTCTTCCCAAATGCTACTTGATTTGATTCTTTGGCATCCTTCACTAATGCCTTTGACACAACGCTTGGCAACCTTCACTAATGCCTTCGTCTTGACACCTTTAGCATTCTTCACTAATGCTTTGACACGAATGATGAGCATCTTTCACTAATGCTTGCATCTTTACACTTTCGGCATTCTTCACTAATGCCTTCAACCCAACGTCTATGGAGAAAGGTAGATCTATCAACAAGAGAACCTTCGTTGTCTTGATGATGACGAAGCATGGCAACTCATAGACTTGAGCTTGCACGTCTTCAAGAAGTGGGGATCTTTCCTTTAGGAGGAACCTAGTAGATCACACTAAAACAAAAGATAAACTACATAAATCACTTAGATCTGAGGTTAGAGGGTTAGAATACTTTGGGGAAGTATATATGAAAAAGCACACCTAGAGAGGAAGAAATGGCTCTCTATTTATAAAGGAAATTCTCTTCTGTTTCCCCGGATCCCATGGATCCCTACCACAAGGGATCCGACTAGCACAAAGGTAGGGATCCGTGGTCCGCTCCTCTTTGCCCATGGGTATTTTTGGTTAAGGGTCATGGGTCATGGGTTATGGGTTGATCCATGGTTTTCTTTCTAGATACAATGAACTTGGTTAAGTGGTATATATAAAACCATGGGTTATGGGTCAAAACCATTTGCTAGTATTTACCCATTTAGTATATACTTGTATTTACCCGATTTAGCATACACTTAGTTTTTACCCATTTTAGTATACTTAGTTTAAGTGTATGTTTAACCCAATATGTAAACACTAGTTGAATGTATGTTGAGACAAAATGTGATTACAAGTAACTTGTACATTTTACGTTATGTATTACAAGTTACATGTTTGTCATCAATCAAAACAAACGAGACTGTATAGATTAAATATCGTAATATTTGCACTAACAATCTCCCCCTTTTTGATGATGACAAATATATGTAAACGTAATAGAAAGTAAAATGTAAAAGGTTACTTGTATCCTTTACTTGTATCCTTACTACCTTTACATTACCTTCTCCGTTTACACTCTTCTCCCCCTTTTGTCGAAACAAAAAGGGCGTGTCCTTGGAGTTTAACTTTATTTCTCCCCAAAAAGGCGAGCTTGCTTCATCCCTAGTGAAGTTAAATCGTCCACTTCAATCCGTCCCTTGTTTGGTAGCGGATCCATGGATCAAATAAAGAGGCTTAACCTACATCAAGGTTAGTTTTATGCAACAAAAATTATGAGAAATATACGAAAAAGAAAAATGCATAGCAATGTTAGCCTATTTTCTCCACTTTTTATCGAAGCACAAATGCTTGTTGAAAAGTGAGAATGATGCTAAATGCGTGCATGCTCCCCCTTGACGCTTGCTCCCCCTTGTTTGAGGGGCCAGGGTATGATTAAAAACCTACAAAACAAATATTAGTGCAAAACTATATTCGTTATTGGACGAGTAAGTGATATACAACAAAGTGTGTATAAGATGCATTCAGTAAATTCTTGACGGAAGCTCCCCTTGCTCTAGGGCGTCAAGATGAACCTTCAAAATAAATATTAGTATAATAGAAGCTTTGTCTTTAGACAAATATGTCATATACAACCAAGTGTATAGACGATGCAATATGAGTGCTTAAAGGATATTCCTCCTTGTTCTAGGATGTCAAGAAGCACCTAAAATAAGAAAAATAATTGATGCAAACTTCATTCTTAGATGAGTAAATTATATACAATCGAGTGTATATTAAGATGAACCTACAATGAAAAACATTAGTGCAATATATTTCATCTTTTTCACAAAGAAAAATAAGATGTATATATGTGATAAATGATATAATCAAAGATCTCATGAAGTGTAGTCTCCTAATTACAATCATAAGAAAAGTGAGAATATAATATGATAAAAACCTACAAAATAGTTCCTAGAAAGAAGATATGAAGTCTCCCACCGGGTGTGCCACTAGTGGTGCTAGTGTTGGTGTCGGTTTACAAGTAGGATTCATGTGGTGATGGTAGATGACTCGATATTTACAAAACTAAGTTTTCGCTAATCCATGGTGGTGATGATTAGTGAAAGTGGTGATGGAAGGTGGTGGTGATTACGTAGGAAGCTATTAAGGAGTTAGAAACTCGTATGTATAGCAAATATAAAAATATGGACTCATGCAATCCTTTCGTCATGTCAAGTGACCAAAGCTAAGAGAAAGAAAAAATATGAATGGACATTGCATTTCAATGATGCATAAGGGTTATGATTTGAATGATTTATTGATGCTAACAACCTATTGTTTTGAGCAAGTTCTCATATGCTTCAACCCAAGAGTAATCAATAATGCGTTCTATCTAAGAATATTATAATGAAGATACCAAAAAATATAAAAGTGATAACATGAAGATAAATTCGTTCATTGATTGACACGAATTATAAAAATGACCTATTCTAGGTGACAATGGGAAAGGTAGTATTAGCATGGTTTTGACCGACATGTATGATTATCACTTTGAAAAGAAGTGAAGACAATATGGAAAATACTAATAATAATAATGAGTACCTATATGAGGATGAGAATGACATCATATGAGTGAGAGTTGGATAGACCAACGTGTTGGGAATGGTTGTTTTGATTAATATATCGTTTGCACTGACAAGGACATGCATGATAAGCAAGAAAAGGATAAGATCCTATGATGGTGTTCTAGATGGTGAAGATGTAAGGTGCTAGTTTAAGGAAAATCCTATATGTGGAGATGAAGATGTTTTGTAAAAACACATGAAACGTTTTTCACTTTGATGAGGTATTGGTGCAAACTTGTGATAAAAATTTAAAAAGGTTGAACTAGTTGTGGTTTCGTGAACCGGTTTTAGCTAAGTGGTGTTTACCTATGTGTTGGTATTTTAGAGTCTAAGAGACATAAATTTTGACAAAAGACAATTATGTGAATGGATTTCTGTCCCCCTTAATTGTTGGACATCCAACATAATGTGTAATGTATCAAATAAGGAACGACAACAAAGTGTTTAGGAATTTATTCGGGTTAACGAAAGAGATGAGCTTAGTGATGTTTTTCTGGATGATGGTTAGCATACAATGAACTTCATCCTTAAAGTCACGTACCTCTTCTCGAGATGATCGTATGATGAGGCATGTGGTTTCCTAATAGGAAGTGAAGAGGATTAGAGTATTGTTATAACTAAATAATGATGGAGGTGATTTTTGAAAAGCGGAAGCAAAAATAAGATTTGGAAAGAGGTTGGTTGAAAGACAAAAATGCAAAGCCAACCCTCTAGAACTTAATTCTATATGCTTTTAAACTATATGCAAGTGTAGGGGTCCCATAAAGCATAGTACTAATCTACGTAGCAATAAAAGGGATTATGCAAAATGAGCATATAAAAGTTAGAACCAAGTGAGATAACAAATAATTTGTTATCAACCTACAAAACAAATTTGTTAGTGACAAAAGATGTTAACATGATACAAATCAAATGATAACATATTATATAAGCAAAAACAACACATTGCACTTAGTAGACAAGAAATCACCACACAAGATAGCATCAAAACAATCATAATATCCAAGAATACGACTTTATTCAAGACATTTCATTATGAGATTGTTTTGTCGTTAGACTTAGACGCTTAAGCATACTTGGATATACAATAATCTATGTGATTAATTTGTAAGATAAAAAGGCTTCTAAAAGTTAATCATACCAAAAGCACTTTGACAGATTATATGTGCATACGTAGCAAACAAATAGTGTGACAAGAAGCAAAAGAAGCAAGATGAAAGATTCATGCAAGCCATGTTTAAGACATAACAATTTGGAGCATGTATCATTTAGATCGTACTACACATAGATGTAATGAATGCCAACTAATAGCTTTCAAACAGAAATATATCATATCAAAATTATCACGTATCAAAATGGCATATTATGAGTTCATAAGTAACATGTTAATCATGCTAAAAATAATTCAAAAGTAAGTATCATGCAAATAAAGTTTAGGTTTAAACGTTTAGTAGCATGAAACAACAATACAAGCATTATAAAGATAAAACCGTACTAAGGTTTACACATTTGACTTGTTATCAAACACTAAGATAATGTCAAATCAACTTATCGTATTAAACAAGAACATGTAATCAACACATGTAAGTGCAATGCAAGTGGTTTTACTAAGGTTTACACATTTGACTAGTTATCAAACACTAAGATAATGTCAAATCAACTTATCGTATCAAACAATAACATGTAATCAACACATGTAAGTGCAATGCAAGTGGTTTTAAAAGAAAAGTCATATATACTACTTGTTTGATTAGTATTCCTAAGGCGAGGCAAACTATCAATGTTTTAATACTTACTTTAGGCAAGTATAGGAAAACAGAATTTTCAAGTTGGAGAATGAATATGAGACTATTACTAGCGGTGCTCAATTAAGGCTAAACACGACCATTTTTACGGGTGATTCCACATACCCAACTTCTCTCCAGAAAGCAATTCAACCGTTATGTCAAATTGAGTTTCTAGTGCAATAGGTTCTCCAGTAGTCATTCTCATGTTAGAAAGATGGGAACTCCTACTTTTGCCTATCAAAGTGCATAAAAGATGATAGTTTACCAATACTTGGCTTAATGTGACACAACTAATATGCAATATAACTAAGGTGATGAAGATGTCATGTTATACACATGAATTTTATCAATGGTGTGTTGATAAACAATATGTTTTAATCTTGTGTTTAGAATCTAAGGTTGTTCAAATTACATAGCTAATTGTATGATCTAATGGATGACATCTTTTGCGTTGAGTTGAAATGTATACTTTAAATGTGATTTGATTATCTAAGACTAGGGAATGGAATATGTTAAATTAAGAACGTTCTCAAGAAAGCTCCTTTTTATTTAACAAGAATCTAAATAAGGTTACCAACTTCAATAGATCATGTGTATGTTCTAGAGATGTGTAGTTTTAACCTTGGATGTGCACAAGGTTTCAGCAAGGTTAGGTTATGATGTATGCTTGAAATGAAATGGATACAAATAGTATCTTTCAACAAATGAGATTATCGCATGGGATAAAGTTATCATGCTTATGAAAATAAGTTTGACAAGATGAATTGGATATGCTAGTTCATAGAACTTGTGGATGTTCGTTTCAAGATCATTTAGCCAATGAGGTGTAATGAAATCTCTTGTAACACAACCATTTATGTCGCAAGGAGAGAATAATGCATAGGATATACAATATCCTTTTAACAAGATGAATACTTAACGCATGATTTCTTAGGCATAATGTTTTTCAAAGCATCATGTTTTCCTAAATGAAGATATGAAGCCAAAGTGTTTGAATCGGATAGTCCCATCTAAATAAACTTGGTCTCAAGATTATATTTACTAGATGATGACAAGAGGAATTCACTCGAGTTTCTTATGTATACTCCTCAAGAGTCATTGTTGCTTGGGGTGTATGATGTTGGCTTTGAGATTGCATTTTAACATATGTTGTTAAAATGTTGATTTGAGGTTTAACGAAATTTATGCAGAAGTTTAATGACAAAGTATTACTAATACTTTGATAATTTGTGAAGGTAGTATACCTAGTAGAAATTGACAACAATTACCAAGAGCACCATGCTTATTTGATAGTTGAGGTTCTAGCCATAATGAATTATCTAAGTCCTTATATGTGGGAAAGGATGGTTGAGTTTGTTCAAACGTGCATTTGATTCAGTACAAGTGTTGGACACAAGGGCTTTTTGAGCAATACACTCAACGAATTCAAATGATGGTAAGGATGGTGGATTGGTTGATCTAGGTGGTAGGTCTTCTAGTGTGTCTAAATAAGGATGTGGTGATGTAGGGGTTTGTTGTGTTATGGGAGTACTTAGGTTGATTATTTGTCCATAGATGTTGAACACAAAAAGTACGGATACTAATTCTTATGGTTCATTGGTTGCTACAACTAGTGGGTGAAGTGCTTGAAGTTTTGGTCATGTCTATGAAGCTTAGGGGCTGAGGTATAGGTTCACCTTGAAAGGGCACATTTGATTTAAATGATGCTCTTGGAAGTTCATGAGTAATACGCTTAATGGTGCCAAAAGATGGAAGAGGGATAGATAAGTGGCACAGTGGGTTGTTTTGTTTTGGATAAATGTTTGATTCATTTTAGGATTAGTGTTTCAACATGTGTTGTTAAAATACTTCGGTGTTGATTTTTTGGATATGACTTTTAATGACTACAATCGTAAGTCGCATATACTTGAATATTTTGGATGAAATACTTAAGTTGTCAATCATAATTTGTTGAGATTATAAAGCTTAGATTGAACTCAAGGATAACAAGACTTGATAATATGTCTTTAACATACGTGTGAGTTATGACTCGATGTAAATACTTATCGTCTTGAAGGATGACACATTATTTTCATGTTAACCAAGTGAGGCAATACATGTAGATACAAAACAATATCTATAGTCATATGATAGACTTGTGTATGATATCTTTGCAAATAATGAGTCCAGATTTGTTAGTCTCGGTAAGTCATCTAAGTCATCCGCAAACGGGTGAGGAGATGTTGGTGGTGTTTGCACAAAGTACAAGTTTTGGAGACTTTGGTAGTGAAGGTGTTTTGGATGGTTGTGAAGTAGTCATAATGGTGGGTGATTTTGGTGGTGGAGTTGGAGTACTTAAGTTTAAAAAGTTCACATATTGAATGGGTGATGAGATGTTCAGAGGTAACGAGTCTGAGGATGAAGAGTTCAAGTTAATGAAGCAACAAGATCGAATGCTAATCCTAGTGGTTTTCTTAAGTGGCTTATTTGAGGTTAATCCATACAAAGATGGTAGTTTCTAATGAGATGGAAGTAGCTAAGATCATGTCAAACATCCTAAGTTAATCCATTGAGGATGTGTTGAATGAGTTATGAAAGATATGCATTAACAACTATCCTAGAAACGAAACTTGGCAAATTAGATTGCGGGATTTAGTAAAATTAAACAACTTACCTGTAGGATCCACGACACCATTTCTTTACACAGGCGAAACCCTTAAATTGGTGCCGCCTGGTCCGCTTGTACAGGTATGGCGGTACCAAAATGCATAACAGACGGTACCAACATTTTGGTGCCGTCTGATCCGTGGACACCAGAAAAGTTCACAGACCCATTTTTTAGGTGTCGGGGAGTTTTCCGAAACCTGAAATTTTTCTTAAAACATGTGACATTAATTACTTCTAGTTAGGAAAAGTTGATAACACATATACAAACATAGTGGAGCATAGACTTTGACCAAGGGAACGATTTTCACATAAAAGTGAAAATGGGTAAAATTTGATAACACACTTGTGCTATCCACCTGCATAAACCGGTTAGCATACAACATTGTTTTAAGTCATATTATCATCCTACAAAGTAAAAACAAATAAATTACATCATACAACATTGTTTTTGTCCTTGTACCAAACACTCTCTTAAAACCTCCATTTTTCAAAGTACTTGACTAATTTACTTAGTACTCATTGCTAAGCGAGTCATGACATTTCATAAGTTATGCGGGATGTTAGTATAACCTATGCAAAGGAAGTGATCTAAGTCAATAAGTGATGGTAAAACAATTTTCCAACTAAGTGCACAAATCTAGCAAATGTCCTATTGTGCATAAACAAGAAATTGTCAAGCAAGCGAATTAATAACATGGCAAGATTGACACTTATATTATGCAAACAAACAAGTGTAAACAACAATTTGAAAATAAGCAAGCAACATATATGCAAAAAACATAAACAAGTGGTCATTTAGCATAGCATAACAAGAAAAACACTTTTCGTCATTTATCGTTTAAATGTGACGATGTATACCAAGCTTGATTAGTTTCCTTTAAACATATTACCAAATTATTTAGTTTCGAAGGAAATTGTATCAAAGTTCTAAGAATACCAACTTAAATTGCTTGATTCAAAAATTTGAGTTTTTATGTTAAAGCGGAACTTAATATCTTAGCCATACTGTAGTATTTGGTCTATTTCACTTATTTAAAATTAGACTCAGGCCATGAGAGTATTTTTAAATGAAAGTAGACTCAATTCCCTTTAAAATGATAGGTAGCTCGACTCGTACGGACTTACGGTTAATTAGTTATGATTTTTTTGAAGTTGCCCAAAAAACTGCATACTGTACAGACGGATTCCAAGGAACCAAATAAAGGGATCCGCCCTTTATAGGATTTGGTGCCGTGGTCCTCTGAGACAGATTCACCAAAACTAGTATTTGACATAGAGAAAACGTGTGTGACTTACTAGATTTCACAATAAACATATAAAAAACATATTTAACAACATATCTACTTATGTAGCTTATCTTAAACATTTACGGAGATGATTTTTAGACTAAATTTATAGTTATCCCAAACACTCCTTTAAAATCATATTTCTTCATAAATTTTCTATAAGCACACAATACAATACTTACTAGTTCTTTCAACAAACTTTTATTTTATTTTTCAAGAAAACCTTCAAGCTTGTATACAAAGTTACATCTAACAACAAAATTTCTAAGTATAACAAGCAAAGCATTTTTCATATTATTTTTCGCTTCAATGGTAATTTGATACATGGATCGTACTCTATTTTAAAAACCATTTGTTTTGAAAATACGAGCTACGTGGCTCTGATACCAATTGTGGAAACGTAGAGGGGGGTGAATACGTTACCGTTTAAAAACTTTAGATCTTTAGTGTCAAATCGCTTATGAAGCTTGTTATAATATGAAAGTACCAATTATTGTTTGTGACTAATATAAAGCATGGTAAACCAAGTTGTCACACAATCATGAACATCAAACCACATCACAAACAATAGTATAGTGCAAGTATAAAAGTAAAGAGATAAAGAAAGGAAAGTTCAAACCGAACACGAGGATTTATAGTGGTTCGATCACGGATCTCCTTTCCGCCCTACTCCACTCCCCGAGTACCCAACTCGAGAGTTACTTCACTAAATCAACAAGCTCCCATCTCGGCGGAGAAAACCTTACAATCATCGCTTACACTTTTTCCAATACAAAGCTAAATACCAGGTTCTAGTTCGAGGTAGAACCAACCTAACGTTGCCTATACAATATTTCCGACACTAAGCTAGATGTCGAGTTCTTTTACAAGGGTACAACCACTCCCATTATGTTTTATGGCCCAACATAACAAACCTTGTGTTTTATGGCACAAACACATAAACCGTCTAATCTAGTTTGGTGAAAGTGTTGTTATGATGCAATGATGTTTACACTAATGATCCATGACACAAATGTCTAATGGATATGAATAACTACTTCTAAATGAACTTCCATTGATAGGAAGCCTTCATGATGAAGATCACAAGTTCCCTAAACTTGTTGTGATAGATCTTCAACTTGTGGTGAGTGGGGATGGCTAGATCTCCAAGCTTTCCTTGGTTGATCAAAGAGTATGCTTACAACAAAGATGAATGTTAGAAGCATTATGATCATGATCATTAGGGTGTTTAATGTATGTTACTACATTGTTAATGATTGATCTAAATGTATGCAAGAAGGTGGAGAAGATGTGTTTTGAAGTGGTGAAGAAATGGGAAAACAATGGGCTTCTATTTATAGCCAAAAGTGGTCAGGAGCGTCCACGGACCAAGGAGCCCTTAAAAGGGTTCCGTCCTTTATACAATTTGGTGCCGTGGGTGCCTGACAGAAAATCTAAAAAATCTTTCTTCAAATCTTTCCAAGATATTACCAAATCTTACTAAGATCACATTTGATATATTGAGTGTCAATCTAACCAAAATATTCAAGTGATCTTCCAAGGATTTCAAAGATGATGCATGACATGATGTAACATGTATTTCCATTTTTAGACTAAAAGGTTTATCAAGGTAACTTGTAAAATGCATTATGTAACTAGTTAATAAAATGTCTAGTTACCTTTTGTAAAAGAGTGCTTGTCAAAATAAAATATATTTTGTCAAGTGTAAGTAAACTCCAGTATTTGTATGAAATACTTGTGAATGCAAAATGTAAAATGAGGTTCGAAATAGAATGGTTAACCTATTAAAATACTTAGTGACTCTAAACGTATTTTAAACATTCTAAATGATTTGTTAATGGGTTTGATCATAATGCCACATAACAAACATGTACGAACCTGTGTTGTAACATATGAGGACTTGAGTCATCGAGAGGTGTTGAATGTATGTTGAGACAAAATGTGATTACAAGTAACTTGTACATTTTACGTTATGTATTACAAGTTACATGTTTGTCATCAATCAAAACAAACGAGACTGTATAGATTAAATATCGTAATATTTGCACTAACAGTGTACATGGCCAAGTCTTGCATGCCATAGGGTAGAGTCAGTCAGGTCAGTGGTGGTCACAAATGCTGAATTAACACTATCAGTAACAATGTTAAGCCTGAACATTTGATTACACAAATATC
Organism: Chrysanthemum seticuspe; assembly: GCA_019973895.1. Classification (NCBI taxonomy): domain Eukaryota; kingdom Viridiplantae; phylum Streptophyta; class Magnoliopsida; order Asterales; family Asteraceae; genus Chrysanthemum; species Chrysanthemum seticuspe. Next base: position 308,099,188 of record BPTQ01000007.1, on the reverse strand, counting down.
CAAAACCAATAAAAACACCATGCTTAGAAAGAACAAATTTATCGGACTCAATAACTTGTTTATATCCATGATTATTCAAATACTACTTGAAACCAAGTTCTTCCTAATATCAGGAACATGAATAACATTAAACAAAGTTACAATCTTTCCAGAACTAAAATTAAAATCTACACAACCACGACCATGCACCAAGGCTGTTGACTCATTTCCCTTGTGAAGAATAGAACCATCATTCAGTGACTCATAAGTCTTGAACCAGCTTCTTTCTTTACACACATGAACTGTTGCACCAGAGTCAGCCCACCACGCAACATCATCATCCTGCACATAATGAGATTCAGATACATATGTAACATAATAAATCTGAAAAGACTTATTAACCATATTCTGACCTTTCAGTGAGTTGGAAGAACCACCACTCCCTGAACCATTAGTGCCTGATCCATTGGCTTTACCACCAACCTTAACACCTTTGCAATCCCTTTTAATGTGACCAGTTTTGCCACATTTCCAACAAGTAGGTGTTGCCTTCTTGTTAGGATCTGCCCTTGTGTTGTCATGATATTTGCGTTTGCCTTTGTTGTCATTGTACCTGGTGGAGTTGTTATGCTCCACCATATTGACAACAGATGCACCAGTAGCATTGCTACTCTTTGGCTTGTCATTATCCTGCACCTTGAGAGATTCCTCAATGCGCAGATGACTGCCCAACTCAACCAGAGTTAACTCATCCTTTTTATGTTTCAAGGTATGCTTGAAATCTTTCTAAGAAGGGGGAAGTTTATCAATGACACAAGAGAATTGAATAGCCTCATCCATGTGCATATTGTGTTGTGTAAACCTTGCAAGTATACCAAGAAGTTCATTGTATTGTTCCATAACTGGTCTTGAATCAGTCATTTTGTAATTTGTGAAATTACTTACAAGGAACTTCTTACTTGATGCATCCTCAGCCATATATTTGGCATCCAAGGAATCCCACGGTACTTTGGAAGATTCAAAGTTCTGATAAATATCAAACAGAGAATCAGACATACCATTGAGGATTAGACCTTTGCAAATGTAGTCATCATTCTCCCATTTGCTCCTCCTCCTGATCTGCTCCACAGTAGCATCATCCCCATCATCAAGAATAGGAGTGGTTAGCACATACACCACACTCATGCTTGACAGCAAGAAGTGCATCTTCTTCTGCCATCTCCTAAAGTCCACCCCTTCAAACTTATCAAGCTTGGCAAAGTTTGAAGCCATGTGTTTCATTGCAGCAACAGCCATTGATTATCACAAATAGTTTACTTTGATTGTTGGTGGTAGTTCCCAGAACAGGGTAAGATAATCAAAGCAGCAACAATACCACTATGTAGTTACCGGATATCACTTGGAATCGTGTGATCACTTTCCAAAGTAAACTATTCGACCCTAATGCCTGGGTTACACGAATATCTACTTGGGATAAGACCAAATGTAGTTATAGAATTAGGCACAATTCAATAACCCTTTTGCTTAGAAGTGTTAATCGTTTTCTGTGTATCTTCATGCATGATCAGATCTCCTATTTATAGGAAATTACTCTTAGCTAGTCAAATGGAATTATGATAATTAATCGGCCCATTAATAGCCTCATAATTATCCCCATTATAGCCGTTAGTGGTTACATGACCAATTAAACGTGGTCATTAAGCAGTTGAAACTGCCACTTGAATAGGTCAAAGCCCGTTACAAGCAGTACTTTAACATTAGCAGTACTTTCATACCACTAGCAGTACTTTCATAACACTAGCAGTGGAAACATAGCACTAGCAGTGAAAACACTGCCTATCAGTACCAACTTAGCACTAGCAGTGGAAACTTAGTACCATCAGTGCTAACCACAAAAAGAGTCAGGTGTTCAGGGACCTTTTGGGTGTACACTCCATACCTCCTGACCTATTACCAGGTGTGAACTAATCCCTCAAGTGCACTAAATTTTCCAACAATCCTCCCCAAATTTAGTTCACTTCCTTTGCATGTAAAACAAACATCAAACAAAACATGTGCATAAACGAAAATATCATGGGGATTGAATTTCCATCTTAGTACATTACACGTTCAAATATTCGAGAATCAGGGTGTTCTAAGAATTGAACCCTTCAACCCATTTGAATACCTAAAGATAAAATACACACAAGTTTTCAAACACTTAACAGCTCCTGACACTATACAAGCCATGTGTCCATATCCAAATTGATAAATGTTGTAAAAGCTAAAAGTCCAAAAGCTTCTTGAAGCGGCAAAACTTCAACATTTACATAGGTGGTTCCTCTTTATTCATGCTCCTGCCAAGCACTTTTTCAAAGAAAATTAACCATTAAGAAGTAAAGACTTCATCCTCCTTTCAGCAGATTCTGAGCACAACCTTGGGATTTAAATAAAACATGTGCTCCAGTCCACTGAATGTTCAGCTTTCCACATTGAACTCAGCTCCCAAGTTTCCTCAGGAGGGAGTTGTGTGTCCTAGCATTCAGTGACTAAGTTGGACTTAAACCCATCCCTTTAGCAGACTTTATAACCAAGTCTCTAGCTAATCCCTTCGTCAAGTGATCAACTAAATTTTGTTGAGATCTAACAAACTCTATAGATACCACCCCATTCATGATAAGCTCACGAATCATGCTATATCTGACACCTAAGTGTCTAGACTTACCATTGTACATCTGGCTATAAGCCTTAGCCAATGTAGCTGCACTATCACAACGGATAGAAATAGGTGCTATAGGTTTAGCCTACAATGGAATCTTAAGAAGCAAGTTTTTCAACCATTCAGCTTCTTTGCCAGCAGCTGCTAAAGCTACAAATTCAGATTCCATTGTTGAACTGGTGATGCAAGTTTGCTTCTTGGATGCCCAAGAAATTGCACCTCCACCAAGTAGGAATACCCAGCCACTGGTAGACGAATTGTCTTCAGTGTTACTGATCCAACTTGCATTAGTGTATCCTTCCAACACTGAAGGGTAACCAGTATATGAGAGACTATAATCCATAGTTCTCTTCAAATACTTCAGTACCCTCTGAACTGCTTGCCAGTGATGAGCACTAGGATTACTAGTATACCTGCTCAGTTTTCCCACTGCAAATGAAATATCAGGCCTTGTACAAGTCATGGCATACATCAGGCAACCAATTACCCTAGAATACTCAAGCTGAGATACATCCTTGCCATTATTAGGCATCAGCTTCTTACAAGTATCCATAGGAGTACTCACTGGAGTACAATCAAAGTAATTGAATTTCCTCAATACCTTCTCAATATAATGAGACTGAGAGATAGAATTTTTTTTACTTTCATGTTTAATCTTTATACCAAGGATAACATTAGCCTCCCCCATGTCCTTCATGGAGAACCTTGATGACAAAAAATCCTTTATCAAGTCAACCTGATTTTGGTCAGTGCCAAAGATCAACATGTCATCAACATATAGACAAATGATGACTCCTTTACCAGATTCATCAAATTTGCTATATACACATTTGTCAGCTTGGTTAAGAACATAACCACTAGACAAAACCACTTCATCAAATTTTTGATGCCATTGCTTAGGTGCCTGTTTTAGTCTATAAAGAGACTTAATCAGTTTACACACCTTGTTTTTATTGCCAGGCAAGATGAAGCCCTGAGGTTGGTTCATATAAACCTCCTCATCCAATTCACCATTTAAGAAAGCTGTCTTCACATCCATCTGATGAATAATCAGATTGTGAATAGATGCAAAAGCAATCAGCAGTCTTATGGTACTGATACGAGCCACAGGAGCATAAGTATCAAAATAGTCTATCCCTGACTTTTTTTTAAAGCCCTGAATGACTAGTCTAGCCTTGAACTTTTCAATAGTTCCATCTACCTTCATTTTCCTTTTGAAAATCCATTTGCAACCCAGAGGTTTGCAACCAGAAGGTAGATCAACCAACACCCAAGTATTGTTCCCCATGATGGAATCCATCTCATCATTGATTGCTTCTTTCCAGAAAGTAATATCCTGGGACTTCATTGCTTCTTCAAATGTCTTGGGATCATCCTCAACAATGAAGCAATAGTAGTATTGGTCAGAGACCTCATCCCTTGTTCCTTCAACTAAGTATAGTTGAAACTCAGATCCAAATGACTTTGGAGTTCTGACCCTTTTGCTCTTTCTGAGCACAGGTTCAGGTTGTTGCACCACAACCTCATCAGGGACCACTGATGGTTCATCATCAGGGACTACTGATGGTTCATCATCAGGGACCTTTGATACACCAGTGTCATGAGTTCCATTAGGAATCCTCTGACTTGGTCTAGGGACTGATGAGAATCTATTCTCATCAAAGTTTGCAACCCTTGATTCAATTATTGAGTTAACTGAAACATATTCATTAGGTTCAATAACATAGAACCTAAAAGCCTTGGAATGCTCAGCATATCCAACAAAGATGCAGTCAATGCCTCTTTCACCCAAAGTCTTTAGCTTTGGATCAGGGAGTCTTACAACAGCCCTACAACCCCAAACCTTGAGATAGTTCAGGTTGGGTTTCCTTTTAGTCCAGAGTTCATAAGGGGTAACCTTGTTCCTTTTGTTGGGAACCCTATTTAATAAATAGCAAGCTGTTAACATAGCTTCACCCCAGAACCCTTGACTCAGTCCTGAATAGGACAACATGGAATTAACCATCTCTTTCAGCACCCTGTTTTTTCTTTCAGAAATACCATTTTGCTGAGGAGTATAAGGGGCAGTCGTTTCATGGATAATTCCAACATACTGATAATACAGAGCATCCATGTACTCACCTCCCCTATCAGTCCTTAATCTTTTGATCAGGGACCCAAGTTGTAATTCAACTTCAGTTTTAAACACTTTGAATTTATCTAATGCTTCATCATTGGTATGTAACAGACAGACATAACAAAACCTTGAAGCATCATCAATAAATGTCACAGAGTACTTCTTATTCCTCAAAGAAGGAGTGGCATGCAAATCACATAGGTCACTGTGTATTAGCTCCAATAGCTTAGTCTCACGACTAACACCCTGAAAAGGTTTCTTGGTTATCTTGGTCAACATGCAAGTTTTACACTTTTCAGTGTCCATGTCAAAAGCTGGGATTAACCCATCCTTAGACATATCTTGCATTCTTTTATAGTGTATGTGGAAACGTAGAGGGGGGGGGGTGAATACGTTACCGTTTAAAAACTTTAGATCTTTAGTATCAAATCGCTTATGAAGCTTGTTATAATATGAAAGTACCAATTATTGTTTGTGACTAATATAAAGCATGGTAAACCAAGTTGTCACACAATCATGAACATCAAACCACATCACAAACAATAATATAGTGCAAGTATAAAAGTAAAGAGATAAATAAAGTAAGTAAACATAGCAATACTTTGTACAATCATCAATAAACGTGATAAAGTACTTATTGCCAACTTTTGTGGGTAGTGATTTCAAATCACATATGTCAGTGTGTATCATATCAAGTGGTTCGGTTTTTCGTTCAACCGATTTGAAAGATGATCTTGTAAGTTTGGCTTCAACACAAGTTTCACATTTATTATTTGAGTCAATATGGAAATTCGGTATGCAATTAAATTTAATCAAACGACGCATTGAATTAAAATTTACATGTCCAAGACGGCCATGCCACATATTAGAAGACTCAATCAAGTAAGCAGAAGAATTCATTTTATTGATATCATTCTTAACAACCATTACATTGAGCTTAAACATACCATTCAGGGCATATCCCCTACCAACATACATTTGATTTTTAGACAAAACAAACTTATCAGACTAAAAAACAAGACGAAAACCAAACTTGTTCAACAGCCAACCAGACACAAGATTCTTGCGAATCTGAAACATACTGGACATTAGTCAACTTGAGCTCTTTCTTGGATGTCATTTTCAAGATTACATCTCCTTCGCCCTTGATATCAGCAGTTGCAGAGTTGCCCATGTACAACTTCTCTCCACTATTAACCACTCTGAAAGAGTGAAACATACTCTTATCAGCACACACATGACGGCTAGCCCCAATATCCACCCACCATTCCCTGTTGTTGGAACCTACCAGGTTAACTTCAGAGATCATGGCAATGACATTAGACACCATAGCAATCATGTCCACATCTTCATTCACCATATTAGCATGGCATGGAGTCACCCGCTTCAGCATCTTACAATTAGAAGCACGATGACCCGGCATGTCACAATTGAAGCACATCGCTTGGAACTTCTGTTTCACAATTGCTGCTTTAGGAGCAAGGTACTCAGACTTCCCTTTGCCCTTCTTGTCATTCTTTCCTTTTCCTTTGCCTTTAGCTTTGACATTGGATTTTGAAGATGACGAAGCATGCTCAACCATATTTGCCTTGGCAGAATCAGGCGTATAAGTGTTTTTCTGAGCCAGCTTGTTGTCCTCTTCAATACGAAGACAAACAATCAAGTCATCAACACTCATCTCCTTTCGCTTATGCTTCAGGTAGTTCTTGAATTCTACCCAGCTTGGAGGTAACTTTTCAATAATAGCAGCAACTTGAAAAGTTTCACTCAAGGTCATTCCCTCAGCATGAATGTCGTGTAGCAAAACCTGTAGATCTTGAACCTGACTTATCACATTCTTTGAATCAACCATCTTGTAATCCAAAAAACGACTACCACGAACTTCTTTGTACCAGCATCCTCAGTTTTGTACTTGCGTTCTAATGACTCCCATAATTCTTTGGCAGTCTTGGTCTTGCAGTACACGTTGTAGAAAGAATCCACCAAACCATTCAGAACATAGCTGTGACACAAAAAGTCTGAATGTTTCCATACTTCCAAGGCTTGAACAGCTTGTTGATTAGAGGATTGACCTTCTGCAGGAGGTTCCACGTTAGGTGGGTTCTCTTTTAAGAACCGCGCAAGGTTCAAATTAGTGAGATAGAAGAACATCTTCTGTTGCCACCTCTTAAAATTCTGCCCATTGAATTTCTCTGGTTTCTCAGCATGATTAGCAACCGTGTTAGTAAAGTAACTGGCGCACCAGTTACGTTCACAGGAGTAGTCACAGGAGGGGTAGTGGTGTTTGTCATCCTGAAAATTAAACACAAACAGTTAAACAAACTATTTTAAATCGGTATCTACTTGTACCAGATCTGATTCAACAAAACTCTATCTTGGTTTCGATGGATCGAGTAAATCAGTTTACTAGAAACTCAATCTTGGTTTCGATATAAACTGATAAGAACAACTGCTTAAAAAAATGTTATAGATCTGTAATCCAAATATGTATGTTTAAATCTATTTAATTGAAACTGATTTCCAAAGAAACTCAAGTAGGTTTCGAGAGAAAACAATTTATAAAATTCTGTTTAATAATTAATCCGATTTTAACAAAGTGTTTTAAATTCGGTTAAACCGAATCTGTTTTAAGACTGTGGGAAACGGTGTACACTTTTATTAATAAATCAGATTACAAATAATAATAACAGAAAATAAAAGGCAGAAATTTAAATAACAGACAGAATGGAGTAGAAGTAGAAGACAAACACTATTCAACAAAATTAAACGAAAGCATTAAAGACAATGGCACGAGGCTCGTGTTGAACACGATTCCCTTAAAACAGATTCCCCGTCTGTTTCCCAGGGTACAATGTACAAAGCAGTTGCACAACCGGACTAGACTTACTTGCCTGAAAGATCACAGAAGCTTGTGTGTTTCTGATCGAAGATATTGTCGAAAATCGTTTGAATTGAAGCTGCGTTTTTTTTTCTGTGTTGAAAACTGAATGAAGAGTCGTTTATTATATAGGCTAAACCTATCTTGTTCACCAAGACAAGATATCTGCCAATATTAAATTGATATGCAAAATCTGTTAACCAATAATCACGATTTGCATATATCTTAATTACACACCAATATTCTGTAAACTTTGTCAATAAGTTTCAAATCTATTCCTTAAATAGATTTACAGAAAATTCTGGAAAAAGGAAACTCGAATCTGCAGCAAAAAAATACGCACGTATGTGAGGCTTCAGAACTGCATTCGTGTCCGCATGAGTTCAGAAGATTCGAACCCATGTTGGCCCAGAAATCCTGAAATCTGCACACCCCTGCGCGCACGCACGTAGGTGTTGGAGTAAAACCAATAAATCAATTTGAAGGTTCATATCAAGATTCCTATATAAACAAGCTTTCATTTTTTGTTTTGGGCGATGTGGGATACTCCCACTTTTTCAATTTTTGTGTTTCAAGTGCTTCACTTTCAGACACGATATCTCATTTATATCAACTTCAATTTTGACACTCTTTAGCTCGTTGCAAAACTCTCGTAAAAAAGAACGCAAAACTACCAAAAAATATAAATATATATAACATATACATATATTAAATGAGAAATGATAGAGGGACCTAAATTTAGGCCTAATTTTAGGCCTAAAACCAAGTGGCAACATCTTGATGGTTGTAGACAATGACCCACTTATTTTACAACAATCAGGATGATGCCACTTGATTTTAAGCCTAAAATTAAGCCTAAATTTAGGCCCCCTATAATTTCTCATATTAAATAGTGTATAAAATTTGCAAAAACTCATTTTGCAAAACCAATCTTCCAACAACATATCATGCTAAATATCTATATACAAGAACAAAAATTAATCTAACAATATTTAAATATAGGCCATGAGATTTGTATGGGATTTTAGGTGGCTAACTACTTCGACCTCTTTGTTTGTATTTTCCAATGTTTCCAACTGTAAACCAGAATTCAAACGTGTAGGTGAGACAGGTCAGTCACCAACTCCACCCCTAACCCATGACTCTCATGTTAATCTCTAGCAATTTTTTAACCTATTAAAGTTGAATTATATGCAGCCTATTTTGTTGATGAAAGTGATATGTAATACATTGAAATTTTGGGCGATAAAAATGTTATGCTCTATCCTCTATGACAGCGGAAGATGCATAAAATAATGTCATTTTGATAATGTAGAAACGACATGAAGTTACATTCAGTTGATGGTGTGACATTACACTACTTGTTTACGAGAGACAGACATAAAGATGAAGATTCTATCGCGAACAGGTAATGAAGATGGAAGTATACATCCAAAAGTATAATTATGATCAAAATCATAATACTTATAGAAAGATGTGAAAACTGAAAAGACAAGTAGAAGACGAGCTTGTATGAAATTGTCACGATAATAACCAATGTTTTAAAGTTCGGGTTATTGGTTGAATTAGGAACCGGTTTAGAGAACGGGCTAGATGTGATCGGATTTTTGCTTGTTTTGAGAATCGGATTAAGCCGTTTTTTGTTTACCCAGTTTGATATACCCATGCGTCATTATTTTTTTATCAAAAAATCTAACAAAACCATTTTTTTCCCATCAACATTTTTAAGTTTGATTGACAAGTTGAAGTGATAAAGACTAATTATAGGTGTCATGTAAACAATAAATTAGAGTTATAAAGTATTTTAGAAACACCAACTAATATAGTTTTAATATTGATTGTTATAACTTAGAATCATAAGTTGATTGTTGTTACAAATATTTGTTATATTATTATAGGTATAAAACTTAAAAACAAAGTTTATCGGGAGAATCTCAATTTTTTCATCGGTTCAATCAAATGTAGTCGGAAAAATCATGCGATCATGCAACACTACATATTTAATATATGAAAAAAGTATATATATATGTATAAAACCGATTTGACCTAATGATTTAACTGATTGAACTGGTGACCTGATGAACAGACAAAGGCCGAGCCTAATAACAAATATAGTGTTTTATATCTGTTGTAGTGTTAAGGGGCCTAACAAAATTTGTATAAAGAGCCCACCATTTTGGATAGTAGTAAAAAAGGTAGTAGATAGTCACGAGTAGCATATGACATGTTGGGAGACTTAAGTCAGATGACAAGTGATACGTCATGGATCTTATCACCAATCGCAACTGATAATTATAGAGCAACTTTATTACAAAACGAGAAACACTCACTAGATTACTTTAACATTAGTAGAAAATACAGAAAACGTGAGTAAACTTTACATAGTTAATCTTTTATGTACATAAGTAAAAACAACTAGTGGAGCTAAACTTAGAAAGACCATTAAGATTTTCTGGACCGACTCGGTATAATTTAGCCTTAGAGTAGTATGACAGTGGAACATGGTTCTACTAAGAGCAGTGTATTGCGGCTATGGTATTCATTGGAAAAAACTGTTAACGCAATTGCATATTAAAAGGGAAATGTATTGACATCTTCTTCAATCATGATCCAACTTTAACTAGCATATCGTGGTCTATTGAAAACTTGATGTTAACAGGCAAATCATCAAAAAGCCTAAGCCTTAAAGCCGTACGAAAAGATAACTAGTGCCTTGGAACCCTCTGGGCCAATACGTGACTTTGTAATGGGCTAGTTCTTGGACTTGTAAGCTGGTCCTCCAAACTATAAGCCGTTTTTTATTTCCAACACACCCACTCCAAGTAACTTGAATTAATAATACTAACTCGTTGGAATCGAGTCATGTTAGTTGACGGGGTCGGGCTCATGAATTCTATATATTACTTAAACCCCTAGGTCGGTGGGAATAAATAATTGTTTTCGGACGTCGGTGGCAATAAAAAATGGGTAGCCGAGAGTATCGCACATGCCGGGCAGAATAAATAATGCGTACTGGAAGTGGGCTTTTGTTGTTAGCCCGGTGGGAGTCCAGAAATGTTTAACTAACCCAATGCCGAATCCAGTTTTGTTATACACATTTGACGACAAGCCAATTTCTAAACACTTCTACGCAAGTTCTTCCCTCCTCACCGGCTTTTGACCGACTACCTCAAGGATAGATGTTGAGGTATGGATTCATGAATCGATGAGGAAAATAGGGGATTTTGCAAACCAAGTATGTTAAACATTAGATTTATATAATAAAAAATAGGGGTTTCAATTTTTATGCTTTCTTCATGAAAATCATTAGTTGTTGATAAAGATGAAGATGAACTTTTTATAGGATTTTTGAAGTGATAAACGTCTGCTATTTTTGCTTACTTGCTTCTACCCTAATTTTAGGTTTGTAACATAAGAACTGCATGGATATCTAATCATGGATATAGTGGTTTAATTAGCTCATGGTTTTGGTTTTTGTTTTACATGTACTTGATGAACCTGAACACGAGTGTCATCTGCAGTGCCATCTTGAGGTATAATATCTATTATTTTGGCTTCTGTTGTGAAATCGTGTCGTTTATGAAAAAATGTTAGTTTGTGTGTCGTGGTTTGTTTAACCTTATTTTTTGCACTTATTAGGTAATTTGAATTCGGGTACCTGAAAGCGCAAGCACAATTGCAAGAGAAAGGGTGTTGACTTGCATTGCACGTCCGGATTTGTTTGCAGCCTTGGTACATACCTGAGCCCAACTATATATGCATTGTTGTTATGTATGCCTTTGATTATATTTATAGCGCTGATCGCGCGTTCCATGAAACTAATTACATAAGCACAAACATTAGGAGTATCCAGCGTCATCGTGAGTAAATGCATTCAATCGAAGGTTTATATGCTGGATTTGGTATGTGTAAACCTTTAGTTGATAATGATTTGTATTGGATAGTATGTATTTAAAATGATGAAAATAGCAAATTTTGTTTCTTACTATATCATAAAGTGGGAGAATGTAAGATGTTTGTGTTATGGAATTAACTATGATTATCGTATGTTATGGTCTGTGTGGAATAAAATCCGGTTTCCGGAATTGATTAGACTCGGCTAGGCTTGATTTATACGTTAGTGGAATATTTTTGGAGTTGTTGTATTGATATTTGGCAACTGTGTATAGCAACTAAATGTTATTAATGGTGTTTGAAATTGTGTTATGTGGTAGCTTATCTAACTACAGCATAGGCACAAGGATGATTATCAAAATATAGTATTTGGAAATCATTTAAAAAAGTGGTTATCTATATTTTATTAAAAGGAAACATAGTTTTGAAAGAGCCATTCAGTCTTTCGCAAACGTGACGCCAGTCATATGTGTATAATTGTTAGAGTTACATGGTCAATGAACAAAGTTTTTCCATTTTACAGGAAAGATGGGTAATTTGAAATGTGCGGTACTTAGTGGTTAAAGAAACTGATTACCCAAGGTGACGTGCGTCTTTTGTAATTGTTGTTGCTGAGGCTGAACCGAAAATTCGTATTCGTAGTTGCAGCCGACCATGCCATAAATGTTGTTTCGATTCTGAAAATTACATCTTCAATAAGGATGAAGACGAAGTCAGCAGTTTATGTACCCTTTTTTGACAAGGATCTTGATTATTGTGGGTAAACTACCTCCACATTACAAATTTGTAAGTTAATTGCCCATATTTTATTTCTATTAGCTGTGCAAACTACCTGCAAATTATGTCTTCTTTAAAGTAGATTATAGTTTTCCAACATGGTTACAAAAATAGTCTACCTTTTGGTTTTATGTAATAGTTGCATCTACAAAAAGTTTGTAACGCCGGTGACGTCATAGTGTGATTGAAAGCATTTGGAAACAGTGACACGTTTTTAAAAGGGCTAGATTTCGGTTTTGATCTGATGAATAAAATACGTGTTTCCTGAAATGTTAAATCCATGTGTCGACTTTGCTGTCGGCTTTGCTGCTATACAAAATCATACGCACAAAACCCGCCGCAACGCGGCGGGCGCTTCCACCTTGTTTATATATAAAGTTTTAAACTCCAACTTAACCCGTAATATCAATGCATGCGTTCTTTCTCTCATCCCCTCAACCATAGAGTCATCTTCCCCACACATGGGTAGGCCATATGAAGTGTATATATTTACAAAATTTTGTGTTTTGGCTTATATTTGTACTAGGAAGTTTTTAAGGCTGTGCGTAGCACAACCCAGAACGATTTACATTGACGTCTTTCACTTTGAAAGACGTGAAAGACGATAATAATCATCCGATATTATACACGGAGGTCATTGAATTTTACGTTTTTTTCATTTAAGTCACTATAATATTTTTTTTCATATAGTTAACTAAATTTACTAAACACAAAATTTGAGTTGCTAAACTTATAAATTTACGCTTACATGTCATTAAACTTATAACACCGGACATTTAAGTTACTTAAATTGTCAAAAAAGAAGTGTTCATGTTATATTCAGATGCTAAACTTATACCCTGGGTAAAGTTAATATTTTATTTAGGACAAGGATCCTCTCATGTTCATTTGAATATGAGAAGTAATGTTATGCTTGTTGTGATAGTACATTGTCATTATTACAAAACATTTATTTTATTTTAGTTCAAATGTACAATCACACTAAGCATAACATTATCTCTCATGTTTAAGTAAAAATGAGAAGATACTAATTCTTTATTTTATGTGTAACATAGTATGAAAAAGTAAAATCTTACATAACATTTAAATATTTCATCTTTAAAAGGTAGCGATATAACTTTCATGTGACAAAGATGTAACGTACGTAAAACCAATTTTAAAATGAACCATTTCAAGTACCGTCTTACCAAATCGAACTTCGCCCATATTATTTACGAAAATGAACTTTTAAATGTGAACTGTTAGATTCATTTCAGGATATGTCTTTAACCATACACGTGTTCATGATCTTCTCGGGCGAGGGACGAATGATGCTAGGCGAGTGTTGGGCGAGATGATAGGCGTTGGGCGTGTCTAGGGCGAGAGACTAGGGCCTGGGAGAGATTGCTCTGCCAGGCGTGGGCCTAGGCGTGGAGTTAAGGCGAGGAATGATGAGCTAGGCGTGGGCCTAGGCGAGGGCCTGGGCGTGTGTGGAGTTAAGCCGAGGAAAGGTGAGCTAGGCGTGGGTTTAGAATGATAATATTGTTATTGAATGTGACACTTATCTAGGTGGAGGACTTAAAGATGGACATGGAAAGGAAGGTCTAGGCGTGATTGAGTGTTGGGCGTGGAAAGGAGATCAATGATGGTTGTTTTGTGACCATAGTATGAATTATGAAAAAGATAGCAATTTTCTGGATTTGTTTTGAGTTTAAGGAGGTGTGTTTTTTTTTAAAGATTGAAAAAGGGTGAGGTAGTGAGATATGAATGGATGAGGTGGTGAGATATGAATGGATGAAGTAAGGATATTCTTGAGATTTCTTTTGGATCATATAGATAAGAGTAGATTGAGGGGTGGGGTGGTTAAGGGTAGGGGTAGAGGTAGGGTGTCATACAAGTACCTCACTTTTATTATGCATCTTTTGTGAACGTGAATGTACAAAGTTAAGTGGGCGAGAGTAATGCCAGGCGAATAGAAAATGAAAAGTATGATAGTGACATATTTTGATCATTTTCGTAAAGCATCTGAAAAGAGTTCACTTCGGTAAAACTACTTTCTATAAGGATTATTTAGGTAATTAGCTTATCTATTTATTTTTGTAAAGGTTTTATAAACTCTTTATACATCCAATCCAATGAAAATGTCTAAACTTTTATGTAAAGGAAATATTCGGTAGATTTCATAGATTGAGAAAAGAACATTTTGTTTATTTACATTAACTTGAAAACTTTATTGCAATTATTTACAAGAATATATTGGAGTATCATTTTACCTTCTTTATTAGTCTATATTTACTGACATGCTTTTTTATTTGTTTTGACAAAGTTTACCAAATAGTGGTACTACCATAGTACCATATCACAATAGAATCAAGTAATCCTATTGTCTATGACCATGCTCCTATTGCTTACTACATCAAGTCACCACCAAACCCATCATTTCGATACTTAAGAGAGATGAACATAATAAATTTGACAAATATATTAATTGCCCCATATTTTTGCACGGAACCCACCTTACCACCTCTACTTTTTATACTTGGAAGTGTTTGACAAACCATAATCTTATTGTCACATTACTTCATGATATTTTTAATATTGACAAACCTGTTACGATCTACCATATTCTATAGATAGAATCAAATGATCTAACATTAATACTTAAAACATTTTCTAAAAGATAGCTATAAAAAGTGTAAGTATTAGCAATACAATACTTTTAGTCTATTAATATCCAAGCCTTAACCAAAAAAAATATCATTAGGCACTCTTTTAAATATTCAAATATAATTTAAAAGATGGAAAAATAATTTTTTTTCTACCCATTTAATTTAGTTACATATCCATCAAGTCACTGTATTCATTTAACAAAATATACACATGACCATCATATTCGCCTTACAACCCATGCTCCTATTACTTATACCAAAAAAGTTACCAACAACCCTATCATCTCATCATCTTTAAACTCAAGTTTATGTTTCTACACCAAAAGTCACCTGCTATTTTGTTAAACATAAATATACATGTAACATTACCATTAGAAGTATTAAATAATTTAAAAAGTAAGCTGAACATGACTCTAATTAGTTATTAAGTTAACACATGCATACCTGAAAAGTATTAAACACATATATTGTATTTTTTTTAACACAAATATTGAACAATGTATATATGCAATTTTAACCATTAAAAAAATAAAAATAAAAAAATCAAATTCCGTACAACCATTAACTAAAAAATGCACATGTATAAAATATAAACACATACATTAAAAAATAAATTAAAATTATTTTTGAAATAATCTTTACATTCTTCTAATTAATCTAACCTATGAATACATTTAGGCTGCCCCCAGTAAGGTAACTCAATCCATCTCATTTTTCCTGCCACGTCAGCTTTCTCTCTCCAGCGACCTTCAGGCGATTGGGTGCCCCAGTAAGAGCGACCATGATCATTTTTTTTTAACCCAAACTAAAATTTCATTAATAATTAAATTTTAACACTTTTTTTTTTTTTTTTAATTTCAATTTTTTTTAAACATTTTTAACACATAAAACTTTGAATGTTCGATTGTGTTTGATAGGTTGCAAGAACTTCAGGGGCTGAAGTGAAGGATTTTTATATATAAGTATCCTTCCCAACTTTAGGAGATCATCATCTCCAATATATATCTATCATCGCCATTTTTTTACACAGCCAAAGTTTCAAAAAAAAAAAAAAAAAAAAAAAAAAAACGTTTGGAATAATTAAATGTGTGTTTCACACTTACTTTTTGCATATTAAACCGTTTCATGTTAAATGTATTTCGATCGTTACCTCAACCAAGATGGTTTCAAAAGACACACGATCGACTAAGCCACAGTAAGGCGATCGATAGGTGATCGATCGACTTAGTCGATCGTTTGCCTTTACTGTGTCCAGCCTTATACACACTCATATCACTTCATCCGGCTATCACCTTTCGCATCTCCATCCACATAGGTGTTAATAGGAAATCATGTGTTGCATTGTATTGATACGTATGATATATACATGTTACATAGAAACATCTAGAAGTGGGCTTGAGCCCATACAAACTTATGCTAACTAAATCATACTGGCTAACACTCCCCCGCAGTTGGAGCGGGAGGACCTCGAACACTCAAACTGGAGCGAAACTCTTCAAACAATGCAGAAGGCAATCCCTTGGTAAAAATATCAGCATATTGATAACGAGAAGGCACATGAAGCACTCGAACCTGACCCGCAGCAACCAAATCACGAACAAAATGAATATCAATCTCAATGTGCTTAGTACGCTGATGCTGAACTGGATTGCAGGATAAATAAACGACACTGACATTATCACAGTAAACAAGCGTAGTGGAAGATAAAGGAGTATGCAACTCACACAGCAAATTGCATAACCAACAAGTTTCAGCAACAACATTAGCAACACCACGATACTCCGCCTCTGCACTAGAACGAGAAAGCGTCGGCTGACGCTTAGAGGACCAAGAGAGTAAGTTGTTGCCAAGAAATACACAATAACCTGAAGTGGATCTCCGTGTAGTGGGGTAACCAGCCCAATCCTCATCAGAATAGGCAACCAAATATGTAGTAGATGAAAAGAATAACTGCAGGCCATAATCCAGAGTACCCTGAACATACCTCAAGATTCGTTTAAGAGCAGAGAAATGAGGCTCCCGAGGATCATGCATATAAAGACAGACCTGCTGAACTGCATAAGATATATCAGGTATAGTAAATGTAAGATACTATAGAGAACCCGCAAGACTCCGATATAAAGTCGGGTCAAACACCGGATCACCATCAACCCCCACTTTAGACTCAGTATCAACAGGAGTCCGACAAGGGTTACAATTAACCATATGTGCTTTCTCCAAAACCTCAATAGCATATTTATTCTGAGATAAAAATAACCCTGAATAATCACGTGTAACAGAGATGCCCAGAAAATAATGAAGTGGACCCAGATCTGTCATTACAAACTCCTGATGTAAGGATCCAATAACCTGTTGTAACAAAGCCTCAGAAGAAGCAGTGAGCACAATATCATCAACATACAATAGCAAATATGCAGTGTCAGTCCCATGTCTATAGATAAATAAAGAAGAGTCACAACGACTATGTTGAAAACCAACACGTGTGATGTAAGTGGCAAACCGCTGAAACCAAGCCCGAGGGGCCTGCTTAAGACCATAAAGAGACCGCTGCAATAAGCACACATAATCAGGATGTGCAGAATCCCAAAACCCTGAAGGCTGATACATATAAACAGTCTCGGACAAGTCACCATGTAAAAAGGCATTCTTGACATCAAGCTGATGAATCGGCCAGTGTCGAGAAGCCGCCAAGCTAAGAACAGTTCGAATAGTGCCTGGTTTAACAACCGGACTAAAGGTCTCATCAACATCAATCCCCGCTAACTGTGTACTACCATTCGCCACAAGCCGAGCCTTGTAACGACTAAGACTACCATCTGCCAAAAACTTATGGCGAAAAAGCCACATACACCGAACAATGTTGGCATCCACAGGTTTAGGTACTAAGGTCCAAGTTTTATTCTTAATGAGTGCACAAAATTCATCGCGCATAGCACTTTGCCAATTGGGATCATTAAACGCATCACGATAGGACTTGGGTAAGGGTGAAATTGAAGACACAAGCATACTAAAACGCTCAGTGGGACGATTTGTCCCGACACGATAACGTGTGACCATGGGGTGAACCGAAATCGGGTTCGAGTTAATAGGTGGGTCCGGAATTATGTTAGGTGAAAGGACAGTAGTGGAATCTGAGACAACAGGGGGTTGGGTTTGGTCTGATGAATGAGCCGTGGTTTGGATGGATGATGGGGCTGTGACATTAGGTTGGACCACTGGAGTAGAAGATGTACGATCTTGGCTTAGGTGAGAAGAAGGGGAGGTTTGGTGGGCCGATGCAGGTATATTTGTTGGGCTAGGTGGATCCACAGGAATGGTGTTGTCAACAGTTGTGTGTGGCGGAGGCGTAGAGGGGTAGATAACGGGAGGTATAATATCGGGAATATCATCTAAAAAGGTGTAGGATGGTGATGTAGCAGGTTGGGTGGAGCCATAAGGAAAAGTGGTTTCGTCGAAGGTGACATGGCGCAAAATAATTATTTTATCGATGTTTAATTTAAGGCATCGATACCCACGGTGATTAGATGTGTGACCTAAAAATATAGCAGGTGTAGCGCGTGGTTCAAGTTTATGCGAGGCATCAAGGTGAGGGTAACATAAACACCCAAATGTACGTAAAAGACTATAGTGTGGTGGTTTGCCAAAAAGACGTGTGTATGGAGTATCATTGTTTATGGCGGTGGAGGGTAAAATATTGAGTAAATGAATGGCCATATTAAGGGCCTCAACCCAAAATGTCTGGGGAAGGTGTGCTTGGAAGAGGAGTCAAGCGGGGTCAACCGAACAGAGGAGTCACCCTCAATAGATCTATTTATAACATTCGCGCTTCCCAGCAGGAATTGACGGTTCATGAAGAGGGCAATTTGGGATTGAGGACTTAGGCTAAGCTGCGTAATATTCTAGGTCAAACATTTTGGTATACTCTATAAAACATCTATGTATGATGAAAACTTTAAACATGTAAAAGCATAGTATGCATGGAATGCACCAGTAGAATGATTTAAGTAAAATGAGCATGTATCTTCCCCCAAAACAGTTATAAAACAAGTAGAAATAGGGGCTATGAAACTCACCTTGGCAATGTGCAATAGGAAGTCTAAAGGGAATTAAATCAAGGAGTGATAGTGCACGGCTCCGACACGCAACCTAATTAATACGGCAATTTAGTCTTTATGTTTAAGACTCGATAAAGTTTAATAGATTTTAAAATGTTTTTGTTGTTGTTGTTGTTGTTGTTGTGGCATCATTTAACTTAGAACCATTTACAAAGATTTGGGTGGATTCGGCTTATGAGAATATGACATGAAAGGAATCTCGAAGAAAGAATTATTTTGGTTAATGGTAACCAAATGAGAATACTTGGAAGGTACACACAGAAGAGATATCAAGGATGAACAAGACTTCGGTTCGTTGATAACCGGATGACGATGTACGAAAAGTATGTACATTTATTTGGACATTAAATATCATGAATGAAGGAGTTATATATATATATGTTTACGTCATTACTAATAAATATGTGAAAAGAAGTTTTAACTACAATTTAACTTGTACATATTTGCAAGTTTTCAAAATACACAATATGTGTCAAAGGTATATATTTTAAAAGAAATTATCATGCTTGCAAGTGTTGATATAATTATTTCAAATTGTCATAGAAGATATATAATATATTTGTAGAAAAATTTGGCATGTCCCGGATGTATAACCTTTTTGTCCGAGGTGACTATTCGTCAAAACTTCATAAAGATATTTCTTATGGAGATTAGATAATAGGGATTGGTAATTGCAAGTAAATGTTTACCACTTCTATGTGTTTTAATAATCTTTGGATGTAAAAACTTCCATTTGAGTTCACTAAAAATATAGGTTTATGTTTCAAATAATAATACGTTTTGAAAGATTATATATAACTTTCCTTATATAAATTTCAACATAGGTTTTCATGAAACATATCTCGTTTGTGAATTTGAAAGTAATAATATGTTTATGAACCGCGTGTGTTTTCTATTTATCCGGTTTGACTAATTATCAAAAGTAGTATATCAAGTTTAATATTTTATTTATAAATAAGAAAAATGTGTGAGTATGAGTTTATATCCCGTAAAGTTTAGAAGTGTGAAAACCTCTTTTTAATTAAGTCGTTGTAATAGTTAGTTTGGCTCCCTATACTCGTTCCATTAATTATTTATATCGTGACTCATTTTATTATAAGTGTTACTAATGTTTATAAGGTAGATGGTATGTCGTGTTTGTAAATAGAAATGTCAAGTGTAAATTTGGTATGTCGAGAGAGGTGAGGCAAGTCAAGTGAGTAGAAGACGAGTAGTGCAAAAACGACGACGAGTCAAGACATGACATAACGTGAATGACTCGAGATGATCAAAATAACCAACCGTTGCCTTGATGGTTGACTTGCATCAAACGGACCCTTATGGGGTCACAATGGGCTCGTAGTACACTGATAACTATCATACTTTTTATGATTGGGCCTTGGTGCATGAAAAAGGGCCGGAGGTACACTAACTGAGCTCAGATGGACTCGTGGCCCATCTGTCACACAACCATTTATGCTAGACTGAACTTGAGCCCAAAGTATACTCTTAGTTTAATTTGAAGACTGCCTTGACGCAAGGGAGTATGAATCAAATTTCAACTTTGTATGAGTATAAGTTGGTAACAGGTTTTTGACTCGGGGAGGATTTAATAGGCCAGAATCTGGAAACTTAATACTTGTTTGGTCTAGAGAAACAAGCTTACGAGGCCATCGGGACTCCCGTGAGTCCTTCACGAGTATTAATAATTTCTTTGGAGTGTTTCTTGCTTGGTTTTGACACTTAGAGGGAGATGAGGTAACACAACACAAACGACACTAAATACTATTATAGTGAATGGTGTTTTTGGACCTGTGTTAAAGAGGCGTCTCACACACCTTCAGGGTGCTTCGCCGAGACCCGAGAATAACTAGCAAACACACCCTTGTGTGTTTGACCCAAACAACCGTTTAGACCCTTTTGAGTCTACTGGTATCGACTCAACAACAATGACAATAATGGCTAAAAAAAAGGATAATTACACCTTCGGGTGTGTTCACGTCCTTGCAAGACTCAAAGACAGAATAGACAACAAAAATATCACTCTTTAACGACTCATGCCGAAAACAAAATATAAGCCGAAAATCAGATTAAGCTAAAACGAATTTAAGCTGGAACAAACTTGTCTTTAACTCGAATAACATTCAAGATTAAGTTGTCATGGTTTCTTTCTGGTTTGTGGTTCTTGGCTGCCGACATCAACAACAACAACATATATAATTTCTTTCATATTAACCAAACAACACAAGATTAATTTACATAAACTTCAAATGATTTCACTATTACGAATTTAGATTAACAAGAAAAATGGTGCTTACAACGAAATCAAGAAACGAGACGTATGGTTATGACCACCGAAACACAAAGAGCCGATTGGATGAGACTCAGAATGAATTGGTTCAATTGACAACCCGGGATAGGTTCCTTACGCATCCAAGATCAAAACCCCTCTATCAATTTTCAAAAGCCCCTTGATTCGTGAAACCCTAGTTTCTCGAATTTTATTTATGTGGAAAGATGAATGAAGCTGTGATTGCTTACTCCCATATGTAGAAGAATAAAAAGAGATGAAGATACTAGCCCTCTTGGTCTCATGTAGGTAGCACACCTTTCTTTGGCTCGAGTCACATCCCACAGCCGCGCTAGTGTCTCTTTGTCATGCTAGAGAAGAGGTGTAGGGTGGCTGGAAATGTGTGGTGATGGATTATCATGACTGAAGTGGAAGGGGAGCAAACTCCTTTCTTGTTCCTGGTTTTGTTTAGAAGCGAAAAATGGAAACAAGTGAAGGAGAAGAGATATAAGGGTGGGACAGATGAAGATTTGTTTTGTTTTATTATAATTACTGTATTGACTGTACCCCGTGTTTTGTCGAATCCTTGAGTAAACGTACCTTCCCGGTACCCGAAAGATATAGAAATTATATTTTTAGAAGCGTTTTTGTAAGTGTAATAATACATTTTTATTATTACGTAGAAATTTGATTATAAATGTTTGCCGTTATTTAATCGGTGTCGGTATGCGTGCGGTGCCGTGACTTTCTGAATTCACGAGATAACTTCTCGTTTTCTTTCGTAAATTATCAGTGATTGATAAAAAGTGTATTTTTCTCTTATCTCAGTATTTATTTTTAGTTTTGTTTGCTACTGTGCTGTAGTATACGGAATAACTTTTCAGAACAATTGATTAAGCTTATGTATGCTTACACATTAACTTGGACAAATTATAAATTTCACAGATACTTAGTGGACAAGTACCGTGTGTGCGGTGTCGGGTTTTTAAGGAAACGAAATGACCTCTCGTTTTAAATTTTAGACATTGGCATTTTGTCGAAAATAATTGTTTTGAATTTTCTAGCATAATAAATATTATTATAATAATCCGAAATTTTACGGGTTGTTATAGTCTACCCACCTTACAGGAGATCCGTCCCGGATCTCAGTTTACGTTACCCGATAGGGTGTCGGGAACGAGGTGATGGTATTTGAAATAAGTTTTGAGTTTTCCTCGGTTGTCCTAGGGTTTCCTCTTTGGGTATGGGTACCTAGGTGTTATGCAAGCAGCACATCCTCTATCTGAGGAACCATGATTGTCTGGGGTAGGTTCGTTAGGTGAAAGTTCAAATTTTGATGTTATGAGGTTTCACTATTTTGTTAGTGTGGACACCTCTAACTTCTCATGGTTTTATCAAAACGTACCCTTTTCTGGTGTTTAATGGTTCTAAAGTGTATGGGTTGATTCTTAAGGTTTGATATGGGTTTGTGTGCTTTCTTCTTTAAAGGGTGAAGAAACATTTGTTTTCGAATTTCTCTAAATGTTTGCACAAGTTTGACTAAGATCATATTTCAAAATCGATGAGATGTAAAAATGACACATTTTTAAAAGATTGTAAAACCGGTTCTAAATTATGGGGTGTATAGGGAAATTTTGCGAAACTTTTAGTGTTTCAGCATTTTGTCTCATTTTAACGAGGGATTTTGGAAAGTATTATTATTGGATTCTAAAGGGGAATCCTCAGATTTGGAAAATATATTGTAGCAAGGATACGTAGCAGGATATGACTTACCCATAGCCACGGGTAGGGTTTAGTCGTCTAAGTTGGTAAGGTTAGGGATTTAATAGTTGATGACCCTCATGGTTATCTATGTTTTTAGGCGGCGGTGTGGAATACGTCCATAGGTTAGGCTTAGTTACCAAGGGAAACATTGGTCATTTCTGTTTATGAGGTATTAACTTTAAAACATTTTTCGAGAAAGTAAGCGATTAACAGAGTGATTCTTGAATATTTTTCAAGGTATTAAGGAAACAATTTATTTTGGTAAGGTAGTTTATATTATGGTGAAATGGTAAGGTGGTAATTTGGTTTGTAGATTGATTCATGAAGTATTTTGGTTATAATGGTTTGAGGGATAATCAGAAATAGTTTGTATGACAACTCTTTTGTTTGTAGGAGAGTGACAAGGTAGGCACGGTTATTCTTAAAAGGTGGGTGGAGTTTCTAGGTATCAAATTTTTCAATGGTGAAATTTTCAAGTTTTGCGGGATTATGGGTCATTTATTGTGTCTTTCTAGATTTTGCCAAAGGTTTATTGTTCTTTTGTTGCCTATTCCCATTAGAGGATTTTTTTTTCTCATAGGTGCTATTGAAAGGTTGCTCCTAGAATGGTTTGATTTGTTCATGGGGTGTAAGTTGTGGGGTAGGAGTGACTATAACATAACCCGGTTGTGATATGGAATTATAAAGTCTATGATTAAGAAGTAGTATGACGCCAGTGAGTGGCTTATGATTAAGAGATATTGTGATGCCAGTGAGTGTTTTATGACTAAGAAATGCCAGTGAGTGACTTGTGATTAGGGAATGTCAGTGAGTGACTTATGATTAAGGTATGCCGGTGAGTGGCTTGTGATTAGGGTATGCCGATGAGTGGCTTGTGATTAGGGTATGCCGATGAGTGGCTTGTGATTAGGGTATGCCGATGAGTGGCTTGTGATTAGGGTATGCCGATGAGTGGCTTGTGATTAAAGGATAGTGTGACGCCAGTGTGTGGCTTCAGGGTAACCGTCAATGTGTGGTTTATTGAAATGTTACATGTTTATCAAAATATTATCATCTTCTCTCTGGACATAAAGCTATTATAACTATCCTAAGTACTGCAAAATTCACCTCTGAGTCGGACATAGGTGATCAGGCTATGTCCCACTGTCCCTGGTTGAATATAGGTGATCAGTCTATATTCACCCGAGGTTCAATGAATTTTGAAATAATTAGCTTAGTTACGCTAGTAATATGTCACAATACTTTTAAAGGTTGTCTTGAAGGATTAGAACAATTATTCTCTTTATGTGAGGGAAATGTGTAGTGCTGTGATACGTAAGTATACGTATAGGGAAAATAATTATAACCTATGATGAAATTAAGTGAACAGTGATAAAACATGTATCTTATCAAGTATGATCTCAACAGGATCATAAGTGAGGCATCAGCTTGGCAGGCAGGCACGTGTCGGTCATAGGGTTAAGTTTTTGTAAAAGTGGTTATAGTCTAGGTTTTAAAAAATAAATACCCAGTTCTCTATAACCTAGGCTCTGATGCCAATCTGTAACACCCCCAAAAATGACTCAGCGGAAGCATACAAGTGTTGGGGTGCTACTAAATTGGTATCACAACATAAGCATAGAACAATTGGTTTTTCATAAATAAACTTTTATTCATTCTTAAAAACAATGTTTACATTATTAATTAGTACGGAAAATGGCCCATTATAAACAAGTGGTCCCAATACATAAATCAGAGTCGTCTATGACCATGCCATGCCTTTGCCTTGCGCCTCCAAAGATAAGCTATCACCTCAAAACCTGAAGATACATGCTAAAAGGGGTCAGCTTACGCTGGTGAGTTCATAGGTTTAATTAAAAAGGAATTTCAGTACACTGTTTCAAATTTGGTTTTTGATGATCATTACGTCTTGCATAACGTCATAAAGTTCATGATTTCAGTTCATAAAAGGATTTCATAAAAGAGATTTCATTAGTGGACCATAGGTAGGGTATATGTACATTACAACGAATATAATGTCATATGTTGAATGTATTACGCTAGCACTAAGTTCATGCAACCGAAGCTACGACAGTTCTTGTATGCACAAAGAAGTCATACAATTGTGGAGCCCATGGCGAGTGTTTATCCCAATACACTCGGTCCCGACATGCTATATGTTTCGCCTTGACCCAAGCGGGGTCAACCGAACAGAGGAGTCACCCTCAATAGATCTATTTATAACATTCGCGCTTCCCAGCAGGAATTGACGGTTCATGAAGAGGGCAATTTGGGATTGAGGACTTAGGCTAAGCTGCGTAATATTCTAGGTCAAACATTTTGGTATACTCTATAAAACATCTATGTATGATGAAAACTTTAAACATGTAAAAGCATAGTATGCATGGAATGCACCAGTAGAATGATTTAAGTAAAATGAGCATGTATCTTCCCCCAAAACAGTTATAAAACAAGTAGAAATAGGGGCTATGAAACTCACCTTGGCAATGTGCAATAGGAAGTCTAAAGGGAATTAAATCAAGGAGTGATAGTGCACGGCTCCGACACGCAACCTAATTAATACGGCAATTTAGTCTTTATGTTTAAGACTCGATAAAGTTTAATAGATTTTAAAATGTTTTTGTTGTTGTTGTTGTTGTTGTGGCATCATTTAACTTAGAACCATTTACAAAGATTTGGGTGGATTCGGCTTATGAGAATATGACATGAAAGGAATCTCGAAGAAAGAATTACGACTTTGGTTAATGGTAACCAAATGAGAATACTTGGAAGGTACACACAGAAGAGATATCAAGGATGAACAAGACTTCGGTTCGTTGATAACCGGATGACGATGTACGAAAAGTATGTACATTTATTTGGACATTAAATATCATGAATGAAGGAGTTATATATATATGTTTACGTCATTACTAATAAATATGTGAAAAGAAGTTTTAACTACAATTTAACTTGTACATATTTGCAAGTTTTCAAAATACACAATATGTGTCAAAGGTATATATTTTAAAAGAAATTATCATGCTTGCAAGTGTTGATATAATTATTTCAAATTGTCATAGAAGATATATAATATATTTGTAGAAAAATTTGGCATGTCCCGGATGTATAACCTTTTTGTCCGAGGTGACTATTCGTCAAAACTTCATAAAGATATTTCTTATGGAGATTAGATAATAGGGATTGGTAATTGCAAGTAAATGTTTACCACTTCTATGTGTTTTAATAATCTTTGGATGTAAAAACTTCCATTTGAGTTCACTAAAAATATAGGTTTATGTTTCAAATAATAATACGTTTTGAAAGATTATATATAACTTTCCTTATATAAATTTCAACATAGGTTTTCATGAAACATATCTCGTTTGTGAATTTGAAAGTAATAATATGTTTATGAACCGCGTGTGTTTTCTATTTATCCGGTTTGACTAATTATCAAAAGTAGTATATCAAGTTTAATATTTTATTTATAAATAAGAAAAATGTGTGAGTATGAGTTTATATCCCGTAAAGTTTAGAAGTGTGAAAACCTCTTTTTAATTAAGTCGTTGTAATAGTTAGTTTGGCTCCCTATACTCGTTCCATTAAGTATTTATATCGTGACTCATTTTATTATAAGTGTTACTAATGTTTATAAGGTAGATGGTATGTCGTGTTTGTAAATAGAAATGTCAAGTGTAAATTTGGTATGTCGAGAGAGGTGAGGCAAGTCAAGTGAGTAGAAGACGAGTCGTGCAAAAACGACGACGAGTCAAGACATGACATAACGTGAATGACTCGAGATGATCAAAATAACCAACCGTTGCCTTGATGGCTGACTTGCATCAAACGGACCCTTATGGGGTCACAATGGGCTCGTAGTCCACTGATAACTATCATACTTTTTATGATTGGGCCTTGGTGCATGAAAAAGGGCCGGAGGTACACTAACTGAGCTCAGATGGACTCGTGGCCCATCTGTCACACAACCATTTATGCTAGACTAAACTTGAGCCCAAAGTATACTCTTAGTTTAATTTGAAGACTGCCTTGACGCAAGGGAGTATGAATCAAATTTCAACTTTGTATGATTATAAGTTGGTAACAGGTTTTTGACTCGGGGAGGATTTAATAGGCCAGAATCTGGAAACTTAATACTTGTTTGGTCTAGATAAACAAGCTTACGAGGCCATCGGGACTCCCGTGAGTCCTTCACGAGTATTAATAATTTCTTTGGAGTGTTTCTTGCTTGGTTTTGACACTTAGAGGGAGATGAGGTAACACAACACAAACGACACTAAATACTATTATAGTGAATGGTGTTTTTGGACCTGTGTTAAAGAGGCGTCTCACACACCTTCAGGGTGCTTCGCCGAGACCCGAGAATAACTAGCAAACACGCCCTTGTGTGTTTGACCCAAACAACCGTTTAGACCCTTTTGAGTCTACTGGTATCGACTCAACAACAATGACAATAATGGCTAAAAAAAAGGATAATTACACCTTCGGGTGTGTTCACGTCCTTGCAAGACTCAAAGACAGAATAGACAACAAAAATATCACTCTTTAACGACTCATGCCGAAAACAAAATATAAGCCGAAAATCAGATTACGCTAAAACGAATTTAAGCTGGAACAAACTTGTCTTTAACTCGAATAACATTCAAGATTAAGTTGTCATGGTTTCTTTCTGGTTTGTGGTTCTTGGCTGCCGACATCAACAACAACAACATATATAATTTCTTTCATATTAACCAAACAACACAAGATTAATTTACATAAACTTCAAATGATTTCACTATTACGAATTTAGATTAACAAGAAAAATGGTGCTTACAACGAAATCAAGAAACGAGACGTATGGTTATGACCACCGAAACACAAAGAGCCGATTGGATGAGACTCAGAATGAATTGGTTCAATTGACAACCCGGGATAGCTTCCTTACGCATCCAAGATCAAAACCCCTCTATCAATTTTCAAAAGCCCCTTGATTCGTGAAACCCTAGTTTCTCGAATTTTATTTATGTGGAAAGATGAATGAAGCTGTGATTGCTTACTCCCATATGTAGAAGAATAAAAAGAGATGAAGATACTAGCCCTCTTGGTCTCATGTAGGTAGCACACCTTTCTTTGGCTCGAGTCACATCCCACAGCCGCGCTAGTGTCTCTTTGTCATGCTAGAGAAGAGGTGTAGGGTGGCTGGAAATGTGTGGTGATGGATTATCATGACTGAAGTGGAAGGGGAGCAAACTCCTTTCTTGTTCCTGGTTTTGTTTAGAAGCGAAAAATGGAAACAAGTGAAGGAGAAGAGATATAAGGGTGGGACAGATGAAGATTTGTTTTGTTTTATTATAATTACTGTATTGACTGTACCCCGTGTTTTGTCGAATCCTTGAGTAAACGTACCTTCCCGGTACCCGAAAGATATAGAAATTATATTTTTAGAAGCGTTTTTGTAAGTGTAATAATACATTTTTATTATTACGTAGAAATTTGATTATAAATGTTTGCCGTTATTTAATCGGTGTCGGTATGCGTGCGGTGCCGTGACTTTCTGAATTCACGAGATAACTTCTCGTTTTCTTTCGTAAATTATCAGTGATTGATAAAAAGTGTATTTTTCTCTTATCTCAGTATTTATTTTTAGTTTTGTTTGCTACTGTGCTGTAGTATACGGAATAACTTTTCAGAACAATGGATTAAGCTTATGTATGCTTACACATTAACTTGGACAAATAATAAATTTCACAGATACTTAGTGGACAAGTACCGTGTGTGCGGTGTCGGGTTTTTAAGGAAACGAAATGACCTCTCGTTTTAAATTTTAGACATTGGCATTTTGTCGAAAATAATTGTTTTGAATTTTCTAGCATAATAAATATTATTATAATAATCCGAAATTTTACGGGTTGTTATAACGTAACACGTCACTGCCTGGATGACCAAGAAGTTGGTGCCACGTATGCTGACTGACAAGATAAACATGAGGAACAGGAGACGGAGTCGTGACTGGATAGAGATCTCCCGTGCTATCACATCGGAGAAGAACCCGACGCGTCGTGAAATCCTTAACAGAAAAACCAAACGCATCAAATTCAATAGTGTAATTATTATCACGAACAAACTGACGAACAGCAATAAAATTTTTAATAATTTGAGGTGTAATAAGAACATTATTTAAATGAAGGGGACGAACAGAAATAGGCAAACTGCTATGGCCTGTATTAGTGATGGGTATAGAATAACCATCACCAACCGAGATAGATGGAAACATGCACTCATTAAAAATTTCACTTAAACTAGTAACTGAACTATTTAAATGGGATGACACACATGTATCCATATTCCATGCGCTGGGATCATGAAGTGTCCCGGTAGTAAAAGCATGAGGTAAGGACGTAGCTTGACCCGCGGAATCCGTAGAAGGTGTTGTTGGGGGTGGTATTCAAAGATGTGCCACTGGTAACCTGTGGTTGGGCCGAACCCACTGATAGATGGGATGCTATAGTAGATTGGGGTGGAATACCTAGGCCTGGATAGTAGGGATGTAGTGTTGGGCCGTAGAATCCAGGAGGGACCATTGGACTTGACCATTGTTGATGTGGTATAGTAGGAGAAGTTGGGCTACCCAAATAAGGAGGCCCAGTGGGCATGTATGATGTATGAAATGCCACTGGAGACGAGGCATGCAACTGAGAAGAATTTATATTAGCACTCGTGGGTTTTTTTTGTATCAACATTGCCTTCCAACCCCAACTTTGACAATAATTTTGCCAACAAATCATCACTTGCACTAGACATCACGTTATTTACACTAGGTGTACCACGTTTATCATTATGATCATGCACAAACTTACATTCACTCCCAAAACGACATGTTCCTTTAGCAAAATTATAACATATCCGCTATGACTTAACTTGAGGAGACGAGGGGCGTGGTGTGTTACCTGATTGTGCCATGAGGACGAGGGGAGACGATGATGAAGAATACATGGCAATAGACTTGGACTTCAAGCGCATCTCTTCGGTAATCAACAAGGAGCGAGCCGTTTTGAAATCCGGAAACGTGTCTTTGTAATGCATATAACCGCAAACTTGATTATACTTTTCTGGGAGACCGTCGAGAGCATAATCAACCACATCTTCATCACTAACGGGCGAATCAAGGCTAGCAAGGATAGTCATAAGCGATTCAATTTTCTGAAAATACTCCTCCATGCTTAAATCACCAAGCTTGATGGACCGTAATTCTGTTTTCAAAGCCGAAGTTCGTGACCGCTTGTTGTCCTTCACAAGGTCACTAATAAAGTCCCAAGCCGCTTCTGCGGATTTAGGTCGAGCAATGACTAACCGCTTTTGGAGTGAATCCGAGAGAGTAAAAAAGATCCAAGAAAGAATGATCTTGTCGACCTTTATCTCGTCAGGTGTGAGGATAGCGGGAGTGCTAGTAGTCGCCCCACTGGTAGTGCCATGAATAAACTTGGAAACATCATAGATTTCACATAGTTGTTCAAAGAAGAACTCCCAAGATCCATAATTCCAATCGTCAAACTCAAGTTTGATGGGTACTCAGGTGAGGAGGTGATGATGAGTAACAGCCGACAACTTGTCCGAGAGGGAAACAATGAGAGTCACTGGTGAGCCGGTCATGATGAAGTTATGTTATATTTTTGGGTACGAGGAAACAGATGGTTGTAGTAGGAAAATATGTATGCCAATTTTAAAGAAAGCACACTGTGATATTATGGAGAAAAAGACAATACTGTGACCATGCACAATGAAGAAACAATCTGTGATAATAAAATTCGTGACCTTAGCACGAATAACAAACTATTAAGCGTGTGGATTTATGACCAAGCATGAATCACCAACACGAATAATATGAAGAATGATTGGAAGATTTGATGTTAGGGTTTATTGGGTATCGGTATTTTTAGGGTTTTTGAGAGGATCGAATCTTTTGGCTAACTGATACCATGTTAATAGGAAATCATGTGTTGCATTGTATTGATACATATGATATATACATGTTACATAGAAACATCTAGAAGTGGGCTTGAGCCCATACAAACTTATGCTACCTAAATCATACGGGCTAACAATAGGAAGATAAAGGAGTGCATATATACCTTCACAAAACAAAAGAGAAGATAAACAGTCAACCATAAAAGAGAAGCAAAAAGGACCTTACGAATCCGAATTATGTGGTACTATTTGTCTTCCATTATTTAAGGTTCACCACCATATATGGCCTATTTGGTACCTGCAAATGCAAATTGAAAGTAACTAATGAGCCCCTAGATAGATTTAGTCATAAATATTTTACATGGATTAATATATTTGTTTACCACAATTAACACGTCAAGGTCCTCCCTTTTCCTCGGCGACAAACCACCAGTCAACAGCCGTCGCCGCACTACGCCACGACCGACACAGCAGCCGCACTTCATGATCATCTTAAACCCACAACCACCCACACATTAGCTCACGCATTCAGATTATTATCATCACTTGCAAAATTATCTTATAAGTTATAATACGTCATATCAAAAGCAATAATACCTATTTAACCATTAGTCCAATTAATCAGCCCAACAAATTTACAGTCATTAAAACATTACATAAGTTAAATAAAAAACCTAATCTTGCATTATCTTTTGCTAAATGTAAATATAATAAAGAACATAACAATTACTTTAAAATGTTCGTAAATATGAATGTTGATAACACCCCGTGAACCTTGCAAAGTTGCAAATCAAAAAAGAAACAAATACGATTGTTGATATATATGTAAGTGAATTTGCATACTTACTTTAGATCTGGGGTTAAGAATGAATGAATTAAGCACGAATCTGCAAAAAGTAGAAAAAAATGATTGTTAATAGGCGAGAGAGAATATCATAAAAAATGAGGCTTTGAAATAATAAAAATGGAAGAGTAGGAAATGCAATATAATGGGTTAAGGATTGGTTACACGTGGCACATTTTAGGAGTATTTCAGCTGCTGATGTGGCGCCTTTTGGAGGTTCTACAGTAATTTGAGGCCTCTCTTTTATATAATAGGTAGATAGATGTGTGGTCTCTACATGTGCATATAACATATTCTTCATTCCACAAAGCCCAATTAGTTATTATTAGTTATAGCCCAAGTAAATACCCAATTAGTTATTTATTGTTATGCTTTTCTTTTAAAGATTTATGGTATGTTTGGTTGGATACTTTGGATTGGGTTTTATGTTTGATGTGCCAATAACATTTTGTTTGGTTCATTTTTTGAGAATAAGAATCATAGATGGAATAAATTTTCATTCCACATAAATTTGAAGGGGTTTGGCAAAACTGTGAGACCCACCGCTTTCTACTCTCACATACTTTTTTATTTAAATTTTTAAATAATCTTTTTTATTATAATTTTATAATAAAATACATTTAATAAATATATTTTCTCTCTCCAAATCCTAAATCAAATCCAAATCCTAAACTAAATCCATCTCTAAATCCAAACCCACTTATAAACCAAACGAACCCTTAGTCATTTAGGGTGCGTTTGATATCTAGTAATTGGAATGAGGGAATGTTTCCATTCTAAAAAAAATATTTGTTTGTGTTGTAAACAAGAATTGAGGGAATGAAAATATTCTTCAAATTGATCATAATGTATGAGATACAAAAGGGTATATATAAGATAAACATTAGGGTAAAACCCTAATAGCTAATTGGGCCATGGGCTTCTTATGGGTTATATGGGCATCCACATAATATTATTCATAACACTCCCTCTTGGATGTCCATATTATTAATACGCTTTAATAATGCTGCCTCATTAAAAACCTTGTCAGGAAAACCCAGTGGGACAAAACCATGACTAAGGACAAAAAGAGTGCAGCGCATATTGTCTCCCTCTGATGACTATATCACTTGAGCTCTTTGAGTCGTCGCATTCCAATGTTGTAACTTAGTTTCCTAAATGTTGATGTAGGAAGTGACTTGGTAAATAGATCCGCCAAATTTTCGCTTGAACGAACTTGTTAATATCACCATTCTTCTGTAAGTCATGAGTGAAGAAGAATTTTGGTAAAAATATGTTTCGTCCTATCGCCCTTGATATAACATTCTTTAAGTTGGGCAATACATGTTGCATTATCTTCATGCAAAACTGTTGGTGCCTACTTTCTGAAGAATTTCCACATGATCTACGTATATGTTGTATCACACTTCTTAGCCAAACACATTCTCGACTTGCTTCATATATCTCTAGAATTTCTGCATGGTTGGATGATATCGCTGAGATCTTCTGCTTAACTGAACATCATGAAATTGCGGTTCCTCCACTTGTAAATACATATCCAGTTTGTGATCGACCATTGTGAGGGTCAGACATTTTGGAAGATATGTAATCTTCTAATATAACTCAAATACAGTAAAACCTCTATAAATTAATAGTGTTGGGACCAGGATATTTTATTAATTTAGCGAGATATTATTATATCGATAAATTAATAATTTATTAATTTAAAGAGGTTTTAAGTATGACCATTAAATTTTCAAGTCTAATATATTAGCTAGTTACAATGTATACTCATTAGAGACGGAATAAAGTTGAAAACAAGTTCCAATTAACATTTTATGAATTAACATTCACACTTTATGAAAATAAAATTAACACTTTTTGTTGCAATACGAGAAGACAACACACCAACTCTTTAGTGCAATAAGGATATTTTAAAGTAAACTCAATATAGATTTGAAGTTTAACAAAAAACAAGTGACTATGGATTCATTTTTTACTAAATAATCTTAGGATTTTGAAGTGTATCTTTCTCTCACACACACACATATATATACATATATATGAAATTTTTAGTAATTATTAATTTATAGTTTCGTTGGGACTAATATATATACATTGGGGTTTCAAAAAATTATTATCTTATTATTTTATCGATTGGGGTCCAAATTTGTACTGGTCCCAAGTTGGGACCGGACAAATTATTAATTTTATCGAGGTTATTAATTTATCGAGTATTAATTTATAGAGGTTTTACTGTACCTCTAATCAATATCTTATAAGATATGGACATCCATATTATAATTATCCATAACACTCCCCCTTGGATGTCCATTTGAGGATTATGCCTCGTTAAAACCTTACTAGATAAAACCCAGTGGGACAAAAATCTAGTGAAGGAAAAAAAAATACATAATTCCTTTATACGCATGGGGATGTTGCCTCATTAAAAACCTTGTCGGGAAAACCCTATGGGGACAAAACCACGGTCAAGGGAAAAAGAGTGCAACACGTATTATCTCTACCCCTGATGATCACATCACTTAAATCTCTTAGTTGGTGCAATCCAATATAATAAACCAACTTCTTTAATGTCAATATAGTAAGTGTCTTGATAAAATATATGTTTGATTCTTATATAAACAAGTGTTCTCCACTTAACCTTTATCATTATACGAGTACATCCCCGTACTTCACAAGTTATATAGGCATCCATAAATCGATATTGTGATCATCATCTTTATAAGTAAAGGGGTCTTTCTTCATCAATTGACCTCATAAACATGAGCGTCGTTTATCCATATAAGGATATATAGCATCTTTCTTTAGTTTTCATTATGAAAAATGATTTCATCTTTAAGATGTTTATTTCATAAAACAATACAAAACTTTGTATTTCATTTCAAGGTATTCAACCATCTTGAAAATCTCCTCATGAGTTCCATTCACATTTACCTCATCAAAACATATGTAACTTATATCATATACAAATCTCTTTAAAACTAACATGGGTAAATTTTGTTATTTCAATTGCTCATTTTAAACCAATACCATATTGCCTTTCACTTATATAGTGATTTATTCAACTTGATCAAGTGTTATTCTTGAAAACTTTCTTATATGCTTCAGCATTTTAAATCCTGAGACATGCTTCATGCATTTTATATCCATCATGGAATCTCAACTTCAAATGAGCTCTATTCATTTTCTTTTAGACGCATATCAATTACTTATCATATCGCCAGACTTTAAATAGATTATTAGATCCACCACATGAGATCATGTCTTTATATGCAAAGTCTTTGCGAAAATATTTGTTTGCCATCATTTATGCCTTAAATATTAGTTTCAAAACTTTAATTTCGCTTTCTCATAATGACCAATGCATATCCAATAAATTTACACATTCATATGTAGGGACTTCAAGTCCCAGTAGCCATGTCTCGTCACAAGAGATTTTAATCTTTCATTAGCTCTTTGCGTCTTTACTTCTTTTGACCATTCATTTATACATCTGCACTTCCTGCAGGTATGCTTCCATGATCCTCACCATGATTATAGCGTTATCTTCTTTATTTACATAATCATTACTATATGTATTATTGTATACAATATCACCATCGACGTCGATTCATTTATATTTTCGATTCCACACTTTACTAGACATTGCAATATATCATTTATTGATATCTCATAGTTTTTCAAGTACCCGGAGTTTTTCAATTACCTTCATGTCTAGTGTCTCTATAGGAGAATTATTATGGGGTCTTTATTACCTCGATTAGACCATCTGAGTTTTCTTGCTCCATTTTATCTATTCATTCGAGGACTTTTATTTGGAATCGATTAGTCTATCACGTTGCAGACGTGCCATAGACTTACTACCAATCATTGGTTTTCATTTTGGGACATACATTATAATTGGAGCACTAGCAGCGTATATATGATCTAGTCACTTCTTTATGTCACTAAACAAGTCTGGCAATCACTGAAACTGGAATGTAAATTGTCCCTTCAAGTTCATATTCATTGGTATGAGGATCAACATTTATATTATAGTTCATTCCATATCTCTTGCTGCTCATTCTCCCCCTGAATGAATTATCAATTACAACATCCCATTGTTGTGCGTTGTGGTGGATTTTCAATACAAGTTTCGCACATTTACATAAACTTTAATGGGAAACATATGGTTCGTGACCATAAACCATTTTATTGGGGAGTATTCATTAATCTTGTTGGCATGATGCGAATTCATATTTTGTAACATGCCCCATAATATAAGATTTTTGTTCTCATAATTATTGGCTTTGCAATCAACTGAAAACGTTTTATGAACGTTTCAACAAAAGCAATTCGCGTACGAACATGGGCTACTTTTAAGTTCGACACTTATTCCAATAATTGCCCAACATATGGAAGTACTCACCACAATTTCCAAAGATACAATTTGGAAAACCATGCTCGCATTTTATAAGACGAGCCATTCATCACGCTAACCTTAAGTTGCGTCTTTAATGATCATTTTGACGATGCATCGATTTTAAAACTCAAAATGATTCACATGGGCGGATGTATAGGCCTACATACATCCCCGTCATATTCTTTTCAAAACTTTATAGGACATAATCCTTACTTTAGTTTGGTGGTGATAGATGAACAATTAACTTCCATTGAGAACAATAAGAACATACAACTCAACCTTGAAGAACCCATGGTTCTTTTATACATTTCGCATCATTATTGACTCGGGATGGTTCAACCGGTCATGCCAATTAATACAACAGTCTTGGCTCATAAACTTATACTTTATGACCACATGTGCTTCAACTGCATCTTTTTATATAAAATTCGAATTATATATCTTTGATTAGCTCGTTTGTGTATTTCACACAGTTTAATTTAATATTCACATAGGCTAGAAACAACTTTATAACAATGAAGCTACTAAATTTGCTCAACACATAGCCATTAATTAATTATTCAAGTCTCTCAAACAAATATTACACACTATATAAGTCATACATATATTTAAGCTCAATGGCATAATTTGAGCCAACTAAAATAAATTCTTATATTCAATTTGAATCTACTCAATATATTCATAATTAATGTGGCAACGATCCTTTATTCATAATGAGATTTATATAAAGGATTATAACTAACTTTAGGCACTATAATATATGTGTCAAAGTTTATTCCATGTATACTGGTAAGTCTTTTAATGTAAACTTTACTTGAACATAATCTATACTGACAAAATTGTTTAACCAAACTTTAGCATCCGTAGGCACAAGGAATTACTGTATTTAAATCCAAATTACGCACAAATCCAACGTCAAATAATACTACACTTAAAATATATTATATACGAAGTAGCAGCTAACATTAACAAATTCAAATATAGCATTTAAAGCATATTTTGTAATACCATACCCATGTTGCTGCCATACTAACTTATATAATCCTTCTAAGTTGTCGAGTATATTTTATATTATTTTATCTTTCTCATTAAGCAATGGCTACCAAACAAATAGACAAAGGCTTCAACAAATGCATATAATTTCCAAAAATTTCTACCTTAGTTTGCATATAAACTGCACACGACACATGATCATATAAAATTGTTGACAAGACCAAAACGCAATTTTATCTTCAATACCTTAAGAAAATTCTTTAGCAAACACTATGTTATCTAGTCATCACAATATCAAATAATTTAGACATATATGGCTTTTGGTTTCAAGCTTTATAAGTCAATTAAATATTGCTAGATAAGTGTCCTAGACACAAGCAAAATAATTCCACCGCATACAATTTCACGTAGCCATGAATCAGTAACATTTTTCCGTATCAAAGCTTTTAAACCGAATAATATCTATTAGATAAGGTTATATTTTTTTTACGTCTACAAATTTTATAATCACAACTGATTATTATACGACGGATAGAACCACGTCACACACAAGCATTAAACAAAGAAAAAAAAACTGTAACGCATAATGCCATAAATCATAGATAAATCTACCTAGCTATCATCTACTTTATCAAAACCTAAATAATTTTGATTTACTAATTATAGATATGATAGGTGACATAAAATATCATTATTTATAGTCCGTTTTTCTTATATAATACGCATTATCACTGGGGGCGCCTAATCAAATTTGTACAGTAGTGTATGTAGTTGATTACTCACCAGCAGAGGAAACAAAATATATAGACTTTGGAAAGATCAGATACATTGATACAAAGTAATCTTTGATAGAATACAACCATAATATCAATACGAAACAAAATTAATGGTAACCTTATAAGTATACAAATGATAGATTTAGATGCCACAAGTAAATCATTGCCCCTATAGACAAATCTAATTAATACATAATCAAATAACATGATGACAGGTAAAACGACACGTAATGTATTGACATATAATATGTGATCACGATTTCAAAATCAATTACTATTATCTATATAACAAATAAACGTATGTTGCGTGAGTGTGCATCACTTGAGTAATTACAATGAAAAGTAAAAAGTCCCAATTGTATGTTTGTATACTTGTATTTAATAGTATAAGTTTTACATATATGGTACAATCGTATACTTGTATACATGATTTTGTTTTCATAGGACCAACCATACAGTGATAAATCAATTCAGACCGATTGGTTTTGGACCCAATAAATAATGAATAAATTACATAATCGCGTGCTTTAAAATCTAGTTGAACATATATAAAAGCAATTATAGAACAACATATAATTAAATAATAGGATTATAAGTTGTTACCTCAAGTATGATTCGTAGCTTTAGAATTCAGTACTATCCCTCTTATACCTAGCGTGGCCAACGTAACTATTGTAGAGCGTGCTGA
Source organism: Chrysanthemum seticuspe (assembly GCA_019973895.1). Taxonomy (NCBI): domain Eukaryota; kingdom Viridiplantae; phylum Streptophyta; class Magnoliopsida; order Asterales; family Asteraceae; genus Chrysanthemum; species Chrysanthemum seticuspe. The sequence goes on along the minus strand of BPTQ01000007.1, from coordinate 308,060,400 downwards.
TAACGTGTTGTAAACAAGAATTGAAGGAATGAAAATATTCTTCAAATTGATCATAATGTATGAGATACAAAAGGGTATATATAAGATAAACATTAGGGTAAAACCCTAATAGCTAATTGGGCCATGGGCTTCTTATGGGTTATATGGGCATCCACATAATATTATTCATAACAGTTTGAAGACTTTGAAATTTTACTATGCATATTATAGTTAAATATTAGTAGATACTCCATTCCTCATGAATTAGCCTCCTTTATAATCTATCATAGTGGCCCACATATTATTTCACATAAAAATAAAAAGACATGTGTATCTTTCTTCATCATCATTGTTATACAGTATATACGATACAGTATATACGAAGCATATATTAATTTGAATTAGCTTTTCAATTTTTCTAACTATTACTTACTTCGTCTCATTATAATAGTCCATATTTTTTTTATAAATGTCTCAAAAAAATTGTTCACTTCTTATTTCAAGTAAAAACAAAAGAATTTAGTTAAAGAATATTCTATTTTAATGATTGAAAATTTTAATGGTCCTACTTTTATTAAACTTTGTGATTATTGTCTCCTGACAATAATTTTGAGACGAACATAGTAATTTTTTTGGATGGTGAATTTTTATGAAGAAATATTTAAGAACATTATTGGTATATAATAAGGTGCCATCTAAAAAAATAATAAGATATTTCTTTTATGATGTTGTACATGAATTCAAAGTTAGGAATAAAATTGATTCCGAAATCTACTATATCAATCTAAACAACATGAATGGCAATGATACATTTGATTCAATCCATTGTCATTCCACTCTATACTGAAACTCATACGGATTATAATTCACAACAACAAATCAAACGCAAACTTAGTTCTTTCACTTTTTGTTATTTGTGGCCATAGAAGAACAAAGCAAAAGATACGAGGATTATTGACGAACCTGACAAAAATTAATGATCTTTTTGTGAACCACTTACTCGAGCTTGTTTGATAAGAACACGATTTTGATCTTTGTGTTTTCTTTAAGATTTTGGATTGAAGATTAGAGCACTCGGTATCCTTGAGCCGTCCCGCTAGTGCCGTGAAGAAAAGTGTTACCACATTAGCATCTTTTCCCATAACACCAGAATTCATCACAACACCAAAAACACATCTCCCTCTTATAACACCAGATTCTGATGCCGTCGTGCACCCTTGAACCCACATTTTTTTTTTCATTTATTTAAATAAAACAACAGATTTAACAAAAACTAAAATATCTTTAATTAAAAAAAATACATTAAATAATAAAATGCATAAAAATAAAATCAGCACTTACAAATGAGCATACATAAACTAAACTAGTTGGGGTCAAAATTCAACCAAAAATTTACACATTTTAGTCAAACACCTAATTTCGTATAAGCCCCTATAGTAACCAAAATTTGGATTAATCAACAAGGTAGGCCCAAAACACAACTACACTTGTAGGCCCGTAAACTCAAATAACCCTACATAAGATGATATAAATAAGTCACATATCTCTAATTTTGGGTAAAAGCCATAAAATAACAACGTACTTTCTCAAATTTACCGAGTTGAAACACATACTTTTTTATCAACATATATACCCACGTACTTTCGAATTTTGTTCCGACTTCACCCATATGACCGATTTATATTAATATAATATTATATTAAATAATATTATTTTATTACAATATGGGTAAAGTCGGACAACTCTAATCACTTCATACTCAGCCACAACCTCTCTAAATACTCCGCGCCCAACCCTTCATTTCTGCTTATGTGAATCGTTGCATCAACTCATTGTGAGAAAGAGTAACCACATCAACCAAAAGAAGTACACACAAAAATTTAAAAGATTGAAAAAAGAAAAAAGAAAAAAGAAATATAATTACGGGAAAACGCGAGCCACGGTACCGTTGTGGCGCCACCGCGTTGCGTTTTCCGAGACCATCTCGGCTGGTCATGATGGCTCAGCACTCGAAAACGCGAGGGACGGTACCCTCATGGCGGCGTCGCGTTGCGTTTTGGCAGAAAACTCCTCTCAAAACGTAGTGTACCCTCCCGTCTTAGGGTTTATATAATCATAATAACATAAATCCCTAAATCTATAAAACCCGAAATTTTGTTATAATGAAAATTTGTGGTTTTTATTTTTATTTTATTTGTATTTTTCTTTAACTTTTAGAACAAAATATAAAGTAGATAAATCCTTAAGGGTGATTCTTGTATTATCATAAAGTATATATACAAAATTAGGTTATATATTTTATAAAACTGGAACTAAACGTATAAGTAATGGTTGTTTAGATGTGGTTACTGGACTTTTAGATAAGACGGGATTTTTACGAGATTTTTGGCACAAGTCGTGTTTACTGTTTAGGTATCACAAGAACTGCCATTATCTATTCATAAAATAAAAACACCAAACCCTAAGAAAGAATAAACGGCACAGAGTGGTTCCAGAAGAGAGAAAACAACAGAAAACAAAGAGTAAGATCGTTGTGAGTTTCGTGAGGTTCACAAGCTATAGTTTCGTTGTCACTCAGGTAATCCCTTTTTCTAGTTTGAAACAGATAGCATGATAGGAGCATATACGATACATTGACTTGGTCGAGTTTATATATGATAAATAATTTTATTACGTGTACGATGTTATTGTTTTAGAAATCGTTACGGTTACGATTTAATTCAGGTTTACATCAGTAGTTGAAGAACCTGTTTTTATTTGATACAGATCACTATAGCAGGTCATAAATATGGAGGTAGATTGTATATATGTTAAAATCATTGAATCGTCTTTATGTAAAGAAAAATATGAAAGCTTTAAAAGTGTTTTAATGGTGAAGTTTTAAAGGTGTTTAATGGTGTTCGTGAGATATAGTAACTAGGGGGAAGACAATGCTTTACTTGAAATATTTACATGGTCATTGTTTAAAGATCATTTATTGATGAGTTATTATACAATTAAGTATAGGATTTCAAGTCAGTAATATGTTTGAAAGGTTTCGAGAATTTTATTTTAAAAGCATATCATGGTGCTAGATTATTAGTATGAATGATTATAATAAAGAAAACAATAAAAGAAAAGAAAAACTTTCACATATGATTGTTATTATAGCTGCTCTTTTGAAACAATAAGTGTGGCCATGTATGAATGCTTCGAGTCATGTTTTCTAGTATATAGTTTTTTTCAGAAGTAATATAACTTTACCCTTAATTTGTAGAATCTTCACAGTTAACACAAAAGATTCTTGTAAATGATAATAAATGGGTATGATCGTGAACATGTAATAGAGACTCGATCAATCAACTAGAGCTCCTATGTAGAGATTATAATAACAACGTTGTACAAAGTCTTAGTGTGTGCGTTATGGTAGCAGGCCTTGATTATAACGAGTAACAGCTTGTCAGGATTATCAGGTGAGTTTTCATGTGCTTTTAAATTGGGTTGCACTTTTAATTTGAATATGATATCATACAAAGTTGTTTAAATGGTCGTTAATTGCTACGTGTTTTGATTCTTTGATAATATGTGAAAGTTGTGAAATATGCTATATTTACATGATGAGATATATAAATGTTGAATAATGAACCGTTAATTGTGATATGTAAATCATAAATAATGAATAAGTTGGAACCGTTGAACCGAACGGGTAAAAATGTGACTTGTTGGAACCGTTGAACCGAACGGGTAAAAATATGAATCGTTGGAACCGTTGAACCGAACGGAATTATATGAAAAATTGGTATGTGTTGTATATGAAAAGAGTTGAATTGTTGGTTTATTATATGAGTTGGTATTGAATTGAATAAGAATAAGTTATAACTGAATATCATTTATATGAGATTTGAACAAATTGCATGATTATTTTATAAATTTGATTTTTTTTGTGAATTGTTTTTGTATGTGAAAACCATGAATTCTCACTAGGCCTTGGGCTGACCCAAAACTCTTTTAAAAATTTCAACCCAGATGAGCTGCTTTTAGGAATCAAGAGATTATTTGAGACCGAGTAAGAATAGACGCTTCCGCTGATATAAGGTAAATAAGAGGATTTAACGCTCCGAAAAGGCGGGGTATTACAAAATCAGTGTGTTGTGATCAGTTCATACTTGATAATTATTATTACTTGTAGTTGTTCACTTGTTTAATGCTTGTGTTTTAGTGTGTTGTGCAATTTTTTATTGTATATTCATGATCTTAATAGGCCTTAATCTTTATAAGATATTATAAAAGAAAGTTTTCATCGATAAGTGGTGGTGACGGTGAAGAAACTTTACTGAAACGTATTCCATAAACTATACCAAAACCAATTCCAAAACCTACACCAATTCCTTCACCGTCAGATGGTATTGATTTGGGTACTCCTCCATGAGATCTGTATGAGAGGCCAAGCTTTTTTGGTTATGACGCTAACATAAGAGATGAAATAAGGCGAAAGTATTTGGGCAAAGGAACTTGCCAACCACATGGCCATAAGTTTCCAAAAAAACTGGGACTAAAGTAAGAAGTTTTGTTGCAAGTTCGTTTGATGAGTTCCCTTGGTTAGAGTATAGTGTAAAGGAGGAGAAGGCCTATTGTTTGTGTTGTTAGTTGTTTAGAGACTCTATCGGAAAACAAGGTGGAAATGATGCATTTGTGATATATGGTTTTAATAGTTGAAGTATAAAGTATGACCTGAGCAACCCACATGGTGAAGTTAATAGTTACTAATATTATAACAAAGCACTTCAAAAATGTGAAATTCTTTTAAACCAAAAAAAATCTATTCATGTTGCCTTTAAAAGACGAGTGAAGGCGAGACAAAAGATTATCGAATTCGTTTGAATCTTTCGGTTGACATGTGCAGATTCTTACTTAAATATTCGTTACCATTTCGTGCTCATGATGAGAAGAAACATTCTTTGAACAGAGGACTTTTCTTAGAGTTACATGAAGTACTCACAAATCAAAATGACGAAACTTGTAAGGTTGTCGCACGGACTCCTATAAATTGTCAACTAAAATCTCTAGATATGCAGATTCAAATATGTGAATGTTTTTCAGAAGAGCTTCTTGATTATATTATTGTAGAAATCGGAGATGATGTGTTTTCTTGGTTAGTTGATGAGTCTAGTGACGTATCTAAAAAGGAACAAATGGCACTCGTTTTGCGATATGTTGATAGACTTGGAATTGTTAAGTAGAGATTTGTTGGTGTCGGTTATGTGGTTGACACGTCTTCAAGAACTCTTAAAGCTTCAATTGATATTTTATTTGCACAACATAAACTGAGTTTGAAGCAGGCTAGTCTATATGTTTATCATGATTGTATCTTCAGTTATAATATTTAGATAATATGTCTCTTATATAATATATTGAATCTTTCAACAGGTAAGAGTTCAAGGCTATGATGGAGCAAGTAATATGCGTGGCGAGTTCAATGGTTTGAAAGCTTTGATCTAGAAAGATAATAGCTCAGCATATTATGTACATTGTTTCGCTCACCAACTACAGTAGTAATTGTAGTTGTTTCAAAACACTACGAAGGTCTTGTCAAATTATTTGAGAAGCTAATCTATGTGATAAATGTGGTTTCATCTTCTTGTAAAAGAAAATATACGATTCAAGATAATTACAAAGAAAGAGTAGAAGCAAAAATCAGTGCAGGTGCACTTGAGACAGGACGAGGGTTAAACCAAGAAATAACCTTTATAAATACCCAAAGATACATGTTGGGCTTCCCATTACAAAACAATTGTGATTTTCTTTAATTTGTTTCATGAAGTTATTAAAGTACTAAAGTTTGTTGAAAAAGAAGCTCATGATGCTCGAAACCAGGTCCAGGAACAAGGTATTTTATCATATTTTAAAAAGTACGAGTTTCAGTGATTAATGGAACAAAAGAGAACTCAATGGAGCACATTTTATGGGCCACAAATTTATTATTGAATGCTCTTCAAAGAAAAGATCAAAATATAATGGAAGCGGTTTCAGTGATTAATGGAACAAAAGAGACATTGATGACACTTAGAGCAAATGGGTTTGATACAATTTTGAAGAAAGTGGACATATTTTGTACAAAGTATGATATTGAAGTGTTGAAGATGGGCGAAACATGTGTGGCTAAAAGAAATCAAACAATTGCCATAACGAATCGACATTATTTTGAGATTGACATATTTGACAAAGTTTTGGATATACAAATCCAAGAGTTTGGTGATCGCTTTAGTAAGATAAGCAAAGACTTACTTGGTAACGTGTCAGCTTTGAGTCCACGTGCTTCATTTTCTATGTTTGACGCCTCAAAGCTCTTTACTTTGACTACTTTATATCCATATGATTTTAACGATCTGATATGTCTCATCTTATGCGAGAACTTGACCAATATCGTGTGAATGTGGTTAAAAATGAAGATTTTGCTAAGTTAAATACTATTATAAAGCTTTCTAAGGAGATGGTGAGATTAGATAAACATAACTCTTCCCCTTTGATATATAAGTTATTGAAGCTCTATTTGGTTTTGCCCGTGGCAACTGGAAAAGTTGAAAGATGTTTTTCCACGATGAAGTTTATAAATTCGGATCTACGTAATCGAATGGGTAATAGATTTTTGAACCATCCTCTAGTTTGTGGCATAGAGAAAGAAGTATTCGTCAATGTCTTAAATGAAGATGTGATGAAGCGCTTCCAATTCATGAAAGATCGAAATGGTAAATTGATTTAGGGCGATCGATGTAACTTTGCTAACCTCTATATAAGTTTTGTATATCGTACTTTTTATTCTATAAAAGTTAGAACTTGAGGTAAAAAAATATTTTTTGTTGTTACGCCCCCAAAACCGAAGGATTTGAACTTTTAAAATGACGAGATTTGGACCGACATACTTTGATATTTTAGTTAATAAACCAGAATTTAAAGAAATAAACTAGAGAGGACCCAAAATTTTCTTTTTAAAATGCTTTAAAAAATACTTGAGTATTCCCTTCTGACGGTTGGACGTCGTCCCCCTTAAAAGGGGTGTCTGATGCGCGTTCGGGGTCAAAGGAACTTGCTTTTCTTCGAGCAAGTTTTTCAACCACCTAGGCAGTGAACCTAATCGTTGTAGTGTAGTATTGGGTAAGCCTCGGGGATTGATATCGTTCTCTAGGGGAATAGGAATGCTAGCAAGAAATGTATTACGAGAAGGTGGGGGTTGAGGATGATTCTTTTTTATCTTTTATTTTTTTTATAAAGCTAAGGTAAAATCTCAGGGCAATTGATTTGGGGGTGGTACTTCTACCGATTACTTCTACTTATCTAATTATCTAATACTACGGGTAGTCTTATGTCTATTTGATGTGTGCTCATATGATAATTAAAAATGTGTTTACCTAGATACTATTACTCCCTAGTTATCTTTTATTGGTCGGTTGAATTGTCACACCTTATCTTAACGCGTTGTATTCCTAAGGTTGTAGGGAATGCGTATGCCCTAACTCTTTGAGGTTACCTTTGGGTTTAGCCTACGAAATCCGCAAGTCCTTAAACTAATTCATTCATAAGCCGCACTTTCACAAAGAATACTCAAGCATTAAACATAACGATTGATGCCTAGTTGTAATCCTAAGCTAATTACAATTAAGATAAGAGACAACCTAACAATAATTAATAACTAGGTTTCATAGATCTAAGCAAACACACAAGAAATTTAGCTAGACATGTTAAACAAGCAAACATACACAAAATCAATGGAAGACATAATGATAATTTGGATTAAAACACTTATCTCGATGTGTAAAATAGGGTTTGGGACCCTAAGATACTGTCCAAATCGGACTACAAACGTTTAGGGTTTTTTCTCCAAAAGTATACCTCTCTAAATGCAGAAAAATCGAATTCTATATATAGATTTACAAGTGCGACGACGTCACCTTATAGGTGGGACGCTGTTAGCTCGCCGTCATTAGGGTTTTCGTCTTGGCCAAGTCATCGATGGGACGACATCACCTTAGAGTTGTGACGCCGTCAGTCTTCAGATGGGACGTCGGCATGATTCTGGATATGGGCCATCTGAGATAAAAAGTCTGAGTGACGCCCTTCTTCTTCAAAGCCTGACGCCGTGAGGTTATACGAGCAAAAATTACACTGAACTGTCTGGTGCATGTTTTTATCAAGTCTATATAGAGGGACGGCGTCGCCCTTTGATTGGGACGCCTTCAGGTTCAGTTTGAGCAGCTTGAGTGGCTTCGTTCTTGACTTTGCCATTTTCTTCATGTATTTACTCCTTTTCATCCAAATGTGCTTCATTTCAGCATTTTGCTTCCAAGAGACCTAAAAAGTGAAAAGGAATGAAATTAAGCAGTAACGGATATAAAAGTGGTCGATTAAGGGCTTAAATGACCCCTTAAAAGGTTTTCATGACAAAAACTGGAAAAATTACACCTTTAAAACCTGGAAAAATTCCTGCAAAACATCCATTATGACTCGATACAAGCATTTGACTCTAAGAAACACACATATACATCAATTTCACTAATTGTAATTCTCATGGTCACGTTCTTATAAAACGTATGTAATCTTCCCTACACTTATCTTTTTGTAAAATACCTTTATATGTAATTAAGACGAGGTTAAAGAAAAAATAAAGCATTTTCACAAAATCAAACATGAGAATAAACAGCAATGAAAAAGATATATGATACACAAACAAACAAACAATTAAGCATGGGTTGCCTCCCACGAAGCGCTTTTCTTTATTTATGAGTCTTGTAGCTAGACTCGAAGTCGTGCTCCTACGTTGTCTCGTTTCTCATCCTCAATGAAAACTCTATCATATTGACAAAATTCTCATCTACTCTATACCTAGGTCCTAGGGTCAAACAATCCCTATATTAAAGCCTCCTTTTCTCCCATATAAAGTTCAAGCCTTTTTCAACATCTTCTTCGCTCTTTTCTTCAAAAGCTCTAATGTTATCTCGTTCATAAAGGGATAAGGGGGCCATAACCGTTCATCTTCCAAGGCATCCTATAATTAATTTCACCGTCCCCTTCTACAAATCTAACCGTTCCCTCGGACTTGTTATAGCTTAGTTTAGACTTTTTAACAAACGGTTTTCCTAACACAACTTTGGACAAGCTATAGTCGATGACACATCCTATATCTTCCAGGACCATAAAATCAACTAAGTAGGTGAAGTTTCCTATAAAGACGTGTAAATCCTTGACTCTTCCCACAAAATTGCAAACCCCACCGGGATACTTAGGGTCCCTCCTAATCTTAAGTCGCTCATTCATTATGTCATTATAAACAGCTGATGACATCACATTAATGGGGGAGTCCGTATCTATGTAAGCGTGCTCGACATTCCTATATCCAATCATACAAGGGATCTTGATGTAACAGGGATTTCCTCTCCTAATCTTTGGGCATATTCTAATGATGGGTGATCGAGGATTGTCGATTATGTATTGGTGGTAAGCAACTTCTTTCTTAGTGGGGTAACGATTGAAGTAGGCACTATTTTCCTCATTCTCATTTTCATTTACTAAATCATTACCTGAACTATTTCTAATCATGGAGCCAACAATCGAGGCGCTAACCACTTTTTCAACAGCGTCCCTAATTTTACTCTCAAATACCCCACGCAATTCTTGAAGCTCATTGTTTCTACTAATATTTCGGTTGCGACGTTGGTTAGAGGGGTGTTGTTCAATTGGTTGTGGTTTAAGTGGAAGTCATTTATTTGGTGGGGAATTGTTGTTTGGTGGATTATCACCTTCCATGATGAAAAGTGATGGGCTACGAACAAAGTCACGAAGAAGGGGGATAGACTACAAGGAAGCTAAAAATGAGAAAAAAATTTACTTGATAGGAATCAAGCAAGGGAACCTAAACGAGATAAAAATCTAACTAGCTATTCTATTCCCCGGCAGCGGCGCCAAAACCTTGATGCGCGAACGAAGCGCGTTCGGGGTCAAAAGAACTTCCTTTTCTTCGAGCAAGTTTTTCAACCACCTAGGCAGTGAACCTAATCGTTGTAGTGTAGTATTGGGTAAGCCTTGGGGATTGATATCGTTCTCTAGGGGAATAGGAATGCTAGCAAGAAATGTATTACGAGAAGGTGGGGGTTGAGGATGATTCTTTTTAATCTTTTATTGTTTTTTTTATAAAGCTAAGGTAAAATCTCGGGGCAATTAGTTTGGGGGTGGTACTTCTACCGATTACTTCTACTTATCTAATTATCTAATGCTACGGGTAGTCTTATGTCTATTTGATGTATGCTCGTATGATGATTAAAAATGTGTTTACCTAGATACTATTACTCCCTAGTTATCTTTTATTGGTCGGTTGAACTGTCACACCTTATCTTAATGCGTTGTATTCCTAAGGTTGTAGGGAATGCGTATGCCCTAACTCTTCGAGATTACCTTTGGGTTTAGCCTACGAAATCCGCAAGTCCTTAAACTAATTCATTCATAAGCCTCACTTTCACAAAGAATATTCAAGCATTAAACATAACGATTGATGCCTAGTTGCACTCATAAGCTAATTACAATTAAGATAAGAGACAACCTAACAATAATTAATAACTAAGTTTCATAGATCTAAGAAAACACATAAGAAATTTAGCTAGACATATTAAACAAGCAAACATACACACAATCAATGGAAGACATAATGATAATTTGGATTAAAACACTTATCTCGATGTGTAAAATAGGGTTTGGGACCCTAAGATACTGTCCAAATCGGATTACAAACGTTTAGGGTTTTTTCTCCAAAAGTCTACCTCTTTAAATGCATAAAAATCGAATTCTATATATAGATTTACAAGTGCGACGGCGTCACCTTATAAGTGGGACGCCGTCAGCTCGCCGTCATTAAGGTTTTCGTCTTGGCCAAGTCATCGATGGGACGATGTCACCATAGAGTTGTGACGCCGTCAGTCTTAAGATGGGACGTCGTCATGATTCTGGATCTCGGCCGCCTGAGATGAAAAGTCTGACTGACGCCCGTCTTCTTCAAAGTCTGATGCCGTCAGGTTATACGAGCAAAAATTCCACTGAGCCGTCTGGTGCATGTTTTTATCAAGTTTGTATAGAGGGACGACGTCGCCCTTTGATTGGGACGCCGTCAGGTTCAATTTAAGCAGCTTGAGTGGCTTCGATCTTGACTTTGCCATTTTCTTCATGTATTCACTCCTTTTCGTACAAATGTGCTTTATTCCAGCATTTTGCTTCCAAGAGACCTAAAAAGTGAAAAAGGAACGAAATTAAGCAGTAACGAATATAAAAGTGGTCGATTAAGGGCTTAAATAACCTCTTAAAAGTGTACGTTTTAAATCCTAATCAGTGTCAGATCATGAATAAAATTTAAAGCCCGACGGCTCAGGGGTTTTAACACCCGGCGACGTCAGGTCATCCCTAGACGTCGTCACCCTTTAACTGGGACGCCGTCTGAAATAGAAATTAACCTGACGGCTCAGAAAATTTATAACCAGACGGGGTCACAAAGTTTGTGACGATGTCTGGTGACCAGACCTGCACTTTTGTGCTGAAATTTTGCACAATATCCATTACTATACTTCTAAAACTTGTAGGAACTGCACTAAGGAATTCCAAATGACCCAACTTAACCCACAAGGACTTTTTATCATTAAACCTTTTTGACCCATACCATATAAAACAAATCAACGACTTTGCCGACCATCAATATACTACAATTTGACCCGTTAACTACAAGAGTTTAACACTATCAAACGAACACATTTAGACTACGTTAAAAACATAACCACAACCAAAAGTGAAAAAGCAACCATACGACCTGAAATATACCAAAATGAAAATTGACTCTTCGGGGCTTCCAACTTCAACACCTTTGGTCCAAACGACTTCAACAACTAACAACTTAAGTGTAATCCATCTTACACTTGATTTTTACCCTTATTCTCCTTGCTAGAACCTACAAAATATCATCAACTATGACGTAAGTGAAATGCTCAGTAAGTAAATAGGTTATATGCATAATGAAACTTTAACAACACGATAAATTCATGGAGCATCTATAACATGAAAACATACCTCCAATTGCATAATTACACTACTTTGACAGTATAAAAGCTATGGATCCAAGCTACTATTACAAGCTCCAACAAAAACTATAACATACAATCAATTGTTCATAATTAAGCATAACAATACATAAACCCACTATACTTACCTCAATTCCACAATAGGTTTTCTACAAAGGTAGAGAGTCACAAGCTCCCTTAAGCTTCCTATACACTAATTAGTCTTAATTAGAGTCTTTAACTAGTAATTTCCATGAATTGGACATCTTCTGTTACTACTTTCAATTCTAAAACCCAAAACCCTCATCATAAAGATAGGGAAAAACGCTTACTTGATTTAGAAGAATAAAATTAAGAGTCTAATTGCCTTAATAATTACCACCACAAGGTCAAATTGGACCCAATTGATAGTTTTGGTTTTTCTTCTTTTCCTTCTTCACTTCCCGTACTTCTTCTCCCAACTTCTCTAAATTTCTGGATAAATCTTCCAGCACCCTTAATTTATTTTTATTAAATTTACTTTGCCCTATTGGCAATTCTAGTCCCCCTATTTTCTGGTTTCATGCATTTGCCACTTAAGTTTCTACCATATATACATTATTATAACTTATAAATAACTTTACAATATTAATATAACATAAGGACTAATACCTATATATAATAATACCTTGTCGGGATACGGGTGTAACAATTCACCCCTTCTAAAATTTGATTTCGTCCTCGAAATCTATTCTTGAAAAAGTTGAGGATACTTATTCCTCATTCTTTCTTCCTTTTCCCATCTAATACTTGTACCCTTTTGTTGTCTCCATTGCACTTTTACCAAGGGAATTTCTTTATTTCTAAGTTGTCTTGTATTTCTTACAAGTATTGCCTCCGGTTCTTCTTGTGATGTCAAATTCGGGTCTATCTCTATATCATCTAACATGAACACACTAGATTCATCCGTTAAGCATTTCCTTAAATAAGATACATGGAAGGTATTATGAATCCCTCTCATCTCTTTGGGGTGTTCCAATACATAAGCCACTTCCCCAACACGCTCTAAGATTTTGAAGGGTCCAATAAATCTTGGACTTAACTTTCCCTTGTGTTTGAATCTAAAAACACCCTTCCACGGAGAAACCTTAAGCATGATGAAATCTCCTACTTCAATATCAATTGGTCTTCTTCGATTATCGGCATAGATTTTCCATCTATCTTGAGCCGCCTTTAGTCTTTCTCGAATCGCTCTATTTTCTCAGTTGTTGCTAGTATTATATCCATACTAGCCAACTCTGTTTTTCCAACTTCATCCTAACACACCGAAGTTCTACATTTTCTACCGTAAAGCATTTCGTAAGGTGGCATCTCTATACTAGCGTGGTAACTATTGTTATAGGCAAATTCAACCAAAGGTAAATGATCATCCCAATTTCCTCCAAAGTTGATTATACAAGCTCTTCACATATCTTCAAGAGTCTGAATCGTCCTTTCACTTTGCCCATCTGTTTGCGGATGAAAAGCCGTACTCATATGTAACCTTGTACCTAACTCTTCTTGGAAATTTTGCCAAAATGAAAAAGTAAATCTTCCATCCCTATCGGAGATTATGGATATGAGTACTCCATGTCGCACAATTATTTCTTTAACATAAATCTTTGCTAACTTATGGACGGGCATATTTTCTCTAATTGATATGAAGTGTGCGCTTTTCGTCAACCGATCTACTATTACCCAAATTGCGTCGTGCTTTTTGGTCGTTCGAGGAAACTTTGTAACAAAGTCCATCGTAATCTTTTTCCATTTCCAAACCGGTACTTCTAGAGGTTGCACCTTGCCATATGGTTTTTGGTGTTCGACCTTAACTTTCAAATAAGTTAGACACTTCTTCACATATTTTGCGCAATCCCTTTTATGCCCGGCCACCAATAATCTCTTCTTAAATCATGATACATCTTGTTAGCTCCCGGGTGAATAGAATACTTTGACTTATGTGCTTCTTCCAAGAGTAATATCTTGACATCACTATGAAAGGGGATGTAAATTCTCCCGTATCGCGTCTTAATTCCTCGACTATCTTCTTAAAAATGAGGGTCATGAGAAGTGATACACTCTCTTTCCCAATTTTCTTTCTTTAAAGCTTCTTTATGAGCTAACTTAATCTTATCAAAGAAATCGGACGTGATAATCATTTGTAATGAATGGATTTGAGTAAATTTACCTTGGCCTTTTCGACTTAACGCGTCCGCTACAACATTCGCCTTTCCCGAGTGATAACAAATTTCACAATTATAATCTTTTAACAAGTCTAACCATCTTCATTGTCTCATGTTTGGATCCTTCTTATTTAAGAAATATTGAAGGCTTCGGTAATCGGTATAAATTATAAGTTCCACTCCATAAAGATACTGCCTCCATATTTTCAACGCGAAAAACCACGGCTGCAAACTCAAGATCATGAGTCGGGTAATCTTTTCCATGCTTCTTCAATTGCCTTGATGTATAGGCAATTACTTTGCCCCTTTGCATAAGAACACAACCAAGACCGGAATAAGATGCATCACTGTATACTACCATATCTCCTGTCCCATCCGGTAAAACTAAAACTGGTGCCTCACATAACTTTCTTCGTAAAGTAGAAAAAGCGTCATTTTTCTCTTTCCCCGCCTCAAAAGGGACATTCTTCCTTGTAAGCTTGGTTAGCGAAGATGCAATCTTGGAGAAGTCTTGTATGAACCTCCGGTGATATCCTGCCAAACCCAGAAAACTTCGTATCTCTCCTACATTTCTTGGAGCTTGCCAATTCATCACTGCTTCTACCTTTGACGGGTCAACCTTAATGCCTTCCGGATTAATAACATGTCCAAGAAATTGGACTTCTTGTAACCAAAATTCACATTTTGATAATTTAGCATACAATCTTTCTTTTCTCAAGGTCTCGAGAATCTCTCGTAAGTGGACCACATGTTCTTCCTCGTTCTTCGAGTAGATGAGAATATCATCAATAAATACGATGACATACTTATCCAACATCGACCTACACACCCTATTCATTAGATCCATAAAAACCGCAGGTGCATTTGCAAGGCCAAAAGACATAACCGTGAATTCATAATGTCTGTAATGAGTTCTAAAAGCCGTCTTAGGAATGTCTTCTTCTCGAACCTTTAATTGATGATAACCCGAACGTAGATCGATTTTAGAAAACCATTTAGCACCTTGAAGTTGATCGAAGAGATCATCAATTCTCGGCAACAGGTACACATTCTTCACCGTTACTTTGTTCAATTCACGATAGTCAATGCACATTCGCATGCTACCGTCTTTCTTTTTAACGAATAGAATCGATGCTCCCCATGGCGAACTACTAGGACGGATAAAACCTTTATCTAACAATTCTTGAAGTTGACTCATCAATTCCTTCATTTCGGATGGGGCCAAACGGTAAGGAGTTTTTGCTATAGGCTTAGCACCCGGAACGAGGTCAATACGAAATTCGACTTGCCTCACGGATGGGATACCCGGTAAATCTTCCGAAAAAACGTCTCGGAATTCATTGATAATTGGAACATTATTAATACTCGTATTTTCAATACTTGTATCTATCACGTAAGCCAAAAAGGCACAACAACCCCGTGATAAATATCGCCTAGCCTTCATTACGGAGCATAACCTAACTTCACCCTTCCTCTTGTCTCCATAAATAATTATTTCACGACTGCTAGGATTAACAACTCGCACCATATTCTGATTACACAAAATGGCGGCATTATAATTGCTAAGCCAATCCATGCCTATAATGACATCAAACTCTCCAAGCAATATAGGGATTAAGTCGATCTTAAAAATATTATTATCTATTTCCAAATCTATATCATGATACACATTAACAACGACCACAACCTTACTATAAGTTATTTCAACTTCAAGGGGTTTAGAGAGTTTAGATAATGGAGAGGTTAATTGCTTACTAAACCCTAAAGACACGAAGGACACACTAGCTCCCGAGTCATGTAGAACTCGAGCGGGAACGGAATTAACAAGAAGTATACCTGTAATGACATCGGGTCCCGACTTTGCTTCCTCTACTCCCATTTGGTAAACTCGCGCTTTTTGTTTTGGAACATCAACTTTTTCTTCCTTAACCGTCTTCACAATCTTGGCTTCATTTGTTTTTCGACTCGGACATTCATTCAACTTATGTCGAACTTGATTACACCCATAACATATAACCATCGGCTTTGGACATTCTTTACTCATGTGGTTTAGAGAGCCAAACTTGTAACATCCTGGCATGTTAAGTCTACATTCACCATAATGAAGCTTATGGCACTTTTTTCATTGTGTCTTGCCTTGACTTCCGCCGGCTTTCTTACCTTGATCAAACCTCGGCCTTTTACCCTCTCTATCCCCAAACACTTGTTTCCTCTTAAAATCCTTGTCCTCCTTACTCTTCTTCCTCATTAAGTCCGCTTCCCTCACACGAGCCCGACTTAAAAAGATCTTCCAAAGTATTACATTTGATGATTTGAATGGTGAGGTTACTTCACGGATCTCATCATTAAGCATTCTTTGGAATCTATCTACTTTGAGCTTTTCATTATTGTGATACTCGGAACAATATGGAACCATGTCGTTAAAATTCTTCCATAACTCATTCACCATCTCGTTAGTTTGCACAAGGGTTTGAAATTCTTCACGGATCTTATCAATCTCTTCCGCCGGTGCATATTCCGAAGTGAATAATTTTTTAACTCTTTCCATGAACTCTTTCCATGAACATAACTCCGACCAAGCTTCCCCTTTTTCATGAACCTTTCCTTCCCACCAAGTTCTAGCGTTATCGCGAAGGTAATTGATAGGGTAAATAACTTTCTTGGTCTCTTCACACCCGCTTGTGCGAAAAGCACCTTTGTAACACCCCTAAAAATGACTCAGCGGAAGCATACAGGTATTGGGGTGCTACTAAATTGGTATCACAACATAAGCATAGAACAACGAATTCTTATAAGAGAAACTTTTATTCATTTCTTAAAAACAATGTTTACATTATTTAATTAGTGCGGAAAATTGCCCATTATAAAAAGGTGGTCCCAATACATAAATCAGAGTCGTCTATGACCATGCCATGCCTTTGCCTTGCGCCTCCAAAGATAAGCTATCACCTCAAAACCTGAAGATACATGCTAAAAGGGGTCAGCTTACGCTGGTGAGTCCATAGGTTTATTTAAAAGGAATTTCAGTACATTGTTTAAAATTTGGTTTTTGATGATCATTACGTCTTGCATAATGTCATAAAGTTTATGGTTTCAATTCATAAAAGGATTTCATAAAAGATATTTCATTAGTGGACCATAAGTAGGGTATATGTACATTACAACGAATATAATGTCATATATTGAATCTATTACGCTAGCACTAAGTTCATGCAACCGAAACTACGACAGTTCTTGTATGCACAAAGAAGTCATACAAATAAGGAGCCCATGGCGAGTGTTTATCCCAATACACTCGGTCCCGACATGCTATATGTTTCGCCTTAACCCAAGAGGGGTCAACCGAACAGAGGAGTCACCCTCAATAGATCTATTTATAACATTCGCGCTTCCCAGCAGGAATTGACGGTTCATGAAGAGGGCAATTTGGGATCTAAGGACTTAGGCTAAGCTGCGTAATATTCTAGGTCAAACATTTTGGTATGCTCTATAAAACATCTATGTATGATGAAAACTTTAAACATGTAAAAGCATAGTATGCATGGAATGCACAAGTAAAATGAGCATGTATCTTCCCCCAAAACAAGTATAAAACAGTTAAAAGTAGAGGCTATGAAACTCACCTTGGCAATGTGCAATATGAAGTCTAAAGGGAGTTAAATCAAGGAGTGATAGTGCACGGCTCCGACACGCAACCTAATTAATACGGCAATTTAGTCTTTATGTTTAAGACTCGGTAAAGTTTAGCTAACTTTATAATTTTTTTAAATGTTTGTATTGTTGTTGTTGTTGTTGTTTGTGTGGCATTGGTTAAGTTTAGAACATTTTTCTAAATGTTTGTAGTATTGGCTCTTGGAAGGGTATACGCAGAAGTATATCAAGGAAGAACAAGGCTTCGGTTTGATGATAACCGAATGAGGATGTATGAAAGGTATGTACATTCATTAGGACATTATCGGATTGAATGGGACATCATGAATGAAGGAAGTATATATATATATATATATATATATATATATATATATATATATATATATATAATGTTAGACGTTAACGGGTGATGTAATGTATTTGACTAATTGTACATATGTGTATATATCTCCATATGAACGTATTCAAAAGTTTTAATAATAGCTTTATTTAATACTATTGTATGAGAGATGTAGGTGATGTATAAAAACTCCTTATTGTTGGTTATTATTATATATAATAAGCTAAATATGTTTATTGACGAAAATCGGGCATGACTCTTGTATACACGTTGGTTCCTAGTGGTAACTAATAGTTATAAAAATATATGTTTAAGCAAAAGGCGCTTTATAATTTTATAAAACTTAAGTATGTTTTTACATCACCAACTTGTGAGTATATAAGTTTAAATTAAATAAGCATGTTTAAGATTTACAAGTCTCGTATTGATTTGATTTTTTTAAAGGTTGTAATTGTATAAAAAGTCTGGTTGTTAAGTATATAGATCTCGTTTACATCATACGTTAGCATAACTCATGGTGATTTATATTGTGAGCTTGTGGTCGAGTGAAATGAGGCGAGACGGGAATGAATTCGTGGAATAACTAGAGACGTTACAAAATGAACCGAGCGTCCACTTGTGGGCCGTTAAACGACAAAACAAACACCACCGACGGGGGCTGCTTATCAGCAAAACAAAAGCAAACCAAACGCACCTATTGGTGCAGATATTTAGTAACCCAAACGCACCATTTAGTGCAGAAAATTCAGCAAACCAAACACACCATTTAGAGCTGAAAATCAGCGGGCAAACGCACCCTTTTGGAGCTGGAAATCAGCGGGCAAACGCACCCATTTGGAGCTGGAAATCAGCAGGACCAACGCACCCATTTGGAGCTAGAAACGCAGCCTTAAGGGGCTGAAATGAGCAGGTCCAGATGCACCATTTAGGGGCTGAATACAAAGTCTATAAGGGTTGTAACGAGCAAGTCCAGACGCACCCTTTAGGGGCTTGATACAACTACAAACACAAGACTCTTGTGAGCCTATACGCACACCGAACCAAGGCAACAAAAACACTAGGATTCTTACTCGACCGATGACCAGTGAAGTCGGGTACTACTCGACATGAGCACATGACAACATAACATACTCGTGGTTATGGGACTGTTTCGGATTGGACAAAGGCAAGGAAGCAAACATTCTACGAGTGAGATTTCCATCGTAATCGAGGCAACCAAATAATCAAAATAAACACCTCGGGTGAGGCTTTAATCTCAGTCGGGACAACCAACATGTAACTACCGAAATGAGCAAAAACATAAGGCGATTATGCCACAAATACGGGAGATAGAATTCCAAAGAAATAAGCAGAAAGTGAGCTGAGTGGTCATCATTTAGCAAGGAATTAAGCCACGATAAGTAAGCCGAATATGTCTACTATTACGCCGACGAATAAACTGAAAAAGGTCCCGAACAAATCAAATTTTAACAAGCCAATACTACTTTCACTCATGTTTTTAAGTTTCTTTCTGTTTTTCTTTCACCATAGTTAAACGCAACAATAACAACAACAACTTCTATAAGTCCAAATTTTGTATTATTCAAATTCAGTAATTGTTTACAAAATAAAATTAACAACTGAAAATTTATGACAGATTTTTATTCTTACAAGGAAGATAATGGAGTCGAGGGATAACCGAACACATGAAGACTCCAGTTGAGCACGAAATAGTTGGACTTGAACGAATTGAAGCTTGATTTAGACTCTCCATATCCCAAGTAACAAAACCCCCTTATCAATTTCAGGAAGCCCTTTGATTTATAGAAACCCTAGTTTTTGTGATTTGTAAGGGATGTGAGTAAAAACTGTGAAAATTGAGTCTCTAATTATAGAGATAGAAGAGGAATGGAGCCTCTTGTCTTTCTTGGCCTCACATGGAGGGTATTCT
Organism: Chrysanthemum seticuspe; assembly: GCA_019973895.1. Classification (NCBI taxonomy): domain Eukaryota; kingdom Viridiplantae; phylum Streptophyta; class Magnoliopsida; order Asterales; family Asteraceae; genus Chrysanthemum; species Chrysanthemum seticuspe. Next base: position 308,040,237 of record BPTQ01000007.1, on the reverse strand, counting down.
CTTCTTCTGGCTCTCGTCTCCCTCCCATAGCTACATCATCATGTGATGTCTAAAGTGTAGGTTTCTGTTTTGTAGGAGTTTGACAAGGATTGATCATCTTTTGGATGTTCAGAAAGATTAGCAGTAGGGTTTGAGGTTTGTGTAGGAGGCGTGGGGGACAAAGCAGGAGGAGAGAAGAAGGATAGGGACGTTTCATACCAGTAAAATGGATCCAATGTTTTATTTTGTTTTATTATATTAGACACAGTATAAATTGTACCCCGTGTTTTGTCGAGTTTATTTGTACACGTTCCTTCCCGGTATCCGAAAAATATAAAAGTTATATTTTTAGGAGCGATTTTATGAGCGTAATAATATGACATTTTTATTATGTTGGAATTTGATTATAATAGTTTGCCGTTATTAATTTGGTGTCGGTATGCGTGCGCTGCCGTGGCTTCCTAAATTCACGAGATAACCTCTCGTTTTCTTTCGTAAATTATCATTAAATGTTAAAATGTGTATATTTCACTTATATAAGTATTTATTTTTAGTTTTGTATGCTACTGCGCTGCAGTATGCAGAATGTTTTCCCGAAACAATGGGTTAAGCCTATGTATGCTTAAATTTTAACTTGGATAATAATAAATTTCACTTTTATTATACAGATACTTAGTGGGTAAGTATCGTGTGTGCGATATCTTATTTATAAAGAAACGAGATGACCTCTCGTTTTTAAGTTTTAGATATTGGCATTTGTCAGAAAATGGTTGATTTGAATTTTCTGACATGATAAATATTATTATAATAATCCGAAATTTTACGGGTTGTTATAGTCTACCCACCTTACAGGAGATCCGTCTCGGATCTCAGTTTGCGTTACCCGATAGGGTGTCGGGAACGAGGTGATTGTATTTAGAACAAGTTTTGAGTTTTCCTATGTTGTTTCTAGGGTTTCCCCTTTGGGTATGGTTACCTAGGTGTTGTGCCAGGAGCACATCCTCTATCTGAGGAGTCATGATTTTTCTGGGGTAGGTTCATTGAGTGAAAGTTCAAATTTTGATGTTATGAGGTTTCATTATTTTGCTAGTGTGGGCACCTCTAATTTCTCATTGTTTTATCAAAACGTACCCATTTATGGTGTTTAATGGTTCTAAAGTATATAGGTTGATTCTTAAGGTTCGCTATGGGTTTGTGTGTTTTCTTCTTTTAAAGGGTGAAGAAACATTTGTTTTAAATTTTCTCTTTCGACTAAATGTTTATACAAGGTTGACTAAAACTAGATTTCCAAATCGATAATGTGTAAAAATGACACATTTTCAAAAGATTGTAAAACCAGTTCTTAATTATGGGGGGTATAAGAAGGTCTTGCGAAACTTTTAGTGTTTCAGCATTTTGTCTCGTTTTTAATGAGGGATTTGGAAAGTATTATTGTTGAATTTTTAAGGAGAATCCTCCAATTTGAAAATTTTATCGCGGCAAGGATGCGTAGCAGGATATAACCTTTACCCATAGCTACGGGTAGGGTTTAGTTTGTCTAAGTTGGGTAAGGTTTGGATTTAATGTTGATGAACCTCATGGTTATCTATGGTTTTAGGTAGCGACGTAGGATACATTCTAGGGTCAGGCTTAGTTACCAAGGAGGACATTGATCATTTCTGTTTATGGGGTATTAACTTTAAACACATTTCGAGGACATAAGTAACCAATATAGTGGTTCTGGAATACCTTTTAAAGTATTAAGGAACACTTTATTTTGGTAAGGTATGGGTAGAATTGTAGTTTACTTTATGGTGTAATGGTAAGGTGGTAATTTGGTTTGTAGAATGATTCATGAAGTGATTCATGAAGTATTTTGGTTATAATGGTTTGAGGGATAATCGGAAATGGTTTGTATGACAACTCTTTTGTTTGTAGGAGAGTGACAAGGTAGGCACGATTATTCTTAAAAGATATGTGGAGCTTATAGGTTTTTAATTCTCAAGGTAGGGCGTAAAGTTTTCAAGTTTCAGTGGGATTATAGGTCCTCTATCGTGCCCTTCTAGATTTTTACAAAGGTTTATTGTATTTTCTCATAGGTGCTATTGAAAGGTTGCTCCTAGAATGGTTTGATTGTCCATGGAGTGTAAGGTGTGGGGTAGGAGTGACTATAACATAACCCGATTGTGATATGGAATTATAAAGTTTATGATTAAGAAGTAGTATGACGCCAGTGAGGGGCTTATGATTAAGGAATATTGTGATGCCAGCGAATGGCTTATGATAGGGTGATGCCAGTGAGTGGTTTATGACTAAGGAATGCCAGTGAGTGACTTGTGATTAAGGAATGTCAGTGAATGACTTGTGATTAATGAATGTCAGTGAGTGACTTGTAATTAAAGAATGCCGGTGAGTGGTTTGTGATTAGGGAATGCCAGTGAGTGACTTGTGATTAATGAATGTCAGTGAGTGACTTGTGATTAGGGTATGCCAGTGAGTGGCTTGTGATTAGGGTATGCCGGTGAGTGGCTTGTGATTAAGGGATAGTGTGACGCCAATGTGTAGCTTAAGTGTAACGCCAATGTGTGACTTATTAAAATGTTACATGTTTATTAAAATATTATCATTTTCTCACTGGACATAAAGCTATTATAACTGTTAATACAAATATCGTCATTAAACGTTATTTATATTTTTGATCTTTGCCTAAGTTTTGTTAACGACAAAAGTAAATTTAATTTATAAAAGCTTAAAGCTTGTCAAGTTTATTAGATATTAAAACAAGCTTTCTCAAACAATATATTCATCATTCAAGCATTTACATTTATGATTAGTAACATCTTGATATGACTCTAATCATTATATATGATAGTAGTTTGTAGAATGTGTTAGGTTCTTAAAACCAAACACTACTTAAGCATTTGCATATTTCTATAAATAGTAATACAACATTTGACATCATGTATTACATCATGGAAATCATTAGAAGATTCCATTAGATATTTTGTGAAGATTTGTACTCTTCATATCTTGCACAATCTCACTTAGATAGAGTTGACTTTAGGCAAGATTTGATATCTTGGCTGTCAGACCGGCGGTACCAAAATGGTACACGGGCGGAACCCTTTTAAGGGGTCCGCCATCCGTGGACGCTCCTGTACATTTTGGCTATAAATAGCAATGCCAAGCCAAGTAGTTTCTTACCCCTTTCTAACATACTCTCATACATATCTTCTCTCTAACCTTTCTAACTCAGTTTCATATCATATTAGTGATCTCTTTTGTAGCAAAGAAGATCAAGTCATATTCAAGCTTCAACGAGAAGTTGGAAGTCTTGTTTGTTTAGTGTTGTATGATCTAGTGTTGATCCATACTTCATTGTTGTATCAAACCATCATAATCTTGTGAGTGTGAGTGGTTAGTATTTTAGTCCTCAAAATACATTGTGTGTGGGAGTAGTTGTACCCTTGGAAAGAACTCGACATCTAGCTTAGTGTCGGAAATAGTGTAAGCGAAGTGTAAAGGTTTTCTCCGCCGGTGAAAGGAGCTTGTTGACTAGTGAAGTTAAACTCTCGAGTGTGAGACTCGGGGAGTGGAGTAGGGCAAGGAAAAAGAGTCCTTGTAGGCCGAACCACTATAAACAACTTGTTGTGGTTTGATCATTTCTTTCCTTATTTACTTATTACATATTGCTTGCATATTTCATTAACATACTTAAGATCAATACCAATTGATCTTTCAATAAGTTTTAAAACAAAGTTTTTAATCGGTAAACTATTCAACCCCCCTTCTAGTTTTCTACAATTGGTACCAGAGCCTCGTTGCTCAAGAATTTCTAAAATAACTTGTATTTTATAAACTTGAAACGATCCATGGATTCTGAAAACTTTAAAGAAGGGCAATCTATGCAAAGACCACCACTCTTTGAAACCAATGGATTTATCTATTGGAAAAACCGTTTTGAAACATATGTTAAATCAAAAGATATAGATCTTTGGTTTATTATTGTTAAAGGAGATTTTAGTTCTACAACAAAGGATATTTCCGTTGATGAACAAAAGAAATTAGTTGCTAAAAATAATGAAGCTAAAATGATGCTTTATAATGCTTTACCTAGAAAAGAATATGAAAGAATTTTTATGTGTGAAACCGCCAAAGATATTTGGGAATCTTTAATTGTTACACATCAAGGTAATTCACAAGTCAAGGATAACAAAATTGATCTTCTAGTTCAACAATATGAACAATTTGTTATCCCTGAAGATGAAACCATTGATTGTGGCTTTGCTCGTTTTAACACTATCATTACATCACTTAAAGCACTTGATGAATCTTTTTGATAAGGTTTTAAAAGGTACCTTTTTGAGGGGTCATTTAAGCCCTTATTCGATCACTTTTGTATCCGTTATTGCTTAATATCGTTCCTTTTCACTTTTTAGGTCTCTTGAAGGCAAAATGCTGGAATGATGCTTATTTGGACGAAAAGGCGCGAATATACGAAGAAAATGGCCAAAGTCAGAATCGAGACACTCAAAGCTGCTGAAACACAAGGCGACGGCGTCACTGCATATCTGCGACGCCGTCGGGAAGGAATTTTGCGACGGCTCAGAAGAAAAATTGCATGTTTTCAAGGGACGACGTCAGGTTCTAAAGGAATAGGCCGTCGCTACTCAGACGGCCTCGATGCAGCCAAGACGGCGTCAGAGCTGAAGGGGACGGCGTCACAGTCATAAGGTGACACCGTCGCAAGGTTTACGTGGCCAAGACGAAACCCTAATGACGGCGACACGACGGCGTCACGAAACATAAGGTGACGCCGTCGCAGATGTAATCTTATATATAGAATCCGAATTTTTCAGTTTTTGTGTGTAGTCTTTTGGAGTAAAAAACCTAAAACCGAACCAAGGCTTTCTTGTGCAGTATTTTAGGGTTCTAAACCTTATTATACATCAAGATAAGTATTTACTTCATTAATTTAATTATGTCTTTGATTATTTGTGTGTATGCTTGCATGTTCTCCATGTCCGGCTAATTTATTTGTGTGTTTGCTTAGGGAATATGAAACTTAATTATTGAATATTGATTGGTTGATACTTATCTTAGTTGACTAATGATCTAGAGTGCGCTAGATTATTCGTTGTGTACTTAATGCTTGACATTTCTTTGTGAACTTTAGAATATAATTATCTAGGTAATTGTAGGATAAAGTATTCAAGGACAACCGTAGAGTAGGCGTCTATAAATCACTAGAGGATTTGTAAACAAGACCCTTTGGTAATTTCAAAGAGTTAGGGAAATAAGCACGCCCTATAGCCTTAGAATCACAACGCAACTAGGAATAAGGACGTGACAAATCAACCATCAATAGGAGATAATTAAGGAGTAGTAAAACCTAAGTAAACACATCTTTAAACTATCATACGAGTACACATCAATTAGACATAGACTATCACAACCTTAGCTTAGATAATTAGATAATAGTAGAGTAATCGGTAGAAATACCAACCCCCCAAATCCAATACCCGAGATTCGTACCTTTTCATTTTCTAAAAAAACATAAAAAGATAAAAAATAATCTTCCTCAACCTCAACCTTAGCGTAGTAACTTCTCACTAGCATTCCTATTCCCCTAGAGAACGATATCAATACCCGTGGCTTACCCTAATTACTACACTACAACGATTAGGTTCACTGCCTAGGGTGTTATAAAACTTGCTCGAAGAAAAGGAAGTTTCCTTGACCCCGAACGACGCGTGTAGCGTTATCAAGTTTTTGGCGCCGCTGCCGGGGAATAGAATAGCTAGTTAGTAGTCCACCTCGTTTAGGTTTCTTTGCTTGATTCCTATCAAGTAAACTTTTTTCTCATTTTTTAGCTTTCTCTTAGTCTATCCCCCTTCTTCGTGACCTTTGTTCGTAACACCCATCACTTTTCACCATGGAAGGTGACAACCAACCACCACTCATCAACCCACCACCAAACGACCCGCCAAGAGCCCGTACTCTTGGTGAGTACTCGAGACCAAACCACCTAGGTTATAGGAACACCATTGAGCTTCCCGACCAAGCCCAAACTACGGCCCTGCGATCCGACACCATCCGGTTGGTGCAAAACGGATGTGCATTCCATGGACTTCGTTCCGAAGATCCAAATCAGCATCTGAGGGATTTCCTCAAAATTGTCGATTCCATCGACCTTGATGCTACTACTCGGGAGACCACGCGCTTGCGTCTCTTCCAATTCTCTCTACGGGACCAAGCTAGTAATTGGCTTGAGCGACTTCCCGCCGGCTCCATCTCAAGTTGGGATGATCTTACTTCTCGCTTCCTTGCTCAATTTTTCCCACCGGGGAGAACCACTAAGCTTAGGAATGACATCTTGATGTTCCAACAACGTCAAGGTGAATCTCTCTACGAAGCATGGACCCGATTCAAGGACTTACTTCATAAAGTCCCTCATCATGGCATTGATCTTTGGCTCCAAGTCCAAATCTTTTATGATCATGTCAACTTTCCCACTAAGCGATCCATTGACCAAGCGGCCGGTGGAAAACTTAGTGATTTCACCGCGGAAGAATCATGGGAAATAATAGAGGACCTTGCCCTCTATGACAACGAAAGTTGGGATGACCCCCGTGAACTTCCCAAAACCGTCAAGGCAATCTCCTTGCCTCCTCCCGACCGTAGGATGATCGAACTTGAAGATCAAGTCAAATTCCTCATGAGTTCCTACGAGAATCCTAAGTCCTCGCGCCATATAAACAAAGTTTCCTCTTCGTGCGAGCCGTTTTGTGATCCTCATAACACGCGCACTAGCACCCTATCCCCCGAACATGCTTCCGTTGAATACGCATCCTCGCGTAATAATGGAACGGGAGGAAGATTCCCTACAACGCCCGGACCTAGGAATTTCAATGAAACCCGGGAGGCATGGAAAAACAAGCCCGACTTTTACTGGGGACAAACCAAAGAATTCACCTCCAATGATTTTTCGTGGCCCCCACCTAACGGTCCTAACCAACAAAGTATCGAAGGGATGTTGCAAAACATAGTTGCGTCCCAAGAAACCCAAATGGCTAAGCTCTCGGACCGCTTTAACCATCAACAAGCCGAGATAGATAGGAAGATAGACAACCTGTTGAAAGCCATAAATAGTGATGAGAAGGTTAGTGCTATCTCGACTCCCGAGCCTCCAGGTGTAGAAATTAAGGATCCAAGCAAGCTTATTAAGCACGTCCAATTCGTCAATGCCATCGCCTTAGTGGAACCGGATGAAACCGATGACGAAGAAGACCAAACATTTGTTGATGATGAAACACCCGAGGAAGAAGATGAAGTAGACAATGACTATTTCAACAAATTTCCTACGGAAGAAGAATTATCCCGCCACCCTCACTTAGTGCGTGACCTCCGTCACATGTATGTTAGGAAAAGCCCTAGAATCAAGTTTGGGAACCCTTGGAATCTTAACATACCATGTTGCATAGGACACCTTTTTGTGGCAAAGGCTTACATTGATCGTAAATCCCCAATTAACATAATGACTAGCACCTATTACAATTGGATAATGAAGAAGCCTATCCCAACTAGGCAAGACCTCGATAATCCTAGTGATAAGTGTAATTTTCTTGGTAGAGTTAAGGGATTGCCCGTCTATGTAGGTAGTTTCACATTCCCTACGGACTTCATAATTGTGGAAGATATTAGCACGGCCATAGACCCTAGCTTGTCCCACGTTATTCTAGGAAAACCTTTCGTAGAAAGCACCGGGATGACCTATGACCCATCGTTAGGAGTAGTGCGATTCAAGGATGAGACCGACGACGTAGCCTACCAAATGCCGTTTAAGATTGAGAAGTTTTCATCACTCTCCAATGATGAAAAGGAACTTAAACTGTCGGTCTATTACAGGAATGATAAGGATAGGGAAAAGGGAGTAGATTATGTTATGGCTAAGCTTTTCGGGTTCTATAAAGATTGTTTGAATTTAGGACCGAAATATAGGACCGAGTGGGGAGAGGGTGAACTCTTAGAAAGGAGTATCATGGGACACTTCTACAACATGGAACCCCCCGATAGAGACCGTCAAGAGGGCGGTGATGCAAAAACGTAGGGGTAGGACTACGAGTCTAGCTACAAGACTCTTAAATAAAGAAAAGCGCTTCGTGGGAGGCAACCCATGCTTAATTGTTTGCTTGTTAGTGTCATATATCTTTTATTAATTGTTTGTCCTCATGTTTGAAATTGTAAAAATGCTTTATTTTGTTTTTAACCTCGTCTTAATTACATATAAAGGTATTTTACATAAAGGATAAGTGTAGGGAGGATTACACACGTTTTCATAAGAAACGTGAACATGAGAATAACAATTAACTAAAAGATATATATGTTTGTTTGTTCGAGTCAAATGCTTGTATCGAGTCATAATGGATGTTTTTGCAGAAGTTTTTCCAGATTCTAAAGATGTAAATTTTCCAGAATTTTTTCCAGAAAATCGCAGACCAGTTTTTGTCAGGATAACCTGACGGCGTCAGGATTGCAACCTGACGGCGTCAGGAAGGAATAAAAACATCAGCTTACTTTTTCTCGTTTTCTGAGCTACTTGTAAAATTTTGGAATTTTCCAGATCTTAACTTTCAAAACAAATTCTGTAAACATCCATTCCACAAGCATTATATCCTAGTTTAAATCGAGTCTTATGTATATTATTACCGCCGATTTTACGCGAAGGTTTCGTTTGTTTTCTTCTAGTGTGCAGGTTTAGTTTGTCAAGAAGAAGTTACACAAGTTAAGAAGGAGCCTTTCACGCAAAAACTCTTCTTGGAAAAGATTTAACCACCACTTTTTACGGATCCTACCGAGCTAATCAGGGGAGTATTAGTTTCTTTCGTTTTTAATTACCTTCTATTATCATAACTTTGATACTTTCGGGGAACATTGGGGACAATGTTCAGTTTAAGTGTAGGGAGGGAAAATAAACGGGAACTTTGAAACTATGCTTATCCTTGACTGTTTGCTTTGTCCAAGTGTATTTGTGTAATAAACCATGAGAAAATGTAGGTTAGGGTAATTTTAGCCAAATTTAAAATTTTTTCATGACGTATAGGAGTGGGCCATTAGTCTTAACAAAAGCGTCTCATGGATAGGAAGTTGCATGACTAGCACAAAAACCCTTTACCACCTAAATTCCACCCAAAATGTGAGGATCGCCCTTAGATTAGTAGGAATTAAAGCATTCATCTTTAATGCTTAGAGTGTGAACCGGTAGTATATTAGATTCTAGAACTTGTTTTGTGATGCATTCCGAGATCGCTAGTGAGACTACACTTGTGTAGTTAGGAATAACTAAATGATAAGAGGCATTAGGATAAACCCTTGTTTGATACCTGTAATATAATTACTTCTTCCATATCGGTTGAGTAATTCCCCCATACCCTTTGCGTTGTACTCATCTTTAGTACACGATACCCCTAGTTAACCCCTTAGAGCCTATCCTTTTCGCGGTTCTCGTGATGTTTCGGTTTTTCCGGAATATCAATGAAGAGCATTGTTTACACCCCACCCCCAAATATACACCCAAATCGCCTTAGCCTACCTTTATTGCACTCACTTTTAGTGCAAATTTATGTTATCACCCAAAACCCTTAGTTCAATTATCTGGTTGCTTGCATGAGTTGCTAAGTCGAGTCATATCCCTTGTATACAGTTTTGGGATGATTGGGATTCATGGGAAAAGTTAAAGTTTATGAAACATAGGAAAGAGAACGTTAAACTCAAATTCCCTTTGTTTGCATAATAATGTACTCCAAGTGTTTTGATCTTTTCAATTCGGGTCAAATTAGTGTTAGAGTAATAAAAACTCAAGTGTAGGGATGTGTCTATAAATCCCTATCATTTTGATGTACCGTAGAAGATGGTAGAGTAAAAGTGTATGCAAAAAAAAAAAAAAAAAAAAAAAAAAAAAAAAAAAAAAAAAAATTCGAAAAAAAAAAATTAAATTAAAAAAAAAAAAAAAAAAAAAAAAAAAAAAAAAAAAAAACCATACGGGCTACCATCCTACATCTATCTTTTAAATTATGTTTTGTTTATTTTCGTTGCCTAGAGTTTTAGAGTGTCGAGTCTTGGCTTAGCAACGCCATTCTTCGTATACTTGCAACATAGAGATTTTTGACTATCCACCAATATATAGCCTATCCCACCAAACCCTTATTTCCCTACCGTAAGCCTAACGTTACAACCCTTTAAAGACCTCTTTGATAGTCTTTCCTAGGTGCTTACGCCAAAGCGATGGAGGTTTGATCTATTCTCAAGCCTATGGTAATCTATGTACTAGGACCGGTTAATGAGTGTTTATCTTCCATTTCCGATTTGTTATATTTCTTATATACACCCGAGAGAGATGTGAGTATCCAAACACCCCATGTGAGGTGCTAGTATGTAATTTCCGTGCTTGTTATGACTTTTGCGGGGCTTATATGTGTTGTGGACCGTTTTGAATGGATGCTTCATGACCCCTAACTTATAAATTAATTGGCTAAAAGCACATTTGCTTGAGGACAAGCAAATACCAAGTGTAGGGATATTTGATAAGGTTTTAAAAGGTACCTTTTTGAGGGGTCATTTAAGCCCTTATTCGATCATTTTTGTATCCGTTATTGCTTAATATCGTTCCTTTTCACTTTTTGGGTCTCTTGAAGGCAAAATGCTGGAATGATGCTTATTTGGACGAAAAGGCGCGAATATACGAAGAAAATGGCCAAAGTCAGAATCGAGACACTCAAAGCTGCTGAAACACAAGGCGACGGCGTCACTGCATATCTGCGACGCCGTCGGGAAGGAATTTTGCGACGGCTCAGAAGAAAAATTGCATGTTTTCAAGGGACGACGTCAGGTTCTAAAGGAATAGGCCGTCGCTACTCAGACGGCCTCGATGCAGCCAAGACGGCGTCAGAGCTGAAGGGGACGGCGTCACAGTCATAAGGTGACACCGTCGCAAGGTTTACGTGGCCAAGACGAAACCCTAATGACGGCGACACGACGGCGTCACGAAACATAAGGTGACGCCGTCGCAGATGTAATCTTATATATAGAATCCGAATTTTTCAGTTTTTGTGTGTAGTCTTTTGGAGTAAAAAACCTAAAACCGAACCAAGGCTTTCTTGTGCAGTATTTTAGGGTTCTAAACCTTATTATACATCAAGATAAGTATTTACTTCATTAATTTAATTATGTCTTTGATTATTTGTGTGTATGCTTGCATGTTCTCCATGTCCGGCTAATTTATTTGTGTGTTTGCTTAGGGAATATGAAACTTAATTATTGAATATTGATTGGTTGATACTTATCTTAGTTGACTAATGATCTAGAGTGCGCTAGATTATTCGTTGTGTACTTAATGCTTGACATTTCTTTGTGAACTTTAGAATATAATTATCTAGGTAATTGTAGGATAAAGTATTCAAGGACAACCGTAGAGTAGGCGTCTATAAATCACTAGAGGATTTGTAAACAAGACCCTTTGGTAATTTCAAAGAGTTAGGGAAATAAGCACGCCCTATAGCCTTAGAATCACAACGCAACTAGGAATAAGGACGTGACAAATCAACCATCAATAGGAGATAATTAAGGAGTAGTAAAACCTAAGTAAACACATCTTTAAACTATCATACGAGTACACATCAATTAGACATAGACTATCACAACCTTAGCTTAGATAATTAGATAATAGTAGAGTAATCGGTAGAAATACCAACCCCCCAAATCCAATACCCGAGATTCGTACCTTTTCATTTTCTAAAAAAACATAAAAAGATAAAAAATAATCTTCCTCAACCTCAACCTTAGCGTAGTAACTTCTCACTAGCATTCCTATTCCCCTAGAGAACGATATCAATACCCGTGGCTTACCCTAATTACTACACTACAACGATTAGGTTCACTGCCTAGGGTGTTATAAAACTTGCTCGAAGAAAAGGAAGTTTCCTTGACCCCGAACGACGCGTGTAGCGTTATCACTTTTCGTAGTAAGAACTTTGTCAGGAAATTTCTTAGAGCACTCCATCCCAAATGGAGAGCTAAAGTGACCGCTATTGAAGAATCAAAAGATCTCTCAATAATGTCACTAGACGAGCTAATTGGCAACCTCAAAGTTCACGAAATGGTAATGGAGAAAGATTCGGAGATCATCAAAGGAAGAAAGGAGAAGATCAAATCCGTTGCTCTTAAAGCCAAGGCGGAATCAAGCGATGATGGTGAATCTTGTTCCGATAGTGAAGATGAGGAGTATGCCATGGCCGTTAGAGATTTCAAGAAGTTCTTTAGAAGAAGAGGAAAGTTTGTAAGACAACCTCGAGAAGAAAAGAAGCCATTCCGAAAAGATCGGGATGATAAGAAGAATAAAGGTGAAAGAAAGTGTTTTAGATGTGGTGATGCAAGTCATCTCATAGGAGAATGTCCCAAGCCACCTAAAAGCAAAACTCAAAGAGCTTTTGTAAGTGGTGCTTGGAGTGATAGTGAAGACGATGAAGAATCAAGCAAGGAAGAGATCGCTCTAATGGCACATGAGTCAAATGAGGTACTTTCCGACTCTTCTTATTCTTCTATAGATGATGACACATTGCAAAAACAATATAATCAATTGTGTGAGCTAAGTCTAAAAATCATAACTAAAAATAAATTTCTAAAAACCAAAAAGGAGTTTTTGGAAAATGAGGTATATGAGTTAAAAGAAAAAGCAAAACGACTTGAAAAAGGAAAAGCAAATGACGATGATTGTAAATCATGTCAAGAGCTTAATCTTGAAATAGAAAAACTAAAGCTCACACAAGAAATCTTAATAGAAAATAATTCTAAGTTTAAAAGGTTTAACAAAAACATCGCTCTTGCCGATGAAATAGTTAAAATCCATAAAACACCAGGAGACATGAATGGGCTAGGTTTTAATGAAGTATTAATTCCAAAGAGTCAAAACAAAACGGCCGAAAAGGACGAACATTCTGTCAAAATTGCTGCAGTACAGCACGGACCAGACGGAACCAAAATAAGGGTTCCGTCCGTTGTGCAAAATGGTACCGCGGGTACTTCAGCAGAACAGAATGTTCGCAATACGGACCGTACTGAATTTGTTAAAGTAACAAAGAAAACCAATGATAATGTTAAACTAAAACCAGCCATTATATCAGGAGTAGGACTTGTTAAAAATGAATTTAGATCAAAAACTACTCAACAACGATATAAAACTTCTTTTGCCAAACGCCCCTTTCCTAAGAGCATCCACAACGTTCAACCTAACTACCAACACAACGGTTGGAATCAAAACTTTCCTAGACCATATCAAACTCCAGATTACATGCCATGGAACCCTTACCCATCATTTCCATACATGAATCAAATAAATGGTATGTTTAACCCAAACGGACCCATGAGATATTGGGGACCAAATGTTTGAGTTATTTGCTTCTTAGGTATGCTTGAAAGTTGGATTGGAACCTGATGAATGGATAAAAGATAGTGGATGCTCACGACACATGACGGGCAACAAAAGTCTCTTCTCATCATACCAAGAGTATGACGGAGGTAATGTCACTTTCGGTAGCAATCTCAAAAGCAAAATCATTGGCAAAGGTACGATTGCTCATAACTCTCTAACTATTGAAAATGTTGCTCATGTGGATAGGTTAGGATTTAATCTACTTAGTATTAGCCAACTATGTGATAAAAAGTATAAAGTACTATTTGATGAAAATGGTAGTAAAATACTAAAAGATGGTATCACCATAGCTAAAGGAGTTAGGAAAAATAACATATACGTCATGAAAATAGATAAAACATATAATGACAAACTTTGCTTAACAACATTAGACGATAGCTCATCTCTTTGGCATAGACGCTTAGGTCACGCTAATATGAGACTTATACAAAACCTATCTTCAAAAGAGTTGGTTAGGAATTTACCAAAACTAAAATATGACCAACACTTTTGCGACGCTTGCAAAATTGGTAAACAAACACATAGTAGTCACAAATATAAAAATATGGTGTCCACATCTAAGTGTCTAGAATTATTACATATGGACTTGTTTGGACCATCCGCTATAAGAAGCTATGGAGGCAACTTATACACTTTGGTCATAGTAGATGATTACTCAAGGTTTACTTGGACGTTATTTTTGAAAACCAAAAATGAAGCTTTTGATAAATTTGAAATACTTAGCAAGAAAATTCAAAATCTTCTAGGTGTCAAAATTGTGTCGATCCGAACGGATCATGGTCGTGAATTTGACAACGAAACTCAATTTGGAAACTTTTGTGATACAAATGGTATAACACATAACTTTTCCGCTCCACGAACACCTCAATCAAATGGAGTAGTAGAACGTAAAAATAGAACAATTCAAGAAATGAGTAGAACAATGCTTAATGAACAAAACATTCCTCAAAAGTTTTGGTGTAACGCCGTTGACACTTCTACATATATTTTAAATAGAGTCCTAATACGTCCTTTCCTAAACAAAACACCATATGAACTTTATAAAGGTAAAAAGCCAACATTAGGATATTTTAAAGTCTTTGGTTGTAAATGTTTTATTCTTAATACTAAGGATTATCTCACCAAGTTTGACCCAAAGTCTTATGAAGGTGTATTTCTTGGTTACTCTCAAACTAGTAAAGCTTACATTGTCCTTAATAAAGAAACAATGATAGTCGAGGAATCGTTGAACATAACATTTGACGAAAGTCCACCTCCCTCTAAGACATCACCGTTGGTAGATGATGACTTAGTTGAAAGTCAAATAATAGAAAGTCAAATTAATAATAACAAGGAAGATGAACCATCAAATAAGGAAATTGTCAACATCAAAGAATCTAAAAGTCATCCATTAGAAAAGGTCATAGGACAACTTAATCAAAGAACCTTAAGGTCACAAGCTCAAAATCAAAGTAATCATTTTTGTTTTGTATCCACCATTGAACCAAAAACCATAAATGAAGCAATAAAAGATGAATCATGGGTAATGGCCATGCAAGAAGAATTAAACCAATTCGTTAGAAATGATGTTTGGAAACTAGTTCCAAAACCCAAAGATCAAACTATAATTGGAACAAAATGGATCTTTCGAAACAAAATGGACGAAAATGGTATAGTATCTAGAAACAAAGCTAGGCTTGTTGCACAAGGTTATAATCAACAAGAAGGAATCGACTATGATGAAACTTATGCACCGGTAGCTAGACTTGAATCCATTAGAATATTACTTGCTTATGCATGTGCTTATGACTTTAAATTATTTCAAATGGATGTTAAAAGTGCTTTTCTTAATGGGTTTATTAACGAAGAAGTGTATGTTGCTCAACCTCCCGGTTTTACCGACTTTGAGAAACCACATCATGTCTTCAAACTCAAGAAAGCATTATATGGCCTTAAACAAGCACCTAAAGCTTGGTACGACCGTCTTAAGACTTTTCTTATTGATAACAAATATACTATGGGATTAGTAGATAATACTCTTTTTACTAAGAAAAAGGAATCGCAAATTATTATTGTTCAAATATATGTTGATGACATTATATTCGGATCAACTTGTCAAGAACTATGTAATGATTTCTCTAAAATCATGCATGACGAGTTTGAAATGAGTATGATGGGTGAGTTAAACTTCTTTCTAGGACTTCAAATTAAACAACTAGAAGATGGTATTTTCTTTAACCAATCTAAATATATAAAAGACATGCTTAAGAAATTTGGTCTTGAAGATTCCAAACCAACTAAAACACCCATGTCCTCGGACACTAAACTCACCAAGGACGAAGAAGGTGAATCCGTAGATAACACTAAATATAGAGGAATGATTGGTAGCCTACTCTACCTTACGACTAGTAGACCCGACATTATGTTTAGTGTTTGTCTATGTGCTCGCTTTCAAGAAAACCCAAAGGCATCACACTTAGAAGCATTAAAAAGGATTTTTAGATACATTAAGGGAACAACGTGTTTAGGATTATGGTATCCCAAAGGAACGGGTATAGAAACCATAGTGTATGCCGACTCGGATCATGCCGGTGATTATGTCGATAGAAAAAGTACAAGTGGTATTTGCACTTTTGTTGGACATTGTCTCACCTCATGGTTTGCAAAGAAGCAAACGGCTTTAGCCATCTCTACTACTGAAGCCGAATACGTCTCAGCCGGAAAAGCATGTCAACAAGCTCTTTGGATGAAGCAAGCTCTCGTAGACTACGGAATTCATCTCAACGACATTGTGATACTTTGCGACAACAAAGGAGCCATCGATCTCAGCAAGAATCCCGTTCAACATGCTCGTACAAAACACATTGAAATTCGTCATCACTTTCTTCGCGACAATGTTCAAAAAGGTAACATTTCAATCGAGAAAGTATCCTCCGAAGACAACATTGCCGACATCTTAACTAAACCTCTTAAACGAGAACCTTTTAATCTTCTTAGACTTGGTTTAGGGTTAATGGAACCAAACATGTAGGATAAACATAGCCTAAAACATTAGAATAGTCAAACTAAAACAATTTTGCCTTGTATCTGCTACTGTAGCCACGGCGCCAAACGACAACACGGACGGAACCAAATATTTGGTGCCGTCTGGTCCGTGGTGTCTACAGAAGCAAAACTACTATATACATAACATCCTCTTCCTCACAACCCACTTTACCAAAACGTGTATAACTTAAACCAAGCTCATTATTGTCATCTTCCCACTCACTAATCACTAAAGATAACATCATTGTAAGTATCCTAACTACATTTCATCTCTTAATTCTGAGTCTAGGATTCTTATTTATGCACAAAACTATCACAAATCATTACATGGGGTTTTATGTATGCTTTTATACCAAATATGAATTCAATTGGCAAATTGCATAACTAGTCATTCAAATTAGGTACTACATTATCATATTGCATAAACAAATCATGTTTCCCACTAATTGATAGATAATAAATATAAGGCCTTATTCAAACAACCAAACACCCCATGTCAAAAGTTTTGAAAAGCTTCTCACTTGTAGGAAAACATTTTTCATTGCTAATACAAATAGAAACGTTAGAATTTTCATCACTTGCATGCTCTTGAATACTAAAGGTATTGCATAACTAATATGCACTCCCGGGTATATTCAAATGTAGCCACATTGAATTAGGAGCATTTGGGTTATCTCATGGTATTTGCCAAACACCCCACTAAAACCATTTTGTGCATAAAATGAGTCGAGATAACCGCAACTCCAAATTGTTTTCATATAGGCACACACTAGAATCAAAAACGTTAAAATTTATTTTCAATTTTTTTAACATATTAATTCTTGTCCTTAGGAATAACCATGGTAGCCGCAAGATTCTATGATCACAAAGACACCCTTAACTACATTCCCAAACACCACAAAACCAAAGGACTTACCAAGGAACAAGTAGAAATATTTAAGAGTCTAGAATCAAGGTATTTCCATGAGGGTAGAACCATTCACTCATCCTTCCTTGAAAATACCAATCTTCGTGAAGAACTAGCCGCCATTCAATTCGATTGTCTTCTTGACATGGATGAACCAATTTGTCCTAGGTTTGTGTTAGAATTCTATGCTAGTGTGACCGGCTTTAGTGATGAAGACGATGATGAATTCTGTCTTAGGTTTAGAATCAACCAAAATGACTACACCATCACCTTAAGCAACTTTGCTCAAGTGTTAGGAATTCCCAACCGAGGAACTTGTGTCTACACGGATAAGTGGTCACTCATGGCTCTTGATACAATCAATGACCGCTCTCTTCCCTACATAACCCGTTTGGCCGATAAGGATGTCATCCGTGAACACCTTTTTAACCCAAAATGTGATACAACCCGAGTTACCCGAAAGGGAAAAGAGGTAAACCGAGATCCATATGGAATGGAGCTAAATGAACTTAAGCCCGAATTTAAGAAATGTGAGGAACTACTTAGAGCCAACGTCACTAGCACCATAGGGAATAGGGATCACATAAACGCTTGTCTTTGCCACATGCTCTACAACTTGTCCACCCGACAACCATTCAACTTAGCCTACTACATAGCTAGGAGAATGATTGATATTCCAACTCAAGGATCCGTTGCTCTTCCATACGGGATGCTTCTCACCCGTCTCTATAGAAACTTCGCTCCAATTCCACCAACCTCAAAAGGGATGCACCTTCACTATGAACTCATCCCTCACATCTTTGTACCTTTGAGTGATGCTCGAGTTGCTAAGACTAAAGGCAAGAGAGCTAAACCTCCAACTCCTTCATCATCATCATCAAATAGCTCCGAGGATGGTCTTCCAAGCTCTCATCTTCCACCTCATGAGTATTACGCATCTCTTCCCGAGATTGAGAATGAATCAGCAGAATTCAAGCAAACTAAGGGAATGTTCAAGTGCCTTGGTAGGATGATGAACAAGATTTACAAAAAATTGGACAAATAAGGGTACTTTAAGGAGTGTTTGGAACAATGCATTATAGTTAATGTTTGATACTATTTAGTTGCTTTTATTATGTAGGATGATAATATAACTTGAAACAATGGTGTATGCTAACAATCTCATGCAGGGGGATAGCACAAGTATGCTATCAAATTTTACCCATTTTCACTATATTGTGAAAATCAATAAGCCTTGCTCAAAATCTATGCTCCACTATGTTTACATATGTGTTATTTACTTTTCCTAACTAGAAATGTTTAGTATACCAGCTTTTGAGAAAAATTTCAGGTTTCGGAAATTTCCCCGACACCTAAAAACGAACTCTGTCCATATTTCAGCACTCCACGGATCAGACGGCACCATAATTTTGGTACCGTCCTTTATGTAGTTTGGTACCGCCATACCTGTACAGGCGGACCAGACGGCACCCTTTTTAGGGTACCGTCCGTGTATGATTTTGGTGCCGTGGATCCTCCAGGTAATTTTCTGAATTTCGACTCTTTCGTGATTCCAAATTATCTTCCATCACTTATAAATCAATCTTAACTAGTTTATACTGTTATTAGAACTAGTATTATTTACTAAGGTATATAAGAAATCCATTTCCCACCAAAATTCAAAAATTTGAAAAATTCACCCAAGGAGCCCTTTGGCATAAAGGAAGGAACCAAATTTTTGGTACCTTCAAATCCGTGGGTAATCTGAATATTAGGAAATTCCACTCACTAGAACACATTTATTGCATATCTTTTCTTCTTCACTCCATCTTCTTTGTATGGATTGACTTGGGTGATATGACTAGCATTCAACCCACTTCCAAATCATTAGGAACCTCATCTCTTCAATGGTTCAACATCAAATCAAACCATTTCTCAACAATTTCTTACCTCTATAAATTGAAAGGCTTTACCATGATCATCCTCACACCTTCTTCATTCTCACTACTATCTAGCAAATCAAAACCCAAGTTAAAAATGACTAAATCATCACCAAAACCTTGCAAGAAAACCGCTAGAATTAGCGTAAGGCCTTGTTGTTTTGTTCATCTTAGCTCATCATCCAAATCTTCACCACTCACAATCTCATCTCCCATTAGAGATGATACAAATCTTACCCTAGCTACACCCACTTAATCACACATTGTGATCACCACTCCACCACCAACAAAAACACCTACTTCACCTCCACCGGCACCCATCCAAACATCCAAAACACCCTCACCACCTTCACCAAGGTCTCCCACTCTCACTCCCATGGAGTTATTTTCAACTCCACCAACATCACCAAATCCTTTCCTAGAGGACTTGGAGGACTTGCCTCCTAGGCCAAGTCATCCACCACCATTGCCATCTTTTGGCACAATTGAGCGAATCGCTCATGAGTCACCTCGGTCATCCATTGACCCAAACGCCCCATTAGGGCCAAAACCTCTCCTTTTTCACCCCATTCACAAGAACATTCATGGTCCTTTATACGGGGATCATCCACTTCCATCATCAATGTCCCATCATATTGAGGACATTCCAGAGTGCATGTGGGATGACAATCCCACTCGAGAGGAGATTCAAGCCGAACTCCACAACCTCCACCAATTCAAAGGCATGGTGGATTCTCACTTAAGTGAGACAATGCAAATGCAAAATGCTTTGCTTGCATCCATCATGACCACTTCAAACATTCCCAACACCACCAACACATCCACCATTCCACCACCACAACCTCCCCAAACTTTCTACCCTCCAAGGCATGGTTGCTCAACTTGTGAGCAAACGGGTCAAACCGTGGAACGGACCCGGGTTATGGTCCATGACTTCCACGAAGAAATGAGGTTCATCCTCAACCACATTCTTGAGCGTCTCAACGCTCTTTCCCATCCACCATCACTTTAGGATGGTTTTAGAATAGTCTTTCTTTTATTTGCTTTCTTAGGATAATTTTTATTTTCTTGTACTAGAAACACATCATTGTGTTCTCTTTTCATGATCTTTATTCATGAAAAAATTTTAACTAATGAATGTTGTTTATCATATTGTTGGTGTCATTACATAGTGCTTGGAAATGCTTGTGAATGATCATTATTACTAACAATTTTTTTTGTAGCTTTATTTTCACAATCCATGTATCTTCCCATTAAAGCACCCAATTTAGGGGGAGCTTTGAACAAGGGGGAGATAATAGCTCGGGCTCATTACATTCCGCATAGCCTCTTCTTTTTGTTGAGACAAAAAGGGGGAGAAAATATAGAACTTTGAAATTATTTATATTTGACTTTTCTGAAAAAAGTCAAACTGCATACATTTGACTTTCTAAAAGTAAAACAGGAACTCTCATTGATAATACTTGACTTTTCTTAAAAAAGTCAAACTGCATACTTTGACTTTCTGAAAAAGTCAACATCATGCATCAACTAGTGAATTCTTTGACTTTCATAAAAAGTCAAATTTCATACACTTGCATTATCATTTCCTTTTCAAGTTCTAAAACTAATATTTTTATAACTCTTGTACAAACTTTGTTTCTTTTATATAAATAAAATTTATATTTTGTCCTCAACAAAAAGGGGGAGATTGTTAATACAAATATCGTCATTAAACGTTATTTATATTTTTGATCTTTGCCTAAGTTTTGTTAACGACAAAAGTAAATTTAATTTATAAAAGCTTAAAGCTTGTCAAGTTTATTAGATATTAAAACAAGCTTTCTCAAACAATATATTCATCATTCAAGCATTTACATTTATGATTAGTAACATCTTGATATGACTCTAATCATTATATATGATAGTAGTTTGTAGAATGTGTTAGGTTCTTAAAACCAAACACTACTTAAGCATTTGCATATTTCTATAAATAGTAATACAACATTTGACATCATGTATTACATCATGGAAATCATTAGAAGATTCCATTAGATATTTTGTGAAGATTTGTACTCTTCATATCTTGCACAATCTCACTTAGATAGAGTTGACTTTAGGCAAGATTTGATATCTTGGCTGTCAGACCGGCGGTACCAAAATGGTACACGGGCGGAACCCTTTTAAGGGGTCCGCCGTCCGTGGACGCTCCTGTCCATTTTGGCTATAAATAGCAATGCCAAGCCAAGTAGTTTCTTACCCCTTTCTAACATACTCTCATACATATCTTCTCTCTAACCTTTCTAACTCAGTTTCATATCATATTAGTGATCTCTTTTGTAGCAAAGAAGATCAAGTCATATTCAAGCTTCAACGAGAAGTTGGAAGTCTTGTTTGTTTAGTGTTGTATGATCTAGTGTTGATCCATACTTCATTGTTGTATCAAACCATCATAATCTTGTGAGTGTGAGTGGTTAGTATTTTAGTCCTCAAAATACATTGTGTGTGGGAGTAGTTGTACCCTTGGAAAGAACTCGACATCTAGCTTAGTGTCGGAAATAGTGTAAGCGAAGTGTAAAGGTTTTCTCCGCCGGTGAAAGGAGCTTGTTGACTAGTGAAGTTAAACTCTCGAGTGTGAGACTCGGGGAGTGGAGTAGGGCAAGGAAAAAGAGTCCTTGTAGGCCGAACCACTATAAACAACTTGTTGTGGTTTGATCATTTCTTTCCTTATTTACTTATTACATATTGCTTGCATATTTCATTAACATACTTAAGATCAATATCAATTGATCTTTCAATAAGTTTCAAAACAAAGTTTTTAATCGGTAAACTATTCAACCCCCCCCCCCTTCTAGTTTTCTACAATAACTATCCTAAGTACTGCAAAATTCACCTCTGAGTCGGACATAGGTGATCAGGCTATGTCCCACAGTCCCTGGTTGAATATAGGTGATCAGTCTATATTCACCCGAGGTTCAATGAATTTTGAAATACTTAGCTTAGTTACGCTAGTAATATGTCACAATACTTTTAAAGGTTGTCTTGAAGGATTAGAACAATTATTCTCTTTATGTGAGGGAAAGGTGTAGTGTTGTGACACGTAAGTATACATATAGGGAAAATAATTATAACCTATAATGAAATTAGGTGAGTAGTGATAAAACATGTATCTTATCAAGTGTGATCTCAACAGGATCATAAGTGAGGCATCAGCTCGGCAGGCAGGCATGTGTCGGTCATAGGGTTTAGTTTTTGTAAAAGTGGTTATAGTCTAGGTTTTAAAAATACCCAGTTCTTTATAACCTAGGCTCTGATACCAATCTGTAACACCCCCAAAATAACATGCCACTCGTGCATAGCCTCAATGATTTTAAGTCACACATATGTGCCATTTTCTTATAACTACGGTGGCCAAGCGTAGTTATAAAAACATGTAACATACGTGCTCTTAAAACCATCAAAGAAATGCGCACGTAGCAAAACTATTACTGACGCATTTCACACGGCCAAAGTCTAGGAAATTCTAAGGTGAAATCCTAAATCTCTTAGACTAAGGCTCTGATACCAAGTTGTTACGCCCCCAAAACCGAAAGATTTGGACTTTGAAAATGACGAGATTTGGACCGACTTACTTTGATATTTTGGTTAATAAACCAGAACTTAAAGAAATGAACTAGAGAGGACCCATAATTTTCATTTTAAAATGATTTAGAAAATACTTGAGTATTCCCTTCTGACGGGTGGACGCCGTCGCCCACACTACGCGACGCTGTCCCCCTTAAAAGGGGTGTCAGATCATGAATTAAATTTAAAGCCCGACGGCTCAGGGGTTTTAACACCCGACGGCGTCAGGTCATCCCTAGACGTCGTCACCTTTTAACTGAGACGCCGTCTGAAATAGAAATTAACCTGACGGCTCAGAAAATTTATAACCAGACGGGGTCACAAAGTTTGTGACGCCGTCTGGTGACCAGACCTGCACTTTTTTGCAGAAATTCTGCACAACATCCATTACTATACTTCTAAAACTTGTAGGAGCTGCACTAAGGAATTCCAAATGACCCAACTTAACACACAAGGACTTTTTATCATTAAACTTTTTTGACCCATACCATATAAAACAAATCAACGACATTGCCAACCATCATTCTACTACAATTTGACCCGTTAACTACAAGAGTTTGACACTATCAAACGAACACATTTAGACTATGTTAAAAACATAACCACAACAAAAAGTGAAGAAACAACCATACGGCCCGAAATATACCAAAACGAAACTTGACTCTTCGGGGCTTCGAACTTCAACACCTTTGGTCCAAAAGACTTCAACAACTAACGGCTTAAGTGTAATCCATCTTACACTTGATTCTTACTCTTAACTCCTTGCTAGAACCTACAAAACATCATCAACTATGACGTAAGCGAAATGCTTAGTAAGTAAATGGGTTATATGCATAATGAAACTTTAACAACACGATAAATTCATGGACATCTATAACCCTCCAATTGCATATTTACACTACTTTGACAATATAAAAGTTATGGATCCAAGCTACTATTACAAGCTCCAACAAAAACTATAACCTACAATCAATAGTTCATAATTAAGCATAACAATACATAAACCCACTATACTTACCTCAATTCCACAATAGGTTTTCTAGAAAGGTAGAGTCACAAGCTCCCTTAAACTTCCTATACAATAATTAGTCTTAATTAGAGACTTTAAATAGTAATTTCAATGAATTGAATATCTTCTATTACTACTTTCAATTCTTAAACTCAAAACCCTCATCGTAAAGATTGGGAAAAACACTTACTTGATTTAGGGGAATGAAATTAAGAGTCTAATAGCCTTAATAATCACCACCACAAGGTCAAATTGGACCCAATTGATAGTTTTGGTTTTTCTTCTTCTCCTTTTTCACTTCCCGTACTTCTTCTCCCAACTTCTCTAATTTTATGGATAAATCTTCCAGCACCCTTATTTTATTTTTATTAAATTTACTTTGTCCTATTGGCAATTCTAGTCCCCCTATTTCCTAGTTTCATGCATTTGCCACTTAAGTTTCTACCATATATACATTATTATAACTTATAAATAACTTTTCAATATCAATATAACATAAGGACTAATACCTATATATAATAATACCTTGTCGGGATACGGGTGTAACATTTGTGCTACACATATTTAAAATTTTTGGATCCGTTTTATTTCAAAAATCAAAATTTTCACGATGGATCAGGACGAGAATGAGTCCTTACTTCACTCGATCCAAGCAATGCCCAAAGAGTCCCATGCCTTTCTTGGTCGGACTAAGCCCCCCCCCCCACCACCACCACCACCACCTTTTTATTAATTGTTGAACTCCACTGCTCCTTAGGGTGTTGAGTAGTGTCCTCCTCTCCCTAATACCTAATTCATAGTTCCATCTATGGAGCCTAAAGCTTCAACCATGGCATAACAGTAAGCAATAAGTTGGCCTAGTCTCTCGAGCAACTTTCGCCTTCTTTTATCCCGTCTGGTTTCTTATTCCTATTTCGTAAATTTCGTACATAAACACTTAGTTGACCTAACTAGTATTTTGTGAAAAAAAGACCAACGGCGACCATATCCTAAAGGAGAAAAAGGAGTAGAGACTGAAGAATATTTTTTTATTCCACTCCTTCAAGATTGGGTGGGTGTTTAGTGTACTTTAATAGTATATATGAAGGCTCTATTAGGCGTACTGCTTTACCTAGTGGGCGTATTGTTTAAGTTGACCATGCATTGCAAGCAAATGGTTTTTTAATTTAGAAATCGTGGTTAGCATTTTTCTTGTGCTTCAGCGCAGGGGGTTTATGGGATACTTTCGCCAAGTGCACCGTCATGACAAGAATCGAGGAAGAATCCCCGGCTAACTCCATGGCATGGGCCGCTGTAAGACTGGGGAAAGTATTCTTCAGAATGATTGGGCATAAAAGGCACATAGGCAGTGAATCGAGATGAAAGTGAAAGTCGCTAAAAAGTGGTGGAATGCTCTCGAAACCAATTCACTTGAGTTAGACAGAGGAGAGTGGAATTTCGTGTGTAAGGGTGATATCCCTAAATATACGAAGAAACAACAAGAGCGAAGGCAACTCCCTGGGTCTCTAGTGACGCTAGTAGGCGAAAGCATGAGGAGCGAACATGATTTGATACCATGGTAGTCCATGCTATAAACGATGAGTGTTCGCCTTTACTAGCTATGGCTTACTGATATAGTATAGGTTGAACACCGGAGGTATTATGGTCAACTTGTAGTTAAACTCTTCTTTTATTCCCAATCAACATTTAATGAAGAGTTCAACTATTTATTAAGGGTGGTGGCAACCATGCCAATCTCAAATTTTCATACCTAATCACCCACCAATAATATCCTTCCATCTCATCTTATACCAATCTCATACCTAACAATAGATTTTTAGTGGCAACCGTGCCTAACCAATACCTCATCTTAAATATTAAATGCCAACGTTCACATTTTGGGTAGTTCTTGTTCATGTAGAATCGGCAATCTTTGCCGAATGTGGTCATTTTCATCCCAAACCGATTGATGCCGAGTTGGAGGCATTGCATACACCGATCGGCATGCTTCATGCCTAAGGCATGCCGATCCCCATTGCCAGTACCCTAACTGTTATATTTAGTTAACTAAGATGTTTATTAAAATGAGCAAGGTTGTAAAAATCGTCAGGCGCTAGTGAGGCGGTCGGGTAGGGCCTAGCGATTAATCGGTTAGACGGGAATTAATCGGGGATTAACCGGATTGATATTTTTATGCAAAAAATTGTAATTTTAAATATTATATTATATTATATATATATATAAGATAAGTATAATGCATCAAAGTTCAAATATTTCAAGTGTTCAAATATAAATATAATACATAATTCTTCAAAGTTCAAATTCAAACATAAATATTACTCGGTTTGTTGATCATTTTTAAGCGATCTTTGACCGATTAATCGGTTTATTGACCCATTTTTAAGCTATTTTGTTGACCGATTTTTAAGCGATTTAGTTCGATTAATCCGATTAGACCGATTTTGTTCGATTTTGTCCGATTAATCGGTTTGTTGACTGATTTTTAAGCAATCTTTGACCAAACCGATTAAATAGGCCGATTATGATAAATCAAGGCACTTAGTGAGCGATCAGCGACTATGCGGGTATTAATCGGCCGCCTGAGCCGATTTTTACAACAGAGAAAATGAGTCGTATTAACTTTTTTTTTTTAC
The DNA here is from genome assembly GCA_019973895.1 of Chrysanthemum seticuspe. Classification (NCBI taxonomy): domain Eukaryota; kingdom Viridiplantae; phylum Streptophyta; class Magnoliopsida; order Asterales; family Asteraceae; genus Chrysanthemum; species Chrysanthemum seticuspe. The sequence continues at coordinate 308,013,698 of BPTQ01000007.1, read as the reverse complement.
TTTTTTTTAATCTTTTTTCTAAAGTAAAGGTTAAGTAAAAATTTATCAGGGTCAACCTAACCCTAAGTAATTAAATGGATTATTACTATGTCTCATGTACAGGCTATCACGTATTGTCACAACCAAAACGTATGTTCTTTTATCTTTTCTAGATGGAATGATATGTTGTTAATTCAACTCTTAACTAAAAGATGGGTGACCATATATGGGAGATGTCGAATGATTTAAATGTGTGATTAGTTTGTTAAATTTATGGAGTGTTTGTCTAAGCTCCTAACTTATCAGTTCATAAGTTTATTTTTAGTGTTTGGATTAACTTCTTATAACTAAAGAGATTGAATAATCAAAAATACATTTATATATAAAATTGTGGTAGTTGTACGGGATACAAAAGTGTTTTATTTTTATTTTTTTTTGCAAAGTATGAAGATATATATTAACATCAAACCAATTTACAGAAATAAAGGCAAATTCAATCTGATTGGACATGCCCAAAACAGATAACAAAACAAACTATTTTAATGTCACCACATATCGGACACAACCAAGACCGTACATCAGATATCAGATACAACAAAGTATTATCATATATATGAACAACAACATTCAGCAGCTTCAGCAGGATATAAGTCTGTCCAAAGCACCCAAATTCACCAAAAACCATAGCTCCATATTTACATTTTCTTATCAACTCCAATCCTAGATCATTCAATCATCATCCACAATGACATAGGAAGGAAAAGATCATACATCAATATGAAAGCTACAAAAGTGCCTACTTATGACAATCTTCAAATAAACTCACTTTTCAGTAGTAAAAAAATTATCGAAGTTCTTTTAAATTTTATTTGATCATGATAGGTCAAATACTATTAAATGAGGATATCTCCAATGTAATATTTATTTTAGGCTAAAAAGATCATTTCAAAGTTTATTTTGCCATTAGACTAGATAGTTTTTTTTTAGGGAAAATGATAAATTTAGGCATAAAAGTTCCCACGTTTTCCTTTTCTGGGCATCGAACTTTTTTTTTTCCTATTGTTGCACTGAACTTGCCTAATTTTCCTTTTGTGACACAAAATATTTTGTGTCACAAAAGGAAAATTAGGCAAGTTCAGTGCTACAATAGGAAAAAAAAAAGTTCGATGCCCAGAAAAGGAAAAAAAGTTCGATGCCCAGAAAAAAAAAGTTCGACCGTTAATTTTTTTATTGCACCGTTAGTCCTTTTCGTCTGTTTTTACACGGTTTTGTTTGTTTTTACACGGTTTTGTCCTTTTTACACGGTTTCGTCCGTTTTTGCACGTTTTCGTCCGGTTTTGCATGTTTTCGTCCGGTTTTGCACAATTTCGTCCGTTTTTTACACGTTTTCGTCCGTTTTTGCACGTTTTCGTCCGGTTTTGCACGTTTTCGTCCGGTTTTGCACAGTTTCGTCTGTTTTTGCACGTTTTCGTCCGCTTTTGCACGTTTTCGTCCGCTTTTGCACGTTTTCGTCCGCTTTTGCACAGTTTCGTCCGTTTTTTACACGTTTTCGTCCGTTTTTGCACGTTTTTGTCCGGTTTTGCACGTTTTCGTCCGCTTTTGCACAGTTTCGTCCGTTTTTGCACGTTTTCGTCCGCTTTTGCACGTTTTCGTCTGTTTTTGCACAGTTTCGTCCGTTTTTACACATTTTCTTCCGTTTTTGCACAGTTTCGTCCGTTTTTGCACGTTTTCGTCTGTTTTTGCACAGTTTCGTCCGTTTTTACACATTTTCTTCCGTTTTTGCACAGTTTCGTCCGTTTTTGCCCGTTTTCGTCCGCTTTTTCACGTTTTCTCCCGCTTTTGCACGTTTTCGTCTGTTTTCGCACGTTTTTACACGTTTTCCGAAAACATGTAAAACCGAACGAAAACGTGTAGAAACGAACAAAACGTGTAGAAACAAAAGAAACCGTGCAAAAACGGACGAAAACGTGTGAAAACGTGCAAAAACAGACGAAAAGGACTAACGGTGCAATAAAAAAATTAACGGTCGAACTTCTTTTTTTTTTTCTGGGCATCGAACTTTTTTTCCTTTTCTGGGCATCGAACTTTTTTTTTTTCCTAATTTTCCTTTTGTGACACAAAATCACACTTTAAGTGTCACAAAAGGAAAATTAGGCAAGTTCAGTGCTACAATAGGAAAAAAAAAAAAAAGTTTGATGCCCAGAAAAGGGCAACTTTGATGCCTAAATTTATCATTTTCCCTTTTTTTTAATCAAAGACTTGATTATGCTAAGGTATCGAAAGAATGATTTTAAATAACCACCTCTTAGATTAGTTGTAGTAAAACCAAACTATTTGGTCAGTCAAGCCATTTCGAATGCGTCTACTACCTACGATGATCAAACTAGACGTGTCCCAATTGAAAGTTTTAGTCTATCGAGCGATCGAAAGAATTGAAAATGCTTGTGTGCTTTTTGTTTAATTTTTTTTTTGGGTTGTCTTTTGTTGTGATTGCAATCTCTTTACTAATAATATTTAGTTATGCATTTAGTCTATCTAAGTTGACGCTGAAATAACAGGATTGTTTGGTCAAGTTTGTGGTTATGTTACTACTAGTCTTACATCAATCTGATTGTTTATTATTAAAGTGATTAAAAGAAAGCTTTGTAGTTCTCCTGCATTCTTAATTTATTAGTTTATGTTGTCAAATTACTTGTTCATTTTAATATTTTAATGAATCATAAAAAGAAAATTAGTAAGTATACATATGATATTTGATTTGTAAAAACTTAAAAAGTGTAAATAGTGATAATTTATTAAACTGCGGTTTGAAAAGTGGATTACCTTAAAAAAGAGGGAAATAAATAATCGAAAGCTAGAGCTAAGCTAGTAAGGCCTTGTTTACTAAAATAAGTGATGTGGAAGGGTGTGGGCCCATGTCTATATCAACCACTTATTCAAGACACATTCATTTTTGTGAGCCTCCCCAATAAGTGACACTAGCAGGGTACCCGCGCGTTGCGGCGGCGGGTACCCTGAAATAAAATTTTTCGGTGAATCATGCATTTTAATTTATTATTTTCTTTTTGACAATAAATTTACGGATATCAAGAATTTCGTTTAGCCCGTGCCTGTTCGGGCTCGAGCCCGTTGGCCCGTGCCTATTTGGCCCATACCCGTTCGGGCACGAGCCCGTTTGGCCCGCACCAGTTCGGGCTTAAGCCCATTTTGCCCGTTAACCGTTCGGGCTAAAATATATGATTAGGATAAAAGAACATTTAATTTCTTTTACAATTAGGAGACAATTTTTATAAATGCAAAACTAAATTTTGGCGATAGTTAGTAGATTTAAACAATGTAAACTAACTCAACAATTGTGATAGGTACCATTTCATATTCACTTGGAAATATATATGACCAGACTTTATTAGACTACCCGGATTAAAACTTGAGTTCAAGAACACTACTACACTGTTCGGCCCTTGTTGGATTAGAAGTCCAATTCCAAAAACAATATTGAAGCCCAGTATCCAAATGATCTCTAACCTAAACTTTCGGTATGTAATACAACTTAAACACACACAACCCTAATATTTTGTAGCCACAAAAAATGCCTACCACACTTTCTCACCCAACTAATATTTCTCTTTGCAAAAACACTTGCCGTCAACCAAATATTAGTCCATTGTTCTTATAAATCCAATCTAATCAAAAAAACAAACACACAAATTAACCAAAAATTGTCCCTTGTTTTTTTATCTATCCGAAAACTCACCTTTTTATCTAACTTTCAACCAAACACCACAAACCCACGAAGAACACCCAAATTTGTGGTCTACTTCTACTGAAAAGTCTTCAAGATCTTATATAAGGTCTCAGGTAGGTGAAGGTTGACCAAAAGTTTCGGCTTCAAGGTCTTTGTTGTTTTGTTTTTTGGTCTCGATCTATGATGATTTCTTTTATACTCTTTGTTCTAAGAACAAGTCTTTGAGTATCAAAATAGAAAATGAGATCGATTTTATTTTTCTTTTTCGAGTCTTGGTGTTGTTTGACGTGAGGGTTAGAACACATATTTATACTGGATATGGGTTTTATGTATGATATATGTGGGTTATAAAGTTTCTACGTGAAGGATAGTAATGGACAATCAAGATCAAGACCAGATTATAATGGTCTAAATCAAAGATCAAGATCAACACCTTTTGTGACTGTACTTGGATGCATTAATGTGGTTTCTATATTTAATATGTGTATAAATGTGTTGTATATTATGCAAATGTGGTTGTAAGTCTGAATTTTTATGCTTTAATATGTTGTACATCATGCTTTAATGCTTACAAGTCTGAAAAGTCTGAAAATTAATTATGAGAGAGAGTGGTTTATGCATTATAAGTAGTAGTGATTAAGAGATGGGTCCACTTATTAAGAGGCAATAAGAGAAAAAATAAACACCCCCTAAGCCTCGTAAAAGCTTCCCCGTACGTTTGAACATGTTTGACCATAACGGATAAATGAACAGCAAGGCATGACTTATACGTACACAAAACGAAGGTATACTGCTCAGTGCTCACTGGCTCTATCCCTTTGTCTAGTAGTACTATTCACAGACCCCCCCACCCACTTTATTCAAAATCCAACCGTTAACTCACTCTGCATATATTTGCCGCGTGGTCACCACCGTCTACTTTATAGTCTTTTAACCCATATCTTCTTCTTGCAACTTCAAACAACATTTTATTCAATGGCATCACTTCACAAGTCTTTGAGTATTTTCATTACTTTCTTTTTGTGCAGTTTGTTTTGTTGTTCTTGTAATGCTTATAATTTCAATGTTGGTGGAAAAAACGGATGGACTATACCCCCATCGGAAAGCTATAATCAATGGGCTGGCAGGTTGAGGTTTAATGTCAATGACACTCTACGTAAGTCCTTGTGGCTTAGTTTTTATATATTTTTTTATATGGGTTTTTGTTTCTTCAAATGGGTTGCTACAAAGTTTTAATCTTTGCCATATTTGTTGTATTTTTTACATGGGTTTTTGTTTTTGTGAAATGGGGAGTTCATTTTTTTTTTAATCTTGATGTGCAGATTTTAATAAATGGTCTTTATGTCCTAATTTTGTGTATTTGATATGGTGTTTTGTGTTTCTCCAATGGGTTGCTAAGAGGCTAAAAAATCTGAAGAACATTAGTAAAATGGTATTTATGTCTCATTTCTTGTGCTTTTGACCCAAAAAAATATAATAAATAAATAAAATAAAAAACCTTCAATCTTTGATGCTTTATTCCATGAACAATGGACTTTATGTCTGGATTTTAATACTCTCGATATGGGTTTTTGTTTTTATGAAATGGGTTGTTAACAATGAGTTATATACTAATTTCTGCATTTTTTATGGGTTTTTTGTTTCATAAAAAGGGTTTGTTAAAAAACTTTGAATCTTGATGTAATATTGCGGTATTTAATCTTTATGTACCAAGTTTTGTATATTCGATATGGGTTTTTGATTTTATGAAATGGGTTGTTTAAAAAATTCCATCTTGTGCAGATTTCAAGTACAATGGTGGTTCAGATTCTGTAATGGTGGTTAACAATGGCGATTATGACAACTGCAACACAAACAACCCAATCACCACCCTCACAGGGGGCGACTCTTACTATAACTTAAACCATTCAGGACCTTTCTACTTCATTAGTGGTAACAAATCCAACTGTGATAAAGGTCAGAAGCTCATTGTGGTTGTTATATCACCTAAAAAGATAGCAACACCTCCGGCGGGTTCTTCACCGGTTCCGGCGATGTCTCCGGCTTATTCACCGGAATCTGGGATAGTAATGCCAGGTAGTCCGGTGGGTTCGCCCGGTGAAGGGGTTGCTTCTTCTCCAACTATGAATCCGGCCGATGCGAATGCTCCGGTGGCGCCTGGAGGGACGTCACCGGCTGCGAGACTACCGGTGCCGGTTATGTTAAGTGTTACTCTAGTTATGATGTCAATTGGGTTAGGCAGGTTAAATTAATGTTGGTACTACTTGTTAGTTTGTTTTAGTTAAGTTGTTTCAATTGACCTTTTTTTTTTGTATGGTGTTGTTTGTGTTGGTAAATGATTGAGCATCTAACATATGATTGAAATCTTTCATTAATGATAGTTGATACTTTAGGTTTGTTGCTTTATCAAAATGTGTTAACTTCAAGAAGAATGTTTTATATCTGGAAATGAAATGATAGTCGTGAAAATTTTCAAATAGGGATACACTATACAAACCCTTTACAAGCCATTAATGCATCTAATGATTGCATACCCTCTCTATGTATGAGAGGGTGTGGATAATCGTGACCTGTGATGACTCAGGTCACCAGCGCCACATCAGCTTTTTTTCTTCAGCGACCTGACATGACCCGGATGTCCCAGTCAATGACCCAAGTTGTTTTTTTTTGTTTTTTTTTTTTTTTTTTTTTTTTTTTTTTTTTCAAACATTTTAAACAACAAATTTAAAATTCATTAAAATTAGGAAAAAAAAAACATTACATTACGAAATTCAAATAAACATTAGACTAAAATACACCGTTGGTCCCTAAACTTGGCTGGACGGATCGCGATGGGACGAAACCCGGACTTTTCATCGCCATAGGTCCAAACCTTGGCCATCAAATGCCAGATTCGTCCCTTTACCAGAATTGGGACAGTCAAACCGATTTCCTTCGAGGGTATTATAGACAATTCAGTTTTTTACCCAACCTTCAACCCAGGGACCAATTGTGAGTATGGATATTAGCCGTTTCTTCCCTGATACGCTGCTTTTAATTTCGCGGGAACAAATACACCCACCCAACAAACAACTTTGTCAATCACATAAAACCACATTATCCAGAAACGATAAACTGCAAATCGAAATCAAGAATATAAATCCTCATTTCCAGAACTCAAAAGACCAACCCAACTTCCAACTAAACCATGTCGATCGATTGTTTTACCAACATGCCAGATGAAGTGATCACTAACATTTTGAATCGGTTGCCTTTGTTAGAAGCGGTGAGAACCTCTAGTTTAGCGCGAAACTGGAGGTCTAAGTGGACTTTGCTCACCGATGTCATACTTGATGAGGATTTCTTTTATTATTTAACATACGAGTTTGATGGTAGGCTTGTTACTAGATTCTTAAATCGGCTTATGGGTCCAATAGAAAGTTTGTCTTCGCTGTAGAGCCAAGATCAATTATTGGAATAGACAACTTTCATTATGAACAGATTCATGAGTGGCTCTTGTTTTTGGCTGACAATGGAATTGAGGAGCTGATTATTACAAACTGGTATGGTGACCCAGTTACGTTCCCAACCCAACTTTACTCTCGTAATGAGTTGAAACATCTGGTACTTCATGTTTGTGCTATGGCTACTTTGGAATATTTTCATGGCTTTCCAAATCTACTGAGCCTAGAATTGATTCATGTCAATTTTCTAAGCGGTACAGTTTGGGACTGTATTGCTGGTTGTCCCTCACTTGAGTCTCTTACAATGAATCGTCCAAGTACAAACGAGATGAGACTATGGGATATTGCAAAACTTGGGAATTTGAAGAAGTTACATTTGTCATTAGGTCGTTATAATGTTGTGACCACAATCACAACATCCGATATCTTTCACTTGACAAGACTTCAAAATCTTGAGACCCTTACATTGGATTTTAGTGATTGCACGGTAAGAACAATTTCAGTTTTACAACTTATAATTTAACAATGTTATAGAGATGTGTAACAGTAATGAAATTTAATCTGTAAAACCTATTGTAGTTGATACATGAAGCTAATCCTAAGATGAAGGTGCCCTTTGTTTCCCTGATTAACCTTAAGCTGTCCGATGTCGATTTTGGGAATAGTGTTATGGTAGCGTTCACCATTGTAATGATTCGGTCATCTCTGAATTTGAAAATGTTGGATACCAGAGTAAGTGTAATACCGTAATGCATATGTATCAAATAAAACAATATTACATTTGCCATGTTTGTGTATCTCAACAATATTTGATTTTTCAGGCTGCAAACACGCTTAGTGATCTACCTTTGCCCAATTTTTCCACTGTTGTAGATAGAAACACATTCAGCCATGGCCAGCTACAGACGGTGGTGTTTCGAGCTTTTCTCAGAACAGAGCATGAAATAACTTTAATAAAGTGTATACTTGCGTGTTCCCGGTCGCTAAAGACAATCAATATCAGGCAAAGCGATAGGAGTCATGATGGGAATAAAAATACCAGGAACAACTGGGAGTTGGCTAGGAAGCTGTTGAAACTCCACCGAGCTTCCCCCACAGCCGTGGTATAAATCTTTGACTGGTTGTAGTTTAAGTTTGGGTTGAATACCCTTGGACAATTAATGTTGCAAAATAGTTTTGGTAATTTTGTACAATAATTGTTTAAATGGTTTGCTTAAAATTAGATTGTTCATATGTTGTTGTTTGTGCGTATTGTAGGTGATGAAAGTTTGACATTCGAAAGTCAAACTTTCATTTAGCATTTTTATTTGATTGTAGCAAGTAAAACTACATTTCCAGTTTACTTTAGTTAGTCAATATTTGAAAATGGTGAATGGGTTAACTGTGAACGAGAGTCGTAATGTCAGAAGGATTGAAAACCTTTGGAAGATTAAGTGCAAAAGGCATAATGGTATTTGAAGTTTGATGATAAGGATGGCTAGTGGAATGTTCAATAACATATAGAATGGTATTTGACTTTGTAAAGTCAATATTGCAAAACCATTACTAAATATTTGTTTTGGAGTGAATTGATAATTTGATATGTTTTAGAAGTTTGACTTAACAAAGTCAAACTTCTAATGGATTTACATAAGTTGGCAACTTGAGGGACCAATTGTGTATTCTAAAGTGAATATTGGGCGGGAGTTTTAAGTATGACAATGGCAACCATGACAAATTCAGGGACCGAGTGTGAAAAAAAGTAACTATTAGACCCTTCACCGTCTTTTACCGATAAACTCATCTACCACTTTTTCCACACACACACAACTTTCCAATGGCAGATTTCCCCATTTTAAACGAACTCATGGAGGTGGCTGATTCGCCAAATCTGAATGATCGTATGGCTATCTGGTTTGAAGAAGAGGCTGCCCAAGAAGGGATTCTAAGGAAGCTAGTTCTTCAGTGCATTCAGCATCTGAAGACAGGAATCATCAAGCGTAGGGAGCTGATAGAAAAGAATCAAGCTCTGGGACCTCGTGGAATTGCGCTTGACTGTGTGGATGCGCTGAACAAAATCCAGTCGAGGCACACAAACCAACTTGTCCAACTCATACAGATTGTTGGTCAAACAGATGAAGGTATTAAGTTCAACCAAGAGTTTGTTAAGAAAATGGCTGAACATAATGCCTGAACTTTTGGTTTTCCATAGGGTAGATAAAGGCGGTCTTTTGGGTGATAGTTTTGCTAAAAAGGGTATGTAAATTTGATTTGATGTAGTTGGTTATGATGTTTTCAGACTTTATTAATGATAAAATATCATTTGGGTTATGTGTTGTTTAATCTGTTCTTGTATTGTGATATTGGGTGTATTTTAGTGTTATTAGTATCAACAAAACCAAACATCCCCTTATATTAGCGAAACCAAACAGGCCCTTGTATCAGCAAAACCAAACAGGCCCTTGTATCAGCAAAACTTTAATCAGTAGAACCAAACACCCCCTTGTATCAGCAAAAGCAAAGGCAATGGTTTAAAAAGATGTGGTGAAAATGCAAATACTTTGGCACTAAATCATAATGTATCAAATAAAACATCCTCTTGTATCAGCTAAACCAAACGGCCCCTTTTATCAGCAAAAGTTGTTACAGCAAAACCAAACACCCCCGTATCGGAAAAATTAGAGGCAGTGGTTTCAAAACACGGGTTCAAAATGCAAACGCTTTAGCAGTAAACAATAATGTATTGACAATGGTGTATTGTAACATCTTGAATTTTGACTTACCAAAGTCAAACAAACTTATGAAAACCAACAAATTGTAACTTGGGTAAGTCAAACCTATTAAGATATGCAAAACGATTTCAAACACAATTACTTAAATAAGATCACAAAATTTTATTCATCGATTTCATGTTCTCAAGAACTAAAAATGTTTACTATCATCTAAACATACACTTAGCTAGACCCACAACTCTCCCTATCATCGTTTTCCTTCTTTTCCTTCCTTTCCTTCCTTTCCTTAAGATATTTAAACAAAATTTCCAGATTTTTAATCCTTTCTCCCAAATCGTTAAACTTTGATAACAAGATGTCATCCTCTTCTTTCTCCTTCTTAACACCCAAACGCTTTTCATTTGCGCAGTCTGCTTTCCTCAACGAACTCAACAAACCCTTCCCCTTATCGTTTTGTGTCATTATTGTTTTTCTTTTTGCTTTGGGAAGAATGTGTGTTGATTGTATTTTAGGGTACACTCTTGGTCGTAGATACATATATTGGTTGAAGGTTGGGTTACATTTTAACTAGGTTGGGTCAAAAAATTGAATTGTCTATAATACCCTCGAAGGAAATCGGTTTGACTGTCCCAATTCTGGTCAAGGGACGAATCTGGCATTTGATGGCCAAGGTTTGGACCTATGGCGATGAAAAGTCCGGGTTTCGTCCCATCGCGATCCGTCCAACCAAGTTTAGGGACCAACGGTGTATTTTAGTCTAAACATTAAAAACATTACGTAACTTATTCAAATAACGTTAAAAACATTACAAAAACTCTTCATCGTCTTCATCATCGCCACTATCGACTTGATTCACTGCATCGACATGATGTCGACGATTTCTCCAAATGTGTTCGACCAAATCAGATTTTAAGTTTTGATGAGTTGATGAGTCCATTAGCTCCTGAGTAACCACCAACGATTCTTCATGCGTTCTTAAGGGATCATGATCTTGGTGTCCCTCATCTTCAAACCATGTAGGACATATCGCCCGCTGCTTGTGTCGGATGATCATATTATGTAATATGATACATGTATACATAATATCTTGGATATCATTTTTAAACAACCCTCGAGCAGGAACTTTAAGCATTTTTCACTTTTTCTTCAACACACCAAAAGCCCGTTCCACATCTTTCCTTGCTGCTTCGTGCCTCCTCTTGTACAATATTCTTTTACGATCACCCGTGGGAGGATTTGAAATAGACTTCATAAGAACGGACCATTGTGGATATATCCCATCAGTAAGATAATATCCCCTTTAATAAGCCACATCGTTAGCCTCAAATTCAAGGTCTGGTGCTCTCCCAGATTTGATATCATTGAAAACAGGTGAACGACGTAAAACGTTTACGTTGTTATTCATTCCGGAGACACCAAAGAACGCATGCCAAATCCATAAATCTTGGGAAGCGACCGCTTCCAACAAAATGAATGGATGTTGAGCTCTCACACTATTCAGGCAATTCTCCCACTCCCAACTTGTACAATCAATACTTCACATCATCCCAGGAAAGCCATGCTTATGCTCGTGATGAGCATATATTCTTTCAAAGTCAGAATACGTGGGCTTTCGCAAATACTCACGACCATATAACTCCATGATAACCTCGCAAAACTTACGAAGACATTCACGGGATGTGGATGCACCGAGTGCCGCAGTACACTTGACCAATGGGCTAATCCTAGGTACGCCCCTAGCATCAAGAGTTTGTCGAAAATAAGTAGATAGATCGGTTATCTCTCGAATAATTTCTGTGAATAGCTCTCGGCTCATACGGAACCGCCGACGGAATGTTCTTGCGTCGAACTACGGGTTTTCGGAGAAGTATGCCGACACTTAACGATTATGAGCACCCTCATGATCCCTACGTATGTACCTTCGTCGGGTTTTTGGCTGTGATGCTTTGTAAGCCTTCCAAGCAAAATCCGCAAACTCCACAAACTCACTAAAAACTTCTTCATCGTCGGAAGACGAAGAAGAACCGAATAAATGCTCGAATGACGACATATTAAAAATTGTGTTTCGTGGGTATTTCGCTAGAATGGTTGATTTAATATAGATGAGAAATGGTGGGTGGTAAATTGTGTTTGAGGTGAAGTTGGAATTTATAGAGTGGTAAATTTGTTTTAAAAAAAAGTTTTGTTTTGTTTTTTTTTTTTTTTTTTTTTTTTTAAATGACCAAACGGTCACATTTTTGAATTTATGGGCAATTAAAGTTGCAAATTGTGAGAAAATGTGGCAAATAACCTCGGTCGAAATCTAGCCCGATGTCATGCATTTTCCTACTTTGCCCGATGTGGCAACCGAGCACCACATCCGAGCCAACCGATCCCAACATCGGTCAACCCCTTTTTTTTTATGCACAACCGATACATCGGTTGCGATTGCGTCTAGCCTAATAGTTTTTGGTCAAACCGTACAACCCGCGATTTGATCATACAAACCTAATATTAGGTGATATAATTTCATGTTACTAAGGTCAATGCTAATGGTATGGTTGTCCTCCGACTAATCAAATGGATGATTGAGTTTTCTCAATTAGCTCAACCGAATTAGTGACTGATTTCTCCTAACTTTTTTAAAGTTATGGTTGGCCTGACAATCGCAAGTTTCATTCTCTTTTGTTTGTGTATTGTTGTTTTATTAGTTTTTGTGGGGTATGTTTTTTGTTGTGGTTGCGGTCGCCTTAGAGCATCCCCATTGTTAACGGGGTAACGCCCGTTAACGAGCAAATAACGCCATTAGCGGCGTTACACCCTTGGAAGTGTGTTTGTTTAACGCCGTTGGTCCCTTTGCGTTACCCCCTTAACGCGCGTTAAGGCGCAGAAAAAAAAATCAAAACATTTTCATTTCTAGTCCCTCTAACGGCTACTAGCCGTTAAGTTTTAAAAAAAAATTCAAAAAACACCCGTAACGGCTAGAATTTATTAAAAAAAAATAAAAATTCAAAAACCTTTTTTTACCACTATAAATACACAAATAAAACACCATTTTTTTTCACACTTCCACTACTAAATCCTCTCAATACTCTCAATCTTTCAACTTCAATTACCTGCAAAAAAAACAATGTCGGGAGGCAACGACGATACTTTCTTCAATCTTCTCGGTGATGGGTGGAATCCCTCAAACCCGGGTTCATCATCTAACCCGAACGCGGGTTCATCTTCAAACCCCAACACACTAGGCTTCTCGAGCCAAGAAATGTATCAACAACAGCAAACACTTCTGTTTTGGCAACAACAAAACCAACAAAATACCTAATTAAACTCCAACTTTCAAAATCTACAATTCACACAATAGTCACAACAATCACAAACTGAAACACAAGATGTTCCTGACACACCCACGTCTCCTCCAAAAAAAGGAAAAGGTCGTATTAAGCGAAAATCAAAGAAATCCAAAGACCCCGAGCCCGAACCAATTGATTCTGATGAAGAGGAGGTTTTCGTTACTGCGCGTTGGAATTCAGCAGAGGAAGCATTACTTGCAAGGTGTTACATAGCCGTTTCGGAGGATCCGAAAGTTGGAAAGTGCCAACCCAGAGATACGTTTTGGTATCGGGTCAGAAATGAGTTCAATAGACTCAACTTTCAACGGCGCACCAAGGACATGATGTCAAGCAAATGGAAAACGTTGAACGGGATATGCACAAAGTTCAACTCTTGTTACATACGTGCGCAACGGGATCAACGAAGTGGGGAAAGTGAGGTGGATGTGATGAAACGGGCAAAGCAATGGTATCGTGAGGAAAATAGAGGAGCACTGTTTGGTCTCGATGACGCTTGGGAGGTTTTGCGTCATTATAAGAAATGGGAGACGCCGGAACCGGTTGATTTAACCGGCGAAGTCCCAAGCCAAACAAACGAGGCTTTGTTTGGTAATGATGAACAACCACGCCCCATGGGAAAGAAACGTGCTACCAAGAAAGCAAGATCCGAGACTACAACAAGCACTGGGGGAACAAGCACTGGAGGAACGAGCTCGTCTGCTTATTTCACAGAAACTATGGCAAACGAGTTTCGTATGAAACGAGAAGTCTCCGAAGCGGTGTATCGGGCCCAGCAGGAAAGAGATCTCACATTAACAAGGTTGGAAGAGATAAAGTTTTTGATGACGCCTACTGAGGGGCAAGATCCAATTGTCGTGCAGTGGATCAATGACGAAAAAGATCGAATCATCGCAAAATATAACTTGAAACCTCGTCAGTAAATCGTATTCTCGTCATTTCCTTTAATTTGTTGTAACGTTTTATTTGCAGTGTGTTTTTTTTTATTTCGTTGTAATTTTTTTTTTTTTTTTTAATCTCGTATTGTAATATGTTTTTAGTTTTAATGAAATGTTTGTTTTAGTTTAATAAATGAAGTGTTTATTTTAGTTTAGGGGTTGAAATTGAAAATATGAAATATTATTGGTGTTATTGATGTTATTGGGATGTTATGGTTGTATGTGTTTTTTTGGGGATGTAAATGTTAAATGTTAAAGCTGATGTGGCGCTGACGTGGACGGTGTTATTGGTGTTATTGTGTTATGAATGAGGATGCTCTTATTAGCTAATTGTGGTTGGGTGTTGTCTTGGAAAGAGAAAGCTAATGTGTCACTGATGTGGCAAGGTGTGACCACAATATTTATAGTTTTCATTGGCATTGACCTAATGGTATGGTTGCCTCCCAACCAACCGAATAGATGACCGAGTTCTCCTCATTAGCTCAACTAAATTGATGACCGATCAACCCCAACCTTTTTAAAGTTATGGTTGACCTGTCAACCACAAGTTTCATTCTCTTTTGTGTGTGTATTATTTTTTTATTAGTTTTTATGGGATATGTTTTTGGTTGTGCTTGCGGTTGACTTATTAGTAAATTATAGTTGGGTGTTGTTTAGGAGAAAGAAAACTAATGTAGCAAAATATGAGCACAATATTTTTAGTTATCATTAGCATTGGCCTAATGATTATAATCATAAGCATTTGATGTTTTATTGGTATGTGAACTGTTAACTGCCCTGTCCTGATTTGAGTTTGACATTTTTATATACAAATTTGTGGTTAGAAATCCCATTAAACCTACAAATGTCCAACTTATATTTCGCCGTATTTCTTTCTTCATCTCAAGCATCGTTTTTCGTTTTCTTTCGGTCAAATTATCATGAAAAGTATGATTGAACAAGATGTTTATTTTATGGGCAAATTCTCTAAATGCCCCAGTTGCCCAACTATATTACCCCAAATGCCTCACTTTTTTTTCACTTCTCAAAATGCCCCATGGGCAACTCTCTCATAGGCAACTCTCCTCTAAGTTTGACAAGTGTCCATATATTTGAGCCCACCTTGTACTAGTGTACTAGGTTAGTTCTTGGGCAACTGGACCTACATTCTTGGGCAACCGACAAATTTTTGTCTTTTAGCAAAAAAATAAAGTCTTTTTTTATTATAAAAAAGTACATATATTGATGCGTGCCAAACAGTCAAGCTAAATCACACAAGCCCGCCACTTGTGAATGGCTGACCGTAACCAGCTGAAAACTGCTTAAGCACGAAATCAATGAGGATC
This sequence comes from Chrysanthemum seticuspe, assembly GCA_019973895.1. Taxonomy (NCBI): domain Eukaryota; kingdom Viridiplantae; phylum Streptophyta; class Magnoliopsida; order Asterales; family Asteraceae; genus Chrysanthemum; species Chrysanthemum seticuspe. The sequence goes on along the minus strand of BPTQ01000007.1, from coordinate 307,998,228 downwards.
TGAGGAGTATAGGGTCTCCCCGGGTCGTTATGTCCCAGCGAGCTACGCAATGGATCAATCAACGTCTAGTGATCGAGAAATTTGAACGATAAAGGGAATTGAGATTATGATTATAACTACAGAAATATCAAACAGATACAAAGGCTTAAATACAAATTAAAGGAAATTAAAAAGATAAAATCTATTAAATAAACGCTATCACTATAATTAAAATGATGTTTTTGTTTTTATGTTTTTATAAAACGGAAATTAAAATCTACGCGACGTACAACTAAAAACGTAAAACTTACACAATATTAACCCTAAAAATATGAAAATGATGTTTTTACAATCCTAATGATAAAAGAAAATTTATGGAAAAAGAAAATTATTTTTAAAGCTAATTATCTAATTAAAAACTATTTTTAACTATTAAATAATTACCTAAAATACAAGAAAATGTGAATTAAGGCTAGAAAAATAAATTTAAGACTTAGAAAAATCTAAAATATCAAAAGAAACTTTTTAAAACTATTTTTGTAATTTTCTGATTATTTTTCTATTTTCTAGGAATTTTAAACTATTAAAAACTAATTAAATTACTAAAAATTACCAAATAAACTATGAAAAATCTGGAAAATTACTTTTTTTACTTTTTATATTTATCTAAACCTAAGAAAATTGAAAAATTATTTTTATGACCCTTTTCTGAATTTTTTGTATTTAATGCTATTTAAAAAGTGCTAAAAACTAATAAAAATCAAGAAAAATAGTAAAACAACTAAGAAAAATCTGAAAATTTCAGGGAAACTCTAAAATAATATTAAGATGCTATGAAAATTGGAAAAACAGTAGGTTATGTGGAGAAAATTGAAACTGATGAATCAAGTGCTTATTGAAATAAGCACTTGATAAGCAAATGAGCAAATTAAGCTACCAACTGAGAACAGAAACTATGGAGTACTAAAAGTAACCAAATGAAACTTAAATCAACAAACTACAACCACTGAATAGCACAATATCACAGATTTGATGTTTTTGATTAAAGTACTAAAACAGTTTTGGGTGCTAACTTGCAGTCAACAAATAAGCACTCAAACAAGCTACAAACTAAAAACTAATTATTAAGCCCTAAACTAGACCTAGGCAGCTATCTATAACCAAAATACCAGCCTTTGACAAGCTTTAATAAGCTCTGTGCAAGCTTGTCCAAAAGCTGAGAAAACACTGATTTGATGAGCAGGGCACCAGGGCCTGACTTGGAGCTTCTGCACAAGCTTATCTAAAGGGCTTAAGCTAAAAACAGATATTAGGTCCTAAAGACCACCTAGTGAACTACTTATAAACCAAAAATCAGAACCTCAAGAGCTTTAATAAAACCTGTGCAACTGCTGCAAGTTTTGTAGAAAACCAATTTTTGACATGTTTTGACTTTTTGAAAGTGGTTGTAACTTTGACTAAACTGAAACTTGAATCCAATTTGATTACTGATATTGATGTTTATGAATGAAAAGAACACAATGCAACCTCTGTTTAAGACTTTTAAACCCAAAACAAGGATTTCCAAATCCAAAGTTCCAACAGTTAATCAGTGAGACAGGTTTAACCACAATTTTGACTTTAAGTACTAAACAGGCATAAACTTAGACAGATAAGGACTAAAATGAACCAAACAAACATGATATTACTAGGCTTGACCACTGAATGTACCCAAAAGACAGATAAATTAGTAGATCCAAACACCCCTATATTGAACTGTTATGAAATTTTAAATGGTACAAACAATGAACCAACCTTTTTTAATAATCCAACTAAGTTTAACTAGCCTAAATGTTGCTTAATGAACAGAATTAAACTACTTCAAACCACAATTACCAAGTTTACAATGAACTTTAGAAATCACTTACAATAGGTCCTTTGCCACAATGGCTTGCCAATTATGAAACCAGAGAACTCTAACCTATCCAATTCAACCCACTAGTCCTAAATCAACCCATATCCAGCACTGCCTCAACCCAATCCAATTCTGTACCCATTTTGGTTCTTGATTTGACTTTTGTTGACCAATGTTCCAAAGTGATTGAAATTGAAGTTTAAACTTATACAAAGCTATAGTGAGCTTCTATAAGCTTATTTGATATTGAAACTAAGCTTTTAAAAGCTTAAACACAGGAATTTGAAAATCAAAATCTCAACAGTGGACAGAAAATGAAGAACTGAGCATTAACTTGAATTAAAGCTAAAATTAAGTTGCAATACACTTGAATGACTTGGTTTGATACAAATCAACTAGAAAATACAAGTGAAAACTAGTTTAAACAAAATAATTGACAAAACGACATACATTTAGATAAACTAAACTAACTACTACTTTCTCTGTCTTCCTCTTGGTCTTTTTATAATCCAAAGCTTCTTTCTCACTCCTCTGAGCATTTCCCAGCTGCAATCTAAGCCATTGATTGGCTAGAATTAATCTTGGCCATTAATCTCGTTTTGGCGCCAAATTTGGTTTGGATATCAGGGACAGGGAAAGGAGGTGTAATTAATGAGGTGGGATGGGTAGGTGAGGTGGGGGAGACAATATGGTGGTGTAGGGTTGTTTTAGGTGGCTGGAGGAGGGGGGAGGTGCAGACAATTTGGTCGGGGAGACAGGATTTTAGGGGGCGGGTTTTGTTTATTTAAACATTGGGTTGTTGGGTTGTCGGGTCATATATTTGGACCGGGTAAATGATTTTTGGGCCAGGGGTGTTTATTTGATTGGGCTTGGGTTAACAATTAGGTCCGGTTGGTTTTAAGTGGAATAAATAACACTAAGGACCAAAATTGTAATTCTCTGAAAGATGAGGGACCCAATCTGTAAATTATGAAGAGTGATCCAAGGGTTTGTTTTGCCAATATTTAATAGTCCAAGGTCTAGTTTAGACACTTTTGAAAATTCCAAGGACTAATCATGATTATTTCTAAAATCCAGGGACCAAAACTGTAAATTCTCAAAACTTTTAGATTTTTCACCAAAGGACTAAATATGACAATTTATGATTTTAAAAAGACTTTTGGTGACTTTTCTTTTGAAATTTTGGCTCAGGGACTATTTTTGACAATTTTAGAAACTTGGGGGACTAAAACTGCAATTTTTGCAAATTTGATATGTTTTTATCTGATTTTGATATTTTTGCATTTAAAACACATAAAACACTGATTTGTGATATTTTGATCATTTTGATGTGTTTCTGAGTGTTTTCAGATGATTTTGCAGTTTATTTTGTACAAAAATGATGAGTATTTACACACTCATCAATCCCCCACACTGAGATATTGCTAGTCTCTAGCAATGATTTGAGAAAAACTAATGGATTTGAAACTCTTTACCAAAAGCCATCACTTCTGGAGTAGCCAAATGTTTCAGTTCAAGTAAGAACCATGGTACACCGATAACCATGTGATTTTGAGCAAACCACCAGCTTTCAACGGGTTTGATTTTGTCTTTACCAGAAGCCGTACCCTTCTGGACTAGCCAACTCTTAGATAAATTATCAATATTATCTTTGGTGAGCTGAATAACAATTATGGTTTTTCCACTGCCTTTACCACAAGCCATAATCTTGCGGGCTAGCCAACTCTTCACTTTTTAGGATATGGTGAGCTGAATACCATACAATTTTGGGCAAATTGCAAGCCATATAAACGGATTTGAGAAATCTTTACCAAGAGCCGTTTGCTCCTGGATTAGCCAATCCTTTTGTCTTACAGACATGGCGGACTGATAACCAATTGAGAAAGTGTAAAACACTTACTCCAAAAAAAATTTGGCCAAAAACGGGGGGATTAGGCGGTATATTTACATGATAAAATTCGTGAGAATCCCCCCCCCCCCCACACTAGAGATGAATATTGCCCTCAATATTCAAAGTACCGGCGGTTATGCCGAAACAAAGAACGTGAAAGGGAAATACTAAGGCCATTATTTAGAAAGATTTTTTTTTTTTTTTTTTTTTTTTTTTTTTTTTTTTTACATGTGGGAAACCCCCCCCCCCCCCCCCACACTAGGGTGGTAGAAAGAGGTGAGAAGACAGAAATATGGGTGAAAACCCATATGGCATGCTACTGTTTTTGATTCCCGAGTCGCTAGCTTGACTCGACCCCGAATTCATTTGTTCATGGGGAAGCAAAGTGGAAGAAACAATCTCCATCGGACTTTCATTCAAGATGTTTGGACAAACATTGAAGTATGTGAAAGTTCCACACCGATGAGATATACAGACAGACCCGGCTCACAAATGGTATATGGAAATGCCTGGGTCAAAGATAATGTCTTCATTCCCGAAGGAGTGAAGAACAGGAGAAGTGACAGAATATATGAAGAAAAGAAAGAAAATCATGATAGAAATCATGACTAACTCTTCATCCTCAATAGGAGAATTCATAGCTTCATGAATCTCCTCAGTTAAGCTTGCTTGATCAAGACATATTATGGGTGTGTCTAGATCAAAGTAGAAATTATCATACTCCGGCGGAGATATGATATGAGTGAGTTCATCCGAGAACTCCATGAAGGTGAATGAATCATATTCAGAATTGATATGAGTGGGTTCACTGGCGAACACCTCAAAAGTAAATGATTCATGATCGGGGAGAGAATTATGAGAATGAGAAGTGGTACTGCCACTAATCTTCTCTCCCATACTATCAAAACAGGGGGCTTTCATTTCCGGAATAGAATCATCGGAAAGAATGTCACTATCCTTAATGGGGATAGGAGATGAAATAGGTTTCTCTTTGAAAGCCTCGATTTTAGAAATGAGAAGACTGACATTCAATAATGTTGCTCGAAGAGCTTCATCTTTGATTTCAGTGTCAGTAACTTCATCAATCTCTTCTTCTAAGCTAACAAGCTCAGAAGGTGAATCTTCCACATAAATGATGTCTCCACAAGATAACGAATCATCATCATCAGAATCGGATAACATCTCAACATGATCATTTTGGAAGACAAGAGGAGGAGGGTAATCACACACATGATCAAGAATTCCCTGTGACTCTCCTGGGATTGGGACAAGGTTCTCAACACTAGACTTTATGAATTCGTCCGATTCCTTTTCAGGAACAGTGTCGAGATGCTCGTCCCCCATAATAAGAGAGTGAGTGTGAATCTCGGGTGTGATAGCAGTTGTTTGAGATGGAATCTCAACTGCTGGAATATCAACTGACTGAGGGGGTTGAGAAATATTACTTTTAAAAGGATAAAAACCCTCCTCGTCATCGTCATAAAGTGCTGCCTTGAGAAATTGGGAACGCCTTAGAGCTGCTTGCTCTAGGATAAATAATTCTTCCCTAGTTTTGCGAGCTTCTCGTTCTTCGGCCAGCAATTCTCCTATGGTTTTTTCACCACTCACTTGATTCTTAAAGTTTTGAATCATATCATCAAGTGTTTTCATTGCGGTTTCAAGATCCTGGGAGATTTCATGAGACAACGGCTCAGATGGAGTTTGAACCGTATAGTGCTGTGGAGGTTGGAAATTATCAAACATGTGAGAGTCATGATTGTTACAAGGAAATGGATTCCCTGTTTGACAATCAGAGCTGAAATGGGGACCTCCACAGTACTCACAACAGTAAAACTGTTGAGTCTGGACAGGTGAACTATATGGATATTGGTCATAACCAAAACTCTGAGCATCACTGGAAAACTGTTCATAGACAAACGTGTTTCCGGATTGACACTCAATTCCTTGGTGAGGACCTCCACAAAATTCACAACAGTAATGTTGATCATATGAATATAGGTCGGGCTGGGGTGGGTAATTGGAAAAGTTTGAGGGGTCGTTAAATGAGTTCTGATTAGGATCATAATCAAATGAATTCCTTGAACCACAAAACAAACAACTCCCGTTATGAATATCATTACCACATTGTACACACGTACACCAACGACAGGGTGAACCATAAAGAGGTTCTCCACAACCGACACAAGGAATAAATGATTGCATTAGAGAGTTATGAAGAGGAATCGATTTATTCAAAGAATCAACAAAACCAACATTGTGATCCGAATGACTATCAAGTCTCGAAGAACATTCAGAAAAATCAGGAGGTGGGACAAGTGGTGTGCTCTGAGAGCTAGCAATTTCCACCACTTCCGTTATGGTCTCCGGTTCTGGTTCTTGAGAAACGTGAAGATTAGGCAAGTCATTCTTGCTAGTCACCGGTGTTTGAACGGGTTCATCGTGATCAATTCTAATTCTCGACCTTTTTTCATCGGTTTGAATTTGTTCGATTAGATTACGGGCTCTATCTTCAAAGAAAGTGTCCTCGTAATCCTCGGTGGGTGCTTGGGGTAGCTCCGATGTTTGAACTGGTTTGTTAAGATTAGAATGTATTTCAGGTTGTGGCGGGTGGTCGAAATAACTTTGAAAAGAATTTATGATGGATAATTCGCACGAATTGCAAAATTCGCTTGAACTAGGCCCTCCACACCGCTCACACACATTTCTGACGATGAAGTTGACGAATGTCGACATAAGAATTAAACATATAGAGGATTAAGAAGAGAATCAAATGGTTGAGAGGATACGAAGAATAGAATTAAACGGCAAAAGAGGGTAAGAGAAATAGAATCAACGAATAAGAGGAATGAGAAGAGTATTTTTGGGTTTTTTGGATAAGAAAATATAAACATATACAGATGGATGGTATGAACAAAGAGTGAATATCCAAATTACTAATCTGCTAAACGTAGGATTATCAGCACAGCTCCCCGGCAGCGGCGCCAAAAATTTGATGCGTGCCAAACAGTCAAGCTAAATCACACAAGCCCGCCACTTGTGAATGGCTGACCGTAACCAGCTGAAAACTGCTTAAGCACGAAATCAATGAGGATCTGAGGAGTATAGGGTCTCCCCGGGTCGTTATGTCCCAGCGAGCTACGCAATGGATCAATCAACGTCTAGTGATCGAGAAATTTGAACGATAAAGGGAATTGAGATTATGATTATAACTACAGAAATATCAAACAGATACAAAGGCTTAAATACAAATTAAATGAAATTAAAAAGATAAAATCTATTAAATAAACGCTATCACTATAATTAAAATGATGTTTTTGTTTTTATGTTTTTATAAAACGGAAATAAAAATCTACGCGACGTACAACTAAAAACGTAAAACTTACACAATATTAACCCTAAAAATATGAAAATGATGTTTTTACAATCCTAATGATAAAAGAAAATTTATGGAAAAAGAAAATTATTTTTAATGCTAATTATCTAATTAAAAACTATTTTTAACTATTAAATAATTACCTAAAATACAAGAAAATGTGAATTAAGGCTAGAAAAATAAATTTAAGACTTAGAAAAATCTAAAATATCAAAAGAAACTTTTTAAAACTATTTTTGTAATTTTCTGATTATTTTTCTATTTTCTAGGAATTTTAAACTATTAAAAACTAATTAAATTACTAAAAATTACCAAATAAACTATGAAAAATCTGGAAAATTACTTTTTTTATCAAATTTTAAGGATCTTTTATCTTTTTATTAGTCTTTTAATGTTTTTATCAAAATTTTTCAAAGAAAACTATAAAATCTAAAAAGATTCAGAATTTAAATAAAAAGATCGGAATTAAGTGTAAAAGAACATAAAATCCATTAATAAATTATCAATTTTTATCAAAAATTAATCTATTAATCGTAATTTTTATTAAAAGAAAAAGGTATTTAAAAGAAAATAGTAATCCTAACATTTTTGTAGTAAAAGTATAAAAATCCCAATTATAACACATTCAAAATGCAAAAATCAACATGCAGCGCATCTAAAAATAAAGGCAAAATATTTTTGTATTTTTGTTTTTGTA
>BPTQ01000007.1:307961630-307982716 GCA_019973895.1 Chrysanthemum seticuspe | reverse complement strand
AGAAAATTAAAGCACGTTTAAAGGTTTGCTCTAAGAACCAGAAATTAATTCCAGTCCTCGAGTTAAAGAGATAATCTGTTTTCGAGTAAAACAAGTTGCACTCAGAGTTGTACTAGTAATAAATCTAGGAGTTCAAATTAGTGCCTCAGTTGAACTAATAGTTATAATTGGTATTCCAATAGAACTAGCAGTTTATATTGATGCCCTAGATAAACTATTAGTAGTCTTACTCTACACCTAACGAGTACAACTTGTGGTAGTAAAACCTAAGTAAACACATCTTTAAACTATCATACGAGCACACATTAATTAGACATAGACTCCCTATTGATGGTTGAGTACACAACGAATGACACTGATGGCTTGTCTCAGGTACCGGAACAAAATATACTCATCACTGATCTGATATCTCCGCCAATTTCTCCATCCGACAAGGATCAGAGTGTTCAACATGAGCAATCCACATCTCATTCTGATGATTATCAAATAGATCCCGTAGTTATATTTGACGATCAAGATAACCTTATGGTTAATATTGATAATCAAGTTGACTCCGTGATTAAACTTGAGGATCTAAATAATGATCATGTTGAGACTCACGTTGAACAAAATGAGCTTTTGTCTAATAGAGAAATTGAGCTCCTGACCTTAATTAAAGACCAAGAATCTCGTTTGGAAATTTGCACGAAATTAAAAGATAAAAATGCACTGTTAATTAGGGATAATGAATGCTTAATTCGACAAATCAACGTTTTTAAAACTCAAGAAAAACGTGAAAAAGGTTTTGAAGTCGCTTTTGCTAAATCTCATCAAAACGAAAAATCCTTAGAACGACAGATACGTGATCTAGCCGCATCCAAGAATGCTTTGTTGTCTCAAATAGAACAACTGAAACATGAACATAAACAACAACTTAACGCTCTTACTTTGGAAACTCAAAAAGCCAAAGCTGAGTTGTTAACTTGTCAAAAACAGTTCTCTGAGTATAAATAACATTCCACGAAACGAATAGATACCTATCTTGACGAAATTGTCGACTTACAACACAAAATCAAAGAGTTTTGAAATGTTGTTTATAAACATGGTGAGTCAATCACAACTATTCAAAAGTTTACTTTTAAACCAAATCCAAATGGATATGGACCAACTCTTGCTGATTACAAACCTAAGTTTTCAAACAGAGCATTCAAACCAAATCCTGAAGTTTACAGTGCAGAACATAGAATTGATGATTCAATTATGATTGTTGTTGAATATAATCGTATGGAGGAATTAGATGCAGATGACGAGAGTCGGTCAAAAATGGAAAATGTCGTTTATAACAAACCATTTAACTATTCAAAAGCCGTAACTTTTGTCACACAACAAGATACTTCTAACAAACCTTTTGTTATCATACCAGTTTCTGAAGTTATTCCCCAACACAATGGTGCACAAATTAATGGTCCTTTACCTTCACTTAGTGAAGTTAAAACAAAAGCCGAAAGTTGTCGCGTTATAAAATACTTTGACACTTTCTTATCTGACCTCAAAATTTTGGAACGTGAGATTGAATTTCATTCTGAAATAAAAGTTGAACATTTTCAATCGCCAATGGCGCGAGAACAAAGAGACATTCTTCAGAAAATACTTTTACCCCATGTCAAAAATTTGAAAACTTGTGCACTATATTGGGAAAGGGATTTTCACAAGGAACTCGGTCTCATGAAAACAGTTTTCGAGAAAACAGAAACATCGATTTCAAATACTAAACGTAAAAAGAAATTGTTGAGAAAAGATGTTGATCGACTCTTGGAAGATGTTATCTATGCTGATATCAATAATCTTGTTTTATTACAATCTGTTGCATATGCATATGATCATATCTCTGCTGATTCTGTTGATTCTGTTGATATTGTTGAGAATACTGATAATGTGCATCAGATCGAGTCTTTAAAAGTTGAAAATGAACGACTGTTAAACGAACTTTCAAATTCAAAACGTCGTCTTCAATGGTGTCAAAATCGTGAACTTGCTTTGCAAAACAAAATCCACCAGTTGCAATAAAAAACGTTTAATCCGAAAATTGAGCAACTGGATGATCAAAACGTGTCTTTGAAATGTCAAATCTCAAAATATGAACAAGAACTTTCAAAAGTTAAAAAGGAATATGGTGTCATATTTGATTTACTCAAACAGACTCGTAATGAAGCATCAAACGAACTTGATCATTATCTTGCACACACTAAAGAAGTCATGAATTTTTCTGGAAATCTTCGTTCTGAAAATCAAGATTTGGTGCACACTATCATTAAGTTAAGGGAGATGTTAGGAAAGTATGAACAAGTTCAGCCTAGCATCATTAAGAAAATTGCACCTGTAACACTTAGCAAACGTGAACCCAGATTGCCTACTGACAAAACACAAGATACTAATGTGCTTCCCTCTACTGAAACAAGAATAGTTGCCTCTTTTCCAAACGTCTGCACTTCACAGCCTAGCAGCAATACAAGGAAGAATAGGAAGTTGCGACTTAAGAAAAGATCAATAAAGAATGCTGAAGTAGAAGAACACCCTAGGACTTTGAATAAGACTCAAGTTGCACCCACTTTAGATATTGCGTCTGACAAATGTAATGGAAAAAGTGTTGTAACGAATGCTCAACCTTTAAGTACTTTTGATATTCAGTCTGATGCTTCTTGTGTTATTTGTCGTAAAAGTATGCTTTCTGATTGTCATAACAAATGTGTTGCTAAAGCTATCTTGTCTTGGTAAAGTATGCTTTCTGATTGTCATAACAAAAGAATCGGAATACCTCTAGGCCCACTAATGCTTCTAAGTCTGTGCTTGGTAAACCGCCCTCTTTAGATTCTAAGAAACGCATTGATGTCCCTGTAGTTCCAATATCACCTCCAAGGAATGTCATACCACCTAGTGCATTCACTAAGACTAAAGCTAAGACTAGTTGGAGATGGCAGAAATGGTTACATAATACACTAGGATTTAAATGGATGCCTAAAATCATTGATGTGTGTATTTCTACTATAACTGCTTCGGAACCCTCTAACACTTCGGGTTCCACATCTACTTCTATTCCATCTGTGTCGTCTGTGTGTAATGCAGGTGATACATATCATCCTTTGGATTGCTGATAGCGGATGTTCCCGACACATGACAGACAATCTTAAACTTTTATCAAACTTTATTGCAAAGTTCATTGGCACTGTCAGATTCGGGAATGATCACTTCGTAGCTATCATGGGCTATGGAGATTATATCAATGGCAATATCGAAATTAGCAGGGTTTATTTTGTGGAAGGCCTCGGTCACAATCTCTTTTCAGTCGGTCAATTCTTTGATGGAGATTTGGAAGTTGCTTTTCGGGAGAAAACTTGTTTCATTCGTGATCTACAAGGAAACGATCTAATGTCTGGCTCTCGCAATTCTAGTCTATACACAATCTCAATGCAAGACATGGTTGCTTCATCTCCCATATGTCTACTTTCAAAGGCAACATCAACAAAATCCTGGCTATGGCAGCGTCGTCTCTCACATTTAAACTTTCAAACCATCACCAACCTTACTCGACATAAACTTGTTGAAGGTCTCCCGAGATTCCGGTATTCTAAAGATCACCTTTGCTCAGCTTGTGAACAAGGGAAAAGCACTCGTGCTCATTTTCCTTCAAAGGTGGAACACAGCTCTCAGCATGTGCTTCATCTTCTTCACATGGATTTGTGTGGTCCGATGTGCGTGCAAACAATTAATGGAAAACGCTACATCTTGGTAATTGTCGATGACTACTCACGATGGACTTGGGTCTACTTTCTTCGAAGTAAAGATCAAGCTCCACAGATGATCATCACCTTTCTCACGAAAATTCAAGTTCAGCTCCGGAACACCGTCTGCCAAATCAGAACAGACAAAGGAACTGAATTTGTGAACCAAACTCTTCGAGAATTTTATGAGAAAGTGGGAATTGAGCATCAGACATCTATTGCACGTACACCAGAACAAAACGGAGTTGTTGAAAGACGAAACCGTACGTTAGTGGAAGCTGCAAGAACAATGTTAATCAATGCTAAACTTCCAGATTACTTGTGGGCAGAAGTTGTATCAACTGCATGCTATACTCAAAATCGTTCAATGATTACAAAACGCCACAACAAAACACCTTTTGAGCTTATCCACAACCATAAACCGAATCTCAAACACTTTCATGTATTTGGATCCCTTTGCTACCCGAATAATGATCGTGATGACTTTGGAAAGCTCAAAGCCAAAGCTGACATTCGAGTCTTTATAGGATATTGTGAAAATTCTAAGGGTTTCCGGATCTGGAATCGTCGTACAAAACAGGTTATGGAAACAATTCATGCAAATTTCGATGAACTAACAGAGATGGCTTCTGAGCATAACAGCTTGGAACCCGGTCACAACCGTTTAAACTTCCCTCAAACCTCATCATCAGCTGAACTAAGCCCTCAGCTTAGTCGTCAACAAATGGAAAAGCTATTTGCTTCGCTGTTTAGTGATGACATTGATGAACGTGCTCCAGGTGTATCCGCTGTTTCTGCTGCTCAACCTGATCATATTCCTATACATGATACACCTGTCACAACAACTACTATTGAAGAAGCACCATCAGTTGACTCTACCACAACAGTTGAACAAACTGCTTCCAACGACGCTGAACTAGTTGATGATGTTCTTAATGAAGTGCCCCCACCTGCAGATTTTGATCCAAATGCGTTCTTTAACCCGTTTGCCAATGAAACTGCTGCACCTGATGTCGCAGAATCATCTACAAACCATTTGAATCCTCAAAATCTGCACAATGTATACCAACATCAACCCTCTACACATCGTTGGACAAAAGACCATCATCTTGAGAATATTATTGGTAACCCGAATCAACCAGTCGTAACAAGACAACGTCTTCACACAGATGGTGAACATTGCATTTATGCACTCACTGTCTGCCAATCTGAGCCTAAAAACATTAAAGACGCAATGACAAAAGACAACTGGATTGAATCCATGCAAGAAGAACTCAACCAATTCAAACGCCTTGAAGTATGGGAACTGGTTGAAAGACTAACAGGGGTCTACGTCATTGGTCTCAAATGGATTTGGAAAAACAAATTGGATGCTGAAGGGAACGTAATCAGAAACAAGTCACGCCTGGTGGCTAATGGTTATAGACAGGAAGAGGGTATTAACTTTGAAGAATTATTCGCTCCGGTTGCTCGTCTTGAAGCTGTTCGGATCTTTCTCGCGTTCGCGGCTCATATGAATATAACGGTATTTCAGATGGACGTCAAAACTGCTTTTCTGAATGGGCAACTGAAAGAAACGGTTTATGTCAGCCAGCCAGAAGGATTCGTTGATCCCGAGTTCCCGAATCATGTCTACAAACTGAACAAAGCTCTGTATGGTCTCAAACAAGCTCCTCGGGCGTGGTACAATAAGTTATCATCCTTCCTCATTGCTAATAAATTCACCAAAGGTTCGGTCGATCCTACACTCTTCATACAATATCACGGGGCTCACATCTTAATTGTTCAAATTTATGTGGATGACATCATTTTTGGGTCAACACACTTAAAATACTCAAATGCTTTTGCAAAATTAATGACAAAACATTTTGAAATGTCAATGATGGGTGAACTAACATTCTTTCTTGGAATGCAAGTTCACCAATCACCCCGTGGTATTTTCTTGAGTCAGTCCAAATATGCCCTTGAACTGTTAAACAAATTTGGAATGCAAAACTGTGACACCTATGCCACACCAATGGCTCATACCAAGAAGCTAGATGCTGATTTACATGGGAAATTGGTGGAGCCTACCAAATACCGTAGTATTATTGGATCTCTCATGTATCTAACAGCTAGCAGGCCTGATATTGTGTTTGCCGTAAATCTTTGCTCCCGTTATCAGTCGAGACCAACTGAAACCCACCTCTCCGAGGCTAAAAGAATCCTCCGATACATCAAGGGAACCATTAACTTGGGGATCTGGTATCCGAAGGATTCTGGTTTTGAACTAATAGCTTTTTCAGACGCTGATCATGCAGGATGCTTAGACTCACGGAAAAGTACTTCAGGAGCATTACAATTTCTTGGTGATAAACTGGTGTCATGGCAATCGAAGAAGCAGGATTGTACATCGCTGTCCTCAACAGAAGCTGAATATGTAGCCATGTCTGCGTGTTGTGCTCAAGTCATTTGGATGAGAACACAACTCAAAGACTATGGTTACGTGTTTGACAAAATCCCGATGTACTGCGAAAATCGGAGTGCTATTGCGATCTCGTGCAACTCAGTACAACATTCGAAATCAAAGCACATCGATCTTCGATATCATTTCATAAAGGACCACGTGGAACAGGGTACAGTTGAATTATACTTTGTGGGTACAGAATACCAATTGGCAGATCTTCTCACCAAAGCCTTAGCTCCTGCTAGGTTTAATGAGTTGGTCCACCGGATTGGTATGCGGTGTTTGACTCAAGAGGAACTGGATGAACTCTTAAAACATTCTTAAAACCAGTCAAACACCAAAACCTCTTTTGTAAATATTTTTCAAAAACAAAATACAAAATTATAAAATCAGATAAAACAACAAAAATATTCTTCTATCTATATCTCTTTTAACGTAGCAAGTACAAATCTTCCGTCAACACTCAAATCTTTCAAAATTTAGTATTTTTTTGATCAAGTGTTGAGAGGGATAAAGCAAATATCTTTCAGTTTCATAAAACCTTGTACTTGCATGTTACCTTTTCCCGATTGTTTCTCTAATAATGGTGGTCACTTTTCTGGTTTACTAACACTCCTCAGACTAAAATTTATAAAACTTCATTATTTCTTAAGTCGAGGGGGAGTGTCGTCAAAATTCTTTCCAAATATCCTTCGATTGGTAACCAAAATGGAAGTTATGGACATTGGATGTAAATGGAAAAGGTGGAGGGGCTAAAACTGTCAAAAGCTCAAAGCTATTTTAATAAAACAATCCACCTAACTCATTTAATTCACTTACATTTAATTCCCATCTACCCAAATCCTACGCCTAACATTCAACCCTCTAATCCGTGTTTTTGATCATCAAACTGTAAGTGTTTTCACGTTTCTAACATGATTATAAACAAAGGTTTTTAATATCATAAACATCCAACGGTTAAATCTCATGTTTTTAGAGAGATTTGTGTTCTACGCGTAACATAAGAACACAAATTCTTCATTTGAGTGTTATTGGTTAGAATGGTAGTGTCAAAACGTTTATCTAATCATATTGAAACCATCTCTATCTTTAAAACTCACCCAGAAATACGAATTGATTGATTCTTGAATTTAGGGTTTATGCGTAAATTTGGGGGTTTGCAAATGTGAATGTTTTTTGGTTAAAAAGATAGTTGTATGATGTTGTTTTCAAGTTGAATTGACCACATCCGTGCTTAGAATCTACCCAGAAATGCTATACACATGAAAATTGATGATTAGGGTTTATGTTCATAAGTATTTGGGTATTCTTGATTCGCTTAGCCTTTGATGTTAAACTTGGATAGAATTACTCATAAGGCTTCTTAGACCATACAGAACAAGTTTGGTGCAATTCCCATGGTTAGATAACTTACACGTAGAATTTAGGCCTAAGGGTTTAAGTTTACGCATAAGTCTTTCTACGCGTAACTGAGTTATTGTGCATACATGATTTGATCTGAAAACAATTGAATGTGTGTGTTAATATTGGTGCTATGATGAACTTATTTCAGGTTTATTACGCTTGAAAATTCAGAATCAAGGTTATTTGCCATCTACGCATAAGGATCACCTTACGCGTAGCATGTTATGCGTAAGAGAAATCTTACGCGTAACGTTTACGCGTAAGGTTCTACATTGGGGACTACGCGTATCCTGTGAAGGATATGCGTAAACAATAAACTCTACGCATAAGGTTGACTCTTACGAGTAAGCCTTACGCGTAAGGTTCAATATACGCTTACGCGTAAGCTCTACGCATAAGGTCCTCTTTTCCTACGCGTAATATTTATTACGCGTAAGTCAAGAACCTACGCATAAGCTTATGCTTACGCGTATACCACTCCTGTTTACGCATAAGCTTGCCATTTCTACGCCTAAGCCTAGTTCTAACCTTAATTATGAATTGTTACGCGTGCAAACTTGTAAATAAATAAATCATAACGCCACGAAACCAATAATGTCACCAATAAGCTTAAACGTGTAATATGTTGTGAAAAATAAGTGAAAACATGGACTTTAAAACTTAAAGTTAATCAACTCACGAAACTTATCACGACGTCAATGGACTATTGGACAAACAAGTGACATTGGACTCGTAACAATCATCGACATAGCACATTCAATAATTAGACAATAAAACCATCTGTTGACTAACGTAATGTCTTTCGATATGTTGGTTCTTTTGGCTAAATATCTTTCAGATCACGACATGGACGCTCAAATGCAGAATGTGGAAGCACCAAATGTTCTCACCATTGCTGATATCTTCCCTAATGGCTATCCGATGAAGATAGGAAAGAACAACCTTCGTGTTTATTTTGATACTCTCACATGCTCAGAGTCTTCTTGTTTAATTGCTGTGGATATTTTAAAGGATCATCCTTATCAGAACATGCTCACCAATTCTGCTACAGTGCCTGAGATCTATATTCACCAGTTCTGGAATACAATGCGAAAGATCAAAGGACAAAATGATGTGACGGTGACACTCAATGACAAACAACTCACCATCACACTTGCAGACTTAAGGGCTATTCTTCTCATCCCTGTCATCGAACCAACTGAATACAATGCCGCACCAACTGAAGAGACTGTTCTGCAATTCATGATCGACATTGGTTATGACGAAGCTACAGGAGTAATCACTAAGCATTCATACGTGGATCTTAAGAATATTCCTCAGCCATGGAGAAGTCTCTACATCATCGTCACCAAATCTGTTTCTGGACGTGACAGTGGCTATGAGCATCCCAAGCTCATGGAACTACAGATCTTTTGGCCTTTGGTCAACAATAAACACATTGAAGTTGAAGCTCTGATATGGGACGACATGATGTCATTCCTTAAAAAGCTTGGCACCAAAATCCCGTATGTCAGATATACCAAACTGTTGATCCAACGAGCTCTAGGGTATAATCCTGATATTCCCTTAAGACTCGATGACCCCAAAAAACACTCCATGTTGTATGAGCCCACACTCTCAGTCAGATTTAAGGACTCTACAACAAAGAAACAAGGTGTAGTGCTACCACATCACCTTATAACCGATGATATCAAACAACTGTACTCGTACAAACGATATCTGGTAGCGGTTGAAGAAGGCAAAGTAGGTTTTCTCGATGAAAAATCCGCTGGTACACCTACAAGGAAAACCAGAAGAGGCAGTGCATGAAGTGTTACAAGCACTGAGAGTCAAAGAAAGTTCCCAAAGAGGAAACCTCCACTCAAAAGGACAGTTCCCTCTAAGGAAGTTGTTCCTATTCCTATTCCCAAGTGTGAACCGCAAAGAAAGCTAGTGGATGAAAGCTCTGATGAAACCGAATCAGACGAAGAGGTCACCTACTCTGAAACTGCAACCGATGTCACTCCAACAGTAGCTAAACCTCCAAGTCCAAAAGCTGACCAAGGCAAAGGGAAGACTCCAGTAATTGAGCATGAAGAAGAAAGCTCAGATGAAGAGCCACTGGATACTGACTACAGGAAGAAGTTCAAAATCATTAGACTCCAACATGTGGCAAAAGAGTTTGAACAGCAACAAATACGTGGCCCCGGAGGTGTCCAATCTACACCAATTCCTGATGCGGTTAATCAACCCAATAAGGGAATTGGTGCCACCACTCTTGAGCAACAACAAAAGCGCCTGGAGGATTCTATTGATTATGACTTTGAGGAACCTGAAAAAGGAAAGTCTGAGAAAGAAAAAGCTGATGAAGAGGCTGCAGCTCTAGCCAAAGCAGATGAAGAGGCCCAGACTCAGGCTGAAGTAAAAGCTAAATCTGGACAAGATGACAAAGTGAGTTATGATGATTATCTTCTTGACAGTCCTACTCGCTCTAAGGAGGAAACTTCTGAACCTCCTAAGAATCACCTCACGACTCTGCATCATCAGATTCGTCTTCTCACTCTTCACCTCCACCATCCAAAGGAACAACCAGATCCACATTCAAATCTGTGAAGAAACCATCCAACTCTTGGATATCTCGGGCAAAGACAAGGATTGTTAAAGCTGTCAAGCAGGTCAGGAAGAAAGATGTGACCAATAAAAAGTTAGATATACTCACTGACAACATCAAACATCTTAATGACGAGATAGAAAAGATGTCTAATGAAAGGGAGTATATTCAGAAGTTCATGCAACGTGATGTCCAAGGAGAACTGAATGAGATGATTAAGGGCTATACTCATCAGTTCTTACTCGAAAAAGTTCTGGGCGTGACAAGAGAGATGTTCAACAGACAACTCTATCCAAATCTGATGCATATAGCCAAGCAAACTATAAGATCAACACCTATGACCGTAACAATTAACCCTACTGATCATATAGTGTTCTCAGATGCTGAATTGGTTTCCAGGCTGGTAACTCAAATGTCTAAACGATCTGCAACATTTACTTCTTACGAAGGTAAATTGTTTGAAGCATTGTTGGAATACCAACTCAAATCAGCATGCAGAGAAGAAGCTCAAAGGCTTAAACGTCCAAGAGACGATGAAGATAAGGATAAGGATAAAGATAACGAACCTAAACGTTCAAAGAAGTCTGGAGAATCATCCTCCATGCCACTTCCACTCCACAGGACTCCATCTCAACAACGATCTCCTCCACGCTCTTCTACTGACAAACCTCAGG
The DNA here is from genome assembly GCA_019973895.1 of Chrysanthemum seticuspe. NCBI lineage: Eukaryota > Viridiplantae > Streptophyta > Magnoliopsida > Asterales > Asteraceae > Chrysanthemum > Chrysanthemum seticuspe. The sequence goes on along the minus strand of BPTQ01000007.1, from coordinate 307,971,844 downwards.
ACTCTGAGTTACCACCTCAGACATAGAAAACCGGTGATCACTTCGAGTATACTGGTGGTGACGATGAGGAAGTCCCTGAGCCCCAACAACAACCCACATCTCCCGCTTCAACAAAGAAACCATCATCCACATTAAGGCCAAAGAAAAAGAAGAAGACGCCCAAGGCTGATGTCGTCTCATGGCTAGCCGAAGACGACACTGAGTATGATTGGTTCTCCACACTTGTTGATGCTACTCCCGCCCTAACTGATGATCCATATATGGTAGAAGGTCGTACGTTGGAGCATGCTAAGCTACTGCAAGAAAAGTTCTGTGTGAAGAAGATGACGAAATCAGAGTTGAAACGAATCAAGAATGAAGCATTTCAACTACTCAAAGACAGCTCGGAAAGTGCTATTGAAGTTGAATATCACCTTGAAAATATAGCACGAGCCATGTCTAACAACATTGATTGGCTCAACCCTGAAGCAAACATCGACTTCACCAGAAGAGACAAGGCTCCATACTACACCGATTAGTCTAAACCTCTACCAACGATTGGTCAACCAGATCAACCTAAGATTCCATTCCGCTACTTCTTCAACAATGACTTGGAATTCCTTCTACACGGTAGCGGTGATTCAAAGAAATACGCTACATCACTTACACTTCCGTTCCCGGCAGCCATATACTCCAACTGCATAGCCATCGAAGAAAAGGCTACCCACATGTTTTCTAACAGCGTGGAAAGGTATGACATTGATGCAATGTACGGGATTCACCATTGGCCGGAACACCGACGAAACTACTACAAAAGCTGCCAGGTTCGAAAGTCTCAACATGAAGTGTACAGTGATAAAGGGATCGTTGCTGTTAAGCATGTCACTCTTTCGTCTAAATGGGATTACACCTTCCTCAAGACTGTCGTAGTCAAAAGACAAGACGAAAGGGACTATGAATTCTGTGAATCGGACTTTCAGAACTTGTCTCTCAACGACATTGAAGATCTGTATCTTGCCAAGGTACAGGGAAGAATGAGACAATTCTCGACTGAAATTCAACGTGAATACATCAAGTCCTTGCTCATCTTCATCAGAAGCATAGTGATCCAGGAACGTGTAGAAGATTTACAACTTGCTGTTGAATCATATCAGACTCGTGTCAATCTCACCAGACCTCAGCTAGAACTTCCTGACATCAACCATCTTCCACAATACACTCTCGTCAGCAAACCATTCGGAGTAGTTTACCATAGTGAACTACAACGCAACTGCTTGATGGCGTGTCGAGATCTTCATAAGTTTGGGGATCACACACTGAAGAAGGTCAGGTGTTGGAATCACTCCTAAACAGTATTTCAATTATTTATATTTCATATGTAATAGGTAGCATTATTATGGCCTTTATGTTTGTTTAAGGTCCAGCTTATGTAGAAGGCCCATAAGCTGAGGCCCAAGCCCAATAAGGAATAGGGAAGGAGAGGGAGTGTTGCCCTAGCTCCTTGCCTATATAAACTATTGTAAACCCTCATTTGAGGGTTGGTTGTTCAAGTTATTCTTTTCATTCACTCTCACTTCGCCTAACCGTGCTACTCATATTGTGTGTTTGTGTTTGATACTTGTTCATCCGCCTTTATCTCTTCTCTTATAAGCTTGTGTTGTAAAACTAGTGACCTAACAGTGGTATCAGAGCCAAATAGTTGGGTGTACTCGTTTGTTTTTGAAGTTTTGATTTTGAATCTTACGCGTAGAGATAACGCTAACTTTGGTTATCTTAAAAACTCGTTTTTTACACTTTTTAATCCAAGATTCTTGTACTTTCAATGTTTTGAGGTGTTAAAATACTTGTTTTTGGCAAAAAGTTTCAAACTTTACGCGTGGATTTACGTTTTTAAGCTTGTTTTTGTTCGTGGGTGTCGTTCTACGCGTAACCCGTTTAGCAATTTTGGTACATCAAAATTCACACTCTTGTGTTCTTTTGGTACTATTGAAGCTATTCCATAACAAAAAACTGGTTTAGAAACACATTTGGGCAGAATCAAAGTTACGAGTAATCCTACGCGTATCAAAACCCTAATATTACGCGTAAGATTGTTCCTTGGTTTGATCTTCAATTTTCTGGTTTACTCCGTGTTTTCTTACTTGGATAAGTCTGAAAATACGTCGACTTTGGATATCTCTTGCACTGTGAAGTGTAAAAGATCATTTGGGCAAAACCCTAAAATTACGCTTAAGCATAAAGCTTACGCGTAGAAAATCTTACGCTTAAGATTCATCTTACGCGTAGACCTAGTCCTACGCATAAGGTAATCCTACGCCTAACTTTCTACGCCTAACTTACTGTTTACGCATAACTTTAGTCTTTTCTCCTGCTTACGCGTAAGCTAAATCCTACGCGTAACTATTCTTTGTTACGCGTAACTTTTGGTGTTTTTACGCATAAGTGCTACTTGGCTCTTGTCATTTCTACGCCTAAGGATACTTCATCAACAAAGGTTCATTCGACTACAAAGATCCATTCTTACTACACAAGTTTATCATCATGTCTCAACCACCATACTCTAACTACTTCCCTCACACTTATAATCATCAACAACAACAACAATTAACTCCACAACATCAACAATGGAATCAACAACAAGCAATTTATCAACAACAATTTAATCAGCAACATACTCCACAACTTGGTGCAATTCCACAACCACAAATGGTTCAACCACCACCAAACCTTCAAGCTCTACCCTACACAAACGATTTCAATCAACATCCATCACGAAGCACTATGAAGGAACCCACTTGGTTTGCTAAGATGTTTGAAGCTTTAAGCAGCCAACAATCAATTCATGAAGCTGGATCACTTGATAGACCTCCAATGCTCACTCCAGGAAACTACGATCAATGGGTGATAAGGTTCTTTAGGTTCTGTGATCTGAAGAAGCCACATGGAAAGTTCTTAAAGAAGGTTATCTTGGAAGGTCCATTTGAGATGCCTACTGTCATTGTACCCGGAGATCCAAACGCTATTCCACCAAGAGATGAACAAACCAACATTGCTACTGTTGCAGATTTAAACCCTACAGAACTTCTACACTATGAAGCTGATGAACTTGCAATGGAATACATCCTCTTAGGATTACCAAACCCAATTCTTCGTAGTGTTGATGCTCAAAAGACTGCACAAAAGATGTGGGATCATATTCGTCTTCTTATGGAAGGATCGGTACTCAATCAGGAGGATTTGGAATCCAAAATTTACTTGGCTTATGAACACTTCATGATTGAACCTGGAGAGACACTCGAGTCATATCATCATCGATTTTCAGATATCATCAATGATTTGGATAAACACAACATCATTATGCCAAGAATTGCAGTGAATACTAAGTTCCTGAGTAGTCTTGGTCCAGAATGGGAGAAGTATGTCATTTTTCTCCGTCAAGCGAAGAATATGCATCATTCTACTTATGGATTGTTATACGATTACTTGAAGCCTCATGAGAAGGAAGTTGATCGGGAAAGGATTCTCCGTGCTCAAATTGCTAAACAGTCACAACCGGACAATCAACAACTTGCCTTATATGCTCAACAGAATTATCCCTCTCAACCAGCAACTCAACCAACTGCTTCCAACACACCTTCACAGCAACAACCTCAACCTCAACAAAATCAATTGGTTCCATACAGCAACAATGCTCAAGCATATGTCAGTGAAGCTACTGAGGAAATCGATCCGTTCGAAGCATTGCAACAAGGATTTGTGATGATTGCTAATGCTTTTGGCCGTTACACCAACAAATCCAACAATCGTATTCGTTCCTCATCTAACACACGGACTCAAGCTGTTGTGAACAATGGACGTGTTGAAGTTCAGAATCGTGATTATGGTCGTCAGATGGGCGGTGGTCAAGGGTTTAATGCTGTGGGAAGGAATAACAACAGAGCTCAAGTGGTGGAACAGGGAAATGCTCAGAATCGGTTAAATGGTCTTCGATGCTACAACTGCAATGAGAAGGGACACCTGGCTAATGCATGCCCAAAGCCAAGGACTAGGGGCAGTGCTTATTTCAAAGAGGCCTTACTTTTGGCTCTTAAGGATGAAGCTGGTGGATCTCTCACAAACAAAGAACAGAGCTTTATGGCAGATGCAGACTCAGATGATGACATGGAGGACTTGCAAGCGAATGCAGCTGTAATGTTGATGGCTAATATGCATGAGCTGCACATGAGTGATACAGGCCCAGTGTATGACACTGATGGCTTGTCTCAGGTACCCGAACAAACCATCATCATATCTGAACTAATATCTCCGCCAATATCTGAATCCGGCACGGATCAGACTGTTCAAAATGAGTCTTCTACATCTTCTTCTGATGATTTTCAAGTTAACCCTGTAGTTACATTTGACGATCAAGATGACCTTATGGTCCCCTTTGATAATCAAATTGACTCCGTGGTCGTACTTGAGGATCTAACGAATGATCATGTTGAGACTCACGTTGAACAAGATGATCTGTTGCCTCATCCGGATTTTGCTCGGTTAATTCAAGACCATAAAATCAAAATGGAGGAATGTTATGCATTAAATCAATCCTTAAAAAGTAAAAATGCACTGTTAACCAAGGATTTTGAATGTTTACAAATGCAACTCAACTTTTTCAAAACTCAAGAAAACCGTGAAAAAGGTTTTGAAGCCGCTTTTGCAAAATCTCATCAAAACGAAAAATATTTAGAGAGACAGATGCGTGATCTAGCCGCCTCGAAGAATGCTTTATTGTCCGAAATAGAACAAATGAAACATGAACATAAAAAGCAAATTAACGCTCTCACCTTGGAAAATCAAAAAGCTAAGGCTGAGTTGTTAAATTGTCAAAAACAGTTCTCCGCATACAAAAAGCATTCAACGAATCGGGTAGATGACCTTCTTGCAGAAATTCTTGGTTTGCAAAACAAACTTAAAGAGTTTAAAACTGTTGTTTACAAACATGGTGAATCAGTAACAGCTATTGAAAAGTTTACCTTAAAACCAAATCCAAATGGATATGGAAAAAATCTAGCTGATTACAAACCAAAGCTTTCACTAAAAACATTCAAACCAAATCCTGAAGTTTCTAGTGCAACATACAAAATTGATAATACTGTCATGAGTGTTGTTGAATACCATCGTCAAGAGGAATTAGATGCAGAAGACGAGAGTCGATCAAAATTAAAAAATGTTGTTTACAACAAACCTTTTAATTATAAAAACGCGGTCACTTTCGTCACACCAACGGATTCCACAAACACACCCAGGGTTATCATCAAAACACCCGATTCTTCTATTGTTAATCCCAAAACAGTCTTTGCACAAACTTATGGTCCTTTACCTTCCATTAGCGAAGTAAACTCACAACCGGAAAATCGAAAAATTCTTCGATATTTTGACATTTTCATGGCTGATCTCAAAATTTTACAACATGAGATAGAATATCGATCTGAAATCAAAGTTGAACATTTTCAATCGCCTCTGGCGAGAGAACAAAGAGACATCTTTTAGAAAAATCTTTTACCTAATGTTAAAAACTTGAAAAGTTGTGCAATTGCCTGGGAAAAGGATTTTCATAAGGAACTTGGGGTAATGAAAAACATTTTCGAGAAAACAGAAACATCTATTACTAACACAAAACGCAAAAAGAAAATGTTGAGAAAAGATGTTGATCGACTCTTGGAAGATGTTATCTGTGCTGATATCCATAATGTTGTGCTATTATATTCGTTGCCATATGCATCTGATCATATCTCTGCTGATATTGTTGAAACTGTTGTAACTGTTGAGAACACCGATAATGTGCTTCAGATCGAGTCTTTAAAAGCAGAAAATAAACGATTACACACGGAAATTTACAATGCAAAACGTCGTCTTCAATGGTGTGAAAAAGATATTCACAACCATCAACTTAGTTTTCAAAAGAAAATCGCTCAATTGAGTGCAAAATCTTCTGATCCTAAAATTGAGCAACTAGATGATCAAAACGTGTCTTTAAAAAGTCAAATCTCAAAATATGAACAAGAAATTTTAAAAGTCAAACAGGAATATGGTGTCATATTTGATTTACTCAAAAAGACTCGCGATGAAGCATCAAACGAACTTGATCACTATCTTGCTCACACTAGAGAAGTCATGAATTTTGCTGGTAATCTTCGTTCTGAAAATCAAAATATGAATCACACCATCTCTAAGTTACGGGAAATGTTAGGAAAGTATGAACAACTTCCGCCTACTGTGATTAAGAGATTAGCACCAGTCACACTTAGTAATCGTGAACCTAGAATTCCCACTGCCAAATCACAAGTTGCTAATGTGTTTCCCTCTACTGAAACAGGAATAGTTGCATCTTTTCCAAACGTCCGCACTTCACAGCCTAGGAGCACTCAATCGAAGAATAGGAAGTTGCGACCTAAGAAAAGATCAATAAGGAATGCTAAAGTAGAAGAACACCCTAGGACTCTGAATAAAACTCATGTTACTTCTACTATAGATGTTGCGTCTGGCAAATGTAATAGAAATAGTGATGTAGCGAATGTTAAACCGTTAAGTACCTTTGATATTCAGTCTGATGCACCTTGTGATATTTGTCGAAAGAGTATGAATTATGATTGTCATGACAAATGTGTTGCTAAAGCTATAATCTCTAGATTACGGAATCCTAAGAATCGGAATACCTCTAGGCCCACTAATCATTCTAAGTCTGTGCTTGGTAAACCACTTTCCTTAGATTCTAAGGCAACCATTGCTATCATAGTAGCTCCCGCTACACCTCCTAAGAATACAGTACCACCTAGTGTTTTCACTAAGACTAAAGCAAAGAGTAGTTATAGATGGTAGAAATGGATATATAACACACTTGGATTCAAATGGATGCCTAAAATTGTCAATGTGTGTATGTCTAACGTATCTGCTTCGGAACCCTCTAACATTTCGGGTTCCACATCTACTTCTATTCCATCTGTGTCGTCTGTGTGTAATGCAGGTGATACAGATCATTCTCTGGATTGTTGATAGCGGATGTTCCCGACACATGACAGGCAATCTCAAACTGTTATCAAACTTTATTGCAAAGTTCATTGGCACTGTCAGATTCGGGAACGATCACTTCGCAGCCATCATGGGCTACGGAGATTATGTTAATGGGAACATCGAAATCAGCAAGGTTTACTATGTGGAAGGCCTCGGTCACAATCTGTTTTCAGTAGGTCAATTTTGTGATGGAGATTTGGAGGTTGCTTTCAGGGAGAAAACTTGTTTCATTCGTGATCTACAAGGAAACGACCTTATGTCTGGCTCGCGTAATTCTAGTCTCTACACTATCTCTATGCAAGACATGGTTGCTTCCTCTCCCATCTGCTTACTTTCTAAGGCAACATCAACAAAATCCTGGCTATGGCACCGTCGTCTCTCACATCTAAACTTTCAAACCATCACCAACCTTGCTCGACACAAACTAGTTGAAGGACTCCCACGATTCCGGTATTCAAAAGATCACCTTTGCTCAGCCTGTGAACAAGGGAAAAGCACTCGTGCTCATTTTCCTTCAAAGGTGGAACACAGCTCTCACCATGTGCTTCATCTTCTTCACATGGATTTGTGTGGCCCGATGCGTGTGCAAACGATCAACGGCAAACGCTACATCTTAGTAATTGTTGATGACTACTCACGATGGACTTGGGTCTACTTCCTTCGTAGCAAAGACCAAGCTCCACAAATGATCATCACCTTTCTCACAAAAATACAGGTTCAGCTCCGAAACACCGTTCGAATAATCAGAACAGACAAAGGAACTGAATTTGTTAACAAAACCCTTCGTGAATTTTATGAGAAAGTGGGAATTCAGCATCAAACATCTATTGCACGTACACCTGAACAAAACGGAGTTGTTGAAAGACGAAACCGAACGTTAGTGGAAGCTGCAAGAACAATGTTAATCAATGCTAAACTTCCAGATTACTTATGGGCAGAAGCTGTATCTACTGCATGCTATACTCAAAACCGTTCTATGATCACTAAACGCCACAACAAAACACCTTTCGAGCTTGTCCACAACTATAAACCGAACCTCAAACACTTTCATGTATTTGGATCCCTTTGTTATCCGAATAATGATCGTGATGATTTTGGAAAGCTCAAAGCCAAAGCTGATATTGGAGTCTTTATTGGATACTGTGACAATTCTAAAGGTTTCCGAATCTGGAATCGTCGAACTAAGGAGGTAATGGAAACGATACATGCTCATTTCGATGAACTCACGGAGATGGCTTCTGAGTATAACAGCTTAGAACCCGGTCACAACCGTTTAAACTTCCCTCAACCCCCATCATCAGCTGAAGAAAGCCCTCAGCTAACTCGTCAACAAATGGAAAGGTTATTTGCTCCTCTGTTATGTGACGATATTGATGAACGTGCTCCTGGTGTATCCACTGTCTCCGCTGCACAACCTGATCATATTCCTATACCTGATACACCTGCCACAACAACTACTGTTGAAGATGCACCTACACCAATTGACTCCAACACAACAGTTGAACACACCGCTTCCAACAATGATGAACCAGCTGATGATATTCTGAATGAAGTACCCCCACCTGCAGATTTTGATCCAAATGCGTTCTTCAACCCGTTTTCTAATGAGACTGCTGCACCAGATGTTGCGGAATCTTCAACAAACCATTTGAATCCTCAGAATCTGCACAATGTATACCAACATCAACCCTCTACACATAGATGGACAAAAGACCATCCTCTGGCTAACATTATTGGCAACCCAAATCAACCAGTCGTTACGAGACAACGTCTTCACTCAGATGGTGAACATTGCATTTATGCACTCACTGTCTGCCAATCTGAGCCTAAAAACATTAAAGACGCAATGATAAAAGACAACTGGATTGAATCCATGCAAGAAGAACTCAACCAATTCAAACGTCTTGAAGTATGGGAACTGGTTGAAAGACCAACAGGGGTCTACGTCATTGGCCTAAAATGGATTTGGAAAAACAAATTGGATGCTGAAGGGAATGTTATCCGAAACAAGTCACGTCTAGTTGCTAAGGGTTATCGTCAGTAAGAAGGAATAGACTTTGAAGAATCTTTTGCTCCGGTGGCTCGTCTTGAGGCTGTTCGGATATTTCTCGCGTTTGCGGCTCATATGAATATGACGGTCTATTAGATGGATGTCAAAACGGCGTTTCTCAATGGACAACTTAAAGAAACGGTCTATGTCACCCAACCAGATGGATTCGTTGATCCTGAGTTCCCGAACCATGTCTACAAACTGAACAAAGCTCTTTATGGTCTCAAACAAGCCCCTCGGGCATGGTACGATAAGCTATCATCTTTCCTCATTGCCAATAATTTCACCAAAGGCTCGGTCGTATCTATTTGCCGTTTCTGTTATAGTCCAGACGATCGACAATCTATGTACTCTCTGGGTTATTATGAAGCCATAAACCATCCCAGTTGGTTAAAGGGTACATTTAGTCGTAGATTAAAGAACCATACTCGGTAACCACACCGTATTCATAGTGTCCATAAGTAAGGTTTAAACAAATTGTCAAGTTCCCGTATAAACCTGACTGAGTCCTTTTATGGTGCCCCACTAACTACTTGAACGTCAGGATCTTTCTTGCATTCAAGTGGGTAGTACCTGTAAAGTTTTAAAAAGAAGTAATCAAAACGTTTTCGCTAACTTTTGAAAAATACACATCTGGGTTTTTACTACAGTAGGTACATTTAAACTTGTTAATTCTATACACGGGGCACTATAACATATTTTTCTCAACCCAGTTGGCTCGGAAACCACTTTAATAACCGTTACTCCTTTCTACTATCGAATAGCATGGTACGGGCTCCCCGAACAAACTCTGGTATTTCTCGAAACAAGTCAAACATCTGTACCAAGCCCTTGAGTCCTAGTTGCTTAGGTAGACCAACCCACTGTATCTGGCAAAGAAATTCAACAGGTAACTCTTTGCGGCAAAACTGTAGGTAGATTATCTGGCAGTATAAGTATACTCGGCGTTTGCGCTCTTTATAGGCTTGTCGGAGTTCTGCTCGGTGGCCTCGTTTTCTAAGAAGTTTCAGATAAGGAAGAATGACTGCTATTGGGAATCGTTGATCTGCACTGAACAAAGCCTATTGTAAGGGAAGTCGTAGGTTAAACAAAAAGGTTTAGGTAAAATCCGGTTACTGCATCTGGGGACAAC
>BPTQ01000007.1:307897314-307949104 GCA_019973895.1 Chrysanthemum seticuspe | reverse complement strand
GCAGAAAATATTCGATAGTACAATTAGGGAAGCTGTTGAGAAAGTAGTCAGCGCCTCTGTAGTTGACTCTATGATCAGCAGTAATTCGGACAATGGCATGATAAACAACAACGTGGATGTGGAAAATAGTGCTTACTTCAATCTTTACCCCACTAAGGAAGAGGTTGCGTACCATCAATACATAATCGATAATCCACGATCACCTATCATTAGGATATGCCCAAAGATTAGGAGAGGAAACCCCTGGAACCTAAAAATCCCTTGTATGATCGGATATAGGAGTGTCGACCACGCTTACATAGATACGGAATCTCCCATTAATGTAATGTCATCTGCTGTCTACAATGACATTATGAATGAGCGACTTAATATTAGGAGAGACCCTAAGTATCCAGGAGGAGTTTGCAACTTTGTGGGAAGAGTCAAGGACGTGCATGTCTTTATAGGAAATTTCACCTACCTAGTTGATTTTATGGTCCTAGAAGATGTAGGATGCGTCATTGACTATAGTTTATCCCAAGTAGTGCTAGGGAAACCGTTTGTTGAAACATCTAGAATGAGCCATAACAAGCATGATGGAACAGTTAGGTTTAAGGAAGGAACCGATGAGATCACCTATAGGATGCCTTGGAAAACAAATGAGTATGGCCACTTGTCCATTTATGATCGAGACAACATCAAAGCTTTTGAGGACAAGAGTAAGGAAGATGTTGAAAAGGGTTATAAATTCATGTGGGAAAGAAGGAGGCATTATTATAAGGATTGCTTGACCCTAGGGCCTAGGTATAGAGTCGATGAAAATTTTGTAAACATGATAGATTTCTCATTGAGGATGCAAAACGAGGCAACGTAGGGGCACGACTACGAGTCTAGCTATAAGACTCTTAAATAAAGAAAAGCGCTTCGTGGGAGGCAACCCATGCTTAATTGTTTGCTTGTTAGTGTCATATATCTTTTATTAATTGTTTATCCTCATGTTTAAATTTGTAAGAATGCTTTATTTTGTTTTTAACCTTGTCTTAATTGCATATAAAGGTATTTTACATAAGGGATAAGTGTAGGGAGGATTACACACGTTTTCAAAAGAAACGTAAACATAAGAATAACAATTAAATAAAAGATATATATGTTTGTTTGTTCGAGTCAAATGCTTGTATCGAGTCATAATGGATGTTTTTGCAGAAATTTTTCCAGATTCTAAAGATGTAAATTTTCCAGAATTTTTTTCAGAAAATCGCAGAACAGTTTTTGTTAGGATAACCTGACGGCGTCAGGATTGCAACCTGACGGCGTCAGGAAGGAGTAAAAACATCAGATCACTTTTTCTCGTTTTCAGAACTACTTATAAATTTTTGGAATTTTCCAGGTCTTAATTTTCTTAGAAATTCTGTAAACATCCATTCCACAAGCATTATATCCTAGTTTAAATCGAGTCTTATATATATTATTACCGCCGATTTTACGCGAAGGTTTCGTTTGTTTTCTTAAAGTGTGCAGGTTTAATTTATCAAGAAGAAGTTACATAAGATTGAGGAGATTTTCACGCATAAATTCCTCTTGGAAAGGATTTAACCGCTACTTCACACACGGATCCTACCGAGCTAATCAGGGGAGTATTAGTTTCTTTCGTTGTTGATTACCTTCTTTTATCATAACTTTGATACTTTCGGGGAACATTGGGGACAATGTTCAGTTTAAGTGTAGGGAGGGAAAATAAAACGGGAACTTTGAAACTATGCTTATCCTTGATTATTTGCTTTGTCCAATTGTGATTGTGTAATAAACCATGAGAAAATGTCGGTTAGGGTAATTTTGGCACCAAATTTAAAAATTTTCATGACATATAGGAGTGGGCCATTAGTCTTAACAAAAGCGTCTCACGGATAGGAAGTTATATGACTAGCATAAAACCCTTTACCACCCAAATTCCACCCAAAATGTGAGGATCGCCCTTAGATTAGTAGGAATTAAAGCATTCATCTTCAATGCTTAGAGTGTGAACCGGTAGTATATTAGATTCTAGAACTTGTTTTGTGATGCATTCCGAGATCGCAAGTGAGACTACACTTGTGTAGTTAGGAATAACTAAATGATAAGAGGCATTAGGATAACCCTTGTTTGATACCCGTAATATAATTACTTCTTCCACATCGGTTGAGTAATTCCCCCACACCCTTTGCGTTGTACTCATCTTTAGTACACGATACCCCTAGTTAACCCTTCAGAGCCTATCCTTTTCGCGGTTCTCGTGATGTTTCTGTTTTTCCGGAATATCAATGAAGAGCATTGTTTACACCCCACCCCCAAATATACACCCAAATCGCCTTAGCCTACCCCTTATGCACTCACTTTTAGTGCAAATGTTTGTTATCACCCTAAACCCTTAGTTCAATTATCTGGTTGCTTGCATAAGTTGATAAGTCGAGTCATATCCTTTGTATACAGTTTTGGGACGATTGGGATTCATGGGAAAAGTTAAAGTTTATGTAATGACGGGAAGGGAACGTTAAATTTAAATTCCCTTTGTTTGCGTAATAATGTACCCCAAGTGTTTTGATCTTTTCAATTCGGGTCAAATTAGTGTTAGAGTAATAAAAACTCAAGTGTAGGGATGTGCCTATAAATCCCTATCATTTTGATGTTACCGTAGAGGATGGTAGAGTAAAAGTGTATGAAAAAAAATAAATAAATAAATAAAATAAATAACGGGCTACCATCCTACATCTATCCTTTAAATTTATGTTTGTTTATTTCCGTTACCTAGAGTTTTAGAGTGTCGAGTCTTGGCTTAGCAACACCATTCTTCGTATGCATTTAACATAGAGATTTTTGACTTGCCACCACTAAATAGCCTATCCCACCAAACCCTTGTTTCCCTACCGTAAGCCTAACATTACAACCCTTTAAAAGACCTCTTTGATAGTCTTTCCTAGGTGCTTACGCCAAAGCGATGGAGGTTTGATCTATTCTCAAGCCTATGGTAATCTATGTACTAGGACCGGTTAATGAGTGTTTATCTTCCATTTCCTATTTGTTATATTTCATATATACACCCGAGAGAGATGTTAGTATCCAAACACCCCATGTGAGGTGCTAGTATGTAATTTTCGTGCTTGTTATGACTTTTGCGGGGCTTATATGTGTTGTGGACCATTTTAAATCAATGCTTCATGACCCCTAACTTATAAATTAATTGGCTAAAAGCACATTTGCTTGAGGACAAGCAAATAACAAGTGTAGGGATATTTGATAAGGTTTTAAAAGGTACCATTTTGAGGGGTCGTTTAAGTCCTTATTTGATCACTTTTGTATCCGTTATTGCTTAATATCGTTCCTTTTCACTTTTTAGGTCTCTTGAAGGCAAAATGCTGGAATGGCACTTATTTGGACGAAAAGGCGCGAATATATGAAGAAAATGGCAAAAGTCAGAATCGAGACACTCAAAGCTGCTGAAAACAGAAGGCGACGGCGTCAGGTGTTAATTGCGACGCCGTCGGAGGATTTTTGTGACGATACAGAAGCCAAAAACCCTATTTTCAAGTGACGACGTCGGGCTTTAAAAGAGTAGGCCGTTGCTACTCAGACGGCCTAGATGCGACCCAGACGACGTCAGAAGCTGAAGAGGACGGCGTCACAGACATAAGGTGACGCCGTCGCAAGGTTAACGTGGCCAAGACGAAACCCTAATGACGGCGACACGACGGCGTCACAAAACATAAGGTGACGCCGTCGCATATGTAATATTATATATAGAATCCAAATTTTTCAGTTTTAAGAGAGTCTTTTTGGGAGTAAAAACCTAAAACCGAACCAAGGGTGTCTTGTACAGTATTTTAGGGTTCCAAACCCTATCTTACATCAAGATAAGTATTTACTTCATCAATTCAATTATGTCTTTGATTATTTGTGTGTATGCTTGCATGTTCTCCATGTCCGGCTAATTTATTTGTGTGTTTGCTTAGGGAATATGAAACTTAATTATTAAATCTTGATTGGTTGTTTCTTATCTTAGTTGATTAATGATCTAGTAATACGATAGGTCATTCGTTGTGTACTTAATGCTTGATTCATCTTTGTGAACCTTAGAATATAATTACCTGAGTAGTTGTAAGCTAAACCATCCAAAGAGTGCCTTAGAGTAAGAGTTTATTATCCCTAGTGGGTTTTGTAGACGAGACCCTTTGGTAAGTTCAAAGAGTTAGGGAGAAACGCATACCCTACAACTTTAGACACACAACGCAACTAAGAATAAGACGTGACAACTCAACCATCAATAGGAGATAATTAAGGAGTAGTAAAACCTAAGTAAACACATCTTTAAACTATCATACGAGCACACATTAATTAGACATAGACTACCACCACCTTAGTTTATATAATTAGGTAATAGTAGAGTAATCGGTAGAAATACCAACCCCCCAAATCCAATACCCGAGATTCGTACCTTTCAATTTCCTAAAAAACATAAAAAAGATAAAAAATAATCTTCCTCAACCTCAACCTTAGCGTAGTAACTTCTCACTAGCATTCCTATTCCCCTAGAGAACGATATCAATACCCGTGGCTTACCCTAATACTACACTACAACGATTAGGTTCACTGCCTAGGGTGTTGAAAAACTTGCTCGACGAAAAGGAAGTTCCTTTGACCCCGAACGCGCTGCGTAAGCATATCAGTGCAGATTCTTCACATGCTCATACCAACATCATCACTAATGCAAGTTCTCTCAAAAGGCAACACAAAAGTCAGAATGATTCTTCGTCAAGTCAAAGAATCTACAAAGTTTAAAGACTAAGAGAACTACATCAGTACTGAAATCCAACGTTAAATGAGTGTGTGAGCATGTTGAAGAAAGACGTGGAGACACTGGAGCAACGAAGCAGACCTAATGCAGACAACAACAACATACTATCACTACCATCACAAAGAACAAAGAAATCAAAAGATGTCAAAGCAGAATACTTCAAAAGTTACAAGATCCTTACACTGGGGAGATTGTTCGAATCAAGGCACTTCTTCTCACAAGAAAGAAGAATGTCAGAAGACGTCAAAGCTACTATTACATCAGCACCTACATCGTTTATCACTCTATCATTCATCAATAACACTTAGGGGGAGATTGTTGGAATCACTCCTAAACTATATTTCAAGTGTTAGTGATTCATATGTAATAGTTAGCTTAATATGGCTTTTATGTTAGTAATCAAGGCTAAGCTTATGTAGAAAGCCCATAAGCCTAGGCCAAGCCCAATAAGTAAAAGGATGGGAACTTGGAGTGTTGCCCTAGTTCCCTCCTATAAATACTCTTGTATAACCCTCACTTGAGGGTTGGTTGTTCATTTTATCATTCACCTTACGCATAACTCTTCCTCATTATCATACGCGTGCGTTTGGTTTATTGTTCATCCGATCTCTTCTTATCTATTTCTTATATTGATGCTTGTATTACTAATATGGGAACCTAACACTTCTTTTTGGAAAAGAGACCTTATTGGACGTTTTTCAAGAACAAATCAGCAAATGGTGCGGGAGCAACATCTGGAGATTTCGTTGAAAGAGATGAGGATGACGCTTTCTTTTTAGTTTTGCCCTTGCCGGTTGGTCGTACTTCACGAACCTCTTCCTCTTCCGAATCATCCGCTTCGTAGTTGAGATCCATACCACCATGTGTCAAGTCCAATGTGTTGTGTGAGGTGGTTTTCGATGTCTTTGATTTTTATTTATTTTTTATTATTTTTTTTTTCTGCGGCATTGGTTTGGTAAAATTTTGGGATTTCTATTTCTTGCTAAGATCTATGTTCTCTCAAAAGTTTTCACAGCTAAACAAGTGTGAAGTTTTGACTGTACATCATACACATTCAGATATCGCGCCACTTGGTCATTTGAGCCACTCTGGTTCCTCCGTTATATATTATCGTAAATCACGCAAAATTGACCAACCTTAGGACGAATTTGCGATTTTCATGTGCAGTTGAGGGCATTGTATCATCTTCTCGTTTCACCCATTTCACTCTCAAAGTATTCTAGTACAGTCGTCCAAAACCCATGACTCTTTTGAGCATTCCCTTTGACACTATTTTCGGACGTGTAGATCCAAGCTTTACGCAACACTAACTCTTCTTTTGGGTCCATGGAACTTTAGTGTTGTCTTTTGTAGTCATCTTGGCTCATGTATTCTTAACACCTTATTTGTTACAACCGCCACCTCTTCGATGGGAGATTTGTCTTGAACAGTTCGGATGCACCATCCAAAGCTTGAGCCGGAGAATAATGTTGACTACTAAAAAAAAGGATCCAAATTTTTTACTGTCACACCCCCAAATTACCTGTTTTACAGCGGAATGGAATTCCTGGGGGTTGACTGTCATAGCATCACAATCACAGTTATATTGAACGACCTAAAGTGTCGTTTGAAAAATACATCGCTTGATTTAATAAAAACATTTAGAGTTACAAAGATAGGTCCCAAATGAAAGTTACTATGTACGGAAATATGTTTGGTACAAGTCAAACGATGTTTTAAATATGTATAAATCCATGTGAGACGCGTCGTCGCCGCGACTCTATGATATGTCCACATGCATGCCATGAAGTGAATGCCTTAGTTACCTGAAAATACATTGCTAAAAGTGTCAACACAATGGTTGAGTGAGTTCATAGAGTTGTTGAAAATGTTTAATACGACTACCACAAGTATAAATTATGTATGACAATGTCGCCACAAAAATAATACAATTGCTATAAGTCCATGACACCGAAACTAGACTGATCAAGATGTTCGCCCCAACAGAGTGTTTGCCAAACAACTCAAATAATGTTATTAAATGAAATGCATCCGTTTAACCAGTTGGAATACACCAACCCGGATGGAGGAGTCACCCTCGATAGATCTATCCACTCACCCTCGCTTCTTTCGGAATTAACGGTTCATGTTATATAATGGGGACATTCAATTGGCATGAGGTAACTTAAGCAATGTAAATGAATTTGATATACTTGGTATCGTAATAAAAATGATGTGCAATGTATTCTCCCCCGTAGGTTTGAAATAAGTAAAAACTTGAATAAATCGGGGCTATGAAAACTCACTTGTTGCAATGATAATGATGATATAATGGCAATACTGAAATGAGGAGCAACCTCTGACCGTGACCTATTATGAATGATATGTTCTAATGTAAATCATGAAACAATGTCGTGCATGCAAATCCACATGTAATCTATACCACTTGTACGTTTTTGAAAATAGAATTTATCGTCGAAATATATGTTTATGACATCTCGTCATGTTATAAAATACTTTACAAGTATTTACGTTGAAATGATATCAAATGATATCCTACGATAATCATTTAGTGATTTATTGTGAAATTATAACTTTTCGTCGTAAAATAATGTCGTTGAAATTTCATGAAAGTGACTAAAACAGCCTCGAAAAGCTAGTCGTAAAATGGTGCACGTCGAGTGTTAGGACACAAACTCAACGGTTTTGGGAAGTTTGTATCATTATCTCAAAGTTTTAGCATTTAAGTTTTTATTATTGAGGTCTCGATCACGGAGAAAAACATAGGTAAAGTAGGGTACTTGTATCCAAAATATTGTTTAAGGATGGTTTTTCGGCAAAGTTTAAGTGACCGTATTTTATTCATTACAACTCCGCTAGACAAACGGTCGGACATTTTGGAAAATATACTTGGCGAACTAAATTTTATTAGAAGACATCACGTTATAAAAAGTACTACGTCAATGTTAAAAACGACCTTCAACTTGGTCACTTGTTGCCGTAATATTTGTCTAATAGAAATATAATAGTTTTTGCTTATATAATAAAGTTACGGCAACTTTGTTAAATCGCGTGTAATTTAATCGTTACAAGTCCGTTTTCTACGTTTTATATGTCCTCGGAATCGTAATAATATATACTAATATATTTTTGAAAAGTCGACACATTTTATAACGCTTAAGACTCATTTTTGACTCGTAAAAAGTCAAGATTACATGCTGAATTTTCTGTACCAAATATCTTTCGTCGTCAAACTTGAAAAATTCATAACTTCTTCGTTATAACTCCGTTTTAATCCGTTCAAGCGGCCACGGTTTCGTTTTAAAGTATATTCTCTAAATATCTAGGCCAAAAATTTTTACCTACTGTCGGATTTTCCAGATTTTGAAAATAAGGACAGACCCTTTTGCAAACTTGTCGAAATGAGTTTTTCTCGCGCCAAACATATTCTAACCCATTCAAAACAACTCCGAAGCTATTCTAATCCTACCATACACCTTCTTAGGGTGTCATGGTTTCCTAGGCATCACCAAAAATAATATTTAACAAGGAGTAATTATAGGATGGATTATATATATATAACACTTAAAAACCTTAAAAAGTGGTATAAACATCACATAACTTGCATGTTTTCTCAAATAAAAATGAAATGACCATAACAATGAATATGAAATATTATGATGATAATGAATGCTTACTAGTAACTTGATGAGGTTATTAGAACAAAGGGTTTTTCCTAATCACCCAAGGTTTATATTGCAAAACCTTAACAAGAGTGATACTAGTGTATGATAATCTTTGTCTTGAAAATTTTATGATGATCCTCCTTTGATCTTTGTGGCTGCCGGTTTTGGAGAGGAAGAGAAACAAGAGATGGTTTGATCTTTTTTTTATTTTGCAAAATGAAGTGAAATGGTTTAAGTTAATAGTATTATACATAATACTTTAGAAGATATTTGCAAACCAAAGTGACTCACCCTCCCTTTGTCGACAAGGGAGGTGTAGTCATCTCTTAATACCTTTTTATATATATATATATATATATATATATATATATATATATATATATATATATATATATATATATATATATATATATATATATATATATATATGTGTGTGTATAAGTGTAATTAAGTGTAAGTTACTTGAAGACTTGTGGTAAATTGTGTACCCATTTGAATATTTAAGGTAGCGTTAGATAAAAATAAATTTTCACGGGTTAAGATAAAATATATTGAGGTCACAAAAATTATAAAAATACATTTCTTGCAAAAATTGAGTGAAATAATAATAATCGTGTAATATTTAAGAAAACCGTCGTAATTATATAAATATAACAAAATAAATTTAAAACACTGGGTAAACTCATAATATTATTTTTATAAACTTAATATGAGTATAAAAATATATCGGGATAATTTTTTTTTGGAAGTAACGGATCAATTGTTCAAAATAATTAATTACGCGATAACGTTTATTTAATAAAAGATTATACGTTTAATGTAAAATGCAAAACCATGCATGAACTAATATGATGATAATGATGTTAATGAAATATAGACTAAACTTAGTCTATATGAAATGTCCTCGATGATATGATCATGAATTCACAGCTAAACCATTAAGGTTACGTGAATTTGATGCTCGTAAACCTAGTTTACGATAAATGATGAAATAGTGAAACTTTTAAAGTTTGCAAAATGATCTGAAATTACGAGTTGTCACATTCGCCCAACCAAAAAGGAATTCAGTCCCTGAATTCAGTCCATGTTAGGTTCTACCATGTTACTTATGAAAGGGTGAGAATATTTGGGTTGCATTGGGTCGTCCAATGTTTTTCTGAATTGCACTACGCCTTTCAAAGGCAAGATTTTGAACATAAATTTGTTACCAACTTGAAATTCTAATGGTTTGCGACTTATGGAACATACTTCCAATATTTTGCATCGTATAACGACGTAGCCTATCAAGCTATATGTTGTTGCTTGTAACTGATTCTTGACCTGTACCATTTCTTTGTTGTTTCATGAATGATTTATGGGCTAGTGAGTTGGACTTTCCTGATTTTGTTCCGTGAATAAGTGATTGACACCTAAATCAGAGAGTGCCTCAAATGGTGTCGTTAATATGTTCATGTAATTACTATTGTTGTAAAGCAACTGGTTCGATGGAGTATGACTTGCCTAATCATTTCTAGAAAGTCACACATGCTTGAGCATATTATCTAATGTTTGAATTGTCCTTTCACTTTGACCATCGGTTTACGGATGATATGTGCTCATCTCTAATTTGGTTCCAAACGAATCTTGTAATGATTTCCAGAAGTTTGAAGTGAATCGACTATCTCTGTCGGAAATGATGGAAATTGGTGCTCCATGCCTCGAGACTATTTCCTTGACATAAAGTCTAGTGAGTTGTTCCATGGAATAAGTCTCTCTAATTGGTATGAAATGGGCTGATTTGGTAAGACGATCAACAATTACCCATATAGCGTCGTAACCTCCCGATGTCTTAGGAAGTTTCGTGACAAAGTTCATCGTAATGCGTTCCAATTTCCATTGGGGAATTTCTGGTTGTTGGAGTAATCCTGAAGGGTTCTGATATTCGACTTTTACCTGAGAGCAAGTAAGGCATCTGCTAACGTACGTGGCAATTTCCGCTTTCATGTTCGGCCACCAATAAAGTTTCTTGAGATCTTGATACATCTTATCAGAACCTTGGTGAATAGAATACTTTGACTTATGCGACTCATGCATAATCAATTCTCGTATCCCGCCATAAAATGGTACCCACATTCTATCCTTGAAGCATAATACTCCATCTGCTCTCTTTACAAAGCCATTTGCATTTTCGGGCATACCATAAAGCTTTTCACTTGGTCGGTTTTCCTCCTTGAGTGCCTCGATCTGTGCCTCAAGTATTTTTGATGGTAAAGGTGAACTGATCGTCATTCCTAATGATCGTACTCTTAAAGGTTTGGGTCTTTCTTTCCGGCTAAGAGCATCTGCCACAACATTGGCTTTTCCCGGGTGATACTTGATTTCACAATCATAATCGCTGAGTAATTCCAACCAACGACGTTGCCTCATGTCAAGTTCCTTCTGATCAAGAACATATTGTAAACTCTTGTGGTCTGTAAACACTGTGCACTTTGTACAGTTAAGGTAGTGTCTCTAAATCTTGAGTGCAAAAACTATGGCCCCCAACTCAAGATCATGAGTGGTGTAATTCTTCTCATGGACCTTAAGTTGTCGAGAAGCATATGCTATCACCTTCTCGTTTTGCATTAATACAGCTCCAAGCCCTTTATGTGAAGCATCGCAATATACTACGAAGTTCTCAATTCCTTCGGGTAGTGCCAAAATTGGCGCACTGCAAAGCTTTTGCTTCAACAACTGAAAAACAGCTTCTTGTTTCTTTCCCCATTCATACTTCTTGTTTTTCTGTGTCAACTTGGTCAAAGCTTTAGCTATCTTTGAAAAACCTTCGATGAATCTTCGGTAATACCCGGCAAGTCCTAGAAATTGTCGGATTTCTGTAGGATTCGTTGGAGTAGCCCAATCTTTTACAGCTTCAATCTTTGCAGGGTCTACTTGTAGTCCTTGACTATCAATGACATGACCAAGAAATTGTACTTTACGGTTCCAAAAATCACACTTCGAAAATTTGGCATACAACTCCTCATTCTTGAGTAGTCCTAAAATCGTTCTTAAATGCCCTTCGTGCTCTTCTTTGCTCTTTAAGTAAATCAATATGTCGTCGATGGATACTATGACAAACTTGTCCAAATACGGTTTACATACTCTATTCATGAGATCCATGAATACTGCAGGTGCATTAGTTAATCCGAATGGCATTACTTGAAACTCATAGTGACCATAACGTGTTCTAAACGCTGTTTTCGAGATGTCCTCCTCTCGCACTCTAAGTTGATGATAACTTGATCTTAGATCAATCTTTGAGTAGATACTAGAGCCTTGCAACTGATCGAACAAGTCGTCGATTCTGGGAAGTTGGTAACGGTTCTTCACCGTTAACTTGCTCAGCTCTCTATAATCTATACACATTCTGAAGGATCCATCTTTCTTCTTCACAAACAAGACCGGTGCTCCCCAAGGCGAGGAACTTGGCCTAATGAATCCTTTGTCTAAAAGTTCTTGCAACTGATTAGACAACTCCTGCATTTATGATGGTGCTAATCGGTACGGTGCTTGCGCAACTGGTGCAGCTCCGGGCACTAAGTTAATATGAAATTCTACTTGACGTGCCGGTGGAAGTCCGGGTAAGTCTTCAGGAAAAACTTCAGGAAATTCTCGAGCAATCGGTACATCCTCAAGTCGCTTCTCCTCCGACTTCTTCTCGGTTATATGTGCTAAGAAAGCAAAACAACCTTTCTTTATGTACTTCTCCATTTTGATGCATGATATAAT
The DNA here is from genome assembly GCA_019973895.1 of Chrysanthemum seticuspe. Lineage (NCBI taxonomy): Eukaryota > Viridiplantae > Streptophyta > Magnoliopsida > Asterales > Asteraceae > Chrysanthemum > Chrysanthemum seticuspe. The sequence goes on along the minus strand of BPTQ01000007.1, from coordinate 307,936,888 downwards.
ACTGAGTCTAGTTCCACTTCGTTCCCCATGAATGATCAAAGTTTCGCCGTTGTAAGGAAGATGAACAACTTTTTCATCACAAATGATTCTTGCACGATGTTTGGATAACCGATCCATGCCGATGATGACGTCGAAACTACCAAGTTCTACGGGCATAAGGTCTATATTGAAGGGATGATTTAGGAAATTGAGTGTACAACCACGGACAATGGTGTCGGTGCTAATTAAGTTACCATTAGCTAATTCAATGTTGTATGATGTGTCTAATGTGGTTGGTTTTCAAGATTTGTTCCGATATTGAGTGCTCCTAAAATAGTTCATCACCTAGATTGTTATCATGCTAGCAAGAAAATAGATATCAGCTCGTACTATGTCGAAGAATGTTTGTTCTAATTTCACTTGTAGGTGGAGAGTCATTTATTGTCCGATATGTTCAAACCTGTTGCATCTCTTGATATAGAAGTAGGCTATCCGTAATTTCTAGAGAACACAATGCCTTAGGGGAAGTTTATATCGATAACCTTAAGTTAACCAAATTTTCCTTTAAGGGAAACTCATTGTAGGGAAGTTCACATATTGTTGAAGCCATGTTTAATGGAATGTTCTGCAGTCTCATATAGAAGACTTGGTTGATCCCTATAGTGTTGCTTAGTATGTATTCGCTTCATACTAAATCTTATAACTCAGTCCAACTGATGCTTTTGAAATGATATAATTTGGCTTCTAGTCCAAAATAGTGGTTCGGATTGTCCCGTGATGACTTAAGATTTTTATTGAGTTTTGAAACGTCTTACTATATACTTCTAGTCCTAGAATGCTTTCATTGTTTTCTTGTATCGAGGAATCCTCCTCATAGATTGTATAGAAAGCCTTTCCTAAAAAGGTCACTCGTCAAATTCTAACTTATTGGTTGAGTGAGGAATGAATGGCGTGAGCATCGATAGAGTGTTATTAAAATATATGTTTATGAACAATTTATATGATTACAAAGTTTTGCTTTTGAATGAAGATTGTCTTAGGAAATTTGAAATGATACTTGTTTCTTTCATGACATAATTCTTCCTGAATTATACATAGGTGATCAGGCCATGTATAATCAAGGACAAATGATGTGATGCTTGGTTTTGTTGAAATGGTATTATGTTCCTCCGAAGTTTTAGATGGTATTCAACGTTTTGTTTTGTAAGATAATGGCTCAATGATTTTTCAGAGTAACATGAAAATCGTTTCGCATGAGGGTATTAAATAGTTGATAAAATGGCTGAAACCAATTGATAAGTTGGTAATAAAACAACTTGCTTTAAAACTTTATGAAACAACGTTTCTAAGATGGTGATAAAATAGCTTGAAATCAATTTAAGTGAAATAATGTTATGAAATGGTAGCAAAATAACTTGAAATATAATTTGTTGAATGGTTTGTAGGATACACGGGGAAACCTCATAGAATGGTAATAGTCTCCTAATTGGTCAAGAATAAAGTTGACCTAACCCCTAGTAAGATAGTGAGGTATTGTCGCAAAATGATTGAAAATTGGGCAATTGGAATAAGGAATGAAATAAACAAAGGTTGTGATTATCGTGGAGATAATAAATGATAAAGATTACACTAAATAGAAATGTACTTATTATATGTTCTTGTTGATGGTCTAATCATGTCTCAAGTGTAGGAGCAGTAGGCTGTCTAATAACAATAGCTTTGAAACTCTCACAGTCCTCAAATCTATAAGATAGTGTAGTTTATGTAGTCTTAGTGATAGATGGTAGTAGTGTGTCGAATCATGCACGCTTCCCTAGCGGCAAATCAAATGTATGACTAATAGGTCCACTAGGACTAAGCTTGTAAGTCCTACCAAATGGTATGATCTGTCTCAGCAGAATGATAAAAATTGTCCTGATCCTACGGTGAATCAATAGTGATCGCGATGGTGTAAGTGCAACTTCGTCCTCCTAAAAGGGTTCAGTCTCATCAACTGATGTTATCGGTGTTGAGTCAACTGATGTTAAAATTGTGATAGGGAATGACAGGGCATTCTCCATGTCAAAGTATGATGTGAGTATGATAGGATGGGTATCTGAAGGCATTAATGTGACAATCGATTTTGAAATGAAAGTAACTAACTCGTAAAATGTGCGTATAAAACCGCATGTATAGTGACTATGCACTTATGATGAAATGATGAGATGCTATGATGATGTAGTTATAGTCTAGGGTCAATGATGCAACCTAGTTCTCTATAACCGAAGCTCTTATGCCAATCTGTCACACCCCCAAATTACCTGTTTTACAGCGGAATGGAATTCCTGGGGGTTGACTGTCATAGCATCACAATCACAGTTATATTGAACGACCTAAAGTGTCGTTTGAAAAATACATCGCTTGATTTAATAAAAACATTAAGAGTTACAAAGATAGGTCCCAAATGAAAGTTACTATGTACGGAAATATGTTTGGTACAAGTCAAACGATGTTTTAAATATGTATAAATCCATGTGAGACGCGTCGTCGCCGCGACTCTATGATATGTCCACATGCATGCCATGAAGTGAATGCCTTAGTTACCTGAAAATACATTGCTAAAAGTGTCAACACAATGGTTGAGTGAGTTCATAGAGTTGTTGAAAATGTTTAATACGACTACCACAAGTATAAATTATGTATGACAATGTCGCCACAAAAATAATACAATTGCTATAAGTCCATGACACCGAAACTAGACTGATCATGATGTTCGCCCCAACAGAGTGTTTGCCAAACAACTCAAATAATGTTATTAAATGAAATGCATCCGTTTAACCAGTTGGAATCCACCAACCCGGATGGAGGAGTCACCCTCGATAGATCTATCCACTCACCCTCGCTTCTTTCGGAATTAACGGTTCATGTTATATAATGGGGACATTCAATTGGCATGAGGTAACTTAAGCAATGTAAATGAATTTGATATACTTGGTATCGTAATAAAAATGATGTGCAATGTATTCTCCCCCGTAGGTTTGAAATAAGTAAAAACTTGAATAAATCGGGGCTATGAAAACTCACCTGTTGCAATGATAATGATGATATAATGGCAATACTGAAATGAGGAGCAACCTCTGACCGTGACCTATTATGAATGATATGTTCTAATGTAAATCATGAAACAATGTCGTGCATGCAAATCCACATGTAATCTATACCACTTGTACGTTTTTGAAAATAGAATTTATCGTCGAAATATATGTTTATGACATCTCGTCATGTTATAAAATACTTTACAAGTATTTACGTTGAAATGATATCAAATGATATCCTACGATAATCATTTAGTGATTTATTGTGAAATTATAACTTTTCGTCGTAAAATAATGTCGTTGAAATTTCATGAAAGTGACTAAAACAGCCTCGAAAAGCTAGTCGTAAAATGGTGCACGTCGAGTGTTAGGACACGAACTCAACGGTTTTGGGAAGTTTGTATCATTATCTCAAAGTTTTAGCATTTAAGTTTTTATTATTAAGGTCTCGATCACGGAGAAAAACATAGGTAAAGTAGGGTACTTGTATCCAAAATATTGTTTAAGGATGGTTTTTCGGCAAAGTTTAAGTGACCGTATTTTATTCATTACAACTCCGCTAGACAAACGGTCGGACATTTTGGAAAATATACTTGGCGAACTAAATTTTATTAGAAGACATCACGTTATAAAAAGTACTACGTCAATGTTAAAAACGACCTTCAACTTGGTCACTTGTTGCCGTAATATTTGTCTAATAGAAATATAATAGTTTTTGCTTATATAATAAAGTTACGGCAACTTTGTTAAATCGCGTGTAATTTAATCGTTACAAGTCCGTTTTCTACGTTTTATATGTCCTCGGAATCGTAATAATATATACTAATATATTTTTGAAAAGTCGACACATTTTATAACGCTTAAGACTCATTTTTGACTCGTAAAAAGTCAAGATTACATGCTGAATTTTCTGTACCAAATATCTTTCGTCGTCAAACTTGAAAAATTCATAACTTCTTCGTTATAACTCCGTTTTAATCCGTTCAAGCGGCCACGGTTTCGTTTTAAAGTATATTTTCTAAATATCTAGGCCAAAAATTTTTACCTACTGTCGGATTTTCCAGATTTTGAAAATAAGGACAGACCCTTTTGCAAACTTGTCGAAATGAGTTTTTCTCGCGCCAAACATATTCTAACCCATTCAAAACAACTCCGAAGCTATTCTAATCCTACCATACACCTTCTTAGGGTGTCATGGTTTCCTAGGCATCACCAAAAATAATATTTAACAAGGAGTAATTATAGGATGGATTATATATATATAACACTTAAAAACCTTAAAAAGTGGTATAAACATCACATAACTTGCATGTTTTCTCAAATAAAAATGAAATGACCATAACAATGAATATGAAATATTATGATGATAATGAATGCTTACTAGTAACTTGATGAGGTTATTAGAACAAAGGGTTTTTCCTAATCACCCAAGGTTTATATTGCAAAACCTTAACAAGAGTGATACTAGTGTATGATAATCTTTGTCTTGAAAATTTTATGATGATCCTCCTTTGATCTTTGTGGCTGCCGGTTTTGGAGAGGAAGAGAAACAAGAGATGGTTTGATCTTTTTTTTATTTTGCAAAATGAAGTGAAATGGTTTAAGTTAATAGTATTATACATAATACTTTAGAAGATATTTGCAAACCAAAGTGACTCACCCTCCCTTTGTCGACAAGGGAGGTGTAGTCATCTCTTAATACCTTTTATATATATATATATATATATATATATATATATATATATATATATATATATATATATATATATATATATATATATATATATATATATATATATATGTATAAGTGTAATTAAGTGTAAGTTACTTGAAGACTTGTGGTAAATTGTGTACCCATTTGAATATTTAAGGTAGCGTTAGATAAAAATAAATTTTCACGGGTCAAGATAAAATATATTGAGGTCACAAAAATTATAAAAATACATTTCTTGCAAAAATTGAGTGAAATAATAATAATCGTGTAATATTTAAGAAAACCGTCGTAATTATATAAATATAACAATTTATATACAAAATAAATTTAAAACACTGGGTAAACTCATAATATTATTTTTATAAACTTAATATGAGTATAAAAATATATCGGGATAATTTTTTTTTGAAGTAACGGATCAATTGTTCAAAATAATTAATTACGCGATAACGTTTATTTAATAAAAGATTATACGTTTAATGTAAAATGCAAAACCATGCATGAACTAATATGATGATAATGATGTTAATGAAATGTAGACTAAACTTAGTCTATATGAAATGTCATCGATGATATGATCATGAATTCACAGCTAAACCATTAAGGTTACGTGAATTTGATGCTCGTAAACCTAGTTTACGATAAATGATGAAATAGTGAAACTTTTAAAGTTTGCAAAATGATCTGAAATTACGAGTTGTCACATTTACTTCATCAACATTAAAAGTGTGAACGGAGAATAAAGTTGAAAACTTTGAGATTGATATGTTGGTTGTGACGATAATCACGAAACCTTTATGGACGATGCAAATTATGTTGTTGTTGTTGGTGGTGGTGGTCCATTTATTGGTTAAACGTATGTATGAACGGATTGTTGGGTTAAATAGGTTGTTGTTGTTGTTGTTGTGGTTTGTTTACAAAACTTGTGGGTTGAAAATTAATAGTTGGTAAGTGAAGCAAACAAAAATTGAAATTGGGTGTTGGAACGTTTTGTTTGCGTCGGGTTTTAGGTGTTTTGGTTTTGTGAGTTTTTTGAGATATTTTTTGAGTTGAGAATGATTAAAGTTTATAAAGAAAGAATGTGTTTGAAAGTGTGAATAAAAATAGAGGAATATTGAGTATTTATAGGGATAAGTTTATATAAACTTTCAAAGAACTTTTTTTTAAGAAAAAAATGCCAGACAATTGTTTTTTTTTTTTTTACCATTGGTTTTTGTTTTTTTGCGCGCAAACACTCTCCACGACTCGGTCTTGGCATCAACCGAGTCTTATTTTTATATGTTGAAAACACGTCTTGTGCACGGGTCGTAATAATGACGGCGCGTCTTGAATGGGTGAAGACTCGATCGTCAAGTCTTTACTACGCCCGGTCTAATGATAAGTGATATAAAACAAGTTCATTTCATGTTACTAATTATTATGATCATAAGTGATATAAAACAAGTTCATTTCATGTTACTAATCATTATGATCATACTCTAGCATTTCATGTTTCATTGGTATGTCAACTGTTAATTACCCCTGTCCCGATTTGAGTTTGACATTTTTATATACAAATTTGTGGTTAGAAATCCCATTAAACCTACAAATGTGGAAGGAACAACAAACACCTATTTTTAGAAACAACTCTTGCATCTTTGGCAACATAAATCTAAACCATAAGACAATATCGCTTTTACATTAAATCATTCTCAAGTACGTTGGGATTACTACGCTTTATTTCCATTGCATCGTTTATGAGATATGGCTAAACACCTCTGGCTTATTGCCGCTATCTTTGCAATCACCGTTCCTTGTTTGTCAACATCAATGTCTATGTTATTTCCATCACAACCCCAATGGACCGTGCTAGGTCGTTCACCTGGCATCTCTCGCCAACTCGTGGGCGATACAATTGACATGAGGGAGGAAATGATGATGGAATCTGAAAGTGCACGAAGAGTTCTAGCAGGAAGGGGCTATATAAGTTATGATGCAATGCAAAAAAATAATGTACCGTGCAACCAACGTGGAAAATCGTATTACGATTGTAATAGCAGAGGTCAAGCTAACCCGTATTCACGAGGTTGTAACGTTATCACGAGGTGTGGTGGTAGATAATTACTCCGTATATAGAAAATCTACTTGCATATGTTAATATGTTTTATGAAACCGTTCTTATTCTTTTTCTTCTTTTGTATTGTAAGTTTTAACAGATGTTGACACGATAAGTTGGATATCTTGACTATCCAATTTTAGATTATTGTATAGTTTTGTTCTTAAATGGTTTATGATTCTTTATATTGAAGTATTTTCTTTCCTATAATTAATAGCCTCAACATATGAACATAACACAATCTTGAATCCTTGGTATCGGCATAATAACACAATTCTGATTGGTTTTATTCGGCATAATAACACAATTTATTGAACGGGTTTGTTCCACTTTTAGATAGAATCTCGTCTTTTTGTGAAAGATACAATATTCGAGTGGTGAATATGGATAAAGTATATGTTAGTCCAAATTGTCGGAGACGAAAGGTCAATATTACTAATCGACATTTCTTTGAGGTCGAATGTTCTAACACGGTTGTAGATATGCATATTTAAGAGTTTAGTAATCGTTTTAGTGAGGCAAGCACCAAATTACTTGCAAATATGTCTCATATTACGAAGCGAGCTATTAGTAGTGTGGGTTTTAGGTCTCATGAAAGTGTTGATGATGTTGTGCATGGGTTGACTTGGAGATGGCCTCAAAGCTGGTTTGTAAGGTTCCCATCCATTAATAATTTTAACGTTCCTATTATACAACTGAATCAGGATGATAAACTCGTATGGAAGTCCAATGATGGGTCTTTCAAAGACTTCTCGGTTAGTGTTATGTGGTAGTCAATTCGTCAAAGGAGTGATGAAGTCGGATGGCACAAGTTAGTTTGGTCGAAGCATGGCATACCAAGACACTCATGCAAAACACCCCCTTTATCTAATGTTGTCAAAACTCAGGACTCCCATTTACCAATTGCATTTTGACTTTCCAAAGTCAAACTGCACATGTTAAATGGGAATTATGTATACACTCATGCCACATTTACCAATTGCATTTTGACTTTCCAAAGTGAAACTGCACATGTTAAATGGGAGTTATGTATACACTCATGCCAAACACCCCCTTTTTGATAGTTTGTGTATTTGCAGACTACCTGAATTCATCACTTTAGCAATTTACAACAAAAATAGATCAGTAACATAAACAACCAATATTTTATTGATGATAATACGAGTTCACAACCATTACAAATTTGCATATTATCTAAACGCACAATTAGTTAGAAGTTAGAACCGCTACTTTCCGCATCACCCTTTTTCTTCCTTTCCTTCATATCCTTTAGATATTTAAACACAACTTCAACATTTGAAATCCTCCTTTCCAAAGCATCAACCTCCGGTAACTCGGTATCCATAGCCTGTTCCTTCTCCTACGTAACACCCAAAAGCTCTTTTATAGTAGAAGTCATGTTTCCTCAGCCAAATCAAAATCCGTTCTCTCAACTCCTTAGGTATCTTCCTATACGAACCATACTCACTAATTGGATCTTCGCCAAATCCCTCAAGAACTAAATCATAGAGTAAATAGTTGTTTAACACTTTTGCCCACTCCTCTTCATCGGACCTAGTGAAGATAGCTTTCCTTTTATTATTTTTTGCCATCGTTAGTGGTTTGGTTCACTGGGATTATGTGTGTTTTGGAAAAAAAAAGGGTTGTGCTATGCGTGTTTCGTTTGGTTCGTTTAAATAAGCAAGATACATACGGAAATGAATAGCCCCAAGGCAATCTCTTCGGTTACCATGTGTTTTAGGCGGCAAACATAAGTTAAGCAGTTGCAAATTTGGTCCTTTAAATAAAGTGCTGCTAGTCAATGGCAGGAAACGAGTGAAATGACGATGATACCCTTGACTAATGAGATAACTAACGGACGTTAGCAAATAGTAGCTCTCGGTGGCTGATTTGCAAAAAAATGAAACATTAAGGTCGTTTTTGAAACACTTTTTGTCTCGGTGTCATTCTTGCGCATTTAAAATACTTTATATACCATTTTTGCAATTTACCCAACTTTTATTATATGAAGACAAAATTAATTTAATCAATTTATATTATTTAACTGGTCAAATTGTGAATAGAACGATAAAATAAACCAAAAATAAGTGTTTCATTTTAGACCAAATCCAATACTTTTTGGAAAACTGACAATGAAATACCATATGCTCTTTGGAAAAAAATGATTCTCAATTCTCATGAGAAAACACAAAGCGAAATGGATCACAAACACCTTTATACTCGAATTAATCGAGTGCGTTAGTTTTAAAGTACTCCTTCCGTCCTAAAATTATAGTCCCTGTTTGACTTTTTCGGTCTTTCCTTCACGACTTTGACCTTAAGTATTTTTGTTTGTGTTATATAATACTTGATGCAAATTATATAAATGGATTGTGTTTTAAATGTATTTTCATTTGGTATAATTTTCATCAACTATTATATAACATAAACAAAAATATTTAAAGTCAAAGTTAATAAGGAAAGACAAAAAAAGTCAAAAGAGGACTATAATTTTGAGATGGAGGTAGTAATAAAAAATAATCCAACTAGATAATTTAATTACTCAATCCATTTCAAAATATAATTCAATTGGTAAATGATTATAAAAAGTATCATATTTGTCATCATTTCTTTTTTTGGGTAGTGAACAATTTTTTATGCTTTTGTGAGTACTCTTTTTTCAAATTTATCCTTTTTAGGGTACTATGTGACATTTTTGCCCTTCGGAGAATTTTTTTTTTTCTATTAGCTAAGAGGAGCAAAAATGTCCAAAAATTTCGTAAAATACCCTAAAAATGATAAATTTGAAAGAAAAGTATCCACAAAAGCAAAAAATTTATTCGCTACCCACAAAAGTAAATGATGACAAGTATGATACTTTTTTCAATCATTTGCCCTAATTCAATTTTGATTTTTTCAATTCAACTTTAACGTTAAATATTTTTGTTTGTATATATAATATTTGATGCAAAATAAATAATTGGATTGAGTTTTAAATATATTTTTATTAGTATATTTTTTTATAAACAAAAATATTTAAAATAAAAGTTGAATTCAAAAAGGTGAAAATACTCAAAATAGAGTTAGAGCAAGGGGTATAGCGAGGGTTTTTCTCGGGAAAATGATAAATTTAGGCATCAAAGTTGCCACGATTTCCTTTTCTGGGCATCGAACTTTTTTTTTTCCTATTGTAGCACTGAACTTGCCTAATTTTCCTTTTGTGACACAAAATCACACTTTTGTGTCACAAAAGGAAAATTAGGCAAGTTCAGTGCTACAATAGGAAAAAAAAAAGTTCGATGCCCAGAAAAGGAAAAAAAGTTCGATGCCCAGAAAAGGAAAAAAAGTTCGATGCCCAGAAAAAAAAAGTTCGACCGTTAATTTTTTTATTGCACCGTTAGTCCTTTTCGTCTGTTTTTACACGGTTTTGTTCGTTTTTACACGGTTTTGTCCTTTTTACACGGTTTCGTCCGTTTTTACACGTTTTCGTCCGTTTTTGCACGTTTTCGTCCGGTTTTACACGTTTTCGTCCGCTTTTGCACAGTTTCGTCCGTTTTTACACGTTTTCGTCCGTTTTTGCACTTTTTCGTCCGGTTTTGCATGTTTCGTCCGCTTTTGCACAGTTTCGTCCGTTTTTGCACGTTTTCGTCCGCTTTTGCACGTTTTCGTCCGCTTTTGCACAGTTTTGTCCGTTTTTACACATTTTCTTCCGTTTTTGCACAGTTTCGTCCGTTTTTGCACGTTTTCGTCCGCTTTTGCACGTTTTCGCCCGCTTTTGCACATTTTCGTCTGTTTTCGCACGTTTTTACGCGTTTTCGACCATTAAACCTGTAAAAACAAATGAAAATATGTAAAAACGGACGAAAGCGTCTGAACACGAACGAAAACGTGTAAAAACAAACGAAAACGTGTAAAAACGGATGAAAACATGCAAAAACAAATGAAAACATGTAAAAACGAACGAAAACGTGTAGAAACGAACAACACGTGTAGAAACAAAAGAAACCGTGCAAAAACATGCAAAAACAGACGAAAACGTGCAAAAGCGGACGAAAACGTGCAAAAACGGACGAAACTGTGCAAAAACGGACGAAAACGTGTAAAAACGGATGAAAACGTGTAAAAACGGACGAAACCGTGTAAGAACGGACGAAAACGTGTAAGAACGGGCGAAAAGGACTAACGGTGCAATAATATAATAACGGTCGTTAAAAACAGACGAAAAGGACTAACGGTGAAATAAAAAAATTAACGGTCGAACTTTTTTTTTTCTGGGCATCGAACTTTTTTTCCTTTTCTGGGCATCGAACTTTTTTTTTTTCCTATTGTAGCACTGAACTTGCCTAATTTTCCTTTTGTGACACAAAATCACACTTTAAGTGTCACAAAAGGAAAATTAGGCAAGTTCAGTGCTACAATAGGAAAAAAAAAAGTTCGATGCCCAGAAAAGGAAAACGTGGCAACTTTGATGCCTAAATTTATCATTTTCCCTTTTTGTTATCAAAGTGTTAAGATGATGTGACATCAAGTGAGATCCAAATAAAAAAGAGGTAAAGTTCACCTTACCCTTGCTCTTATATTTTGGAAAGGGAATTAATATTTACACTATTATTTTTTATTCTTTCATGATAATTATGTATATATTATGTTGTAACTTATGCATTAGCAATGTTACATTGTGGCGAAAGAATAAAAAATGAGAGTGTAAATATCATTCTCCGTCTGAAAATGAGTGAGTAGTAAATTAATAAAAAAACTGTTTTACTAAAAAAAAAAAAAAAGCATTGAAAAAGGAATAGTCAGCTATTCGACAAAAAGCAGCACGAATCGCACCTCTCCACTAGTCCCCTAAAACTCACGCAGCCCCTCACTCTCTCTCTCAAAGAAAAAAAAAAAGAATGACAACACACGGAGTGAAGAAGATGGCATTAACATCACAAGCATACTTAGACGGATCATCAGTGAAACAAACAAAATCATTAATAACAGAGCTATGTCGTTTGTTTTATAACTTAGGTTGGGTTGGTGGTACCGGTGGAAGTATCACTGCTAAAGTGCACGATGATTCTGTTCCTAAGTCTGATCAGCTTATTATCATGTCTCCTTCTGGTATACTATGCTAACTAACTAACTAACTGCTTATCGCATGTTTATTTTATATTTGTGGATGTGTTTGGATAAAATTGCTTATGTGATTCGGCTTATGTTTAGTAAGCCCATTTTTTCATGCCTGTTTTAAAACTTATGGGGTGTTTGTTTAAGCTTATCATAATATAATAAGCTTAAATAAGCCGATAAGTTTTGAAATAGGCTGGAAAAAAATGAGCTTACGAAACATAAGCTGAAATCATATAAGCTCGTATGCCCAAAAGTATGCTAAAACAAACACCCCCTTATTATGGAATAAGCTCATAAGCTGGAAATAAGGGGGTGTTTAGCTAAGCTTATGAATTGGGCTTATGCTTATGTTATATAAGCGGCTTATGGCTTATATAGTTATATATCATGAGCTCATAAGCCCTTGTTAAGTATTTGGCTCCGCTTATCATAATTAATAAGATAAAATGACAAAAAAAAGTGCATGAACATTAAAAGAGTGTAATTATCAAATGAAGGTATACAAGTCTTGTTATATAATATCCTTATATAAGCCCACCCCTCCTCAAATAAGCACAAAGTTAGGCTTATCAAAACCCCCTTATATAAGCTCATAAGCACACTCATATAAGCTTAGCCAAACACTTAGTTTAGGGTTATTTAACACATATAAGCTAACAAGCTTATAAGCCTATCAAATAAGCTTAGCCAAACACCCCCTAAGCCGGAAAAAATAGGCATATGAAATATAAGCAGATATACATAAGCTCGTAAGCCCAAAAATAAGCTTAAACGAACACCTCCTAATATAAGCAGATTGGTTACTTTAACGTGCTTATTTATTTGAAATAAACTACTTGTCTTTAGTGCGTATTTCATTGTAAATAACTCGTGGATTGTTATAAGAGGCATAATTGCTATAGACTTAAAGAAGTGTTTATGTAATCACTCGTAGAAAATAGAAATGTTATGTAGCTGATTATTTGGTTATGTTTATGAATATTGAATGGTTTTAGGTTGGTGTTTAGGATTTGCTCTCCTAAGTGCCTAATTTGCTTATTTTTTAGCTGATTAACAGTTTTGAGTGTTTAGATAAAACCGGCTTATTTAATAAGCAAACCAAAATACCCTCTTATTCCCTCTAGATTAATCAAATATATATTATTTAGTACAGTTTTTGGGATTGCATATATGCTTTAAAACGATGGAACTAATGGAGTGCTTGGGATTGCTTATTTCAGACTGCTTATACACATAGAACATATCAGGTTGGTGGTGCTTGATTACTTTACAATAAGCGACTTAGGCACCAAGCAGTTTATTAAAATACTAATAACTACTTATGCTTATAAAATCAACAGATAAGCACTTAAATATGCAACCCCAATCAACCTTTCAGTTTCAGATAAGCAATCCCAAATAGTGCCTGATTTCTAGGTTTTTTTAAATACTTGAACTTTGTTCTGTTAAGCTTAAAAAATGATGAATTTTTGGGGGTTCTTTATAATAGGTGTGCAGAAGGAAAGAATGGTGGAAGAAGATATGTATGTGTTATCGTCAACTGGAGATATTTTGTTTACGCCATCACCGAAACCTTACCCTCATAAACCTCCAAAGTGTTCAGACTGTGCCTCTCTTTTCATGAAGGTATAATCTGTGAATAATCATTTCCAAATTTCATTTTGATTATAATAAGCAAAGATAACAAATGCTATTATGTTCCAGGCTTATAATATGCGTAATGCTGGTGCAGTCATTCATAGTCATGGAATGGAATCTTGTATTGTTACAATGCTTGATCCTTTGGCAAAAGAGTTTAGGGTAACTCATAACATAACAGACTTTATTATTTTGATATATATAATGATACTAATGTTGATTATGGTGTCGTGACTGGTGTTGGGATGCTCTTTATGTTGTTTTTTATTTGAAAATTGTCAGATCACTCATATGGAGATGATTAAAGGGATTCAAGGGCATGGCTATTATGATGAGCTTGTGGTTCCCATAATAGAAAACACTGCTCATGAGAGAGAGTTGACTGAATATCTTGCTGCAGCGGTATGTTCTTTTTGCCAATCTTGTCCGCAGATTTTTGATACGTCACGTCTACCATTTATGTTAATTGCATAAATTTTTTATTATTATTTATTTATTTATTTTTTATCCGGTATTAAGATTGTTTGCTTATTTGGGCTTTAGCTTATTATAGTCATATACCTCTTGGTGGTAGGTACTTTTCCTTATATGGCACATGTATTGATTTTGAATAGTTACATGCAGACTGGAAACTATAATTCTTTTGAAAACAAGCACTGGTAAGAAAGTAATGGTTAGTTAACTAGGAGTCGAATAATCTTCCTCTCTTGAAAACAAGACTATTATGGGTTGGAATGTTGGCTGGAGCCATGATGCGTAGTTAAAGATAAGAAAATGTGAACGACAGTGATGATATTCTGCTTACAACAATCAACTAAACAAAAGAGACATGGATACCATACAGTATAACAATACAAGTTCCTGTCTAAATGATAGTTAAGAGACTGAAACCACACTGTTACAGAGAAAATGATTGTTTCCCACAGATAGTTTAGTACTTTAGTGCAAGTGTTTGCTATTGAACACGTGACTCAAACACCCTTGAATGATGACAATGCAGGGATTAATGTGGATCAAAATCATCAACTTCTATATTTTGTGATCAGTAGGCAATTTTAGCTTTAAGTTTTTCTATAAGAACGCTGCATAAGAGTGAAAAAAACCCTGGTAATATCCAGCCCCATAAAAATTTCGATATGTTCTTTCTCCCATCTGGTCTGCAATTTATAACTTCCACGAGTTGATCTTGTAATTGAACTATGAGGGCATCATAAAATTTGTGAATGGTCGTACTGGTGTACCATAATTACTGGTACGTGTTTGTAAAACGAGAAATCAGTACATCACCTACTTACTGGTCAATGGTCCCATTGATGTTGTTTCCAGCGTCAAGTTTATCAAACAAGAACTCAGTAAACACCTACTGGCTTGGCAATAAAAAACCTAGTTCATACATTGCCTTTTCTAATCATGATACCACTGATTTTGCATATTTCTAGCTTGACATTTAAGGCTTTTCTATTCATGTCAGTTACAATCATGTTGAAAGGTCTTTACACTACTTGAGGTCCATTATCACATGCACTGTGAAACGCGAGGCTAGTTAAACTAAACATTTAGCGTCATGCCATATAGGCTGGAATTACTACTGTTTTGTTATATTTAGAAGAAATAGAGGTGAAGTAATGGATTACGTGTTAATACCATAATTGTCTCTTACGTGAATGATGAATCATTCTGTTAAACATATAGTGCTTGAAGGAATTCTAAGAAACTATGTTAGTGATTCTTTAGAATGTAGAAAGCTCTAGAATTGATTTTTATGTGCATCACTCGAAGATTGAAGTAACTTTTCCCCAATAATCAACAGATTGAAGCGTACCCAAAAACAACTGCTGTACTGGTCCGAAATCATGGTATCTATGTATGGGGCGATACCTGGATTAGTGCCAAAACTCAGGTCTGTACTGTCTACTTAGTTCTGTATTTTATTTAATTTATTAGTGTGTTTAGTGTATCTATAGGAGGCTTGATGTAGTAATATGCGTCTCTCAAATCAACAATCTTTCAGGCTGAATGCTACCACTATCTCTTTGAAGCTGCAATCAAACTTCACCAATTGGGCCTTGATTGGTCAACTCCAGGTCATGGTCCCATACAAAGATCCAAACCACTTTTAGGTGGTCATACTACAAGCACATCTCAAAAGGCATGGTCTCTTACTGACTCATATTAGCTACATAAACTGAATTAACTATAACGGTTCCCTGATTATTATACAACGTTTTGTTGCAGCATTGTATTGTTCTGGATATTGAAGGGACGACGACTCCTATATCATTTGTCACCGATGTTCTTTTCCCGTATGCCCGTAAAAATGTTCAAAGGCATTTGGAAGCAACATATGATACTGATGCTACTCAAGATGATATTAAGTTGTTGCGCTCTCAAGTAAGTTTTATTGTTAAAGGTAGAAAGACGAGTCGGTAGGGAGTGCATCAAATGGCTACTTTTGGTGTAGGTACAGATCGTCGGATCGGATTTGGGTTTTTCTCAGAGTTCAAGCTTCGTCTTTAAAATGCTAAAATTACCCAGCGTCCTTATAGTTGGTATTTTGTTACACTTCCGGTCGAAAGGCTAATTGAAGTGACAAAGAATCCCTCATTTTCTTATCTGGGAATTTCCTCGTAAATCTAAATACTTTAACCAAAATAAGAATGTGAAGAACTTCAAAAACACACATTTAATTATAAAAATATCAGAAGGAAATTCAGAGAGGAAGAAGATGAGAGTATTTCATCATCACACTCGTCACTTAGACGGGCTGCGTAACAAAATACCAAGTGTAATTTAGCGTGTCTATAACTTGAGATCTGAGCAAAGCACATGGACGATTCTTATAATTTACCCATTTTCAGTTACAATGTTATATGGAGTACTATTTTGTAGTAATCCAAATTTTTGAATAAAATGATCAAGAGGTTTGGTGTATTAGAATACTCTTATGCACAAGTGCACAAATTCCAGTCCATCCATATGGCAAATTTCCTTTTAAGCCAACTTTTTGATCTACACCTTTGACCCGTCAGAGATTAAAAAGAACCTGAATCACTGAATCAACCATAAGTAAATGGGTCAAAATTTGTATTCTCTGTTTTGAAGCTTATTGTAGATGGACTGGTTCAATTTTTTTTATAAGGTACAAGATGATTTACAAAACGGAGTTGCGGATGCTGTTCCTATCCCATCTGATGAGGCGGGAAAAGAGAAGGTGATAGCTGCTTTGGTCGCTAATGTTGAAGGAATGATAAAATCTGACAGGAAAATTACTTCCTTAAAACAGTTACAAGTAAGCAAATTCAACATCCTGAACATGATTTTCACACTCGGTTTCATATGAAGTTGCTGAATATCATTCTTCTAGGGTCACATATGGCAAACTGGATTTGAGCAAAATGAACTGAAAGGTGTGGTTTTTGATGATGTTCCTAGCGCTCTTGAAAAGTGGCATGCTTCTGGTATAAAGGTAAGTCCTTAGTTTTAGCATGTGTGCATCTAGTTTTCGACTTGATGGTAATGCATTATGAAACATATATAAACCATTTAATGTTTTCAATAAATCTTAATAATAATGGTTGTGTTTGATCAGGTGTATATATATTCTAGTGGTAGCAGATTAGCACAGAGGCTGTTATTTGGATATACCAATTACGGGGACTTGAGAAACTACTTGTGCGGGTTTTTTGACACCACAGTGGGGTAATTCAGCACACGATCTACTTGTATATGTTTCTGAACATTTGATTTTTTATGTTCATGAACCCTAGCCCTTATTTTATTATATTTGTTTCAGGAACAAGAAAGAAACAAAGAGTTATGTTGAAATATCGGAATCACTTGGAGTTCATAAGCCATCTGAAGTCCTGTTTGTAACGGATATCTATCAAGAAGCTGTAGCTGCAAAGGCAGCTGGTACAAACACACACACATGCTTGAAGTCACTAACAAAAATATGCTGATCGGAAACTCTGTTATGATGCATTGTTGGGTTTTACTATGCTCATTTTCTTTTAAAAAAGCTTGGTTATTGTACAACCCGACAATGCATTTAGGGGTGGCAATTCGAGTCGGTTTCGGGTTGGCATCACTTGACCGGAGCACATCCTATTTAGTCTATTGTCTTGAAAACCCCAACCCTAACCCAGACGTGCTTTAACTGGTTGTAAGCGTTGGTCAAGTAAACAGGTTGTATTGGGGTAAAACGGTTTGACAACGGGGGTATTCACAACCCGAAACGACCTGGTTAGACGGGTCAACCCATTTACGACACATACCCGTTGAGTTGTTGAGACAACCCTATACCGTTTATATTCATGTCGGGTGTGTATTGTATTGGAAATTGCCACCGCTAACCAAAGTTTCGTGACAGCATGCTTTCAACTAGATTGTCAATAATTTATCTACTATTTTTGTGTCAGGCTTGGAGGTGACGATCTCTGTTCGGCCCGGAAATGGACCACTTCCCGAGAATCACGGCTTCAAGACAATCAAGTCTTTTTCGGAGATATGAGGTCGATCTTCGGAACTCAATCTGCTTGATATTTGTAGTGGCAACCTATCTCTTAGTGCTGTGATGATACAGACACAGATAAAATAAGCGTGTAAACAAGGGCAATGTATATCTTTTTACCGTATTAAATACAAGTTATTACTTAAGATTATAACTTGATGATCGTGGATTGAGTTTCTCTCATGTTGATTTCGACAGACGGTCGGGTGTTTTTTGTGAAAAAATAAAAAAATAAAAAATGGCATTTTGTTTTAACAAAAGTGGGATTTTTCTTATGTATTTGATTCTTTTTTACAAGTCAACATGACATGTAATGTTGGAAGTACATGAGTTACCTTGTCGAACATAAACTGAAAGTGCTTTTATCAACAGTTGAGGAAAAATGTGGGGTAAAAATGTAAAAAGAAAATAATCAAATTATACTGTGGACCCACGGCCCATATTGGACCAGTAAAGCATTTACTTTTTACAAAGTCCTTATAACGTGAATCCGATGCATCTCTCCACTCTATCTCCTTTTGCTTTTGCCAAATTTTCTTATCAAGTAATCCATATTCATAAAGTAAACTACTAATTAGTAAAAAATGGATGACTTTTTCCCTGTATAAGTTACTGAGAGAGGTCAAACTCGGATGTATGTGACTTAGCCGATGTGTATCAAGTGAAGTTTGGCCTGTTTGGCTAAGGTTATGAAACATAAGCCCATTTGGGCATATATTTTCATAAACCTCAATTTTCTGACCTATTTTGAAACTTGTGGGTTCATATAAGTTTGTTAAGATATAGCAAATTATATAAGCCAAACAAGTCTTTTATGAAATATAAGCCAAAATTTCATTTGATATCGGCTTATATTTCATAAGCCCTAATTTTTTCGGCTTGTTTGAGACTTGTGGGCTTATATAAGTTTGTTATATCATAATAAACTTAGAGCATCTACAATGGGTCAAATGAGTAAAAACTTTTCACTATTATAAAAAGCTTTTTAAGATGGGTTTTAGCATTGTATTAAAAGCTTTTTAAAAAGACTTGGTGAACTTCAAGTCTTTTCTAAAAGCTTTAGTAACTAAATGTGTTAAGCATTAAATGCATCAAGTCTTTAAAGACTTGATGCATTGTAAATGCTCTTATATGAGCCAACAAGTAAATAAGAAAATTGAGACTTATGAAATATAAGCCCAAATGAGCTTATGTTTCATAAGCTTAGCCAAACATGCTAACTGACGGTGGTTTAAATAACTAATTAGTTCTTTTAACAGATTCTTGTTGCATCAGAGTGTTTGGGAATCAGGATTACAATCTTCATTGTTGCTTGCAAGTCTGGAAACAGCCTTTAAAGTTTCTTTTTAACACTTAAAAATGATATGAACCTAACTCTTTTTTTTTTTGTTCACAAATAAAAGGATATGAACACTTAGTTTCTCGGCTCAGTATTATATTCGCAACATACACAAACACGTTTTAGAATATAAATTTTTTTTCGCAGATATTGATTATCAAATTGTTAATGTATTTATAATGCATTTAGGATAACATATGATATGGAACACTTGCAAGATTTAAATAGGATAAACTTAAGAGAATTAATAGTAAATTATAACTATCACTTTTACATGTAAAAGCTTATTTTGGAGCAAAAAGAAGAATAAGAATTGGTCAAAGAGCTGGTCCCAAAAAAAAAAGATCATGCTTGGTTGAGAAAGTCTAGATATCAGTAATGACAACTAATGGTCCAGTGAATGAGGTTGGTTGAGATTGTTTGGTGATTCTTGTTGGTATACATTATAATGAGGTTTAAGACAAAGTCGACAACAAAAGTATGACTCGTTCAACCATTAACTGCGCGCATGGACCATTGAAAAAAGTTAGCGAAAGGAAGCAAATACTAAGGCATATGCCTAAAGTCCTAAACGAGTAAACGACAACTTAAACGACGACAAAGGATTCAAGCAATGCGAGCCTCGTTTTACCCAGTTTGTGCATCATGACAAATATGGAGCATTGGTTCGAAAGTTTAAATTCGTTAACGGGAAAGTGATCGATTTGTATGAACATAAAATGTATTGAACCTGATACTCATAGAAGCTTGAAAAATCATGACACAAAGGCTTTAATTTTTTATTTTTTATTTTTTTTTCAAATATGAACATAAGCTGAAGGTCAACGAAATAAACCCGTGAAATGTCTTAAAAGAACATCCTTGGGGTCGTTGTTACATTAAATGCAAATACAGTTAGATAGATCAACCATAGACATCAATAGATGCGAGATTCATATTTGAACTTCCTTTTAGAGAATACAACTTACCTAACTTTTTCAGAACATTAAACTCTCAACGATTTAAAATTCACTACATTCACACAGTGTTAGTCCTCTTCACTTCGTACGTGTGTTTGAGTAAATTTTCATATAACTCATTGACCGGTCAACTGAACGTTTGTGGTGAGAGAGTTATACTATTGTGGCAATGTCAGCAATCTTATTAGTGGCCTATTATGTTTTGTTACAACCAAGTAATAAGCACCTTTAACGTTATTTATTTTTTTTTTAAATTTTTTTCCTGTAAAATGTGAAATTATATTACCAAAACAAAATATAAACAGTCATACTTATGCTTTATATAAAAGTGCTTCTACTTATATAAAATCATGCTTATGTTTATCCGCTTGTTTAAAATGTACTGAGATTAGCTTGCCTCTTCGTCTGCACGACGAAGATTTTGCTTGTATTTTTTTTTTCCTGTGTTTGATAATGAGTATATTTAGAGGGAAAAAAAATATAAATTGTTTTTTAAGGTGAAGTGTTGTGTATAATAGAAGACGAATGAGATTAAAACTACATTAAAACTACAACGATACGCTTAAAACACTACATTAATTGAAGATTAATTGAAAAAATCAAATACATAACGCTTAAACATTAAAACTACAATGAGATTGATGAAAATAAACTATTAAAACTTAAGAATACGAATCATCTGAGTTCCAACTCTCGTCACTCGAAGAGGAACAAAACTCGCCATTAAAGTACGTTCTTTCCATGATGTCAAAGTAGCTCTCCCTAAGATAGGCAACTTATCCGGCTTCCTGTTCACGACGAGCAGCTTCCTCGCGTGCCTCCTGTTCCATAATCTCTCTATAATTTTCTTCGTCCTGTTCAAGTTGACGAAGGGAAGCCTCACTTAACCCAAATAGATTGTTTTCAAGATCCACTTGTGGACTGTTAGCAACTTGATTGTTAAGAGCTGGAGTGTTAACAATTGGATTGTTAAGAGGTGGAGTGTTTAAAAATACATTTTCTGGCTGGAAAACCGGAAAGATGTCTTCTGGTGGTGTTGAATAAACTTCAACTTCTTCTGGTGGAGTTGGAAAGGTAGTTTCCGGCAGCTGTGTTGGAGTTGGAAAGGTAGTTTTCGGCAGTTTTTGTGGACTTGAGAATTGTTGAGAGAAATCTTTGCGAGACATTTTTGTGTGTGTGAGTTGTGTGTGTAACTTGTGTGTGTGAGTTGTGTCTGGTAGAGTTGTATATATAGGCACATATGATCCCGCTCAAAACTATACCGTTTGAATTTGAATTTGAATTTTGAATTTAAATAATCCCGCTCAAAAGTATACCGTTTATTTTGAATTTGAATTTTGCATCTGATTTTTATTTTACTTGATTTTTATTTTTTTTTTTAAAAAAAACCTTATACCACCCCTATAAATAACAAACTATAACCACCATTTTTTCTTATCTTCATCAATTCCAACTTTCTATATCTGTAGCTCAAAAAAAAGAAAAAAACAATGTCTCAACATCCGAAGTGGAACAAGTTTGAAGAAATGTTGCTTGCGCAAATTTGGATAGAAATTTCGCAAGCTCGAGATATGGGAAATAACCGTTCTGAAAATTTATTTTGGAACGACGTTATGGAGATGTTCAATGATCAGACTACTGATGACATCGTACCAAAAATTCAATCACGGGTAAATGGTCGAGGATTAACGTTGATTGCCAAAAATTCAAAGCTATTTACAAACATTTACAGCGTCGAAGTGGTGAAAATGACCACAATCATCTCGAGAATGCGAAACTGAACTTTGAGCAACGCTTTGGTGGGAAGGAGTTCAAGTATGTTCACGTTTGGGAGATTTTGAAAAATTACCCGAAGTGGGATGCCGAAGATCCGATCCATTAGTATGTGTTGTATTTTTTTCCCCCGTGTCGGTGTTTTTTTTTACGTATCGTATTTATTTTTCTTATTATTGCGTTGTTAATGTATTTTAATTATTAATGAAATAAATTTAGTTTATTTGAAAATTTGAATAAAAATAATAAAGTTGTAGTGGTGAGCCTCAAATGAAGAGGTTGAGGTTTGTTGTGAGTGAGGAGGGGTTAGTTGTGGTTAGTTGTTGAGGTTTGTTATGATGATGTGGAGGTTTGGTCATGTTTGGCAACACCTTTTTTGAAGCGTTTAAGAGCGTTAAGCGACAAACGTTTCAGTCTTAATGCTTGTTTGGCAACGCTGTTGATAGCATTTAGCAACACCTCAACTGCTTCTAATCTTAATGCTTCCTAAAGAAGCATTCCAATATACTGCTAGCATTTTATTTTTAATATTACCAATTTACCCTCGAAAATAACATTCATAAGTATATAACAGATGTATATATGCCCTTTTTCGTAATTTTACATTTTATAATTACAGCTACAGCTACATTACCAAACACGTTTTTTAAACAAATAATATTACTGGTTACTGGTAGTGCTTACTGTTTACTGTTACTGCTACTACTACTGCTTACTGCCACGTGTCGCACAAAATTATAAAAGGTAAGGTGGGCACGAAATTAAAACGAAAGAAAGCAAAATGCCTTAATGATAACCAAAGTAATGACAAAGGATATGATGAGCAATTCGACTTCGAGCCACCTTCATTCAACATATATAACGACAAGTCAACATCTCATTCAAAATTCCAAGTCCAAGTGACAATCATCATAAGTTTCAATTCACACGAGATATTTAATATATTGGAGATCACGTAAAAAAGATGCTTAGCGATGGTTCCAAAAAAACACCATAGTGAAGAAACAAAAACGATAAAAACTAAATAAAAAATTGAGTGATGACTGGCACATTTTTATTTTTGATCCGCACACGTCAATGTACAATATTCAGAAGCAGCATATGATCAATGTATAATTGATTAAAGCACAGTTTGAAGTGTGCAAATAAAAAATGAGAGTGTGAAAATTATTAGCCTAAAAAATTATAGTAGGATCGTTACTACTACAGTACAATGATTTCCTTTAAAGCTAAAACTGGACACTCTCAAGAAAACAACCTCTTGATCATATTTCTTTCGTAAAGGTCACTTTCTATATATACATCTTATTAACAAAAAAGTAAGGTAACGAACATACTACATTTGTTAGATACTTTTATTTCTAGAAGATCAAATTTTATTAAAAGCCAGTTATAAATTTTATTCTAAAATATTTGTTAATATCACACGAAATAACTAGTCTTACCAATGTTGACGTTTCGAATCCATCAAACATCATTATTTATTTTAATGAATATTTTAGTTAAACAAAAGTTACTACTAATATAGAATACAGTTTAATGCAAACAAATTAACGCTCAACTTATGCATTAATGACATAAAAAAAAAAATAATTGAATGATAATATATTGAGAAATGAAGTGAATTAAAAGCAAAGGAATCAAAAAAGTCACCAATTAGGTTCAACTATTTTCATAAAGATTTTCAAAATTTCAACAATCATTAAATATATAACACCAATCCATTAATTACTAAAAATCAAGAAAATAATAAGTAACAATAATAATTCTCTTATTTTAATTTCGATTTCAATATAGAGATCCAAATTGTACAATTAAAGCAAAAGATCTCTAACCTTTGAAAAATCTCAACTAATTTCTAAACATACAAACACTTGCCGGAGGTCTTTAGGCACTTTTCCAAGTTTTAACCGTTAGACTGTGACTGTTTACATCTTACCTCCCATGTAACTCGTTTTAGTGAGATTAAATATTGTTGTTGAAATTTGAAACAAACAAATTAAATAATCTAACTCAACGATGATCTCGGGGACGTCAACGGGAAAAGTGGCAACAAGCGTGGCTCAG
This sequence comes from Chrysanthemum seticuspe, assembly GCA_019973895.1. Classification (NCBI taxonomy): domain Eukaryota; kingdom Viridiplantae; phylum Streptophyta; class Magnoliopsida; order Asterales; family Asteraceae; genus Chrysanthemum; species Chrysanthemum seticuspe. Next base: position 307,912,643 of record BPTQ01000007.1, on the reverse strand, counting down.
CAGCAGAGCCACGTGCTGTTGCCACTGCTCTGGGTGACGGATGTAAATAAAACCCTTTTTCCTTAATAACCCTTTCTTCTTCTTTTTTATCAAATGGATCTTCAACTAATGGTGTAACTGGACTCAACACCAGGGATGGAAAATCAAGTATACTTGGTGACAAAAGCTCTTGAACCCTTGGAGATGATGAACTTGACCCGAATCTTGGACCCAGTGGGTTTATCATCAACCCGTTTTTCAAGTTCAAACTGTTCCTGCGTTCATATAGCTTGAAGCTTTGTTTTTTCACAGGTGGGATTGATACCTTTGATGGGTTGGACCCATTTGACCCGTTTGACCCATTTGATGATGAATCTTGTTGGGATGAACCAGTTAGCATTTGGACAACTTGTTTGAATGAAGAAGTGTCAGCTTGAACAAAGGTGGTAGGGTATGGATTTGGGTCGGATCTTTGGATGGGTCGTGGTGTTAATGGTGGTGTTTGTATGGTGGTGCTGCAGTTGGATGATGGTGAGTTGGCTGGAGATGGGTGGTGGTTTTCTTGGGGTTCCATTTTTATGTGTGTGTGTGTGTTTTTAGTGTGTGAAAAAAGTGAAAAACAAGAGAATTTTTATTGTACTTCAGTTTAACGTTGTGTGTGTGTCAACTTCAGGGTTAAATATACATATGACCTACATGATGTTTTGTGTTTTCTACAGTTTTGGTACTTCATCTTTCAAGTGTTTAAGAGTTAAGTGATGCAAACAAAAACTGAATTTTATTGTATGGTAAAGTTGATACACACTTAATTGTTTAGAGAAACTAATCAAATTTGATTCTCAAATGTGCAATAACTTGGAATGTGCAAATGAAAACTCCTAAGCACATGAAATGGAGAAACGGTAATAATACGCAATGTGTTTTGCTTTTGAGTATGATGGTGAAATTAGTTTAGTGGATGGAAGAAGAAAATTGGTAGATTGATGTATGAAGTTATGAATTAGAAGAATATGTATAAGTTTTTCCATTTATTTGTTAATTAGGATAGAAACACTAGATATACACTAGATATACACAAACATTAGCAACATGAAAATATAACATGTAAAGAAACACTAGATATACGCAGTTGGGTGAATTAATAAATTTGACAGACGTCCACGGCCGTACTAATAAGTCTCTCTTATTGATTGTCATGTTAGAATATACAATGATAAATGAAACCCATTCATACCACTTAACAATATGCTAATTTTTTTTATATAAATCAAATCATAATTTTAAATTTTGCCCCGTTCCAAAATAATTGTTCTTAAAACGTTTTTTTTTTTCTTCTTTTTCTTTTCTTATTTCCTTTTTTTTTGGCGGAGCAAGTATTCCGCTTTAGAGCAACAACTTTCACACCTCTACAATGTTCGTATTAACTAAATTACATAAATTTTAACTAGAGCTACGTATGTTAGTTGAAACAAAACCAATGCTTAATATCTACCATACATACATAAGCTAATTACCACCATGGGCGGAGATAAGGGGGTCACAAGGGTAACGAGCCCCTTCTGGTAGATGTGGTAATTTGTGCTCAAAATAAAAAAATTGGCTAAATGAGCAAACTTTTAAAAGATTTGGCACATTTGAGCCCCATCTTTTTTTTGAAATGGGCATGTATTGCCCATTTAGAAGTTAAATGGGCATAATGGGCACATGTTTTTCTCGAACATTAGATTGATTTTAAAGATAAACTTATATTTAGTTTTTTAAATATAAATGAGGTGTTACGTTCGAGGAATTTATTTCATCGTTTTGGGTCCTTTTAAAAGCGATTTGTATAACATGAGCCCGTTTTGCCAGTGCCCGTTTAGCCCGCGCCCGTTTGGCCCATAGCCCGTGCCCGCCCGGCCCGCCTGTTTTGCCACCTCTACCCTCTGGCGAAAAAAATTGTAGTGTAAACTTTAGAAAATATTTGATTTATTTATTTATTTATTTTTTTGTAATTTGCCCCTCTACGAATCAATTTATAGTGTAGTTTCTAAGAAAAATTAAAATATATCTTTTTGAGCAAAATTTTCTGGCTCCGCCCCTGATTACCACCCGTTCAATTCTTTATAGGGTAAAAGTCAAAAATGATAAACATGCTTTCTCAAATGTACCAATATGATAAACATAGTCATTTATGTATCAATATGGTAAACCAAAGATCAAATATGTGCAATAATGGGTACTTCTTCACATCTTCATATCTTATATTTGCATCGTTAGTCCTTTTATACTAACGGCCGTTAGTAAATAACTTAAAACTTGTTTTCTTACGTTTTCATCCGATTTTTTACGTTTTCGTTTGTATTTTTACGTTTTCGTCCGATTTTTTACGTTTTCGTCCGGTTTTTTACGTTTTCGTCTGATTTTTTACGTTTTCGTCTGTTTTTTTACGTTTTCGTCTGTTTTTTTATGTTTTCGTCCGTTTTTTTATGTTTTCGTCCGATTTTTTTACGTTTTCGTCCGATTTTTTACGTTTTAGTCCCATTTTTTACGTTTTCGTCCGTTTTTTACGTTTTCGTCCATTTTTTACGTTTCGTCCGATTTTTTACGTTTTCGTCTGTTTTTTTACGTTTTCGTCCGATTTTTTACGTTTTCGTCTCTTTTACGTAAAAAAAGAGGTTTTTTTCGTCTCTTTTTTTGCGTTTTTGTCTCTTTTTCGTCCGATTTTTTACGTTTTCGTCTCTTTTTACCCTAAACCGATTTTTTACGTAAAAGAAGAGACGAAAACGTAAAAAATCGGACGAAACGTAAAAAAACAGACAAAAACTTAAAAAAAACAGTCGAAAACGTAAAAAATCAGACGAAAACGTAAAAAATCGGACGAAAGCGTAAAAAATCGGACGAAAACGTAAAAAATCGGACGAAAGCGTAAAAAAACAGACGAAAACATAAAAAATCGGACGAAAACGTAAAAAACCGTACGATAACGTAAAAAATCGGACGAAAACGTAAAAATACAGACGAAAACGTAAAAACTCGGACTAAAACTTAAAAAATCGGACGAAAACGGACGAAAACGTAAAAAAACGGACGAAAACGTAAAAAACCGGACGAAAACGTAAAAAACCGGACGAAAACGTAAAAATACTGACGAAAACGTAAAAAATCGGACGAAAACGTAAGAAAACTTAAGAAAACCAAGTTTTAAGTGATTTACTAACGGCCGTTAGTATAAAAGGACTAACGATGCAAATATAAGAGATGAAGATGTGAAGAAGTACCTATTATTGCACATATTTGATCTTTGGTTTAACATATTGATACATAAATGACTATGTTTATCATATTGGTACATTTGATAAAGCATGTTTATCATTTTTTACTTTTACCCTTCTTTATATTGAATGCGATAAATTCTTATGGTGCGTTTGGTATGCTATCATGAATGACAATGGGTATAAGTTTGATAGTAGTGGTGGGTCTCTCACCTATGAAAGATCTATTCCTACATCTCTTGATGTATATGTAGTATGAATTATATCTATCATTCATTACCATAGTGGTGGGCCCTCTCATCATAAACAAACACATTTAATCACTTTTATAGTAATAGTCTCATTCTCATAATGAGATACCAAACGCACCATTAACATTATCATCAGTACTACGTGGATTCCATCCGATAAAAAATGAGCTTGATCACTCAATGTACCCGTAAAAGCAAGGGCATATGCATATCATGTACTATATAGTTATAGCAAGAGAATATTTACATGGACTAAAGTAGAAAGTATATAAAGAATGCTAAGTGATGTAGCAACTTTACCAAAGTTGATAGATGTGAAGAACAAGTGACTTTTGGTGGTATTGTTTTGTGGGGCTAAGATGAGAAATAAAGAATATTTTTAATGGACAAGTTGGGAAAGTATTGACTTGTGAACTATATTTTCTGATGAGGATAGTGTGTGTGCTTCTGTGAGGAAAAAAGTTATAGATCGAATAAATAATTTTTTTTTTTTTTTTTTTTTTTTTTTTTTTTTTTTTTTGAACTGCAGCTTTTTTATTACCACAAAAACAGCCTTACAAAAGAAAAGGTCCCTCTATAAGATATAGAAGAGGACCATAAGAAGATCCAACAAAACGAAGGAAAAAACAAAAGAACCAGAACCCAACTTACGAAAGTACAACCAGAAACTAAAAAAGGAAAAACCTTCACAGCTAGATCGATTGATGCTAGGTGTGACCTGCCACTCTCACATAGAATGTGTTTGAAACAATCAAACCACTGATCCAATCCTCCCATTTCAAATTACCTTTTTTCATTTTAGCAGTAATCCACTCGAAAATTCTCCCTTGAACCTCCTTGAACAAATCTGGAATTTGCGACCCGTTCCTTTTAAAAACCACTCGATTTCTATTCGACCAAATAAAGTACAACACAGACCAAACAACCCCTTTCCACAACTCACTTTTAAGCCCCGTAAAGGTAGTAGCTTCAACAAGATTAAGCGCATCTTCAACCGAGAAAAGATTTTGCATACCTACATCCCACCACTCAAACACCCTATCCCAAATCGGCTTAATTTTCGGGCATAGGACAAAGCAATGGTCCAACGATTCGATTGACTCCTCACAACACGGGCATAAAACCGAATGTAGGTCGATGCCCATGTTGTCAAGAACTACTCGAACTGGTACCCTCCTATGATACAAACGCCAAACAAAGATGCACACTTTTTTTGGAATAAACTTGCACCAAGAGGTCTTAAAGCTATTCCCTGATACTTCAAGAATCTTACAGTCCACCATGTCACGGAGCCCCTTAACTGAAAAACTCCCACCATCACTAAGCCGCCACTTGCACTTATCCTTAGTATCTTTTTTAAGATGAATATCCTGCACAAGGTAAGACAAGTTATGCACATCATTGACAGCCCTACCTCTAAGATCAGACCTCCAGGCCCAATTCCATACCCACTCATCCTCGCGCCAAAACCCCTTATTGCCTAAGACTACGTCATTAACAACATCTAAATGGTATAACCTCGGAAACAAATCACGTAGTCTACCCACACCAATCCAATTATCCTCCCAAAACATAATTGCGTCGCCACTTCCCACTTCCCACTCAAAAGATCGAATAAATAATGCTTGAAATGAAAAGAATAGGGCTACTCATTTACTAAAGTTTAGAACAAGCTAACTTAGACTACTGATAAAAGATAGCAAGTTTAGAACAAGCTACCTTACTACAATCACCCTCCATTAACGCGTCTTCAAGCAATTAAGGGAGAAGACGACCGAGTCTTGAAAGTGTGTTTGTGTGTCATATTTGTGTTTAACTGAGATATGTTTTATTGGTGATGTTAGTTGTGTTATTACTTATTAGAATAAGTTGATGGTGAAGTTTGTGAAGAGAGAAAGTAACGTGCCGCTGAGGTGGTGATGGTGAAGTTAATTGTGGAGACTCCTTATTACCACTAGCCTTATAACTCCGAAAGTCATCATATTATTGAAACGTAGCTTAGGTTTATATATAAGAGAGCTAGGTGTAGTTTGCACCCAATAATTATTATTGAGTTGCAACCTCAACACATACCCAATAACACCACAAACTAATACACTATCTTTAGCTATAACTGTTACAGACACATGTAGATCTCATAAGACATCACCAAAAACACCTCAATCATTCACCCTAAAAGAAAAGAAAAAAATAGTGGTTGCTAATTACTTGATGAGGAGACGAATGACGAGCGAATGACACCATCACCCATGTAGAAAGACCATTTCACCTTTCCCTCTATGTAATTTAGATATTAATTAACACACAAATTCAAATAAATTTTTTTATTTGGTATATGAAACATCGTTTTTACTACATTGGCATTATATTTTAGGTATACCGGATTATATGACACCTTATTGCACAAATGTTGTTTACAAAAAATTAGTTTTGCAATCTAAAAAATACAAGCGACGGATCTTGTTACTCGTATGCCTTCCACTTATCAAAATGATTTAAGTTAAGAGATGATTTCGTAAAATAAATAATAATAATAATAATAAATAAATAAATAAATAAATAAAACTGAGAAAAGTTTTCTTATTCATGAGTATCTCGTCGAATCTTGTCTTTAATATCATTGAGGTTATATTGGCCAGTCAAAAAACAATTTACGTTCAAATTAATAATGTTACAAGTGTTGCATAAAGACTCATTGACAATTAAATTCACAATACTGACGTTGCAGAAACTGGAAATATAAAATGATTGCAAGTGTAACCGGTTTTCAAAAGTTTTAGAATTCTAGGTAAAGTTTGGTAAGAACTTTATTATAGTATTTACTATTTAGGATATTAGACCGGGTATAATAGCACGGATACACTGCACTAACCTTTGGTGTCACATATCATACCGCAATTCGTGCCAAACTATCTCGGCTGGTACAACCTACGCAAAAGACAATTCTTTTATTTATTTATTTATTTATTTTTTACTTTTTTTTTACTATGGCACAATTTTACTCTACGACACCATTTTTTTGCTAGGGACGAGAGTTTTGGTGCCATAGCCAAAAGTGGTGTCATGAAAAAAGTACTAAGGTGTCACAATTATTTCCTTTGGCACAAACAATACCTAACGCTCTAATGATGACTCTCATGTGATCCTCATCCCCACTGCAATATAAGCTTTCTCTTTTTTGGATAAATATATGACTAATTTAATGCAAAAAAAGACTAAAGACACCACCAAAAATGTATTCACAAAAACAATAAATAAACAAACCCTACACACACAAACAACTCAAACAATTCGATCGCATGCGCTCGATTCATCCATTTTGTCTATCTTGGACTAGTCTTAACAGAGTGGTGTAATGGTTGAGACTACCTGGGACTATTCCTTTTGGGAGGGTCGACCGACTGAACGACACCCATTACATACATCTTTAGACTGAGTGTGGTAGTGACCATCAGGAGACTGACATCCCCAATGCCACCTTAGCGTTCTCTCTTCTGGATTAGTTCATGACCAATTTGGTGTAAACAGAGACCGACATCTCCAATTTTTCTAATTCATTTTCTTAACAATAAAATTAAAATTTCATTAATAACTAAAAACATTACTTTATCAATTAATTATTTATTTATTAAATAAAAAAATGTCATTAGAAAAAGTACTTGACTCTCTTCTTCTTCATATATACCTGCAAGTGCAATTATATGTTTTTTTCTTTTTTATAAATTGAATAACAGTAAAAAAGAAAAAGAAATAGTGTGCATTTGAATCGATCGAATTCCCGATCATCATCTCCATTTCGTCGGAGGGACGCGTCCCTCTTGGGTCGCCGTAATAGCGGTGGCGCGTTGGTACACCCGACCGACCAACGGTCGACCGGCTTACCACACCCGACCTTCAAACCGTCGTTTAGAATAGATAACATTAATCTTTCCATATAATCAATTTTCAAACAAAACTGATGAAATAAACAGTAACTTAAGGGTAACTCTTGTTGTGTGAGAAGCTCCCCAACTAAATGGTTGTGGGTTCGAGTCCTACATATGACATGTGAGATAGTTTGTGGTTTTTCAAGTCCTGCTTAAAACTTGTGAGATTGTTTGTGGTTGAATATTATAAGATAGTTAGTTACCGTTAAAAAAAAAGTCTTTTAATAGGTAATGGATCACTATAATTCAATTCTACTCACTTTCATTTTCCAAACTTTTCTTTAACTATCTCGATAACTTAGCTTTGTGTCTTATATTTTTTAAATAATGTATACGTAATTTAGTTATTGATATTTTTAAATATTTTGAATGACCCTAAGTTATATGTGATGCAGTTCTGAACTCAGCATATATTTTATAATTAGCTTTCTTTCCAAGCTAATTAATTAGTTTAAATAGTTTCATTTGTTTAGGGTTTAAGAGAAGTTGATGTTTTGACATTAATAATAAAGCTTTTACTTGTGGGGTGGACAATGGCTGGTGTCAAAAGGCACCCGGGGTTAGGGTGTTTCCGCCAATCTACACCTTTATTGTGGAATTAATAATAAAGCTTTGCTTTTATTGAATTCCTTACTGGAATTTTGATCCAATTGTTCTTTTAATTCGTATGTTGTTCGGCCATTACGATCCGCATCATTTGGTATCAGAGCTATGGTACTAATGGTCGAACGGAATCATGGAGGAAATCCAGTTCATAGATTCGCCGGACGAGGCAACGAACCGGATCTACGTGACATGAATATTGCAAGCCTCAAGAAACAAATTCAAGAACTTGAACGTCGACTGGAGAAGACCAGATCTAAACGGGCATTGGAAACCTTAAACCGGGAAAATCCATTTGCGTATGTTTGTGATCATGGAAATCACCGTGGAGACGTTCGGAAGGAAACCTTATGTAGGCTCGGGTTACGAGTTGAGATCCATGAGTGCGTCAGTAAGGTCCCTTCAAACTATCATGGTTCCTTACGTAGTCTTGGGATAAGAGTTTTGAGTCCCAAGTGCATCGGTAAGGCTCCATACAATCCCGAGTTTCATGGTGACCACCATGATAACCCTTTGTTGGCAAAGGAAACCAAATCTGAACCAATTTTCTGGGATGTAGGGGAGGAGGAGCAGGAATATCCTTTTGTTAACAATTTTCCAAGTTTTTAAGAAGAGGGAGAGAACCAAGATGAACCTATTTGGGACATGCTGGTAGAAGAGGAATCATTTCATGTTTATGATACCGATATTGAAGATGTTATTGATGAGGAAGAAGGATTTGTTGGGGGAAGAAGACAAAATCAATTACGTTGTAGTTGTGGTCAATGATCTTTGCTCTTCGATGATCCAAACTACTTTAAGTGTTGATTTTTCAAAAACCATAGATACAAACCCTCACGAGTTGATTTGGTTGAAAAAGGGTAGTTTGATCGAGGTTAGTATCTTGATGGGCAAAAAAATACCAAGACATTATTTGAAAGCTGCACCCATGGTCGATAATGTGGGTTTGAAGACGATCAAGGTTCGAGGTCGATTCATTATAAAGAAAGGGAATTTGATGCATGGGATACAAACTTGGATGTTGCGAGTACAAGGGACGAGTGAAGCAAACTCGAGGACAAGTTTTCCTCAAACTGGGGAGAATGATGCAGTTCTGAACTCAGCATAGATCTTAAGATCTATGTTAAAACCAAAAAGTTTAGTCTTAAAGTTTCTATAGTGAGCATAGATCTTAAGATCTATGCTGACATCCGAATTTTCATTATTTTTAGACTAAAATACACGGTTGGTCCCTAAACTTGTCACTGCGCTTCGCGTTGGGACAAACCTGGGCATTATCATCGCAGGAGGTCCAAAACATGGGCTTTATATGCCAAACTCGTCCCTTGACCAATAATGCCGTTGTCAACGTTATGTTGGTGAGGGCAAAACCGTCTTTTACTGTAGCGTACTCATTACAAACCGTTGTACAGTGTTTGTAGCTAGTATATGTCTGTGTAACACGGTTTGGTCGACATTTATCATCCATCCCTAAACTATCCTACAAAAATAGTCTTCTACAAAACGATAATCGTTTCAAGATGGTACGTTGCTGGTGTGGTAAGCAAGCTATTATTCGCACTTCGTGGACCTCTGCCAACCCAGGGCGTTGATTCTTTGGTTGTCCTATTGAAGTAAGTGCGTTTTAATATTTATTGTGTTAGTTTGTTTTCGCAAGCAGCAAAGTACATTGTAACAATGGTGGTTGTTTAATGACTTGTCATAATCATGAATAGGGGTCTTCTTGTCGGTGGATAAGATGGTATGATCCTGAAATCTGTGCTCGTTCAAGAATGATCATACCAGGCCTTTTGAGGGGGAGAAATGAGCTTGAGGCAAGATTAGTAGCTGCTAAAGGTGATGTGTGGAAGTGGAAGATTTACCTGGTGCTAAGTTGGATGTTGTTCTTGATTGTTTATGCATTGGGATAACTTTTTTAGCTTTTATGTAATGAGGCGAGATGGTTAATGTTCACTATCTTGAATTGTAGTAATGTTGTTATGAAGTATTCAGTTTGGTTTGTTTTTGATTTTCAATGCCTTATGGGTATGCAGATGGTTAGCAATTTGTTTAGAGTTGACTTTTAAATGTCAACATTCTTATGAGGTTCTGTTTAGCTTTGGTTACTTTTGATGCAAATTATTCACACATCAAGCTTAGTCAATCTATAAAAATACACAATAATGACATGGTTCCATAGTTAATGCTGTGACAACTCGCAATTTCAGGTCATTTCTCGAAACAATTCATGCATCACTATTTCAACATTTATCGTAAACTAGGTTTACGTGTTCCAAATTCGCGTAACCTTTATGGTTTAGCGGCGAATTCATGATCATATCATCACGAACATTTCATATGGACTAAGTTTAGTCTACATTTCATTAGCATCATTTGCATCATGTTAGTTCATTCATGATTTTACATTTCACATTAAACGCGTAAATTTTATATTAAATAAACGTTATCGCGTGAGTTATTATTTTGAACATTTAATCCGATACTTCTAAAAATGATCCCGATATATTTTTATACTTACATTTAGTTTATAAAAACTATATTTTGAGTTTACCTAGTGTTTTAAATTTATTTTGTATATAAATCGTTAAATTTATATTATTACGACGTTTTTCTTAAAAACTACATGATAATTATTATATCACTCAAATTTTACAAGAAATGTATTTTTACAATTTTTATGATCTCATTATAATCTACGTTGATCTATTAAAAATTTCTTTTACCTAAAAGCTACCATTTACCTTATAAGTTATTATTACATAACATTTCACTTACATCATTTTAACAATTATACACTATATATATAAAAAAAAAAATAATATCTTGACAAATCCCTTCCCCTTGGCCGACCAAGGGGAGGGTGGCATTTATTATAGTTGGTAATATTTTTCTTCTTGATTGTATATATTCATACTCCAAGTAAAAATCTCATTCATTCCTCACAAATAATTCACAAGTCAAGAAAAGTTACTCTCTTGTTTTTCCTCTCTCTAAAAACCGGCCATCATAGGTGTTTACAAGGGATCATCACAAAAATTTTCAAGCTCAAGTTAAACACAATCTAGATCACACTCTTATTAAGGTTTTGAAATAAAAACCTAGGGTGTTTAGGTTAATCCTTGTTCTAATCACCTCATCATAGTAGCTTGTAAGCATATTACTTTCATTTTACATATTTCATTTTCATTTCATATTTATTTCTTCATATTTTGTGCAAGCATGCAAGACTTATTGCTATTTATACCATTTATTCATTGATTTTTAGAGTTTTATACATATAAGGTCATCCTATAATTATTCCCTTGTTATATTTTGGTATTGATGATGTTTAGGAACCCATGACACCCTAAGAAGGTGTATGGTAGGATTAGAATAGCTTTGGAGTTGATTTGAAGGGATTGGAATAGGTTTAGTACGAGAAAAACTATTTTCGACAAGTTATAAAAGTGGTCTGATCTTGTTTTGCATTTCTGGAAAATCCGACAGTAGGCACAAATTTTTGGCCTAGATAATTAGAAAATATACTTTAAAACGAATCCGTGGCCGCTTGAACGGATTAAAACGGAGTTATAACGAAGAAGTTATGAATTTTTCAAGTTTGACGACGAAATATATATTTTCTGAAATTTCAGCAACCTATTTTTATTTTGTACGAGTCAAAAACGAGTCCTAAGCTTTACAAATTATTTCGACTTATCAAAAATATATTAGTATACTTTGATACGAAGCTAAGGACGTATAATACGTAGAAAACGGATTTGAAACGACTAAGATATACACGTTTTCATAAAATTGCCGTAACTTTATTATTTTAGAAAAACTATATTATTTTTACGAGACAAGTGTTACGGATAAACAAAACGACCATGTTGAAGGCTATTTTTAACGATGATGTAGAACTTTTTGTAATAAGATGTCTTCTAATAAAATCAAGATCACCAAGCATATTTTCTAAAACGACCAACCGTTTGTATAGCGGAGTTGTAATAAATTATTTACGGTTGCTTAAACTTTGCCGAAACTCACTTTTTACACAACATTTGGACAAAATCACCATATTTAACCTCTATTATCTTTATGTTCGAGACCTCTATGACGAAAACTCCTGTACTAAAACTTCTAGATTTTGATACAAACTTTCCGAAACCGTCGAGTTCGTTTCCTAACGTTCGACGTACACCATTTTACGACTAGCTTTTTCGAAGCCATTTTTGTCACTTTCATGAAATTTCCGACGACTTTATTTTACGACGAAAAGTTAAAATTTCACAATAAATCATTACGAAACTATTGTAGGATGACATTTTGACGTAAAAACTTGTAAAGTAATTTAAGAATGGTCAAGACGTCAAAAGAATATTTTTCGACGATAAGTATTATTTTCAAAACTCTCAAATGGTATAAATAACATACGAAATGCATGCATATCATTACATCATAACTCATTACATATCATATCATTCGTAATAGGTCAAGGTTGAGGTATCACGCTATACCTCAGTGTACTCACTCTTGTCATCATACCAGTTTATCAAGTGAGTTTTCATAGCCCCGATTTATTCAAGTTTTACTTATTTCAAACCTACGGGGGAGAATACATTGCACAACATTTTTATTACGATACCAAGTATGTTAAATTCATTTACATTGCTTAAGTTACCGCGTTGCCAGTTAAATGTCCCCATTTCATATGCATGAGCCGTTAATTTCCTAGAAGCGTGTGTGAGTGGATAGATCTATCGAGGGTGACACCTCCATCCGGGTTGGTGAATCCCAACTAGTCATACGGATGCATTTCATTCATAAACATTATTAGAGTTGTTTGGCAAGACACTCTGTTGGGGCGAACATCAGTCGGAGCTTCGGTATCATGCGCTTAAGCAATTGTAACATTTTTATGTGACATGATTGTCATACCAGTAACATTTTTATGTGACATGATTGTCATACCTGTAACATTTTTATGTGACATGATTGTCATACCTGATCTATACTTGCGTAGTCGTATAAAACATTTACCAAACCTATGATTTCTCACCAACATTATTGTTGACCGTTTTAGCAATGTATTTTCAGGTAACTAAGGCATACTCATCATGGCATGGTTAAGGAACTCCTCTTGAGTCGCGGCGTCGACTTACATCATTGTACATTATGGCACTTTCTTTCAAAACCATCGTTTGGACTTGTAATATATTTATATTCCCGCAAACTTTATAAACTTTTGGGACCTATACTTTGTAAACTCTGATTGTTTTATTAAATCAAACGATGTTCTTTTCAAACGACACTTTAGGTCGTTCAATATAACTGTGATTGTGATGCTATGACAGTCAATCCCCAGGAATTCCATTCCGCTGCAAAACAGGAAATTTGGGGGTGTGACAGATTGGTATCAGAGCTTCGGTTATAGAGAACTAGGTTGCATCATTGACCCTAGACTATAACTACATTATCATAGCATCTCATCATTTCATCATAAGTGCATGTTCACTTTGCATGCGATTTATACGTACATTTTTCGAGTTATTTACTTTCATTTCAAATCGATTGTCACATGGATGCTCTTAAATACCCATCCCATTATCATTTCCTCATACTCTAATGTGGAGAATTCCTTGACATTCCCTATCATAATTTTTACATCAATTGACTCGTCACCGATAACGTCGAATGCCGAGGTAAACCTTTAAGTAGGGCAAAGTCACTCTCACTCCTTTGTTTCACCACTAACATGTCGAGTTACACGTTATTCACACATTAAGTCACTAAACCATCATACATTTGAAGCACTTACGACACCTCATAACCCACCTTTTCGGAACCCGTCGATCATTTTGAAAAATAACCTCAAATCTATTATCTCATATCACATCTCTTTAGAGCGCTTATTATTAACATAGGACTTTGATACGTCTCACCATTTCCTCTTGTTTTGAAGAAGATATGGCGCCGAAGAAAGCTACACCTGAAATGACTCAAGCGGCTATTCAAAAGTTGGTAAGGGATAGCATAGCCGATGCTCTAAGGATTGAAAGGGAAACGGTGGCTGTTGCTGCTGCTGAGGCCGCGGCTACTGCCGAAGCCGCTAGAATTGCGAGGGAAGCTGAAGCCGCTAGGCTTGCTGCTGCTGCAGGAAATACAGGAGGGCCCGGAGTTAAAATCTGTTCGTATAAGGATTTCAAAAGTGGAGATCCCACTAAGTTTAGAGGTACCGAAGGAGCCACTGCCATGGTTAGATGGTTCGAGAAATTGGAGTCCGTGTTTTTGTTATGTAATTGCCCGGATGATAGCAAGGTCAAGTTTGCTACGAGTACACTACTTGATGGAGCGTTGTCGTGGTGGAACTCTTATGTTTGGTATCGTCGAAGAACGGAAGATAAGACAACAACTACTACCAATCACAATGCCAAAACCAACAACAATAATATTGGAGGAACCAGTAAAAGGGTAAAAGAAAACAACAACAACTAAACCAATAGCAGCAACAACAACAACAAAACCAATAACACCATCAACCACGCCAACAACCATAACAACAATGCCAACCACAACCACTACAACGGGGAGAAATGATGAACACGGTACTCGAAAACTCTGTGAGCTTATCTAAGGAGTTAGCAAACGCCCAGTTTTCTTCAGTGTAGTGGAACCTATTAGAGCCCTTCAGGAAGTTACTTTCGGAGGTCATCGAAGAGTAATAGACTTTGGTATCTACCCGTATTGTGCCGGTTAAGAACTTTGGAAGCTTACATTCATAGTTACAGTATGGGTTATCAATGGTTGAGTATCTTAAGCCAGAGGTTGAAGAAGTGGAGGCATGCGCCTGTTTTGAAGAAACAATGGTTTGGAAACTTAACGAGGGTTCACTCGAACTTTCGTAAAAGGTAAGGATAGCCGACTCGTATTCTCAAGGTGGTGCTGTTGCGAGGTAGTTCATCACATGAGCATCGTTTGAACTGGAACGATAGTAGGCCCGTTAATGTATTGTTTTTGTGCCTGAGGTTAAAGAGCTTGGTAGATTGGTACCGTCACCGAGGAAGCCATGGAGATTTGAATCACCCTAGAGGTGAAAACTTTAGGAATATGCTTGTCTAAAATTGAGGCCCGGGAGGACATAAAGGACGTCGTCGTCGTTCGGATCGCCGAAGTCGAAGGGAGCGTTAAGATCGCCGAAGCCGTCATCGGCGCCGGAGTCGTCGTCGTTGTCGGTGGCAAAGGGAAAGTTAGGAATCTCGTAGCCGATACGATAGGGAATGGTTGAAAACTTATCGGCGAACTCAGTAAAGTCCACATCGAAAGAAGCCGCGGTATAG
>BPTQ01000007.1:307848037-307894802 GCA_019973895.1 Chrysanthemum seticuspe | reverse complement strand
TATGGAGTTGGAACTGGATAATGCTTACTATACTATACATTACTCAATACTACATTACTATACGTACGTAAAGCATACAATAAATATGGTAAACTCTCAAAACTTTTATTATGAATAGCAGCTTTATCATTACATCATAACTCATTACATATCATATCATTCGTAATAGGTCAAGGTTGAGGTATCACGCTATACCTCAGTGTACTCACTCTTGTCATCATACCAGTTTATCAAGTGAGTTTTCATAGCCCCGATTTATTCAAGTTTTACTTATTTCAAACCTACGGGGGAGAATACATTGCACAACATTTTTATTACGATACCAAGTATGTTAAATTCATTTACATTGCTTAAGTTACCGCGTTGCCAGTTAAATGTCCCCATTTCATATGCATGAGCCGTTAATTTCCTAGAAGCGTGTGTGAGTGGATAGATCTATCGAGGGTGACACCTCCATCCGGGTTGGTGAATCCCAACTAGTCATACGGATGCATTTCATTCATAAACATTATTAGAGTTGTTTGGCAAGACACTCTGTTGGGGCGAACATCAGTCGGAGCTTCGGTATCATGCGCTTAAGCAATTGTAACATTTTTATGTGACATGATTGTCATACCAGTAACATTTTTATGTGACATGATTGTCATACCTGTAACATTTTTATGTGACATGATTGTCATACCTGATCTATACTTGCGTAGTCGTATAAAACATTTACCAAACCTATGATTTCTCACCAACATTATTGTTGACCGTTTTAGCAATGTATTTTCAGGTAACTAAGGCATACTCATCATGGCATGGTTAAGGAACCCCTCTTGAGTCGCGGCGTCGACTTACATCATTGTACATTATGGCACTTTCTTTCAAAACCATCGTTTGGACTTGTAATATATTTATATTCCCGCAAACTTTATAAACTTTTGGGACCTATACTTTGTAAACTCTGATTGTTTTATTAAATCAAACGATGTTCTTTTCAAACGACACTTTAGGTCGTTCAATATAACTGTGATTGTGATGCTATGACAGTCAATCCCCAGGAATTCCATTCCGCTGCAAAACATGAAATTTGTGGGTGTGACAAATGCAAATGGATATAATTCCAAATGCATAAAATTGCATACTTTTCAAAGCATGAGAACTACAGTTAGACACACACACACACATATGTTTTTAGAGTACATAACTTGTCCATAGGAAATAAACTAGATGAAACATTGTCTATATAATTAGCATAACAGAATTGACCTATGGTGAGGCCATCATTCTTTCCAGTGCAGCCTGCTGCCTAGTCATTCTTCGTGTAGCAGGCTGGGTTGAAGCAGAAACTGCTTGAACATCACTTGACTGCAGCTGAGAATCAGACTGGGATTGATCATGTTGCTGGGATTGACACTGGGATTGCTCATGCATGCTGGGATCGGCAATTTCTTCATCTTGATGTTGCTGGGATTGTGACAAGGATGCATCATGTATGATGGGATCTTCAGTTGCTGGATCTTGATTTTCAGATTGAACACCACTTCCTTGAACTGCACTAACTTGACTTTCAACAACACCTGTACCTTCAGCTTCTTTATCTGCTGCTACTTTTTTTACCTTTAGGATGTGTCTTTTTTGCTGCAGCTTTAGTAGGCACCTGTTTGACATTTCCCTTATTGGCAGTTCGACTACTTTCAGCTCCACCATACCCTAGGCATGTTTTCCGGTTGTGTCCAGCAATGCCACAAATACTACACTTAACACTCTTCCAAGCTCTTGACAGCTTACCATCCTTCACAATCTCTTCACTTTCAGGAGCTATCCTAACTCTTTTTCTACCTCTTGAGCTAGGCGGGTTTGTTTCGGATTTCGGTGGAACAATTGTTGTTGGCACAGTTGATTTTTCCCAATGTTCGCTGCTAGTTATAGGCTGGACATGGTGATGGTAGGTTGCCTCCCAAGTGAGTAGATAGTAACAAGGATTAGCCCATGTTTCTACAGCTCCTACTTGTTGCCCATTTAAAGCCATATTCCAATTGGTAGCAAAAACATGTTTACATGGTAAACCTGTTATCTCCCATCTTCTGCAAGTACAAGACTTGTGTACAACATTAACTACACATTGGTCACCCCATGGTTCACTAACCTGAAACTTAGTTCCCCCATTCCATAAAACATTATACTTAACAACCTCTTTCTTAATACCCTTTAGCATGTGTTGTGCAGTTGGTGTTAGTGGCCCATCACTCTTCTCAATCACCATAAGAACATGCATTATCCTCTTCATACAGTATTCCCTGATGTATTCTAAGGCTGTAATAATTGGTTTGTTTAAACCTTCAGTTATTTTGTCATGAAACACTTGACACATGTTATTAAGTAACACATAAGAAGTAGCTCTCCCTAAAGATAATCAGTAATAAACATGTATTAATTATAACTGTTTATACTGCATTAACAAATAAAAATTAACTGAAACAGATAAATCACTTACATGAAGAATGTGACCTTGACCAATGGATCGGTGGTATCTTACTTAACCAATCATGGGCTGGTTGATTAAGTTTCTTGAAATCAGCTATAGCTTTCTGAAACTGTACAACAGTTGAGGCTGTTGCACATTTCCACATATGCTCTTTGTAGGCCCTACCTTTCCAATGCAGTTTCATTTTCTCATGAATGATTCTAATACAGAATCTGTATTCTGCATTTGGAAAAACTTCTCCTAAAGCTCTACTTATATCCTGCACAAAATAAAATATGTTTACTGTCTGTTTCAAAACAGAGAGACTTAAATTCATGAACAGATTAAGGGAGTACCTTTTCCATGTCAGTAATAAAAGTTATGCTTGAGATTGGCTCAAGTGTTATATCATCGGATAAACGATGAAGAAACCAAGTCCATGATCCTATGTTTTCTGATTCAACAAAAGCATAAGCTAAAGGGTATATACCATTGTTGCTATCAATTCCCACAGTTGTCATCAGTTGACCATTCAAAGGACCACGAATTGGAAAAGCACCCAGCCCAACAACGATCTCCCACACGCTTTAAATCATTCCTTCAGTGCACCTAAACAAACATACACTCTCTTGAATTCTCTGGTTGGAAGAGCCTCATCTGGAGGTCGTTCCACATTCATCACAACTGTTGTATTAGGGTTTGTCTTCTGCAACTCTTGAAAATAATCTCTCAACATGGTAAATTGTAGCTTGATTTGACCCTTGATGGCTGTTATTGCTAGATTCACCAATATCATTGACATCCATAGGCACTTGTGTAAGTTGGATAAAAGGATCTAGGGCGGTTCATTATCAAGATCATCTAACACCAATCGTCTACAACAAGATTGAATAGCCGCAATAGCAACTTTTCTCCTATCTTCATCCATCTCCCAAAACACAGTCTTAATTGATTGTGGGCACATTTCAGAAAGTTCTAATATTGTCTTCCCTATTTCCACATAGACATCTATCAGCTTATGCTCTATGACAACATCTTTCAACAACTCAACATTAGCAGCTTCACGCAAAGTAAACAAACCGTCGTCCAATGTATAACCAGGCTTAAGAAAGTAGAAATAATTGGTTTGTCCAATCTCATAACCGATTTGGGTCATGAGAGCATCCATTTCATCAACGGATACCTCTTTTATTTCCACATGATCAACAAGGCATTTCTTGCCTCCTTGATATATTCTACCTGGAAAGTATTTGAATGTACCTTCATAATGGAACATCATGCTAAAGGATCCTGGTTCACCCGCTGTATAAAAATGTACAAAAACAATGATAAGCTAAAGTTACCTAAAAGGGTAATAACTTAAACAGTCATACTAACATATGATTGTAATAGGCTTTAACCAAAAAGACTTACAATATCTCCTGATTGCAGCTTTTTCCTCAATTTCATGATCATCAAAGAAAGGATATTCTCTTATTCGCCTAGAGTAAATCCAAGGTGGTGTTTGTTATTTTCTTACTTAGATTATTTGATTTGATGATTGACATTGCATTAGGGTTTTCTGGGTAGGCTTCCAAAACAAGTTTGGGGATGAGCAATCAGTACACAGCTTTGTTATATTCTACATAATGGCGGGAAATTGGACAAGACATTTGCTATAGTACATCAAGTAAAATGACTTTTCTACCCTCAACAGTAACATGATAACGGGGTTTTCTGGAGTATAACGGAACGTTGACATCGGCGTTATTGGTCAAGGGACGAGTTTGGCATATAAAGCCCATATTTTGGACCTCTTGCGATGATAATGCCCAGGTTTGTCCCAACGCGAAGCGCAGTGACAAGTTTAGGGACCAACCGTGTATTTTAGTCTTATTTTTAAGTTTCGAGTTTTTTTTTATCATCTTTACTTCTGCAAGGTTTAGGTTTGAATTTTAAGTTTAATTAGCTTTCTTTCTAAGCAAATTAATTAGTTTAAATAATTTCATTTGTTTAGGATTTAAGAGAAGTTGATGTTTTTATATTAATAATAAAACTTTGCTTTTATTGAATTCCTTACTGGAATTTCGATCCAATTTTTTTTAACTCGTATGTTGTTCAGCCTTTACGATCCACATTAATATGATTGTATTGTTTATTCAAAAATTCAATTTGTAACTTGACTCAATTTATTAAAACACTATTAGAAAGTTTGAGTATGCAGGATATATTTTTCTGTGAAATACAAATCTAACTATTGAACTCATACCATATTTGAATATTGTCCCAACGCAACACGTAGGCAACAATCAACATAATCCTAGTTTTGTTCGATTAAGGAGTTTCCAAATACTATATTTATAACCTTTTAGATATAATGACAAGTTACCTTCAAGTTGACCTACTGATCAAACACCTTAATGTTTTACAAAGTTTGAACTTTATTGGATGGACAGAGCGAGGGTGCTCAAGAAAAATGTTAGAAACGGTCACGAGGTTAAAATGTGTACTTCTTATTGTAGACGACTAGGTTAATTAGTTGACACAAGCCTGATTGCGAGATCAAGATATATTGGATTTTTGAGTTATAATAGCGTTGCTTGTTTCCAAAGCTACTTGTCTATTCACACAATCTCATTCATTGAATCAATAGAACTCTTTTACTATTTTACACACTTGAGTCGTAAAACTTGTTTTCTCAAATAACATGAATGAAAAGACCTTAACCGTTTAGGGACGGGAATGAGCCAAAATTTTGCGAGCCTTGTTGAAAACTAAAACAAGAACGAGAGAAAGTTGACCTTGAAAAATAAAGTGCTTGCTATTTCTTAACCCAATTCTTTTTCTTGTAAACGTATTTGCGTTCTGACTAAAGTCGATGAAATTATCAGTGAATGATTTAAAGTTATTGTGCAAGGAAAAGTGCATTGGATTCGTGCAAAAGAAATGGATGCTTGGACTCCATTTTTTCGTGAAGGTTCAACTACCTCGTCTACTGATGAAAATTTGGATGGAGAAGAAGAGAGGTCAACTAAAAACGACGTTGACAGTAATGTAGATAGGGTTTCAGAATCCAGTTGCATGCATGAATATGATCTCCTCTATAATAACAGGAATGCTAAAAAGGTGTCAAGTGAGGATCCTCTTCATTCAGAAGACCCTTTTGGTGTATACCAGATTTTAAAAAGAAACAAAGATAGTGGAGAAAATTAAAAAGAAGAAGACTTGACACACCCACCAGGCTTTACACCAAATAGGAATAATGTAGAAGAGCAACATGAAAATGATGGGGAAGGCTTTACACCAAACAGGAATAATGTAGAAGAGCAACATGAATATGATTGGGAACTAAATGTGGAAGAGGCAAACGACAGAGTTAAAACTCTTTCGAACAAACTTAATAAGTCAATTTCAAAGGATAGTGTTTCATCGATTGGTAACAAAGGCTCGCAAGTGATAAAAGCTGGAGGTTCTTTTTTGGAGGTAATGGACGAACTAGTTAAAGTCGGACAAACTATGGGCTATAATATGGAAGGGTGTATGAATAACATTGAAGCCATTATTGGCTTACAGGGAGAATGTAATGGTTTTAAATGAATTTCATGTCATTGAACATTCAAGGTGTTGGTCATAAGGCCAAAAAAGGATGGATTAAGGAGTTATGTATGAAACATAGAGTCAATTTTGTAGCTCTTCAAGAAACTAAATCGGAATGTATGGAGTTATTTTCTATTAAGGCGTTGTGGGGTAATTACTCTTTTGAGTATGCTTTTAGTCCGTCAGTTGGTAACTCGGGAGGTATTTTATGCGTTTGGGATTCAAACTTATTTGCCAAAGATCATGTTTCTTCTTCTGACTATTTTGTAGCTGTTATGGGTACTTGGATTCCAACCAATACTAAACTCCTCATCATTTCCGTTTACGCTCCTCAAGAGTTAACAGAAAAGAAAGAGTTATGGGATTATCTTCGTCTTTTAATTGATAGATGGGCTGGTGAATATGTGATCATGGGTGATTTCAACGAAGTTCGCTAGGAACATGAAAGATTTGGCACTTTATTCAATGAACAAAGAGCGAACGCTTTCAATAATTTTATTTCTATGGCAAGTCTGATGGATCTCCCGCTTGAAGGATACGCTTTTACATGGGCTCACAAATCGGCTAATAAGATGAGTAAACTGGACCGTTTTCTTATTTCGAAAGGTTTATTAAATTTGTTTCCATCTCTATCTGCTTTATGTCTTGATAGACATCTTTCTGATCATCGTCCTATTCTTATGCGTGAATTGAATATTGATTATGGTCCAACTCCGTTTAGAATCTTTCACTCTTGGTTTGCTATGGAAGGTTTCGATAAATTAGTAGAGGACACATGGTTGAATATTAACATAGAAGAGTCAAATGGCATGATTAAATTGAAGAGAAAACTTCAAGTTCTTAAAGCCGCAATCAAGCAATGGTCTAAAAATGCTAAGAGCAGCTCTTTTAAGGCGAAAACTATTATTCAAAAAAAGCTCTCGGATTTAGACAAGCTTCTCGACCAAGGAGGGAGTAAGGAATAAAATTTAAATTCTAGATCCATTTTATTGAAAGACCTTAATGACATCAATGTTGTTGATTCGATGGAAATGGCTCAAAAAGCAAAAATTCGTTGGGCTATTGAAGGGGGATGAGAATTCTAAGTACTTCCATAGTATACTTAATCATAAACGATCTCAAATTGCTATTCGTGGGATTCTCGTTGATGGTGATTGGCTAGTCAATCCAAGTTTGGAGAAAAATGAATTTCTTAATCATTTTTCTCATAGATTCTCAAAACCTGACTCTGTTAGGATCTGCCCTGCTAATCAGTACCCTAATCATTTGTCTTTGGAGCAAACAGACGAGTTGGAATGTAATGTTTCTCAAGATGAGATCAAACGTGCGGTATGGGATTGTGGTACGAACAAAACACCTGGTCCTGATGGTTTTACCTTTGAATTCTTTCGTCGATACTGGAAGTTCCTTGAAGTTGACATTATAGCTGCTGTAAATGAATTATTCTCTTCAGGTGTGTTCCCACGCGGTTGTAATTCCTCTTTTATTACTTTAATCCCGAAGATTCAAGATGCTAAAGTTGTAAAAGACTTTCGCCCCATAAGTTTAATAGGAAGTCTTTATAAAATCATTGCTAAGATTTTGGCTAACAGATTAAGTTTTGTTATTCCGGATCTTATTAGTGATGTTCAATCGGCCGTCATAACAAATCGTCAAATTCTTGATGGGCCGTTCATTCTTAATGAGCTTCTCTCGTGGTGTAATCATAAGAAATTGAAAGCTTTGTTTTCAAGGTTGATTTTGAAAAGGCTTTTGACTCGGTTAGATGGGATTACTTAGAAGATGTTCTAAAGATGTTTGGTTTTGGCAACAAATGGTGTGGTTGGATTAACGGCTGCCTCAAGTCTGCCATGGGTTCGGTTCTTGTTAATGGAAGCCCGACCTCAGAGTTTCAATTTCACAAAGGTCTAAAGCAAGGAGACCCTCTCTCCCCTTTCTTATTCATTTTGATCATGGAAAGTCTTCACCTTTATTTTAAGAATGTTATGGATGCTGGTCTCTTCTCGGGTATTTCCATTAATAACTCTTTGATGATCTACAATTTATTCTATGCGGATGATGCTGTTTTTGTTATAAAATGGGATATGTCGAATATCAATTCTATTGTTAATGTCTTGAAGTGCTTTCATATGGCTTCCGGCCTTAAAATAAATCTTCACAAAAGCAAGATTATGGGGATAGGTGTTCGTAGAGAAGAGGCTGAGTTAGCAGCTAGAGTTGTGGAATGCTCGACATTTTCTACTCCTTTCACTCACCTTGGAGTTAAAGTTGGTGGGGTTATGTCTAGAATTAATTCGTGGGATGAAGTCATATCTAAGGTGTCTTCTCGGTTATCCAAGTGGAAGCTTAAGACTCTTTCTATAGGTGGTCGTCTCACTTTAATTAAATTTGTCTTAAGTTCTATTCCATTATACCATATGTCTATTTTCAAAGTTCCTATGGGAGTCCTTAATAGCATGGAAGCGATTCGAAGGAATTTTTTTAATGGGTTCGATGGTTTGGATAGGAAAATGGCAATGATTAGTTGGAATAAAGTTTTAGCTTCTAAAAAGTATGGCGACCTTGGTGTTTCTAGTCTCTTTGCTTTCAACCGTGCTCTCCTTTTCAAATGGATATGGCGTTTTTTAACGCAAGATTCTTCTCTATGGGCTAGATTTATTAAAGCTATCTATGGTGATAAGGGCGCGATCGACTCTTTTGGTTCTATCTCCAGGCGTTCACCTTGGCTTGACATCATTCGGGAATCTTCATCTCTCGCAAACAAAGGTATGGATCTTTTGGCTCTTGTTCGTAAAAAAGTTGGTAATGGGGAAGACTCTTTATTTTGGGAAGATATTTGGTTAGGCGAGACGGCTTTGAAACATCAATTTCCAAGACTATTCGCGTTGGAATCTTCAAAACATATTACTATTGCAGATAAGTTGAATAGTGTTTCTTTGGTTACCTCTTTTCGTCGTGCTCCTAGAGGTGGCATTGAGGAAGATCAACGGTATCTCCTTCATTCTAAACTCGATGGTATAATTTTACCTCCAATGTTAGACCGTTGGGTTTGGTCTCATGAGGCCTCGGGTGAGTTTTCGGTGAAATCGATTCGTAACTTTATTGATGATTCCCTTTTGCCAAAAGAGAATGTTCCTACTAGATGGGTAAACTTTATTCATATTAAGGTCAATGTCTTTGCTTGGAGATCTTGTTTGGACAACCTTCCTACCCAATTGAACTTATCTCTTAGAGGAGTGGATATTCCTTCCATCCTTTGCCCTTTATGTAACATCTCGGTGGAATCTATTTCTCATCTCTTTTTTTCTTGCTCTTTGGCTCGGCAGCTAAGAAGAAAGATGTTAAGTTGGTGGGAGCTAGAGGACATCGCAATTGACTCATATGAAGAATGGTTGTCGTGGTTCAATAATATTAGGTTCTCCAAGGATATTAAGGTGATTTTTGAAGGTGTTAATTATGTGATGTGGTGGTTAGTTTGGAGGTTCAGGAATCTTCTTTTTTTTTGTGAGTCTCAACCTCGTAGAGATATCCTCTTTGATGATTTAGTTCATTTGTCTTTCATTTGGTGTCATAGTCGATGTAAAACTAAATTCAACTTGGTTATTTGGATGAAAAATCCTAGTACCATTAGTTTGTAATTTTTTTAGCTTCTTGCTAGTGTTAATAAAATTGCTGTTAAAAAAAAATGTATTTGGTCACATTTTAGAACATCCACACCTATGCTATAAAGGGCACACGTGACTATTTTATATGTCTCTAATTATAAAAATTGTAACTGTGATCACATCAACGTGTTAAGTATGCCTAATTAAGAATAAGCTTGGAGCATATAAATAATAAACTCACTTGATCAAACTTACGTTAAATGATGTTATTATATTTAAAATAAGAAGCGGTAAAAATATGGGATATCTTAATGGGCCGGTTTGACTTGTAGTGTTTAACAATGCTACATGGCTACACGCATTTGTTGAAGAATTGTACAGGTTTTAATACTCCTATTACGTTAAATTCACCTAACTGTTTTGAAAATTAATTATATATAGTGTAATATTAAACAATGTTCTAACTTAACTATATTTGTTTGAAATGTGTATGCATGTATATGTGTATACTTAGAAAACTTGCATTCCAGTTATATTTTTTGAGTTTGATAGTATACACCTCTATATGAGCTTTGAACGATATATCGAGCATATCGGACACTTAAGTGATACAAATTGCAATAAGAATGTTTTAATCCACAAGTTGCACTAATGATGCATTTTAGATTGGGTGCAAGACATTGCTTGGAAGGAAAGGAAGAAGGCTAATTAGTAATTAATCAAAAAAGATAAGAAAAGAAGATAATGTGGAGTATTTCTTGTGTTAAAAAATCAAGTAGTTATATTTCGGTTTAATCGCTTCTGCTTTTCCATTTTCTCGCATTTAATTTAATGAGGGTAATACAATAAAGAAAGATTTAGTAAATGATTCATAGGATGAGAACAAAGCCCATGTGAGCATCCTTGATCTTTGTTTTGTATGGGTAGTTTTGGTTACATAGTTTCACAAACTTGCAACTTACAAGTCAAATTGGTGGACTCTTCTTAGTGTACCTCCATGCTTCATCCAAAAATCTCCCATGTTGTGTCACTAACTATACATGTTTATAGACAAAAACAAGAAAATTTTAGTGTCATGTTCTTGGGTTCAAGCCCTTGATTTGTCCCTTTTTCTGTCGTATTAGATTTAACAGAAGATCTTGAGACAAAACTATTACTAGTAGTTGCCAATGCTGACCGTCACGCCCAATGCTTTGTATCATCTTCCTTACTTATATTCGGACGTGTTTTAGGGTAACTTCAGTACTTAAAGTTTGTTTAATGAATACATTGTGACAAATTTGAATTTGCTAAAGGATGGAATCTAATTAAAGGGGCATTTCAAGGTTGGGGTGGTAAAAATTCTAAGTGAGGTACAAATCATGACAAGGCCCTTGGTTTGTGGGATATTACAAATGAAAAGGGACCCCTTTATAATTATATCAATGCAAATTGATACATGCACATGCACCCTACATTAACAAATTCTGATTAGTCAATGGAAAGGGAAGGAAATAAGGAAAAAGAGAGGAAAAAGCTTTGCTATTTGGCTTATTATCTACCAAAACATCATTAATTAGCAGTGTGACCATGGGCATGTTTGTTTTTAGCTCAAGGGCTTTAGGCGCGGTGCCGGTGACTTATTCGTTCAGTCATTTCAGCATCTCGCTCAAATCTGGCATCGACCAAAGATCTACATGATGCTTATTTGGATGTCATAAACCAAGAAATAATGGACAAGATACATGTCTTAAAAAAGAATTTGTCATAAAGTTTGTGAAGCATGCTCTTTATTTTAATTAGTAGTATTCCATTAGATGTGGTGTGAACAAGGGTAGCACACCTTTGATGTATCATTTGGGAAATCTCTAAGCAAGAGCTAGATGCTGCTAAAGATAAGAGAGACAATGGGATCAATTATTGACAGCAAGTCAAGGTTCATAGATTAACTAGTCTTATTTAATTTAATCAGCCGCCCGGCTTATCTAGAAATATGCCATCCTTAAATTATGGAAAAAAACATGTTGTGCTTCCAAGAAATAAATATGATGATGGTTTCAACATATAGGTTAAGGAGGTCTTTGCTGAGTGCTTAATACAATGCATTTAAATTACCACCTCTTTTTTTATTAGTAGCAGATAATTAAGATAAATACAATCTATTAATCCATTTTTTGATAAATATATACCAAGATTTATACATAGACTCGTAACTTTGTTATATATATTTGGTAGCATCCTATTTATGATTTAACTTAAAAATAAATCCACAGAAGGCGAGTGCAAAATTACTTGATCGAGTCCCCTAGTCATGAAAGGCGCTTTAGTCTTCAGGGATTCAAAATTGCAGCACCAGAAGCAGCTTAGCTGCATAATAGTACATGTAGTTACTACTCGACTTATCACACTTTGATATCTATCGCCTTTGAAATAGATTTCGGTCTTTTAGCCTTACCTCTCCTCCTCACCGTTCAACCTTCACATTTTTCTTCAGCCTTTTCCACCTACGCTGATTTCCTCAGCCTCTGGACCAGCAACAACAGGTGCCTTAGCTTGCATTTTATCTTTTGCTTTTTTCTCACTATCCGTTACAAAATTCATTGTTGCAATGTTTAATTCAAAAGTTTTATATGCATAAAGTGCTAAATAACTTTGGAATTACTCATCTGGTGACCTGATGAACCAGTAAAAGTGTTGCTCCTGATCACTTAAACGGGATACAAATCAAACTTCTGATAAATTTTGGGACACAAAACATGCCACATCATATGTAAAATGTCACAGTAGCCTTTTTACCTGTTAAACATGGATATGTTTTTACAATTACATGTTCATAAATTCAAATGGTGCGTCTTATATCTTTGTGACCTTGCTAAAACTAAATAGTTGAAAACTTGAAATGTCCTGTTTCTTCTATACTCGTTTTTTGAGAAGCTATGCGACTTTTCGGATCTTCTTACTTGTCATCTCTATGCAGATAAACTACATTTTATGCAAATGCAATATAAACCATCACATCTGGCAAATTTGCAAAACTTTAGTCAAACACCAGCTCTTTTTTTTTTTATCTTGTTTGATAACAAATCTTTTCACATTTTACTCTAAATCATAAGCTCAAGACAAATGCAAAGATTCCATAAAGTTGTTGGTGGTAATTCGCCCAGAACAGGGAAAGATAATCAGTAGCAATAGCAATACCACTAGGTGGTTACCGGATATCACTTGCAATCGTGTAATCACTTTTCAAAGTAAACTATTCGACCCTAATGCCTGGGTATCACGAATATCTACTCGGGATAAGACCAAATGTATGTTATTGAATTAGCCACAAATCAATAACCCTTTGCTTTCAAGTGTTTAAGCTTTCAGTTTGTTTCTGCTGGTTGTATCTCTTTCTCGTATATTCATGCTGATGAATACCACCTCTATTTATAGTAGAGAATACTCACTCCTAATCAATGGACATTATGAATGATTAACGGCCAATTAATCACCCATCATAAGCCTCCATTATCATAGGAATAGTGGTTACATGACCAATTTAAACATGGTCATAAAGCAGTCATAACAGCCACTTGAATTAGTCAAAGCTGTTACAAATTAAACACCGCAACACTACCAGTAGGAACCATTACACTAGCAGCGGGAACCATAACACTACCAGTAGGAACCGTCAGTTACTACACTACCAGTAGTAACCAATACACTAGCAGCAGAAACCATAACACTACCATCAAGAACCATCAGTTACTACATTATCAATATTAACCAATACTACCAGTACAAACCACTATTGAGTCAGGGTGTTCAGTGACCTCATGGGTGTACACTCCGTACCTCCTTACCCAAAACCATGTGTGAAATAATCCCACAAGTGCACTAAATTTTCCAACAAAAGTTTGTATCAGAATGGATAAAAATTACTATGCTTCAAACTGAATGAGCAGATTTATGTTGTATACTTGTATTTCAAAAATCAAGTAAATCCAAAATGGGTCAAAGCGGTTAACGCAGCCCCCCTGTGAAGGTCGTCTAAGTGCTTATGAAGTTATAGAATCGTTTTGTTCAAAAACTGGATTATCATTGTGATATGACTTTTTGATTATTCACTATTTTCAAATTTAAATAAGAATGTCAAATTTTAACCAAACAAGATACCGAACATGTTCTGACAATATTACATTCAAAATTATATACACCATGAAAATGTGTTCTGCGGTGTTTCTGAAGGTACACCTTCCCACCAAATGTTATCTTCATATTTGTTTGTGGTGTGCAACAATGAACTAATAACATGAAAAATAAATTTATGGCGAACAATGTGCATACTTATTATGTACGTTACCAAATGATTCCGAAGGTAAACAATAGACAAGAAGGATAACATCTCCCAAGTTTTTCTTTCTACTAAAATTTATCTACAATACACTTTGATCAAGGATCAGCAAACTCAAAATTTCTGTCTCTATACACCTTCCTATGCGTAACACGAAAATGCCTATGCAGAATCATAGATATATGCTTCTTACGCTTTATATTGAAAATGAGAATTAAACCATCTCCAAAAGCTTGATATTTCCCAAGGAATTTGCAGCAACCAAAGTGGATGACTGACTACGCCAACAGACAGATGAGATGAATTGCTCAGAGTCATCCACTTCATCACCTGATATTGGATCTGTGGTGTTGAATTTATACGACAATGCAGGCATAGGGAGCGCTTTGTGATATACATAAACCTGAGATATGTTTAGAACAAGAATTAATAGACTTCGTTGCTTTAACTATGAGTGGCATTTAAGAAGAGGACGGAGTTCAAAGTGTACAAACGAGACACACAATTGAGAATTGCGATTATTAGAAACTTCAGTCATCCCCGCAAAAACAAAATGAAATAGTTGAGTCTTTATCTGATATCCAAGATCCCGTAAACAAAGAACAAAAGGAAACAACTTTGTGGGGCATCCCAAATGGGAAATTGCTGCATTCTTAATGGGGAAACAAAGTTTATGACAATTGTAGCAATATATTATTGACGTCAAGCACTAGTCTGTTACCAGTTGACAATTCTTAAGACAACATTGGTGGATAATAAGGCATAAATGAACATTAATCAATGTAATCCTTTATCAAGTAGCAATGAACAACTAAGGATGGTTAACAGAAGTACCTCGTTTGTTTCTGAACCAGTAGCAATGTAACCATCAGAGACAGATAAACCAACAAAGTTCTGACATAAATAAACAAAGATTCACATGTGAGTCACCTGAAGGCCTAAAAAGTAAAAATGTACATTTCCAACAATCTAAATTAGATAACTCGCAGAAATAAACAAGAATACCTTTAGATTCATGTGGCCCGTGAATGTCTGAATCGGACAGTCAATAACTTGTGATGTGGACTCTGACAGATCCCAAAGCTTAAGCGTGTTATCCGTAGATGATGATACAAGAGTTGATGAATCCACAAACTTGACATAGCTAACGGTTTTGTTGTGACCAACTAATGTAAAAAGTGGCATGTTCGGGCTGCGAAGATCATAATAATAAATTCTATGATCAGCTGAACCAAATGCCAACATATTGCCAGAATTAGACGGGAACTGAACACAGCAGACATTGGCCTTTGTTTTAATGGTACCGACGCTCACTCCCTGCAGTAGCAGCCCATGTAAGGAAACAACTTATTATACATCCACATAAATGTCTATAAATTACTTATAAGTAGATAACAGCAGTACGTTTAGTTTTCAAAGCTGACATCCACCAAGTTGAAGAGTATAATTGCCTGATTTGTATTCCAGAGCTTAACAGAACCGTCATCACTCCCGCTCGCCAGTAATGTTGGATTCGCCGATGAGAAGTCCACAGACCACACACGTCTCTCGTGTTCCTTCAGTTCCATATGTACTTGATTCCGTGTGACGTCCCATATCTGAATCATAATCAACAGAATTTCACTACCTAAGACTTCTAAAAGTATAAAAAGATTAAGAAAAACTTTTTATATAATATATACCTGTACTACACCTTCGAAATTGCTTGAAGCAATTTGGCTTTTAATGTAGTTATTCCAACAAATACTGCTAAGTTTTGATCTACTCGACATTTCAACAACAGGGTAGTGAATGTCATGATTCTCGTTCAAGATTGAATTGTATTCAAAAACTTTAATTTTTTTATTAACACCGCCTGTTGCAAAAAATTCTCCATCTCGATCAAACCCCAGAGAGCAAACAAGATTGGAAGAATTCAAAAGATCCCCTTGCTTTAAGTCTGCTTTTACGTTTAACCTCTTAAACGACATATATTTGGATAATCCCTCTAAAAATGAGCTGATCCATTCACTTTGTCTACCTTCAGCAAGCCGCTCTCTTGGTAGGAAGTTATTAGCAGAACTTCTTTCTGTAAGAACAATAGATCCTTTACCATCACTACTCATTGGTGCGTTTTTAGGCAATGGCTTTGCTGCTGCAATTTGTTTGAAGGCCCTGCGCCTATTCATAAAGTAGGCTGATTCTAGTTTCTTGAAGTTCTTCATCAGTCGAGAACTTCTAGAAAAAGAATTTTCTGTACCTCCCGTGTCTAATGTTTGATGCTCGTCGTGAAGACAACTGGATGGCCGGGTTCGTTTTCTAGATCCGGAGCTTGAGGAATCGTCGTTTGTAGATGGTAATCTCGAAGGTAAATCTTGGAGGTTTGAACTTAGACCTCCTTTTCCGCGAATAGATGCTTGTAATTTAGTAACTTCCTGCAAATCGGAAGATAGAAATGACACAGTTCTGCGCAAGTTGTCAGCTGAATCTTGCTTCCGTTGTTGGAGCATTAGAAGAAACTCTAGTAACAACTCCTGCTCTTCGATTTTTTCTTTAAGCTCTATAGCCGCTTCTCGCTCTACTAAGTTATCTCGAGGTTCGTTAAGGAATTCACTTTGTAGCACTTCACTGAAATCAAATAAGAAAAATTTCACATAAGAATATGCAACCATATCTGAGTACTTGTATCAGTAAAAGTAGAGAACATTGACATTGGTTGTCTAAAACAATAAATGCATCAAAATGTTACATCTGAACTTTAGCTCACATTTTCATATCCTAATATACGTTTTTATACTTATCTGATTATGTGCCAGAAGACCACTTGATTACCTAGCTTCGGTTAATGCTAAATACACCACCATATTACGCACTGCAACAGTGATGTGGGATGAGAAGAAACATATCACTTCACTTATTTGTTAATAAAGTATTTTGAGTTGCAAGTTCTACTAATGTTTTAGCATTGATCAAAACCCTTGAAGCAATCTAACAATCAAAATGGCGCATCAGAACTCAGAGACTTGCCCAAAGCTCTAGCTATAAACTTGGTAACAAAAAACACCTAATATAGCAAGTCACATAAGTTGCAGAAACCAAACAAAATATACATTAACGCTATGTTCGCGAGTTTTTTCTTGGAAGGAATGGAAAGAAAATGAAAGGAAACTGAAAAACTGTGGTGTTCTCAAGTTTTTCTAAAACAGAAAAGAAAGAAAAGTGAAAGGAAATGCCAGGAAAGTTTTGAGATTTTTCCCCCTAAAAGTTTCCGCCCATATATGGGCAGATTTGGAAGGAAACTAATATACACCAAAACTATTTACTGTAAACTGACCAATAAGAAAAAAGGTGCAGGTGTGACTAACACGAGTTCGAAAATTGATGCTAAGATTACTGATTCATGTATTAACAAGACATATGCATGCCGAGATCTTTGGAAAACCGGTTGATGCTACTCCTCATGTTGGTTTGGTTGAGGATTTGAATCAGGTGGTTAGTGATGCGAGTGCTGTGAATTCAACGGGTTGAAAACCTGGCATCGCACACTGATTTGGGTGACGATTCAAATTAAGCAGGTATTGATGCGGGTCTACAGAATTTTGGAGCTTCTAAATCGTCTATGGGAGGACCTGTTGGTAACTCTATTGCTAGTACGGAATCGGAAACCGGTTAAAAACCACATGCTAGTGTCGAAGACCATGATGCTAGTGTGGTTGTAGAAGACACTATTGTTTCTGTTGGTGTCCTAATGGAGATGCGTCTACACACCCTTCTGTGGCGATTAGCGTATCTGCTAATACAAATGTAGACACTGTCTCGTATGCTACTAAGCTAAGTACCAAGTCTATCTCGGCAAAGGTTAATGTTGGATAAAAACCAACAAACCTTGTAAGCTAGCGCGAAATATTGACTCAAAGTAACCACACATGTGACCCCAAACGTTACATTCTATTAATTAACGAATGAGCAAGGAAGAATGTACAAACTAGCATCCTCCCTCACCTCCTTTTATAGAGATGATGGGTTACAATCCTTATGGAATTAGAATTTCATAGTATCTTTGCTTGCATTGCACACCAAATAATCCTAGTTTAAGTCTAACCCAAACTTTATTTAAGTACAATTAAATCCCTATAAATAGACTAATTACACTTTAGCCCACTAAGAATTGCTACTATAATATAACAATTTACACCTTAGTAGTGATTCTTGGTCTATACCGATACTCAACATCTTCATCCAATGTTGGAACCTTGAACCAGGGACCACCTTGTTAACCAAGCATTGTACCTTAGTAATTATCTAAGTTAGCTTCCTTAGACCACTTTCACCTTCTTCCTTTCAGCAGCGCATGACCCTCTGCACCCTCTTGACCAGGGACTTACCTTTGCACCAAGGTGTACCTGCTCATTTACCAAGCAATCCGTGTTTGTCTTTCCTTCAAGTTGTTAACCTCCAACTTTCTTGAAGCCACTGCAGCATCACTATTACTATCCTGAATTACCTCATCTTCACGATTTTCTTGAGCTCCCTAGTGTTCCACCTCAAACCAAACACGCTTTTGAACATGTACTCCATGGACACCTACTTTAACACTATGACCAAGTTGTTTGAACCCAACTTGTTTTGAACCTCCATATTTTTGTACACTATTCCCATCGAGCTTTTCGATGAGTAACCTAGTATTCATTCTAGCCATTCTTTAACCTTACTACAAACCTTGTCAAGTTGTTTTTTAACCAACCTTACCAACAAGTCTCACAATCTGTGTGCTAAACCCCGCTTTCTCGTAAAGATTGATCTACTAACCTTTAGAAAATCCTAAAGCTTAGATCTTTCCACCTCAAGTCTACAACCTTGATACACCTTGTAATCCAAGTAATCATTTTTCTTGAATCCCTAAGACAAAGCTAAACCTTACTTGTCTTCGAAGAACCACCAAGACTTGAAGTCCAAGAAACCCGCGGTCACCTTCAAACTTCAATAATTCAAGATTCTAACTAATCAACTAAACCTTGAAGCCTTTTTACCCTTCAACTCGATCACCTATAAAAGCTTAAAAACACCTTGAAGCTTAAAGATTCAACCTTGTACAAACCCTTTTAAGCTTGAACCTTGTTGTATTAAGCCTTTGCAATACCAACCTTGATAAACTCAAGACTCTTGCAAAAGACCAAACAATCGTAAGCCTTCAAACCCTTGATCAAAATCTACTTTGAATAGAACATGCAGATTCTAGACCACCGACTTCGACCACCGACTTCGACCACCTGTATCTCTCTCCACGAACCTCCGATCGTAGATCCCTCCGGTAAGATCCTAGATCTATGTGTCTTCGACCTACAATTCGAATTTCACAATGATCCAACAGTTAACGAACCGGCAACATCAAACCTACCACCGCTGAGCAAAAACCGACGAACCAAAAAGAGAAGAGACTACTTGTTAGGATTTGTACACCTTTGAGTCACCTAGCTTCAGGAAACCAATGTTACCTTGGCTCTGATACCACTTGTCGGATAAAAACCAACATACCTTGTAAGCTAACGCGGAATATTGACTCAAAGTAACTACACACGTGACCCCAAACGTTACATTGTATTAATTAACGCATAAGCAAGGAAGAATGTACAAACTAACATCCCCCCCAACTTCCTTTTCCAGAGATGAGGGGGGTACAATCCTTATTGAATTAGAATTCCATAGTATCTTTGCTTGCCTTGCATACCAAGCAATGCTAGTTTAAGTCTAACCCTAACTTAATTTAAGTACAATTTAATCCCTATAATTAGACTAATTACACTTTAGTGCACTAAGAATTGCTACTATAATATAACCGTTAATTTTCGCGTTCTTGAATCAAGTGTGCCTGTTGAGGCTGACTTTCACGTGGGGATTCCTATTGCTTCAGTTCAAGAGGCTAATAATAGATTGAAGAACTCGCTCTATGGGTATTTTATCGGTAAAAGATTAGCTTTCCCCGTCGTTGAATTGTTTGTTCGTAATAACTGGGGCAAATATGGGATCCAAAAAGTAACAATGAATGCCAAAGGGTTTTTCTTTTTTAAATTCTCGACACTCCAAGGTGCATTCGTGGTATCCCCATCTTTCTTGACAAGTGGTCGCCCTTTGTGAGCCCTAAAATAGAAGACATGTCAAAGGTTCCAGTTTGGGTGAAATTACATGATGTTCCTTTTGCTGCTTACACGTCGGATGGGTTAAGTATGATTGCTACGAAGATTGGTACGCCCATGATGTTAGATTCGTACACTACTGCCATGTGTTTGGACTCATAGGGGCGTGCTAGTTATGCTAGAGCTTTGATAGAAATTAACGTGAGTAATGAAATGCTAGATAGTTTGGTGGTGTCTGTATCTAAGCTAGAGGAAAGTGGACACACTAAAGAAACCATACGTATCGAGTACGAGTGGAAGCCCCCTCGATGTGGTACATGCTTGATCTATGGACACTCGAGTGATTCATGTTCTAAAGTTGTAAATGAGGTAAATGTGTCAAATCACAAAGTTGTTGATGATGGTTTTCGTGTAGTCAAGAATGGTGCTAAAGGAGGGAATTATAATTCTAGACCTTTTGTGGTTCCGAAATCTAAGTTTGTATATCGCCCTAAAGAAAAACCGGCTAAAGGAAAGATGGGGTCCTCGTCTAATGGGGGTACAAAAGGGAAATAGTTCGTAATAGCGTGAATATTTCTAATTCTTTTGATGCTTTAAATTACCTAGATGTAGACTCTAATTCCAAGGTGCATGAGGATTACATTCCTAAGGTAGACACTCAATCGGCTAATGTAAGTCTATTGAGCAATATCGGCTAATGTTAGTAAGTCTATTGAGATGACGATAGTGAAAATGATGTGAAGGATGTGTTTGATGAAACTGCATCTTTTATAGCGTCTAAACTACCTAAGGCTGCTACGAAGGGCTCAAATAAGAGTTTTATGAACGATGGAAAGATACATTGGAAGATGACATGTATGATTATGACAAGTATGAAGATTTTAATGAAAAAAAATATCAGATGGCTAATATTTGCAATGCTTTAGATATTAATCTTCGTGGTCAAATTAGATGATAGTTTACGTTTGGTTTCATTACTGAGTCAAATGTAATCTAGTGGTTAGTTGGTTTCTTCTTTTATAAAAGTATTAGTGTCTTGTTATATATGCTTTACCGCCTAAAAGTAGTAGTGGTTAGTTAGCTCATAGTCACATGGAACGGGGATCGCTCCGGTACGGGATCGCGGATCGGGATCGAGGTTCGCTAGGCACCTAAAATTCGGTTCGATGGGGGGTAGGCTCATTTCGGATCGCTTCGGTACGATGTACCAAATAAAGTGGTACGATGTACCCATGTAGCAATTAATATATTATTATTAATTTAAAATCCAAACATTCATAAAATAGTAGTCATAACTCATTTAAAAAAAACATATGAAAAAAGTGTTATCAAACACCATATCATAAGGAAATCAAAATATCTTCAAATTATATATTTTATAATAACTAAAATTGGAAATAAATATTTGAAATCTTGACAAATCATAAGGAAATCAAAATTAATGGAACAGAATCGTGAATCGAATGTAACTGGAACGCGAATCAGAAACATCTGGAACGTGAATTGCTCTGTCAAGATTCGGATATCAATTAAATTCTGGAACGCCATATTCACCGATCCAAGTCGCGATCCCAATCGATCCGGATCGATTTCGTACCACGTTTTGGATCGAACGAACTGGATCGCAATTCGTGGGGTACTGTAGCGAACTATGTGACTATGAGTTAGCTGGTTTCTTCTTTTCCAGAAGGATAAGGATCCTCTCATGTTCATTTGAACATGAGAGGTTATGTTGTGTTTCATGTGACTGTACATTTGAATTAAACTAAAATTAATGTTTTGTAATAATGACAATGTACAATCACATGAAACACAACATGACCTCTCATGTTCAAATGAACATGAATGTTCAAATGAACATGAGAGGATCTTTATCCGTTAGTAGTCTCTTAAGATGTGGGAGTCACTAACATCCTTTGTACTTAAACGTTTTTTGGAGTAATATATTCACCGGGTGTAAAAACCATTTGCCCAAAAAAAAATGACCAATATAACCCTCATTGTTTTATATCTCATGTGTTATACATTGTCTATGTATGTTTAGAAGGGCATAACTATAATTATGTCTTTTTTCTTTTCTTTTCCTTCCAACTCGAGAACACTAACTTTGTTAATTTTCAATTCATTTCCTTTCAACTCGAGAACATGAAATAAAAGAGCAACTTTCTTTTCTTTCCACTTCTTTTATTTACTTTTCTTTAACTATCATTTCTATTCCTACCGAAAAAGACTCGAGAACACAACGCTCTCATGTGCTTCAGGCATGTACATTGTAATCAACAACAACAACAACAATACCCAATCCCGCCGGAGCGAGGTAGGCATGTACATTGTAATAATATATCAATAACAAACAGAACCACAATGCCCCCAATTAAATATAAATCCAATGATTCCCGATGCTATGATTAATAAAAGTTCCATATTCACATGCCTCATTTCAAATTTTAGTACTATCCAGTTTGCATAGATAGTATAACGGGATGGTAAGCAAGTAACCATAAAAAATATCTTTAACAAAAACTCACTCCATTTTTGGCCTACTAGCAGGCTGTGGATGCAGTAACCACAAGCAAAATAAGGCTTCTTTAGGCCACTTTAATAGTAACTGAGGAGGAAACACACGATGTCTTAGGCTTGACATGGTTGCGTTCTTTTCCTCTGCTGAACTACTTGTGTAATATAACTGTAAATGGAAATAAAACGTTAAGTGGGTTAGAAGACCATGACTCCAAGAGACAAATAACTTAAAACATCAGGTGGTTATGTTACATATAATACAGAACAACGTAAAGCTTTAAGCATAAACACATACCTCAAAAAGAAGAACCCCAAGTCGATAAACATCAGAAGCACAAGAACTTGGAGCACCAGCAGCCTCCTCAGGACTCATGTACCAACCTGTTTCCATTTGCAATATTCTTTTCATTGGGAACCGGTTTTTCTTTTCTTCCGTTTGTTCAACATTACTGGCTCCCATATTCTCTGACCCCGATTGCAACCAACTGTTTTCTGATACTTTTCGCGGTATATTTCCCTGGTTATTCTCAGAATGATTTCGACCAGAAGAAGAACACATTCCCATATAATCAGCAGTCTGGTTATGCAACTCATACTCACACGAATCCTCACCTGAACCCGAATCAGAACACGACAAAGATTCTATAAATGATACACGATTAAACGAAGACATAACAAAGCACGACGGCCGAACATTATGTAAAACAATCCCTTGAGAATGAGCCAAATTCACAATTTCCACAATCTGCATAAATATATGCAAACAATCAAGCCCATTAACAACTCTTTCACTATTATCCAACCACTGCCTCAAACTAACATCCTTAACTTCAACCTGCCTAATAACGGCACCATCACCTTCTCTAAAGTACCCAAACTGACTCTCAGCGCGATTTGAGTTCCCCAAAACACCCTTTTCACCAGATAACCTAACAGTACTACTATCCGGTATTCGTGTTGGGTTCCTACTCGAAACAGCTGATGAATTCAACCCCCTAGAAGTACTACCAGACCTCTGCCAACCAGACTCAGATGAGTTCTCCATTAAAGATCACACCAAATACAAAGAATCCCACAACATTCATTCACTTCTACATAAGCCATCTTGAATCAAAAGACCATCTTACCCCTTAAATACTAATCACACCTTTTAGCCTGAAACTTTTCACATAAAGCAAGATTCAATCATCCCATAACATATACATCACATGCAAATGATGCAAATAAACTCTACCTACACAGTGATTCATATCATGTATAATCTTGAATCAAAATAGCAATTTTACCCTTTAACCACCAATCAAGCTTAAAACTTTATAACATATTAAATCAAGACTAGCACACAAGAAAATCAAGATTCAATAGCCCAGAAAAAAATCACATGCAAATAAACACTAAACTACATACACAACAATCATAATAAAATATATATACATATACATATATCATACCAGTAATCACTCTGAATGAAATATTCTTGTTATTTTTTTTCTTTTTTTTTCAGCTAGCTTGTTTCAACAAGAACCTCATAAATAAAATCTTTTTTCTTTAAGAACAGTAGCACCTTTTGTCTACAACCACAAAAAATATAAACCATTTATTTCTTGCCAAACATTTTTCAAAATACATAAAACAAATATTATTATTTTTATAGTATACAAGTATATATTTGGAAGAATGTACAAAAAAACCATATAATGTCTTTTATACTCATACATCAACTCTAATCCACTCATTTGTACTTGTTTTTTCAATGGACCTACGTGGCACATTTATATCCTCTATATATATGTTTTGACAAGTTTTATTAAAGTAAGGTTTATAACATGCCATGATCAGAAACTTTGATTGTGTGAGGGTCCACTTCATGTGATTTGGCTGAGATTAATGGATCATTAGTCCAATAACTTGGAACTGATTATATTAATGGTTTTAAACTTTTAATTGTGTAATTAGATGGCGTCAGCACCTTATTGGAATTTAATTAGGTTTGTTTATTGGATGATTAGTCAACTAAAA
This sequence comes from Chrysanthemum seticuspe, assembly GCA_019973895.1. NCBI lineage: Eukaryota > Viridiplantae > Streptophyta > Magnoliopsida > Asterales > Asteraceae > Chrysanthemum > Chrysanthemum seticuspe. The sequence goes on along the minus strand of BPTQ01000007.1, from coordinate 307,870,205 downwards.
TAATATTAATTATGTACTTGGATGATTTAGGAACACGGATTGCTAACAAGATTTGGTCGCACTTGTGAATACGGGTGGCTTGAATTAGACGGAGAGTACAATCTTTTTATTTGATTACGCCGCGATAGCTTAAAAAATGGTTTTTTTTTTAATGTTATTAAGGCTGTGTTTGGCTAAAGGTTTATGGGGCTTAAATCTTAAAATGTCTTTATAAATCTTGTTTGGCGTAAAGGCTTATAAAAGGGCTTTTGAAATTATAAGCCTAAGCCTCAGCCATAAGCGCCAACCTCAAAAATGAAGCTAAAATTTTATAAGCCTTAAATATAATCCTCTTTGATACCAAATTACTTAATTACTCACAAAAATATATAATATATACATATGTTAATTTAATTATATGTTCTTTTTAGTAATTTTACAATAATAAGCCCCAACTTAAACTAATTTGCTAAACAAGTTTATGAAAATAAAAATTCTAGTTTCGGCTTATAATAGCCCCAACTCCAACCCCTTGTGCCAAACATACCCTAAGAGGTGTTAAGAAACAGTCATTGTTAAAAGCGTTTGTTTTTTTGCTGATCATCAAGAGACGTAAGAGACATAAACATGTCATTAAACTAGATGAGGATAAAGTGTCTTAATACCTCTTAATATTTTATTCTTTTCTTACTTCTTTTATTTTTTTTTCTATTTTTTTTTATTATTATGATTTTTTATTTGGCATTTTCTTTGCATATATTTTTGTTTTATTAGGTTCAACTTTATCTTTCGTATTAAAAATAAGTTGTAACACTCCTAATTTCGTGAATGCAACGAAATACAAACTGGGTGTTACTTCATAGTATGACAGTTATAATAACAGAAAATGAACTCTAATTGAGTCGTTTTAAAACAGTTATCATTCGAATATCATAGTTTACAAAATAGAGAGGTCCCAGTGGTTTCACTATTACATAATACATAAGTTTTCGAATTATAATAAATTTTTTAGCCTTTGAGTATCTGCGCCCCTCCTTCCCATCCTTGTGCCTTATGAACCTGAGATAAACATACTTAAAACAGTCAACACAAAGGTTGAGTGAAATCCATAGGTTTATAATTAAAATGTTAAACACAATATTTTGTTGTTTAGTATATCGTAGGTTACGCTGTTATAGACCCATAGTTTGAAAACAAAACAATTATTATTATTGCACTAAGCCCGTAATTCGTCGTTATATCTAATTGTTAACATAACGGCTAACCTCATACCAACAGAAATTGACATAATCGTAATGGTTAACCTCGTACCAATAGAAATTGGCGTAATCGTTTTAATGGTCCCTATTAGGTAATATTTCGTTATACCTAGCGGGAGACCTTGTACCAATAGAAATTGGCATAATTTTTCTGGTTAATCTAATGGTTGATCTCGTACCAATAGAAATTGGCATAATCGTTCTGGTTAACCTAATGGTTTACCTCGTACCAATAGAAATTGACATAATCGTTCTGGTTAACCTAGTGATTGACCTCGTACCAATAGCAATTGGCATCATCTTTCTAATGGTGGCCCTAATAGGTAAAATTTCATTATACTTAACGGGAGACCTCGTGTTATCTATTGCAAATAAAATAATCGGATAGCGTATGGTTCAAATGTTTGTGTTCATGTAAAAATAGCATGTATAATAAAACGTTCAAATAAGCATATAGTTTCAAAGCATTTGTGTTCGTGTAAAAATAGCATGTAGCCACCCACAGGTTTGTAAAACAATTAAACAATAGAAAGTGAGGCTATGAACTCACCGTGAGTGGATGATATCAAATATATAACGAAATCGATGGATAAGTCAGGAACCTCTACGTACAACCTAAAAATATGATATCGTGTATTAGGTTTTGAAATAACAACGAGTCTATATAAGTTATTATATTGATCATGATGTTGTACATGGTAGTTTGTAGTGATAGTGTATGTCGTTTATAGAAACAATTTAGTTTATGAAATGTGTTTAGTTAAATATCGTACCACTGTTCGGGATATCATAATTCAGATGTCGTGTAGTAAACGTATGAGGAGCTAGGACACTTTAAAACGCAAATCCAACAACTCGTCAATACATTCACCCTTAAGAGGCTCATCACATGAAACTCCCTAGTAACGTAGTACTCAATATGTAAAACGTATATTTTGATGGTTTGATAATATGACATAAGTGTTAAAATGATCACATGGTTTATGAATTTAATTGGTTTATGTCTTGTCAACGGATTTTTAACAAGTTTTCTCATTTACACAAGTTATAAAAACTTCAGGAGTTTATAAGTTTATAAATTATGAATTTAGTCGAAACCGATTTTCATATATCTAGTTAATTATAAAAAACATTATTTCAATAGGTTAAATAAACTTATCTATAATAATCAGACACTCTTATTATCAGATTACCTATCTTCAGTTACAATTGTTATCAGAATAACTATGATAAGAAAAACGGAAGTTTGTTAACATCAGAATAGCTATCATTAGACACTGTTAATATCAGAATAAAAATGTTAAGGAAAACGGAAATATCTTAATATCATATTAGCAATCTTCAGTTACAATTAATATCAGAATAGCTATGTAAAGAGAAAAAAAAGAATTTTGTTAATATCAGATTAGCTATCTTCAGTTACAGTTATTATCAGAATAACTATGATAAGAAAAACGAGAGTTTGTTAATATCAGAATAAAAATGTCAAGGAAAACGGAAATATCTTAATATCATGTTAGCAATCTTCAGTTACAATTAATATCAGAATAACTATGTTAAGAAAGAAAAAAAAAATGTTAATATCATATTCGCTATCTTCAATTACAATTAATATCATAATAACTATGTTAACAAAAACGAAAATTTGTTAATATCATATTAGCTATCATCAGACAAATATCATATTATCTATCATAAAAGTTTAAAACTAATTCTTAAGTTCGAACTTAAGAAAATTACTTTCGTTTATTTCTGTAAATCTTAAACTTAATGAAATCATTGTTTTTAGATTTTTTTTAGTTTATGTTTTTGTATAATTTGTAACTCAGATCTATGCTGATATTATAAAATATAGGGTAATTACAAAAATGCCACCGCAAACTTTTTGAACGTAGATCAAATGGACGCTTGATCCTGCAGCTCATATTCATCCGTACCGTCCGTACTTAAAAGTGAAAACGCACCCGATCCCTTCCCTATATATGTGTATGTATAACTTTCAAATGCACTCTTAACCTATGAAATAATTTTAAAAGTTATTTTAAAATTTGTTTAAACTACAAGGGCTAAAGACGTACATTTTTATAAAAGTTTAAATTGTATATAAAATAAATTTTTTTCTATATAACAAAGTTTATTTACCAAATATCTGACAAATATCTAGCGATTTAGTAGATAAAAAATATACCGCCACATGCCCCCGCAACAACACGCGAACGCATTCCGGCTCGTTCATTCTAAAATTTCACTTTTACCTTGTTACTATTACAATATTTTAATTTCAATCATTTTTCTTCATATAAATTAAAATTTGGCTCATCAACATATATTTCGATATTCTCAAACAATTATGAATTACAATTTTGTCATACACAAACATGTTTTAGTCTCGTAGCAACGCAAAGTCAATATAAAATCTCTAATTAAACTCCTTATTTGTCATTTAGTTGACAATACATTTGTTATTCTTGCAATAACCATAATAATTATCATGACTCTTAAAAATAATTTGATTATTTAATTTATATTTGAGGTGAAACCATAACACTTTAAATAATGGAGCTGATATTTACACGGACACTTTTGATGTGTACACAGAAAATAAATGTTAAGTGACTAAACTACCCTAAATACTTTTACCCACTTTCTTTTTCCCTTTGGTCGGTCAACTACACCAGACCATCATGCCCCATTATCCTGTTTTCCTCTCTTCACTCCTAGTCACTTAGTTCTGCTTGCAAATCCAATGCCGCCCCTCACTTCATCGATTCTGAAGTATGCAAATTGTTATTATTTTAATGTCTTCATTGCATTCAATAGTTTGTTCGAACAATATGTTTGCAACACAATCCATCAAGTTGGTATTGTCATAATAGTCATTGTAATTTGTGATATGATTTTAGGAAGAATTTTCTTTTGTCGTGTTGTCTGGATTCAGTTTAATTTGATTTAATTAGTGTGAATTATGAATTTTAGCTTGTGAGCTTTTTACCCAAAAAGAGTGCAAAATTACATGTATTTTTTATGGAAGGTTTTACAACGATTAAAGAGGTAGTATAAAATTCCTAACATGATTTGTTGTCTTCAATCTTATCATTTATTTACAATCCAATGATAACTAAGGGAATAAAAGATTATTTTTTGGTGTTGTTTTAGCTTTATTAAACTAATAAACTCTGTGGAGGCTTCTATATAACTTTTAGGTGTAGTTACCCGTCTTGGGAACGTCTTTTATTCATTCGGTGTTAGGAATTATTTAAAATAAATGTAATAGTATAGAGCGGTTCCTACTGATAAGGTTCCTGCTGTTAGTATTAGTGTTTCTGTTGATAGTGCAGTTTCTGCGGATAGTGCAGTTACTGCTGATAGTAGTATTTCTGCGGATAGTAGTATCCGTATTATTAGTAATTAGTTAGGATATGCATGAGTTATATTAGGAAGAGATAATGCATATCTTTTACGCGTTTTGTAAACAGCTGTATTAGGGTTTCTCATAGGATAAAAGAAACCTGCGGCTATGAGTTATGTACGTTTTAGAAAAACATTCTTAGTGAATTAATATAGATCCATAGAGGATCAAAAGTTTAGTTGTTATTATCTTCTTTAACTATTGTGTTTATATTCTGCGTGAGCATAAGTTTATTAGAGGTTCTCTATAGTTTTCTTGTGATTACACATGTATTCTATCTGTTTTTTAAAGGCTCGAAAAGATCTATCTAGGACTGATCCAACAAGTGGTATCAGAGCCTGGTGAGAATCTCTCAAAGAAGATTACTTTACTCTCTCAAAACCCTAAAAGTCTCTAACAATGTCGGATGGAGAAGATGAAATGGAACAGCCTGAGAGCAGCACTAAGACTCAAATAGTTCAGCAGGTTGTTACCACCACCATGTCAAATAGCAATGCTAAGTTTCCCTGTCTTAAGAAGGACTAATATGAAATCTGGGCAATGAAGATGGAAAATTGGATTACCAACAATGACTACCATCTCTGGAACATTGTCCTAAAAGGTAACAGTAAGAAGAAGACTGGAAGAGATACTCAAGGGAATGTGATAATTCTTCCAGCAGCAACTACTGATGAACATATTGCTCTTCAGAGGAAAACCAAGGCAAGGACTATCTTGCTCCAAGCACTTCTAGATGATCATATGGGTGATTTTCATCACCTTGATGATGCAAAGGAAATCTGGCGAGCAATCAAGGCAAGGTTTGGAGGTAATGAAGAATCCAAGAAGATGAGAAAGACAATGCTTAAGCAGGAGTTTCAGGAGTTTAATATTTCTGAAGAGGAAGGCATACACAAGGGGTATGACAGGTTTCAGAAGATCTTGAGCCAACTTAATTAGATGCAGTCAAAACCTGACAATGAAGACTGCAACTCCAAGTTCCTAAGGGCTCTACCTTCTTCCTGGAGGCAGGTTTCTCTTACTCTCAAGGCAAAGGGTGGCCTTGAATACTTAAGCTTTGATGATTTATACAATAAGCTCAGAACTCTTGAAATTGATATCAAGGGTCACTCCAACTATTCTCTCACTCCAACAAATTCAGCATTTGTTAGTACTACCAGTGCTAATACCAAGATGTCCTATGCTGATATCCCCACCTCATCATCAGCAGCAACCACAACATACACCTCTTCTGGATCAAGAAAATCAAAGTCTATTAATGTGATGAAGGATGTGCTTTACTCATTTGTTGCTGACAGTGAACCTCAACAGCAGCTGGCCTATGAGGATTTTGATCAGGTGGATAAGTGGGACTTGGAGGAGTTGGACATAAAGTGGCAGATGGCTATGCTTGCTGTAAAAGTCAACATGTTTGAGAAGAACTCTGGTAGGAAGATCAATTACCAGGGAAGGGAGGCAGCCAGGTTTGACAAAAAGAAGGTCAGGTGTTATGAATGCAATCAATTGGGTCACTTTGCCAGGGAATGCCCAAATAAGAAAGGAAGTGACAAGAAAAGATACTCTACATTCAAGCTCAAGGAACATGAGGAACCTAAAGCCCTGGTGTCTGTGGATTCAATGCTTGACTGGACTGCTCATGAGACTGAAGATAAGGAGGGTAGTTCTTCTCAGTTTGGAATGCTTGCTGAGACAAGAGATGCTGCTGAGGAATTTGCCCTAATGGGTATCTCATCTCAGGTAAATGCTTGTATATTTGGTTGTAATGATAAGTATGATGCCCTTAAAAGGGAATTTGATGACATTTATGGCCAATATAAAGAAAACTTTATTCAGGTTCAAGCCTATAAAAATACTGTTAAAACTCTAGAAAAACAAAAGTTTTGGTACCAACAAAATCAATTGGCCTATGAAGAGAAAATTAGGGTGCTAGAAAGAGATTTAGAGAACACCACTAACTTGTTACAATTTACTGAGAATGAAAATGTAAAAGTAAACTTAGAAAAGTGGATCTAAAGGCTAATTTAGAAAGTGAGGTGGCTAGACATAAAGAGTGGCAAGAACAAGCTAAGAATCTAGATAAGTTATGGAACAGTTCTATGTCTGTAAAAACTAAGATGGGGCTGGGCTTCAAGGACTATATAGGATCAGATGAAGTATATGACCCTAATGACTATAGTGTTTTTGACCCTGTCACTGATGATGAGGAAGAAAAGTATCGAAAACCTGTTAAGTTTATAAAACAAGGAGAAATGCATTCATTCTCTTCATCTATTAATGGAATTGTTAGGCCACCCTCCCCAGACACAGGCTTAGATGAATCACATATGACCTATGGCCAAAATTCTAATGACTTACCTGACACTGGCAGTGAAACTAATGATTTTGTCTCTTGTTCTTCCAGTGATAGGACCTCAGAGACCAACTCTAGTGACTTTGCCAGTTGTGATTCAAGTGACAAGTCTGTCTCACCCAAGCCCGTTGACCCTGCCCCAAGAGTTGCTGCTGATGAATCTACTTCAAAGACAGCTTTTTTTAAAAACATTTCTTGTTCTTTTAATTCTGTTAAAAACAATTCAGTTTTTGGTTGTGGTTTGAATAAGTTGGTTTGTAATAAGACATCTCCTGTTATGAACAAGCCTTTTAAGAAGAAATCCTATTTTGTTTGAAGTAGTACATTTCATCTTATTAAAGATTGTGATTTTTATGAGAAACAAATGGGTGTGTGTACTGACCAACAGAAGCCCAAACCAATGTGGAATGATGTGAATAATATTCCTCCATTTGTTCCTACTGGAAAACATGTGAGGACTGGCAGACCTAATCCTGCTGGTAGATCAGTTCTTGCTGGTAACCCAGTTCCTACTGGTAAGCCAGTTGCTGCTGGTAAACCAGTTCCTGCTTGTAAGCCAGTTTCTGCTGATAGACCCTTTCCACCATATTGGAGAAAAAATGTTCATAGGCCATTAATCAGACCTACTAGCACTTATTTTCAAAATGGATATAGGCATGTTTATAATAACCCATTCTATAAAGGGGGGGGCAGATGGGATACTGCTGTTAAGTCCTCAGCAGGTTGCTCTTGGAGACAATGCAAACCACACTTAGGGAAGGAATCCAAGAACAATGGTGGATCTCATCAATCTACAGGTTTTTCATCTATGATCCACAAGGCAGGCCCAATTCAGTCATGACTTGGGTCTCCATAAATACTAATGTTATTGTATATTTTTTCTAACTTGTAGGATGATCCTCATAAGAATAAAGATTTAGGTATTGTTGATAGTGGGTGTTCTAGAAGTATAACAGGGAACAGAGAAAGACTGCATGATTTTGTTTCTATCCATGGAGGCACTGTTACTTTTGGAGGAGGAGATGGCAAGATAACTGGGAAAGGAACCATTAGGACCTCCAAGTTGGACTTTGAAAATGTGTATTATGTGGAAGAACTCATAAACTTTAATATGTTTTCTGTGTCACAAATCTGTGACAAGAAGAACGATGTTCTATTAATTGATAATGAATGTCTTGTGCTTTCTAAAGACTTTCAGATACCTGATGACAGTCAAGTAATGCTGAAGGTTCCAAGGAGACATAATTTGTATGCATTCAATCTTAATGATGTCCAGCCTGAAGGAGATTTGGCTTGTTTGGTGGCAAAAACATCCTTGGATGAATCTAACAAATGGCATAGAAGGATGGCTCATGTAAACTTCAAAACTATCAACAAGCTGGCAAAACATGGTTTGGTCCATGGACTTCCTTCCAAAGTCCTCACTAATGAGCATAATTATGTGGCCTGCAACAAGGGAAAGCAACACAAGGCTTCATACAAATCCATTACTGCAGTCATCACAATATCAGAACCTCTGCGGCTTCTTCACATGGACCTCTTTGGTCCTACATCTATCAAAAGCATTGATCACAAGTACTATTGTTTGGTGGTTACTGATGACTACAACAGGTTTTGCTGGGTATTCTTTTTGGGGACAAAGGATGAAACATTTCAGGTTCTTCAAACTTTTATTGCCCTGATTGAAAACCAACTGAATAAAAAGGTTAAAGCCATAAGGTGTGACAATTGGACAGAGTTCAAAAATACCGAATTAATAGAACTCTATGGGTCTAAGGGGATAAAAAGGGACTACAGCAATGCCAGGACTCCTCAACAAAATGGAGTTGCTGAAAGGAAGAACAGAACCCTTATTGAAGCAACAAGATCTATGCTTGCTGATTCTAAGTTACCTACCATGTTCTGGACTGAAGCAGTCAGCACTGCTTGTTATGTTTTGAACAGGGTTTTGATAACTAGTCCTCACAATAAGACACCTTATGAACTTCTGTCTGGGAAGCTTCCTACCATTAGTTACTTTAAGCCTTTTGGTCGTCATGTGACTATCTTGAACACCAATAATCATTTGGGAAATTTTGAAGGGAAAGCTGATGAGGGTTTTATAGTGGGTTATTCTGCTCATAGTAAGGCTTACAGGGTGTATAATATATCTGCCAAGAGGATAGAAGAAACACTAAATCTGAGATTTCTGGAGGATAAACCTAATGTTCAGGGAGCTGGTCAGGAATGGTACTTTGATCTTGACTATTTAACTGATCATTTAGGTTATACTCGCTTCAAATCTAATCATTCTGCAGGTTCACAAGTTTCACAAACTAACATTGCAGGCTCCTCAGATGATGATTCAGACTCAAATTGTGATGAACAACCTATTGTTGTTCCTTCTTTTCCTACTCATCACTTTTCAGGAACTGAAGATAAGGAGTCTTCTGGTGTAACTCAAAGTGATTTAGGGTATGTAGAAGAACTTGTAAAACTTCAACGCCAAGAGCATGCAGCTAAGGATGATGCTGGAAAGTTTGGTTATGAATTCTCCAAAGACACAAAGGAACTTTTAAGGCAGGCAACTATTGAAGCCCGCAGGAACTTTGAAGCTGCTGATAATGTTTTTGTTTCTGCTGGTAATGCTAATGTTCCTACTGGTCAGGATATTGCTGGTAATGTCAATTCTGCTATTAGTGGTTCAGTTGTTGCTGATATCAATTCTGCTGGTAGTGTTCCTGTTCCTCCTGGTAGTGATGCTGTTTCTGCAGTTCCTAAAACTACTCATCTGTTGATTCTCTTTGTTTCAATGATTCTCCTACTCGATTTCTAAGTCCATCTGATCTAGCCAATTCCCAATATTCAAGCTCTGAGTTGGAAGGTATTCATCATCTATCAAGATCAGGCATTTTTTACTCTTCTTCATATGATGATGATTTTGGCCCTACTATTAATAATCTGCCAACCTCAGTTGATGTTAGTCCTAATGCTACTAAAAGGATTAACATTGTTCACCCTCAATCTCTAATAATTGGTGATCCTACTTCATCTGTTCAAACCAGAAGTAAGGTGAAGAAGACAAGATTTGAAGAAGCTGCATTTCTCAGTTATATTCAGGATCAACATAGGAACAATTGATAAGGATTTAAAAGGTACACTTTTGAGGGGTTATTTAAGCCCTTAATCGCTCACTTTTATATCCGTTATTGCTTAATTTCGTTTTTTTCCACTTTTTAGGTCTCTTGAAGGCAAAATGATGGAATGATACTTATTTGGATGAAAAGGCGTGAATATGTGAAGAAAATGGCTAAAGTCAAGATCAAGACACCCAAGCTGCTGGAAGTGCACCCAAAAGCGTCACAAACAAAGGGCGACGCCGTCCCTCTAATTACGACGACTCAGGAGTGAAATTGCTATTTTGTACCTGACGGCGTCAGGCTTTAAAGAGTAGGGCGTCACAACTCAGACGGCCTAGATCCAGATTCAGACGGCGTCAGAAGATGAAGCTGACAGCGTCACAACCACAACGTGACTCCGTCACAAAGTTGACTTGGTCAAGATGAAACCCTGATGGCGGCGATCCGACAGCGTCACAATTAAAGAGTGACGTCGTCGTAGTTGTAACTCTATATATAGAATTCGAATTTTCAGACTTTTAGAGAGGTAGGATTGTGGAGTAAAACCATAGAACAATTTTGGTTTGTCTTGGGCAATATCTTAGGGTTCTCATACCCTATTTTACAACAAGATAAGTAATTTACTTCATTGATTTCATTATGTCTTCGATTGTATGTGTGTATGCTTGCATGTTTACCATGTCCAGCTAATTTATTTGTGTGTTTGCTTAGATCTATGAAACCTAGTTATTAATTATTGATTGGTTGTCTTTTATCTTAATTGTAATTGGCTTAGGATTGCAATAGGCCATCGTTGTGTTTTTAATGCTTGAGTAATCTTTGTGAACATTAGTTTATAATCGCCTAGAGTTACTGTAGGCTAAAAATCCAAAGATAACCTTAGAGTTAGTTTATGAATCCTAGAGATTTTGTAGGCAATAACCTTAAGGTATCCTCAAAGAGTTAGGGAAAAAATCATACCATACGACCTTAGAAGACACAACGCGTTAAGAATAAGGACGTGACAATTCAACCATCAATAAAAGATAACTAGGGAGTAATAGTATCTAGGTAAACACATTTTTAATCATCATACAGGCACACATCAATTAGACATAGACTACCCCTTAGCTTAGTTAATTAGACTAGAGAATAGTAGAGTAATCGGTAGAAGTACCACCCCCCAAATCCAATACCCCGAGATTCGTACTTTCAGTTTTCTAAAAAATATAAAAAGATAAAAAATAATCTTCCTCAACCCCAACCTTAGCGTAGTAATTTCTCACTAGCATTCCTATTCCTCTAGAGAACGATATCAATCCCAAGGCTTACCCTAATACTACACTACAACGATTAGGTTCACTGCCTAGGTGGTTGAAAAACTTGCTCGAAGAAAAGGAAGTTTCCTTTGACCCCGAACGCGCATTATACGCGTATCAAGTTTTTGGCGCCGCTGCCGCGGAATAGAATAGCTAGTTAGGAGTCTATCTTGTTTAGGTTCCCTTGCTTGATTCCTATCAAGTAAGATTTTTCTCAATTTTTAGCTTCCTCGTAGTCTATCCCCCTTATTCGTGAATTTGTTCGTAATCCTATCACTTTTCATCATGGAAGGTGATAACCCATCAAACAATAACCCACCACCAAATAAACCACTTTCACTTAAACCACAACCTACTGACCAACACAATCGCCGCAACTGATATGTGAGTAGAAACAACGATATTCAAGATTTACAAAGGGTATTTGATAGTACAATTAGGGATGCTGTTGAAAAAGTAGTTAGCGCCTCAGTTGTTGGCTCTATAATTAGCAGTAATTCGGATAGTGTTTTAGTGAATAAAAATGTGAACGAGGAGGATAGTGCTTACTTCAATATTTACCCCACTAAGGAAGAGGTTGCTTACCAGCAATACATAATCGACAATCCTTGATCACCCATCATTAGGATTTGCCCAAAGATTAGGAGAGGAAATCCTTGAAACATCAAAATCCATTGTATGATTGGATATAGGAATGTCGAGCATGCCTACATAGATACGGAATCTCCCACTAATGTGATGTCATCAGCTGTTTACAATGACATTATGAATGAGCGACTTAAGATTAGGAGATACCCTAAGTATCCGGGTGGGGTTTGCAATTTTGTGGGAAGAGTGAAGGATGTACACGTCTTTATAGGAAATTTCACCTACTTAGTTGATTTTGTGGTCCTTGAAGACATAGGATGTGTCATTGACTATAGCTTGTCCCAAGTTGTGCTAGGAAAACCGTTTGTTGAAAAATCTAAAATGAGCTATAACAAATCCGAAGGAACGTTTAGGTTTATGGAAGGGAACGATGAGATCACTTATAGGATGCCTTGGAAAATGAATGGATATGGCCCTTTATCCCTTTATGAGCGAGACAACAGAGCTTTTGAGGAAAAGAGCGAAGACGATGTTGAAAAAGGTTTGAGCTTCATGTGGGAGAAAAGGAGACTTTACTATAAGGATTGCTTGACCCTCGGGCCTAGACATAGAGTAGATGATAATTTTGTCAATATGATAGAGTTTTCATTGAGAATGAAAAACGAGACCACGTAGGGGCACGACTTCGAGTCTAGCTACAAGACTCATAAATAAAGAAAAGCGCTTCGTGGGAGGCAACCCATGCTTAATTGTTTGCTTGTTTGTGTGTCGTATATCTTTTCATTGATTGTTTATTCTCATGTTTGAATTTGTGAAAATGCTTTATTTTGTCTTTGACCTCGTCTTAATTACATATAAAGGTATTTTACAAAAAGGATAAGTGTAGGGAATATTACACACGTTTTAAAAAAAAACGTGAACATGAGAATTACGATTATCGAAAAAGATATATATATGTGTGTTTGTTAGAGTCAAATGCTTGTATCGAGTAATAATGGATGTTTTGCAAGAATTTTTCCAGATTCTAAAGATGTAATTTTTCCATAATTTTTTCAGAAAAACGCAGCAGATCAGTTTCTGTTAGGATAACCTGACGACGTCAGGAGGAGCAGAAACCACTTATCTTATTTTCTCTCGTTTTCTGTGCTACTTATAAATTTTTGGAATTTCTCAAGTCTTAATTTTCTAGAAAATCTGTAAACATCCATTCCACAAGCATTATAACCTAGTTTAGTAGAGTCATATATAGTTTTACCGCCGATTTTACGCGAAGGTTTCGTCTATTTTCTTAAAGTGTGCACGTTTTATTTATCAAGAATAAGATACATAAGATTGGATGGAGCTTTTCACGCATACATTCTTCTTGAAGAAGAATTTAACCACTACTTCACACGGATCCTACCGAGCTAATCAGGGGAGTATTAGTTTCTTTCTCTTTTAATTACCTTCCGTTATTATAACTTTGATACTTTCGGGGAACATTGAGGACAATGTTCAGTTTAAGTGTAGGGAGGGAGAATAAAACAGGAACTTTGAAACTATGCTTATCCTTGATCATTTGTCTTGTCCAATTTCATTTGTGTAATAAACCATGAGAAATATCGGTTAGGGTAATTTTGGCACCAAATTTAAAATTTTTCATGACATGTAGGAATGGGCCATTAGTCTTAATAAAGCGTCTCATGGATAGGAAGTTATATGACTAGCACAAAAACCCTTTACCACTCAAATTTCACCCAAAAAATGTGAGGTTCGCCCATAGATTTGTAGGAATTAAAGCATTCATCTTTAATGCTTCGAGAGTGTACCGGTAGTATAATATATTCTAGAACTTGTTTTGTGATGCATCCCAAGATCGCTAGTGAGACTACACCTGTGTTGTTAGGAATAAGTAAATGACAAGAGGCATTAGGATAACCCTTGTTTGATACCCGTATTATAATTACTTCTTCCACATCGGTTGAGTAATTCCCCCACACCCTTGCGTTGTACTCATCTTTAGTACACGATACCCCTAGTTAACCCCTCAGAGCCTATCCTTTTCGCGGTTCTCGTGATGTTTCGGTTTTCCAGAATATCAATGAAGAGCATTGTTTACAATCCACCCCCAAATGTACACCCAAATTGCCTTAGCCTACCTTGTATGCACTCACTTTTAGTGCATTATTGTTATCATACTAAACCCTTAGTTCAATTATCTAGTTACTTGCATAAGTTGCTAAGTCGAGTCATATCCTTTGTACACAGTTTTGGGACGATTGGGACTCATGGGTAAAGTTAAATTTTATGGAGTGACGGGAAGGAACGTTAAATTCAAATTCCCTTTATTTACGTAATAATGTACTCCAAGTGTTTTGATCTTTTCAATTCGGGTCAAATTAGTGTTAGAGTAATAAAAACTCAAGTGTAGAAATGTGCCTATAAATCCCTTATATTTTGATGTTATCGTAGAGGATGGTAGAGTAAAAGTGTATGAGAAAAAAAAATCCAAAGAAAAAAAGGAGTGTTGAAAAAAAAGAAAAAAAAATGATAAAAACATACGGGCTACCATCCTACATCTATCTTTAAATTTATGTTTGTTTGTTTCAAAGTTATTTAGAGTTTAAAGTGTCGAGTCTTGGCTTAGCAACGCCATTCTTCTCATGCTTGTAACATAAAGATTTTTTACTTGCCACCACTAAATCGCCTATCCAACCAAACCCTTTGTTTTCCCTACCGTAAACCTAACGTTACAACCCTTTAAACGACCTTTTAGATAGTTTTTCCTAGGTGCTTACGCCAAAACGGTGGAGGTTTGATTTAGTCTCAAGCCTATGGTAATCTATGTACTAGGACCGGTTAATGAGTGTTTATCTTCCATTTCCAATTTGATATATTTCATATACACCCGAGAGATGAGAGCATCCAAACACCACTTGTGAGGTGCTAGTATATAATTTCCGTGCTTGTTATGACTTTTGCGGGGCTTATACTTGTTGTGAGTTGTTCTAAACCAATGCTTCATGCCCCCTAACTTATAAATTGATTGGCCAAAAGCACATTTGCTTGAGGACAAGCAAATACCGAGTGTAGGGATACTTTATAAGGATTTAAAAGGTACACTTTTGAGGGGTCATTTAAGCCCTTAATCGCCCACTTTTATATCCGTTACTGCTTAATTTCGTTCCTTTTCACTTTTTAGGTCTCTTGAAGGCAAAATGCTGGAATGATGCTTATTTGGACGAAAAGGCGTGAATATGTGAAGAAACTGGCTGAAGTCAAGATCAAGACACTCAAGCTGCTGGAAGTGCACCCGATGGCGTCACAAACAAAGGGCGACGCCGTCCCTCTAATTGTGACGGATCAGGAGTGAAATTGCTATTTTGTACCTGATGGCGTCAGGCTTTAAAGAGTAGGGCGTCACAACTCAGACGGCCTAGATCCAGATTCAGACGGCGTCAGAAGATGAAGCTGACGGTGTCACAACCACAACGTGACGCCGTCACAAAGTTGACTTGGTTAAGACGAAACCCTAATGGCGGCGATCCGACGGCGTCACAATTAAATAGTGACACCGTCGCAGTTGTAACTCTATATATAGAATTCGAATTTTCAGACTTTTAGAGAGGTAGAATCCTAGAACGGTTTTGGTTTGTCTTGGGCAGTATCTTAGGGTTCTCATACCCTATTTTACAACAAGATAAGTAATTTACTTCATTGATTTTATTATGTCTTCGATTATATGTGTGTATGCTTGCATGTTTACCATGTCCGGCTAATTTATTTGTGTATTTGCTTAGATCTATGAAACCTAGTTATTATTTATTGATTGGTTGTCTCTTGTCTTAATTGTAGTTGGCTTAGGATTGCAATAGGCCATCGTTGTGTTTTTAATGCTTGAGTAATCTTTGTGAACATTAGTTTATAATCTCCTAGAGTTATTGTAGGCTAAAAATCCAAAGATAACCTTAGAGTTAGTTTATGAATCCTAGAGATTTTGTAGGCAATAACCTTAAGGTATCCTCAACCTTAGAAGACACAACGCGTTAAGCATAAGGACGTGACAATTCAACCATCAATAAAAGATAACTAGGGAGTAATAGTATCTAGGTAAACACATTTTTAATCATCATACGAGCAGACATCAATTAGACATAGACTACCCATTAGCTTAGTTAATTAGACTAGAGAGTAGTAGAGTAATCGGTAGAAGTAACACCCCCCAAATCCAATACCCCGAGATTCGTACTTTCAATTTTCTAAAAAATATAAAAAGATAAAAAATAATCTTCCTCAACCCCAACCTTAGCGTAGTAATTTCTCCCTAGCATTCCTATTCCCCTAGAGAACGATATCAATCCCGAGGCTTACCCTAATACTACACTACAACTATTAGGTTCACTGCCTAGGTGGTTGAAAAACTTGCTCGAAGAAAAGGAAGTTTCATTTGACCCCGAACGCGCATTGTACGCGTATCAACAATCACATAGACTATCATCATTGTCTATTTGCTTGTTTTCTGTGATAGGTTGAACCTACCAGTGTAGCACAGGCACTAAAAGATTCAGATTGGGTGGCTGCTATGTAAGAAGAAATGCAACAATTCTTAAATCAAAATGTCTGGGAACTTGTTCAGTTGCCTGCTGGGAAATATGCAATTGGAATAAAATGGATCCTGAAGTGTAAAAGGGATGCAAGGGGGATTGTGGTAAGTAATAAGGCTAGATTGGTTGCTCAAGGTCACAGGCAAGAAGAGGGGATTGATTATGATGAAGTCTTTGCTCCAGTAGCAAGAGTTGAGGCTATTAGACTCTTCTTAGCTTTTGCTTCCTATATGAGCTTCATGGCTTATCAGATGCATGTTAAAAGTGCCTTCCTCTATGGTGAAATTGAAGAAGAAGTATATGTGACTCAACCCAAAGGCTTTGTGGACCCTCACAATCCAGATATGGTTTATAAGGTAGTTAAAGCACTCTATGGGCTTCATCAAGCACCAAGAGCATGGTATGCTAGGCTCTCATCATTCCTGCTGAAGCATGGTTACAGGAGAGGTGCTATTGATAAGACACTATTTATCAAGAAGAACTCCAGGGATGTCATCCTTGTCCAAGTTTATGTGGATGACATTATCTTTGGTTCTACTAAAGAGGCTTGGTGCAGGGAATTTGAGGAGTTGATGAAAAGTGAGTTTGAAATGAGTGCTATAGGTGAGCTTACATTCTTCTTGGGTCTACAGGTTAAGCAACAGTCAGATGTTATTTTCATCAGTTAAGAGAAATATGTGCAAGACATCCTCAGGAAGTTTGATTTGGAAAATGTGAGGACTGCAACTACTCCTTATGAAGCCCCAAAGCCTAAGTCAAATAATGAACCAGATGCTGCTGTCAATGTTCATCTTTACAGATCTATGATTGGTTCACTCATGTATTTGACAGCTTTAAGGTCTGATATTATGTTTGCAGTCAGTGCTTGTTCCAGGCATCAGGTCACTCCATTGACTTCCCATTTGAATGCAGTCAAGAAGATCTTCAAGTATCTCAAAGGCCAACCTAAGTTGGGTCTTTGGTATCCTAGAGATTCTCCATTTGAGTTGGAAGCTTACAGTGATAGTGACTATGCTGGTGCCAATTTTGATAGAAAATCTACTACTAGGGGTTGTCAGTTTCTGGGAAGGAGATTAATCTCCTGGCAATGCAAGAAGCAGACCATAGTGGCTACATCTTCTACTAAAGCAGAGTATGTTGTTGCTGCTAGCTGTTGTGGTCAGGTACTTTGGATACAAAATCAGTTATTGGATTATGGGTTCAATTTTATGAACACTAAAATCTTTATTGACAACCAAAGTACAATTTGCATTGTTAAAAATCCTGTTTTTCATCAGAGAACAAAACACATCGAAATTAGACACAATTTTATCATGGATGCTAATGAAAAACATCTTATTCAAGTGGTTAAAATTCATACTGATGATAATGTGGCTGATTTGTTAACTAAAGCTTTTGATGGCCCTAGATTTCAATTTTTGGTTGTCCATATTGGGATGATCAACCCCTGATTGTTGTGTTTGAGGGGAGGATTATGCCTAAGGGGAGGATTTCTGATTAAGGGGAGGATTTATTGTTGTATAAATTGTATATATGTGTACATTCTTTGTATATTCTGTGTTCTACTAACAATTTTGCAGATTAAATTCAAACACACAATCAGTAGCAAAAAGATTAAACAGGGAAAATGGAAGTCCATTTATTTATTATAAAGAACTGCATACTCAGAACCTTCCATTACATTCAAACCATACTGATAGAAAGACAAGACACATCATCAAAAGAAAAGACCACTCCTAACACCAGCTTCCATCCATAAGACATTTACTCAGGCCTCGTTTTTACCCACCCAGGCATCCTCTGATTCTGTTTCCCCCACCTGCTGATCATATCCCACACTTTGGGAGCAGCAAGACCAATCACTTTTTGTCTCTTTTGGGGGTTTTGGTTGGAGGGTCCTGGCCTTAGATCAGAAGGACCTGCAACTGGCACAGAAGGAGCTGGCACTTGAGCAATTGGAGCAACATTCAAGGGTCTGGAAGATCCACCATTCTCATCATTAGTTTTTGAGTAAGCAGACACGAAGCTTGGCATGGATCTGAGCTCAGAGATGAAATCTCCATACCCCAAATCTGAAGGTGGAGTTGGAAGGTCTTCTGAAGATGTACCAACTGGTACTGGTGAAGGTGGAGGGTTTGTAGACATGAAAGTGATGTTGGTATAGTTAGGAGGAATAACAACAGAGCTCAAGTGGTGGAACAGGGAAATGCTCAGAATCGGTTAAATGGTCTTAGATGCTACAACTGCAATGAGAAGGGACACCTGGCTAATGCATGCCCAAAGCTAAGGACTAGGGGCAGTGCTTATTTCAAAGAGGCTTTACTTTTGGCTCTTAAGGATGAAGCTGGTGGATCTCTCACAGACAAAGAACATAGCTTTATGGTAGATGCAGACTCAGATGATGATATGGAGGACTTGCAGGCCAATGCAGCTGTTATGTTGATGGCTAATATGCAAGAGTTACACATGAGTGAAACAGGCCCAGTGTATGACACTGATGGCTTGTCTCAGGTACCCGAACAAACCATCATCATATCTGAACTAATATCTCCGTCAATATCTGAATCCGGCACGGCTCAGAATGTTCAAAATGAGTCAACTACATCTCATTCTGCCGATTTTCAAATAAACCCCGTAGTCACATTTGACGATCCAGATGACCTTATGGTTTCCCTTGATAATCAAATTGACTCCGTGGTTATACTTGAGGATCTAAATAATGATCATGTTGTGACTCACGTTGAACACGATGAACCTTTGCCTCATCCAGATCTTGTTCTGTTACTTAAAGACCAACAATCCCAAATAGCTGAATGTGTTGCATTAAATCAAACCTTAAAAAGTAAAAATGCACTGTTAACCAAGGATTTTGAATGCTTACAAATGCAACTCAACTTTTTCAAAACTCAAGAAAACCGTGAAAAAGGTTTTGAAGCCGCTTTTGCAAAATCTCATCAAAACGAAAAATATTTTGAGAGACAGATGCGTGATCTAGCCGCCTCGAAGAATGCTTTGTTGTCTGAATTAGAACAACTGAAACATGAACATAAAAAGCAAATTAACGCTCTCACCTTGGAAAATCAAAAAGCTAAGGCTGAGTTGTTAACTTGTCAAAAACAGTTCTCCGCATACAAAAAGCATTCAACGAAACGGGTGGATGACCTTCTTGAAGAAATTATCGGCTTGCAAAACAAACTTAAAGAGTTTAAAACTGTTGTTTACAAACATGGTGAATCAGTAACAGCTATTGAAAAGTTTACCTTAAAACCCAATCCAAAAGGATATGGAAAAAATCTAGCTGATTACAAACCAAAGCTTTCACTAAAAACATTCAAACCAACTCCTGAAGTTTCCAGTGCAGAATACAAAATTGATAATACTGTTATGAGTGTTGTTGAATATCATCGTCAAGAGGAATTATATGCAGAAGACGAGAGTCGATCAAAATTAAAAAACGTTGTTTACAACAAACCTTTTAATTATAAAACGCGGTCACTTTCGTCACACCAACGGATTCTTCTAACACACCAAGGGTTATCATCAAAACACCTGAGTCTTCTATTGTTAATCCCCAACCAGATTATGCACAAACTTATGGTCCTTTACCTTCCATTAGTGAAGTAAACTCAAAACCTGAAAATCAAAAAATTCTTCGATATTTTGACATTTTCATGGCTGACCTCAAAATTTTACAACATGAGATAGAATATCGCTCTGAAATCAAAGTTGAACATTTTCAATCGCCTCTGGCGCGAGAACAAAGAGACATTTTTCAGAAAAATCTTTTACCTAATGTTAAAAACTTGAAAAGTTGTGCAATTTCCTGGGAAAAGGATTTCCATAAGGAACTTGGGGTAATGAAAAACGTTTTCGAGAAAACAGAAACATCTATTTCTAACACTAAACGCAAAAAGAAAATGTTGAGAAAAGATGTTGATCGACTCTTGGAAGATGTTATATGTGCTGATATCCATAATGTTGTGTTATTATACTCTTTGCCATATGCATCTGATTATATCTCTGCTGATATTGTTGAAAATGTTGTAACTGTTGAGAACACCGATAATGTGCTTCAGATCGAGTCTTTAAAAGCTGAAAATAAACGATTACTTAACGAACTTTACAATACAAATCGTCGTCTTAATTGGTGTGAAAAAGATATTCACAATCATCAACTTAGTTTTCAAAAGAAACTCGCTGAGTTGCAAACAAAATCTTTTGATTCTAACATTGAGCAACTGGATGATCGAAACGTGTCTTTGAAAAGTCAAATCTCAAAGTATGAACAAGAACTTGTAAAGGTTAAACACGAATATGGTGTCATCTTTGATTTACTCAAAAAGACTCGACTTGAAGCATCAAACGAACTTGATCACTATCTTGCTCACACTAGAGATGTCATGAATTTTGCTGGAAATATTCGTTCTGAAAATCAAGATCTGATTCACACTATCTCTAAGTTACGGGAAATGTTAGGAAAGTATGAACAACTTCCGCCTACCGTGATTAAGAGATTAGCACCAGTCACACTTAGTAATCGTGAACCTAGAATCCCTACTGCCAAATCACAAGTTGCTAATGTGTTTCCCTCTACTGAAACAGGAATAGTTGCGTCTTTTCCAAACGTCCGCA
The DNA here is from genome assembly GCA_019973895.1 of Chrysanthemum seticuspe. NCBI lineage: Eukaryota > Viridiplantae > Streptophyta > Magnoliopsida > Asterales > Asteraceae > Chrysanthemum > Chrysanthemum seticuspe. The sequence continues at coordinate 307,848,988 of BPTQ01000007.1, read as the reverse complement.
CTTCACAGCCTAGGAGCACTCAATCGAAGAATAGGAAGTTGCGACCTAAGAAAAGATCAATAAGGAATGCTAAAGTAGAAGAACACCCTAGGACTCTGAATAAGACTCATGTTGCTTCCACTGTAAGATATTGGATTTCATAAACACATAACAAACAATAATATGGTCGAATTATTTAGAGGTTTTAGAGAGAGAAAGTGGGAGCCTTTCTAGAGAGAGAAAGTGAAAGAAAACATAGAAGGTTAGATTAAGATGAATGAAAGGTCCAACCCTCTACCTTGGGAGGTAGAGGGTATTTATAGTTACAAACATAACGACATCCTATCGGCCTGTAGATCAGGTATACAGTGGGTAAAGACCCGTCCTTCCTCCACGGTGTTGCACTAAACTATTTTACGCTACTGACTAACTAATAAAACAATAAATAACGAAACTAACGACAAGTCTACGAGCTAACTTAAGCTAGATAACATTTGGGGTGACCGACTCTTCACTAAGAAATTTTCCAATTCCTAACAATCTCCCCCTAAGGGAGGTCACCCCATGTTTTACATATTGAATCCTAGCATTCTATTCTTGACATTGTTCTTGAGCTCGTAGACTTGAATTCTTCATTTCCGCAATCTTTGTGCTTTTGTAGTGCAACTTCAAAGTCCGCATTGATCTGTACTTTCAGTGGAGGTCTTTGAACTGATCCACATCTTGATGATCTTCGAGCTTTCTTTGAGATCATCAGCCACAGTAAATCTCTGGATCACCCTTTTAAAGAATCACTTCTCAGCCAGTGGGGTTTACAATAGATCGAATTCAATCGAGCATCTGAACAGCAATCAAAGCAATAAATAACAAAATAATCAATCAGTCATCGCATTTTATCAAATCACGTTGTGGCACCTCCTTCCTGCCCAGAAATGGGTGACATATGGACTAGATGTCCGGCTATCCTACAGC
>BPTQ01000007.1:307663563-307838369 GCA_019973895.1 Chrysanthemum seticuspe | reverse complement strand
ATTCTCTGTCATCACTTTTCAATCCAAAAACAACCCAACCAAGATGATTCAAGCTAACCAAATGAAAACCTAAACACTTGTGATGATTCTAAACATGAAAGTACTAACAAAATTCAAACTTTAACACAAGAAATCAACCAAATGATGCAAAAACCACTAAACTTTTTCAAACTCAAAAACCACCTAAAAACCACTAGAAATCCAAAGATGTGCGAGATATGATCTAACCATGGCTCTTGATACCAATTGTAAGATATTGGATTTCATAAACACATAACAAACAATAATATGGTCGAATTATTTAGAGGTTTTAGAGAGAGAAAGTGGGAGCCTTTCTAGAGAGAGAAAGTGAAAGAAAACATAGAAGGTTAGATTAAGATGAATGAAAGGTCCAACCCTCTACCTTGGGAGGTAGAGGGTATTTATAGTTACAAACATAACGACCTCCTATCGGCCTGTGGATCAGGTATACAGTGGGTAAAGACCCGTCCTTCCTCCACGGTGTTGCACTAAACTATTTTACGCTACTGACTAACTAATAAAACAATAAATAACGAAACTAACGACAAGTCTACGAGCTAACTTAAGCTAGATAACATTTGGGGTGACCGACTCTTCACTAAGAAATTTTCCAATTCCTAACATCCACTATAGATGTTGCATCTGGCAAATGTAATAGAAATAGTGATGTAACGAATGCTAAACCGTTAAGTACTTTTGATATTCAGTCTGATGCACCTTGTGTTATTTGTCGGAAGAGTATGAATTCTGATTGTCATGACAAATGTGTTGCTAAAGCTATAATCTCTCTATTACGGAATCCTAAGAATCGGAATATCTCTAGGCCCACTAATCAATCTAAGTCTGTGCTTGGTAGACTGCCTTCTTTAGATTCTAAGGCAAACTTTGCTGTCACTGTAGCTCCAGTTTCACCTCCTAAGAATGTAGTACCACCTAGTGCATTCACTAAGACTAAAGCAAAGAGTAGTTATAGATGGCAGAAATGGATATATAACACACTAGGATTTAAATGGATGCCTAAAATTATTAATGTGTGTATGTCTAATATACCTCGAAACTGACCTATTATGAATGATATGATATGTAATAAGTCATGATGTAATGTTATGCATGCAATTCGGATGATATTTATACCACTTATGAATTTTTGAAAACAATACTTCTCGTCGAAAATATAATCTTTTAACGTCTTGACCATTTTTAAATTACTTCACATGTATTTACGTTGAAATGATATCCGACGATAATCATTTGGTGATTTATTAAGAGAATATAACTTTTCGTCGTAAAATAATGTCATTGATATTTCCATGAAAGTGACAAAAACGGCCTCTAAAAGCTAGTCGTAAAATGGTGCACGTCGAGCGTTAGGAAACAAACTCAACGGTTTTGGGAAGCTTGTATGATAATCTCAAAGTTTTAGCATTTAAGTTTTCATCCTAGAGGTCTCGTACATAAAGAAAATTAGAGGTTAAGTATGGTACTTGTTTCCATAATATAGTTTAAGAGTGGTTTTCGGCAAAGTTTAAGTGACTATATTTCATTCGTTACAACTCCGCTCGATAAACGGTTGGACATTTTAGAAAATATGCTTGGCGAATCTACTTTTACTAGAAGACATCACGTTATAAAAAGTACTCCAGATTAGTTCTCCAACTTTGTTCTCCAAATTTGTTCTCCAAAATATTTGTTCTCCAAAATGGTTTGTTCTCCAAATTATTTGTTCTCCAAAATGGTTTGTTCTCCAAATTATTTGTTCTCCAAAATGGTTTGTTCTCCAAATTATTTGTTCTCCAAAATGGTTTGTTCTCCAAATTATTTGTCTTAGCTTCATATCAAGTAAACTTATATATTTTTGATAAAATCGACACATTTTATAACGCCTAAGCCTCATTTTGACTCGTACAAAATAAATAATGTTTGCTGAAATTTCCAGAAATTTATATTTTTCGTCGCCAAATTGAAAAATTCATAACTTCTTCGTTATAACTCCGTTTTAATCCGTTCAAGCGGCCACGGTTTCGTTTTAAAGTATATTTTCTAAATATCTAGGCCAAAAATTTTTACCTACTGTCGGATTTTCCAGAATTTCAAAATATGGACAGACCCTTTTCAAAACGTGTCGAAATGAGTTTTTCTCGCGCCAAAACTATTCTAACCCATTCAAAACAACTCCGAAGCTATTCTAATCCTACCATATACCTTCTTAGGGTATCATGGGTTCCTAGACATCACCAAAATTAATATATAACAAGGAGTAATTTATAGGATGGATTATATATATTTAACACTTAAAAACCTTAAAAAGTGGTATAAACATCACATAACTTGCATGTTTCTCAAATAAAATGATATGACCATAATAATGAATGTGAAATAAAAACATGAATATGAATGCTTACAAGAAATATGATGAGGTTTAAGGACAAAGGGTTTTTCCTAATCACTTGAGGTTTTTATTGCAAAACCTATACAACAAGTGATACTAGTGTTTGAAAATCTTTGTCTTGAAAAATTTGAGATGATCCTACTTTGGTCTCCTTGGCTGCCGAATTGGAAGAGAAAAAGGAAGAGCAAAATGGATTTCACTTTGTAAATAATAGATGTATGTATAAAATGTGTATAATATCATTTACATGTAGTAGATATTTGTCCAAGTTTGATGACTAACCCCTTGTATGTCGACAACGGGTATAGTTGGTCATGGAAATACATTTTTTTTTTTTTTACTAAGTGGTTATATGTAAGTAAGTAAGGTAAATGTAGTTTTAGTTAAGTATAAGTAGTAACTTGTGTACACATTTGAGTATTTAAGGTAGCGTTAACTAAAAATAAATTTTAAAGGGTCAAGATAAAATATATTGAGGTCATAAAAATTATAAAAATACATTTCTTGCAAAATTTGAGTGAAATAATAACTATCGTATAGTATTTAATAAAACCGTCGTAATTATATAAATATAACAATTTATATACGAAATAAATTTAAAACACTGGGTAAACTCATAATATTATTTTTATAAACTTAATATGAATATAAAAATATATCGGAATACTTTTTAGAAGTAATGGATCAATTGTTCAAAATAATTAATTACGCGATAACGTTTATTTAATATAAAATTAAACGTTTAATGTAATATGCGAAACCATGCATGAACTAATATGATGATAATAATGTTAATGAAATGTAGACTAAACTTAGTCTATATGAAATGACCTCGATGATATTATCATGAATTCACAGCTAAACCATTACGGTTACGTGAATTTGATGCTCGTAAACCTAGTTTACGATAAACGATAAATAATGAAGCATGAGTAATGTTTTGAAATATGACCTGAAAATACGAGTTGTCACAGGAACCCTCTAACATTTCGGGTTCCACATCTACTTCTATTCCATCTGTGTCGTCTGTGTGTAATGCAGGTGATACAGATCATTCTCTGGATTGTCAATAGCGGATGTTCCCGACACATGACAGGCAACCTTAAACTGTTATCAAACTTTATTGCAAAGTTCATTGGCACTGTCAGGTTCGGGAACGATCACTTCGCAGCTATCATGGGCTACGGAGATTATGTCAATGGGAACATCGAAATCAGCAGGGTTTACTATGTGGAAGGCCTCGGTCACAATCTGTTTTCAGTAGGTCAATTTTGTGATGGAGATTTGGAGGTTGCTTTCAGGGAGAAAACTTGTTTCATTCGTGATTTACAAGGAAATGACCTTATGTCTGGCTCGCGTAATTCTAGTCTCTACACTATCTCTATGCAAGACATGGTTGCTTCCTCTCCCATCTGCTTACTTTCAAAGGCAACATCTACAAAATCCTGGCTATGGCACCGTCGTCTCTCACATCTAAACTTTCAAACCATCACCAACCTTGCTCGACACAAACTAGTTGAAGGACTCCCACGATTTCGGTATTCAAAAGATCACCTTTGCTCAGCCTGTGAACAAGGGAAAAGCACTCGTGCTCATTTTCCGTCAAAGGTGGAACACAGCTCTCAGCATGTGCTTCACCTTCTTCACATGGATTTGTGTGGCCCAATGCGCGTGCAAACGATCAATGGCAAACGCTACATCTTAGTAATTGTTGATGACTACTCACGATGGACTTGGGTCTACTTTCTTCGAAGCAAAGACCAAGCTCCACAAATGATCATCACCTTTCTCACAAAAATACAGGTTCAGCTCCGCAACACCGTCAGGATAATCAGAACAGACAAAGGAACTGAATTTGTTAACAAAACCCTTCGTGAATTCTATGAGAAAGTTGGAATTCAGCATCAAACATCTATTGCACGTACACCTGAACAAAACGGAGTTGTTGAAAGATGAAACCGAACGTTAGTGGAAGCTGCAAGAACAATGTTAATCAATGCTAAACTTCCAGATTACTTATGGGCAGAAGCTGTATCTACTGCATGCTATACTCAAAACCGTTCTATGATCACAAAACGCCACAACAAAACACCTTTCGAGCTTGCCCACAACTATAAACCGAACCTCAAACACTTTCATGTATTTGGATCTCTTTGCTATCCGAATAATGATCGTGATGATTTTGGAAAGCTCAAAGCCAAAGCTGATATTGGAGTCTTTATTGGATACTGTGACAATTCTAAAGGTTTCCGAATCTGGAATCGTCGAACTAAGGAGGTAATGGAAACGATTCATGCTCATTTTGATGAACTCACGGAAATGGCTTCTGAGTATAACAGGTTAGAACCCGGTCACAACCGTTTAAACTTCCCTCAACCCCCATCATCAGCTGAACTAAGCCCCCAGCTAACTCATCAACAAATGGAAAGGTTATTTGCTCCTCTGTTCTGTGACGATATTGATGAACGTGCTCCAGGTGTATCCGCTGTTTCCGCTGCACAACCTGATAATATTCCTATACCTGATACACCTGCTACAACAACTACTGTTGAAGATGCACCTACACCAGTTGACTCCAACACAACAGTTGAACACACCGCTTCCAACAATGATGAACCAGCTGATGATATTCTGAATGAAGTACCCCCACCTGCAGATTTTGATTCAAATGCATTCTTCAACCCATTTGCTAATGAGACTGCTGCACCAGATGTCGCGGAATCTTCAACAAACCATTTGAATCCTCAAAATCTGCACAATGTATACCAACATCAACCCTCTACACACCGATGGACAAAAGACCATCCTCTGGCTAACATTATTGGCAACCCGAATCAATCAGTCGTTACGAGACAACGTCTTCACACAGATGGTGAACATTGCATTTATGCACTCACTGTCTGCCAATCTGAGCCTAAAAACATTAAAGACGCAATGACAAAAGACAACTGGATTGAATCCATGCAGGAAGAACTCAACCAATTCAAACGTCTTGAAGTATGGGAACTGGTTGAAAGACCAACAGGGGTCTACGTCATTGGTCTAAAATGGATTTGGAAAAACAAATTGGATGCTGAAGGGAACGTCATTAGAAACAAGTCACGTCTAGTTGCTAAGGGTTATCGTCAGGAAGAGGGAATAGACTTTGAAGAATCTTTTGCTCCGGTTGCTCGTCTTGAGGCTGCTCGGATATTTCTCGCGTTCGCAGCTCATATGAATATGACGGTCTATCAGATGGATGTCAAAACGGCGTTTCTCAATGGACAACTTAAAGATAAGCTATCATCTTTCCTCGGGCATGGTACGATAAGCTATCATCTTTCCTCATTGCTAATAATTTCACCAAAGGCTCGGTTGAACCAACTCTTTTTATACAATATCACGGGGCACATATCTTAATTGTTCAAATTTACGTGGATGACATCATTTTTGGGTCTACACATAAAAAGTTTTCAACCGCTTTTGCAAAACTAATGAAGAAAAATTTTGAAATGTCCATGATGGGTGAACTCACGTTCTTTCTAGGACTGCAAGTTCATCAATCACCCCGTGGTATTTTCTTGAGTCAGTCCAAATATGCCCTTGAATTGTTAAACAAATTTGGAATGAAAACCTGTGATACTTATGCCACACCAATGACTCATACCAAGAAGCTAGACGCTGATTTACATGGGAAATTAGTTGACCCTACCAAATACCGAAGTATTATTGGGTCTCTCATGTATCTAACAGCTAGCAGACCTGATATTGTCTTTGCCGTTTATCTATGCTCCCGCTATCAGTCGCGACCAACTGAAACCCACCTCTCTAAGGCTAAAAGAATCCTCCGATACATCAAGGGAACCATTAACTTGGGGATCTGGTATCCGAAGGATTCTGGTTTTGAACTAATCGCTTTTTTAGACGCTGATCACGCAGGATGCTTAGACTCAAGGAAAAGTACCTCAGGAGCTCTACAATTTCTCGGTGATAAACTGGTGTCTTGGTAATCAAAGAAGCAGGATTGTACATCGCTGTCATCAACCGAAGCAGAATATGTAGCCATGTCCGCGTGTTGTGCTCAAGTCATCTGGATGAGAACACAACTCAAAGACTATAGTTACGTATTCGACAGAATCCCGATGTACTGCGACAATCGGAGTGCCATTGCGATCTCGTGCAACTCAGTTCAGCACTCGAAATCAAAGCACATTGATCTTCGCTATCATTTCATCAAGGACCACGTGGAACAGGGTACCGTTGAATTATACTTTGTGGGTACAGAATACCAATTGGCAGATCTTCTCACCAAAGCCTTGCCTCCCGCTAGGTTTAATGAGTTGGTCCACCGGATTGGTATGAGGTGTTTGACTCAAGAGGAATTGGATGACCTCTTAAAACAGTCTTAAAAACCTGTCAAACACCAAAACATCTTTTGTAAATAATTTTTCAAAAACAAAATACAAAAATATAAAATCCGATAAAACAACAAAAATATTCTCCTAATCTATCTTTCTCTCAACATGGCAAGTACATTTCTTCCGTCAACACTTTAATCTTTCAAAATTCAGTATTTTTTCTGATCAAGTGTTGAGGGGGAGAAAATAATCTCTTAACCGTTTCAAAACATCTGTGTACTTGCATGTTATCATATCCCGGTTGTTTCTTTTAACAATGGTGGTGAAGTTTCTGGTACAATGACACTCCTCGGACTAAAATTAATAACTTTTCATCAGTTTTCTTAAGTCGAGGGGGAGTGTCGTCAAGTTTCTTTCCTAAAAACTTGTTTGGTAACCAAAATGGAAGTTAAAAGGCTTTGTTTGATAAAAGGAAAAGGTGGAGGGACCAAAACTGTCAAAACCTTAAAGTTATTTTTAATAAAACACCCCCACCTAACTTTCACTTCTCATTTATTACTCAAAACCTAAAACCATCCTACACATAGAATTCACTCAAGTAATCCGTGTTTCTGATCATCATTTTGTAAGTGATTTCGTGTTTGCAACATGTTTTTAAGCAATGGTTTTGAATTTTTCAAAAATCCAACGGTTGAAACTTTGTATAATCTCGTTTTTGTGGTCTACGCATATGTGTATGAACACATGATCAAGATTGGGTGTTTATGGTTAAAAGAATTGTGTCAAAACGTTTCTAACACATCAATGATACAATTTTAATCATCAAAACTCGCCTAGAATCACGAATTAAATGATTTACGAAATTAGGGTTTATGTGTCGATTTGGGTTTTTCCAAATGTGAAGTATTTTGGTATAAAAGATTGTTGGGTTATAGTCTTAAGTGGTTGAATTAATGATTTCCATGGTTATTAACCACCCAGAAACACGAATTGGTTAACATTTTGGATTTAGGGTTTAAAGTTCATAATATTTGGTAACTGTTGATTCACAACGAGTTAAGTGTTATAACTTGGTATAAAGACTCCCTCAACACTCTTAAACTACCAGAAAAAGCTTTGTGCATATTCCATGGCTAGATTTCATACGCGTAGATTTAGGGTTTAGACTACGCGTAAGTTTTTCTACGTGTAACTGTTAAAACTGTGCAATTGTGTTTTGCTCTGTTATAAATTGAATTTTGTGTTAACATTGATGATTTGATGAATTTATTTCAGGCTTGCTACACTTAAAATTCAGAATCAAGGTTGTTGTAACTCTACCCATAAGGTTCTACATATGGGACTACGCGTATCCTGTGAAGGATATGCGTAAACAGTGAACTCTACGCATAAGGTCAACTCTTACGAGTAGCCTTACGCGTAAGGTTAATATATGCCTACGCATAAGGTCCAATTTTTCTTACACGTAATATTTCTTACGCGTAAGTTAGGATCCTACGCGTAAGTTTACGCCTACGCATATATCATTTTTGTCTACGCATAACTTTACCAATCCTACGCATAAGCCTGGATCATACCTTCGTTATGAATTGTTACGTGTTCAAACTTGTAAATAAACTAATCATATCGTCACGAATCCAATAATGTCACTAATAAACTTAAATCGTTTGATATGTTGTGAACAATAAGTGATAAAATAAACTTTAAAACTTAAAGTTAACTAACCCACGAAACATTTCACGACGTCATTGGACTATTGAACATACAAGTGACTTAGGACTCGTAACAATCATTGACACTGTACATTCAATAACTAGTCAATAAGACCTTCTGTTGACTAACATTATGTCTTTCGATATGTTGGTTCTTTTGGCTAATGTTATTTCAGATCACGACATGGCTGAACAAATGAATGTGGATGCATCTGAAGTACTCTCCATTGCTGATATCTATCCTTATGGCTATCCAATGAAGATAGGAAAGAATAATTTCCGTGTTGACTTTGACACCCTCACTTGCTCAGAGTCTTCGTGTTTAATTGCTATTGATATTCTGAGGACTCATCCGTATCAGAATATGCTCACTCACTCTGCAACTGTTCCTGAGATCTATATCCAACAGTTCTGGAACACTATGGAAAGGGTCAAAGGATGGACTGCTGTGACGGTGACTCTGAATCACAAACAACTCACCATTACACCTGCAGACTTAAGGGCTGTTCTCCTAATTCCTGAAGTCGAACCAACCAAACAATATGCCACACCTGCTGAAGAGCTCACTCTCCAATTCTTAATCGATATCGGTTATGACGAGGCTACAGGAGTAATCACCAAGCATTCTCACGTAGAGCTTAAGAGTATTTCTCAACCATGGAGAACTCTCTACATGATCATCACCAAGTCTGTTTCTGGTCGTGACAGTGGCTATGAGCATCCTAAGCTCATGGAACTGCAAATATTTTGGGCATTGGTCAACATGAAACACATCGCTATCGAAGCTCTGATTTGGGATGACATGATGTCATTTCTCAACAAGCTTGGCTCAAAGATTCCCTACATCAGATATACTAAACTGTTGATCCAGAGAGCACTTGGACTTCATCCTGATATTCCCAAGAGGCTCAATGACCCCGACAATCACGATATGTTGACGGAACCTATTCTATCTGTTAGAATCAAGGAATCGTCTACAAAGAAACAAGGTGTTGTGTTGCCAGATTTCCTTCTAACTGAAGATGTCAGAAAGCTCGAAACGTACAAAAGGTATCTGGAAGCAGTTAGACAAGGCAAAGTTGGTCATCTCGATGAAAAATATTCTGGTACACCTGTAAGGAGAACCAGAAGAGGAAGTGCAGGAAGCACAACAAGTACTGTGAGTCAAAGGAAGTTTCCTAAAAGGAATCCTCCTTCTAAAAGGATTGTTCCTGTAAAGGAAGCCGAACCTATTCCCACACTTGAACCGCAAAGAAAGCTTGTGGACGAGAGCTCTGAAGATACTGATACAGATGAAGAGGTTCATTACTCTGTAACTGCAACCGAAGCACCTGCCTCAGTAGCAAAACCTCCAAGTCCTCCAGCTGTCCAAGAAAAAGGGAAGACTCCAGCAATTGTACCTTATGATGAGAGCTCTGAAGATGAAGAAGAGCAACTGGATAAATCATACATGAAGAAGTATCAAATCGTCAGACATCTTCAAAAAGCTGAAGAATTTGCTAAAGATCAAATGGGTGGCCCCGGAGGATCAAGTGGTGCTGCCCACTCCTCTCCAGATCCTAATGCGGTTAATCGACCCGATAAGGGATCTTGTGCCACCACTCTTCTGCAACAACAAAAGCTTGTGGAGGATACTATCGAATATGAGTTTGAGAACCCTGAAACTGAGAAGTCTGAGAAAGATAAAGATGATGATTATGACAAGTTGCTTCTGGGAAGTCCCACACATTCACAGAAGGAAACTTCTGAACCGCCTAAGGACCCCGAGCCTCCTCATGTCTCCTCATCATCAGACTCTTCATCTCATTCATCACCACCACCATCAAAGAAGTCAACCAGATCATCATCCAAATCTGTGAAGAAACCACCTCGCTCTTGGATTTCTCAGACACATGAAAGAATTGTGAAAGCTGTCAAACAAGTCAGAATGAAAGACATATAAAGGTATGTAAAAATGCTTTATTTTGTTTTTAACCTCGTCTTAATTACATATAAAGGTATTTTACATAAAGGATAAATGTAGGGAGGATTACACACGTTTTCATAAGAAACGTGAACATGAGAATAACAATTAATTAAAAGATATATATGTTTGTTTGTTCGAGTCAAATGCTTGTATCGAGTCATAATGGATGTTTTTGCAGAAATTTTTCCAGATTCTAAAGATGTAAATTTTCCAGAATTTTTTCCAGAAAATCGCAGACCAGTTTTTGTCAGGATAACCTGACGGCGTCAGGATTTCAACCTGACGGCGTCAGGAAGGAATAAAAACATCAGCTTACTTTTTCTCGTTTTCTGAGCTACTTGTAAAATTTTGGAATTTTCCAGATCTTAACTTTCAAAACAAATTCTGTAAACATCCATTCCACAAGCATTATATCCTAGTTTAAATCGAGTCTTATGTATATTATTACCGCCGATTTTACGCGAAGGTTTCGTTTGTTTTCTTCTAGTGTGCAGGTTTAGTTTGTCAAGAAGAAGTTACCACAAGTTTGGAAGGAGCCTTTCACGCAAAAACTCTTCTTGGAAAAGATTTAACCACCACTTTTCACGGATCCTACCGAGCTAATCAGGGGAGTATTAGTTTCTTTCGTTTTTAATTACCTTCTATTATCATAACTTTGATACTTTCGGGGAACATTGGGGACAATGTTCAGTTTAAGTGTAGGGAGGGAAAATAAACGGGAACTTTGAAACTATGCTTATCCTTGACTGTTTGCTTTGTCCAAGTGTATTTGTGTAATAAACCATGAGAAAATGTAGGTTAGGGTAATTTTAGCCAAATTTAAAATTTTTTCATGACGTATAGGAGTGGGCCATTAGTCTTAACAAAAGCGTCTCATGGATAGGAAGTTGCATGACTAGCACAAAAACCCTTTACCACCTAAATTCCACCCAAAATGTGAGGATCGCCCTTAGATTAGTAGGAATTAAAGCATTCATCTTTAATGCTTAGAGTGTGAACCGGTAGTATATTAGATTCTAGAACTTGTTTTGTGATGCATTCCGAGATCGCTAGTGAGACTACACTTGTGTAGTTAGGAATAACTAAATGATAAGAGGCATTAGGATAAACCCTTGTTTGATACCTGTAATATAATTACTTCTTCCACCTCGGTTGAGTAATTCCCCCACACCCTTTGCGTTGTACTCATCTTTAGTACACGATACCCCTAGTTAACCCCTCAGAGCCTATCCTTTTCGCGGTTCTCATGATGTTTCGGTTTTTCCGGAATATCAATGAAGAGCATTGTTTACACCCCACCCCCAAATATACACCCAAATCGCCTTAGCCTACCCTTTATTGCACTCACTTTTAGTGCAAATTTATGTTATCACCCAAAACCCTTAGTTCAATTATCTGGTTGCTTGCATGAGTTGCTAAGTCGAGTCATATCCTTTGTATACAGTTTTGGGATGATTGGGATTCATGGGAAAAGTTAAAATTTATGAAATATAGGGAAGAGAACGTTAAACTCAAATTCCCTTTGTTTGCATAATAATGTACTCCAAGTGTTTTGATCTTTTCAATTCGGGTCAAATTAGTGTTAGAGTAATAAAAACTCAAGTGTAGGGATGTGTCTATAAATCCCTATCATTTTGATGTACCGTAGAGGATGGTAGAGTAAGAGTGTATGTGAAAAAAAAAAAAAAAAAAAAAAAAAAAAAAAAAAAATTAATTTCGAAAAAAAAAAAAAAAAAAAAAAAAAAAAAAAAAAAAAAAAAAACCATACGGGCTACCATCCTACATCTATCTTTTAAATTATGTTTGTTTATTTTCGTTGCCTAGAGTTTTAGAGTGTCGAGTCTTGGCTTAGCAACGCCATTCTTCGTATACTTGCAACATAGAGATTTTTGACTATCCACCACTAAATAGCCTATCCCACCAAACCCTTCATTTCCCTACCGTAAGCCTAACGTTACAACCCTTTAAAAGACCTCTTTGATAGTATTTCCTAGGTGCTTACGCCAAAGCGACGGAGGTTTGATCTATTCTCAAGCCTATGGTAATCTATGTACTAGGACCGGTTAATGAGTGTTTATCTTCCATTTCCGATTTGTTATATTTCATATATACACCCGAGAGAGATGTGAGTATCCAAACACCCCATGTGAGGTGCTAGTATGTAATTTCCGTGCTTGTTATGACTTTTGCGGGGCTTATATGTGTTGTGGACCGTTTTGAATGGATGCTTCATGACCCCTAACTTATAAATTAATTGGCTAAAAGCACATTTGCTTGAGGACAAGCAAATACCAAGTGTAGGGATATTTGATAAGGTTTTAAAAGGTACCTTTTTGAGGGGTCATTTAAGCCCTTATTCGATCACTTTTGTATCCGTTATTGCTTAATATCGTTCCTTTTCACTTTTTAGGTCTCTTGAAGGCAAAATGCTGGAATGATGCTTATTTGGACGAAAAGGCGCGAATATACGAAGAAAATGGCCAAAGTCAGAATCGAGACACTCAAAGCTGCTGAAACATAAGGCGACGGCGTCACTGCATATCTGCGACGCCGTCGGGAAGGAATTTTGCGACGGCTCAGAAGCGAAATTGCATGTTTTCAAAGGACGACGTCAGGTTCTAAAGGAATAGACCGTCGCTACTCAGACGGCCTAGATGCAGCCAAGACGGCGTCAGAGCTGAAGGGGACGGCGTCACAGTCATAAGGTGACGCCGTCGCAAGGTTTACGTGGCCAAGACGAAACCCTAATGACGGCGACACGACGGCGTCACAAAACATAAGGTGACGCCGTCGCAGATGTAATCTTATATATAGAATCCGAATTTTTCAGTTTTAGAGGGTAGTCTTTTGGAGTAAAAACCTAAAACCGAACCAAGGCTTTCTTGTGCAGTATTTTAGGGTTCTAAACCCTATTATACATCAAGATAAGTATTTACTTCATTAATTTAATTATGTCTTTGATTATTTGTGTGTATGCTTGCATGTTCTCCATGTCCGGCTAATTTATTTGTGTGTTTGCTTAGGGAATATGAAACTTAATTATTGAATATTGATTGGTTGATACTTATCTTAGTTGACTAATGATCTAGAGTGCGCTAGATTATTCGTTGTGTACTTAATGCTTGACTTTTCTTTGTGAACTTTAGAATATAATTATCTAGGTAATTGTAGGATAAAGTATTCAAGGACAACCGTAGAGTAGGCGTCTATAAATCACTAGAGGATTTGTAAACAAGACCCTTTGGTAATTTCAAAGAGTTAGGGAAACAAGCACGCCCTATAGCCTTAGAATCACAACGCAACTAGGAATAAGGACGTGACAAATCAACCATCAATAGGAGATAATTAAGGAGTAGTAAAACCTAAGTAAACACATCTTTAAACTATCATACGAGTACACATCAATTAGACATAGACTATCACAACCTTAGCTTAGATAATTAGATAATAGTAGAGTAATCGGTAGCAATACCAACCCCCCAAATCCAATACCCGAGATTCGTACCTTTTCCATTTCTAAAAAAACATAAAAAAGATAAAAAATAATCTTCCTCAACCTCAACCTTAGCGTAGTGACTTCTCACTAGCATTCCTATTCCCCTAGAGAACGATATCAATACCCGTGGCTTACCCTAATTACTACACTACAACGATTAGGTTCACTGCCTAGGGTGTTATAAAACTTGCTCGAAGAAAAGGAAGTTTCCTTGACCCCGAATGACGCGTGTAGCGTTATCAGTGCTACCCACATGTTCTCCGACAAAGTGGTAGCATATGACCAAGATGCAATGTATGGGATTCACCATTGGCCGGAACGCCGAAGAATCTTCTACAGAAGCTGCTTGGTCCAGAAGTCTCAACATGCAGTGTTCAGTACTAAAAGTATCGTGGCCATCCAACATGTTGGTCTATCGTCTAAATGGGACTACACTTTTCTCAAGAAGATTGTGGTCAAAAGACAAGACGAAAGGGACTATGCATTCTCTGAAGCTGACTTTGAGAATTTGAACATCAACGATATTGAAGACATGTACCTTGCCAAAGTTCAAGGTCGCATGAGACAATTTCCAACTGAAGTACAACGTGAATTCATCAAGTCACTGCTCATCTTCATCAGACGCATAGTCATCAAAGAACGTGTTGAAGATCTTCAGCTTGCCGTTGAATCATATCAGAAACGTGTCAACTTCACTCCACCACAGCTTGATCTTCCCGATATCAACCAGCTATCACAATTAACGCTCGTCAGCAAACCGTTTGGTGTCGTTTATCACAGTGAACTTCATCGCAATTGCTTGATGGCGTGTAATGAGCTTCACAAATTTGGAGATCATACTCTGAAGATGGTTAGGGACGGATTAGCTTATCGATTGAAGGATATACGCGAAAACATTGGGAACCCTAAGCGATGGAATTCTCAGGATAGGAGGAATGTGAGAAGGATCATCACCATGATTGACGAACGGTTGTTCAGAAGGGATCAGTTCAGAACGTTGGAAAGTTTTGTTGGTGGTCGACCCAGGATCAACATCACCGGCTATCAACGCCCTGTTCGTACTCCTGGGAACATCACTGCACTTCCTGGTACTCCTTGATTTGGTTCTTTCATTAAAAATTTTGGATGTATGATGATATATGTCAATGGCTTGTGCACACATAACAGTGTACAACCCGTAATTGTCAAGAAAGGACCCTGTGGTACGCCTCAGTGCCACAATCCTTATAAAAGGAGCGAAAGCTTCTTATTTTTGAGTAAAACCCATCAAACCTTTCATTTTTCAAGGTTTTGCTCAAAAACACAAGTACTTCCCCGTATGATTTTCAAAACCTCAACCGTTTATATCACTTGTTGAGGGGGAGTATTTGAATTAAAACTTTGTTCACAAATTGTTCATAGTGGTCATCTTCCCGCAACACTCGAAATGGTCATATTTATTGTCAACCGTTCAAAAATAACATTTTTATATGCCATTTTTGAGGGGGAGAAAATTTGTGTGATAAGAAATATGTTGTGCAAAATGCAAATGAATCTGTGTACTTCAGACTTAACCAACGAATTGACGGTACTAAACTGTTAGTAACTAGAAAAGACTTGTCCTGGACGGGTAATAATTTCAAGCTAGTTCGCTAGTAATGTAAACGTGTCTCGCAAAGGACTTATCCAAGTAGAAAGTACCATTCGAGACACTCTTGGTAGACATGAACTCTGACGGGTATGACAACCTTTCGAGGTTTTTCTACACCTTCAAGGTAGTTATTAGAGCTAGTTGTCACCTAAAAACTGACAATGTAACTCTTTAACTACGCAACGTAACCGTGTCTCGCGGGGGATTGTCTATCTCGAGTGGATCAATTCAAAATGTGCGCGCTCTTTCCTCACTGTGCATTTAACCATTAAAACTATCAAGCACATGTGGAGGGGGAGTATTTATGCAAAACCTTATATCTCGCAGTGGTTCAAACTTGTTTTTCATTTACAAACCATTTGAGAGATTTTTCACAAACTGTGGTTTTAATGGCAACATAGGTTAGTCATGGAGTTATAAGGTGACTAAGGTTAGGAATAACCGTCCTATGATCCGCCAGAGCCGGAGGGATCTACCCAAGGACACTACCATTAGTTAGTGTTAGAAGTCCTTAGGAATGATTGTAAAAAGGAGAAAATGAGAATCGGAGAAAGAAGGAGTTGAAGAATCAAAAAGAAATGTAAAGTAAAGGGTGAAAAGAAACAGCCCTCCAGATTATTCAACTTAGGGCAGACACCGGGTTCAATTCATATGCTACTGGTTGTCACTTAGTGACACCGGTATTGAAGATTAAAAGTCGTCATGGACCCAGTGACGCACGCACTAAACCTTCTTAGCCACTCAAGTTTCTCTCAAAAGAAGCTTGTTTCATTCTCACAGGGAACCCTACGTAAACTATTGGCTTTCTCTTAGAGATCGCTGGTATTGAAGAAGGAGACCCTCTCCCTAGTCTCCGCTCAGGAAAACCAAAACACACTATTGAGTCTAGAGCCACGAGATTCATCAAAAGATCTCTTAGGAACACTTGACATTTCATCACTTGTTGATCAACAAATAAGATCTTCAGTGATTCAGTGGTTCATATCGAGTCCTTCACAGATCTTAGCAATCTGTCGAGAACATTTATGAGAGGTTCACTTTTGTGATTCTCAGTGATTGAATGGAAACTCCTGCCAGGGTCAACATCAAACAGCCCTGACAGCAGGTCACTTCGGTAACTCCCCGTGGATTACGCAGAGTGTGTCTCAAACGGTCTATAGTCGTGAGGTGATGCTTCGGTGTACCTCAGCGACTCATCTGAACTGTAGATGTACTTCGGTACATCGTGTTATCTCACTTGTGGGACTCCAATTCAGGAACGGCCTTTGTAAGAATTAGAGTTGTGTTTTCACACTATGCTGTTAACACTCTCGAAGTTCAAACTTGTAAGTGCCGGAAACCACTTATTACCAACCGTTTGAAATGTTTTCTTCTTATGGAAGCTCTGGAGCGGAATGATCGTGCTGGTTCTTCTCATGCTCACGCCAACATCATCACTAATGGAAGTTCTATTCAACAGCAACACAACCGTCATAATGATTCTTCGTCAAACCAAAGAATCTACAAAGTTAAAAAACTTAAAGAACTTCATCAGTATTGAATTCCAACGTCAAAGAGCGTGTGAGCATGTTGAAGAATGACGTGGAGACACTGGAGCTGCGAAGCTGACCTGAGGCAAACTGATGCAGACAACAACATATTATCACTTTCACCACAAAGAACAATGATCAAAGAACAAAGTTTAAGATGACGTCAAAGCAAAACCGCTCAAAGAAAACTATCTCTCTACACTAGGGAGACTGTTCGATTCAAGGCAATTTTTCTCACGAGAAAGAAGAATGTCAGTAGACGTCAAAGCTACTATTACATCAACGCCTTCACCGTTTACATTCATATATACTTGAGGGGGAGATTGTTGGAATCACTCCTAAACTGTATTTCAAGTATTTATATTTCATATGTAATAGGTAGCTTATTATGGCCTTTATGTTTGTTTAAGGTCTAGCTTATGTAGAAGGCCCATAAGCTTAGGCCCAAGCCCATATAAGAAAGGATGGGAACTAGGAGTGTTGCCCTAGCTTCCCTCCTATAAATACTCTTGTAAACCCTCATTTGAGGGTTGGTTGTTCAAGTTTTCTTTCTTTCACATATGCCTACGCATAACCGGTCTTATTATTGTTTGTGTGTGTGTTAGATCTTGTTCAATCGCCTCATCTCCTTTCTATATTACTTGTGTTTGTAAAACTAGTGACCTAACAAAATAGTTTAACCATCCATCATTAGATGGTAAACTCTCTGATGAGTCTGAGGAGATTTCAATCGGTGTGTTGGG
This sequence comes from Chrysanthemum seticuspe, assembly GCA_019973895.1. Classification (NCBI taxonomy): domain Eukaryota; kingdom Viridiplantae; phylum Streptophyta; class Magnoliopsida; order Asterales; family Asteraceae; genus Chrysanthemum; species Chrysanthemum seticuspe. Next base: position 307,820,546 of record BPTQ01000007.1, on the reverse strand, counting down.
TGAATTGTTCATTATGGCGATTTGGTTGAATGTTTGTTTGATGATCGGTTGATGTGTTAGGGATGTATGTGTTGTATGTGATTTATGAGGCAAGGGGGTAGTTTTATAGTCAAAGTCAAGGTGTAATCTAACTTAGTAAGAATTAATGGATGTATTGGTTGGGTTGGTATATGAGTTAATAAGGGTTAAGACTGCATAGGTTTTAATGCGCAGTTAATTATAGCAGGGTTTGACTTTTCTTCATTCCTGCTGGTAACGTGGTTGTTCCTGTTGATGGGTGATGGTTTCTACTGGTAGCTTTGGATTAGTAATTGCGGTCAAACTTTTGGTGGTTCCTGTTGTTTGACTAAATGGTTCCTGCGGATTGACTTTAGAATGCTGTTGGTTTTGTAAAATTGGGAATTTAATACGGGATTAAATTAAAGTCAAATTGGTCAAAGATTCTTTGCGAGATATTTGCTAATTTGAATGGCTATTTTGGGTAACCTATTTAAATAGCCAATCACAATTATCCCACGGCCTAATTAATTAATTCCCTCTCATTTTGAACTAAAACCCATATTCAAACTTCTCGAATCAGTACAATGGCGACACTAGCATTCAAAGGGGATCATAATAAAGTTGCGTTTTTGGAAAGAGCTAAAGGAAGTGATGTTTATGATCCTATGATTGATTTCCTTCTGCGCTCCAAACTCAGGTATGCCCTAACTTATTGTCCATCTGTTGTTTATGACTCGTTGGTCAAGCAATTTTGGGCCACAGCTAATGAGCGATCTCCTGAGGGTCAACCCAAGGAGATTGTGGCCATTGTTGATGGACAGGAGTGTGTCATTGCTGAGTCCCTTATAAGGACTCAGTTGCAATTAAATGATGAAGGAGGTGTTTTTGAGAATAATAGGGAGGAAATAATCACTGGTTTGGCCAGCTTAAGGTATCCCACTGATGGGAAATTCATATGGTATAAAAATAAATTTTGCCCTAAATGGAGATTTTTAGTTCATACCCTCCTTTAATGTTTAAGTCCTAAGTCTGGGGGTTGGGATCAGTTCTCCAGCTCAATTGCTACTGCTATAATTTGTTTGGCTCAGGGTAGAGATTATAACTTTTCAAGATATATATTTGAGGAAATGCTTAAAAACATAAAGGATACCAAACATAAATTTTTAATGTATCCTAGATTTCTTCAGATAATATTAGGCGTTGAGACCTCAGATCAAACCCTAAGAGCAGTAGGAAAATTGATTGCTAAATAATTTGCTACCATGAGGACCAATTTTGCTGGAGAGCATAGACCCTTATTGCCTTCTATGTTGCCCATTGGCAATGAAGGTGTTGGTGCAGCTGATGCTGCTGGTGGCAATGAGCCTTCTTTTGATGAGGCTGCTGGTGGCACTATGCCACCTATCCCTAATGCTGTTGATGCCTCTGCATCAGATACAGCTGATATTAGGACCTCCAATGCTCCTGATGCAACTGCATCAGCTGCCACTGATGACCAGCAACCCCCATCCCCTACACCGATTTCCCCACCATCTCCTAGGGTTAATGTTCCTGATGAGCCTGTCATTGCTTCTGAAACACAGGAACAAGTTCCTGTTGAACCAGAGGTTAATGTTGACCAACCTTTGAGTCCACCTAGACACACTTTTGAGGATAACACCAATATTGGTGGTGATTATTATATGTCTCCCCCAAGATCCAATGATGCTCCTAACACCTCAGGAAAACATGTTGGTGGAGTTGAGGATTCTGAAGTTCTAATGAAAATGTCTAGTTTACTTGACAGGTATGTTCAGAAAGTTGATAATCTTGAGGCAGAGCTTAAGGAGACAAAGAAGTCTCTTGGTGGAGCAGTTGTAAAATTGCTTGGAAGGGTGACTGATTTAGAAAATAGGTTGAATAAGAGGAGGAGCAACTTTGTGATTTCAGATTCAGAAGATGAGCAGGATAAAGATGAGGAGGACATTGATTTGGATGCTCTACATGTCTTTGCCTCTGCTTCTTTGGGTGATACTACAACAGAGAAAGATCATATGTCTGAGCCTGTTTTTACTCCATAGGTTAAGGTTTTTACAAGAAGAAGGACCAAAAGGAGGACAAAACTGAATTCTGCAGTACTAGCATTGAGAAGTTTAAGTGTGTTGCTGCTGTTAGTTCCATGGTTCCTCCTGATGCACCCATTGATGCTGATGTCAATGTTCCTTCTGACGCAGTGCAGATTCCTCCTGATAACCTTTTTGCTGATAAAACTCCTGCTGCTGAGGTTTCTTCTGATGCTACTAAGATTCCTATTCCTGTTCCCTCTGATCCCAAGGTTACTTCTGCTGAAACTACACCTATATCTATTCCATAAGTTGATAAGGGAAAGGCTCCAATGATAGAAGAATAATTAGAGTCTGATGCATTCAAAGCTGAACAGGCCAGGCTTATCAGACTTCATGAGATTGCACAAAGTGACAAAGAAGTGGCAGAAAAGGTTCAGGCTGAATATGATGCAGATCTTCAAAGGCAAACTCACAAAGTTCCTGATATAACTCCTCAAAGGAAGAAAGAACTTGATGAAGCATCTCTACATTTCACAGAGGGTAATTGGCAACAAATTGTGAGAGAAGTAACTTCAAATACCTCTCTTGCATAGTCTATCTTAAGGGATGCTTTTGAATCAGATAATTATGCTGCAAGGATGGTTGCCCTGGTTAATCAGAGGAAGAAAGTAGATGCTGAAAGGAGGGCTAAAGCTAAGAGGGATAAGCCTCCAACTCAAGCTGAGCAAAGACAACATATGAGGGAGTTTGTAAAGTGTCAGAGTTCTGCTATTTACAAAACTGGGTGGACTATTGCTTATGTGAAGAAATTGACATATGAACAATTAAAAATAGAGTATGAGAAAATTCTCAAAAGATTGAATCAAGATGGCATCAATCCTTATGCAAGATTGAAAAGATCTCAACCTACTTTGGAAGGGTCTGAGACTAAGAGATTAAAGTTTGCTGATGCCACTGATGATATTCCTGTTCATACTGAAGATATTCCTGTTCATACTGAAGCCATTGCTAAGGAGTCAAGTGTTATTGGTGAAGAGATCCCAAGTTCTTAGGACAACATTGATAAGGACTCAACAAGAATGGACACTTCAATGGAGACTCCAAAGGAAACAACATCAACACCCATTCCTTCTGAAGAACCTAAAACCCACTGACAATCTTGAAGGGAATCCTTCTGATGCTTCTAAACCTCTTCCCACTGATACACATACCTCTATTCCTACTGGTGGTGATAAACCCATTCCTACAGATGAACCTCAGCACACTTCTACTGATGATGTTCCCATTCCTACTGTTCTACCAGCAACCCCACAGGTTGTTTCCACTGTTAAGGAGGGTGCTGATCCTCTAGATGCTACACCAATCTCTACTCATGATATTACAAGGTCTAGTGCTTCTTCTCCTTATTCCACTCCTGGAAGAAGACAAAAGAGTCATGCTAAGAAAAGGAGTTCTAGGGGTTTTGATTTGCAGGCTCCTGATAGTTCCTTCATCAAGGTTGATGATTCTGATGAAGAACCTGTTTTGTGGTCACCTTTAGATAGATGGGAATTGACACCATCTATGGGTGGTGTGGTGAATACTATATATAGAAGAGATGGGACACTAAAGCATTTCACTTTCCTGAATGAGATTCTAAATATGGTAGATAGACAGGATTTGTTGAAGTGGTATGGTCAGGTGACTGAGTATTTTCAGACTAATACAGCTACTGGTTCTGGTCTTGTACTCTTGGGAGATCTCTATGTCTTGTTTGATTCTATCTATCAGGATGGGAAAGGGTTTTGGATATGGACTGGACAGGATGCTTGGAAGATTTGGAATTAGAGATTCTTCCTTTTTGTCTAACGTTCATGTGGTGCAAACTGGGTCTGGTGTATATGCTTATATGTTTTCAGATTTGCAATATCCTTTGTGTGTGAGTGTGATGACTCAGATGCTGAAACACATGCTGGTACTCCCTTATGAACCTGTTGGGAATGATATGGTGCATGCAGAGCAGTTGGTTAAGCTCATTAAGGACATAATTAATGCTGCCAATGTTGCTGCTACTTCTTGAGTATGGTACCTTGTTGTTAAATATTATTTATGTCTTTTATTTTCTAGTTGTTAAAAAAAAAAAAAAAAAAAAAAAAAAAAAAAAACCTTATGTATATATTGCTTATGTACTAACTTTTATGTTTGAGGATCATGTTGTGCGGTTTTGTATTATCCCACTTATGGTACTTAACTCACCATGTCTTTGATGACAAAGAGTTAACTCACCATGGGGGTACGGCTCTGGTGGGAGTCCTCAAATCCGTTGATAGTTGCTGATTTACTAAAAATCAGAGGGTTATCAATGTACCCTGGTCTTACACACCAAACATTGGCTACTCTATGAGCAAATGACTCTGGTAAAGAGATATCAAATCTGTTGGATGGTTGACAATTTGCCAATAAATTGTATGGTGCTCAACTCACCATGTCCTAATAGATGAAGAGTTGGCTAGCCCACAAATTCATGGCTTGTGGTAAAGGCAGTGGAATACCATGGCTAGTCCTGAGTTCACGGCTTCAGGTAAAGACAACTCAAATCCATTGATGGCTGTGATGGTTTGCCAAAAACCATTAGGGTTCTCCAACACACCATTGATTCACGTTCTAAGTGTTGGACTGGTCATTAGTTCACCAGGGTGATGTCATGATTCCACCAAAGAACTAGCTAGCCCAAGAGTGAGTAGCTACTTGGTAAAGGCTTATCAAATCTACTCATGGAGCTGTTGCTGCTGGATTCAGATGTTGCTGTTATAGGAGTTGCTACTGGATCTTTGGACTTCATTGCTGCTGGTGGTTTCAGTATTTGTTGTTGCTGGTGGTTTCAGTATTTGTTGCTGTTGGTTATTATCCGTGCTACGGATGCCCAAGTATTCAATCCTCGTGCTCTGAAAAGATCTAACTGGAAACTTGAAGTTAACCAAGTCAAATTCAATTTTAGGGGAGGATTGTTAGGAATTATTTAAAATACATGTAATAGTATAGAGCGGTTCCTACTGATAAGGTTCCTGCATTTATGCTGATAGTGCAGTTTCTGTGGATAGTGCAGTTACTGCTGATAGTAGTATTTCTGCGGATAGTAGTATCCGTATTATTAGTAATTAGTTAGGATATGCATGAGTTATATTTGGAAGAGATAATGCATATCTTTTACGCATTTTGTAAACAGCTGTATTAGGGTTTCTTATAGGATAAAAGAAACTTGCGGCTATGAGTTATGTACGTTTTTGAAAAACATTCTTAGTGAATTAATATAGATCCATAGAGTATCAAAAGTTTAGTTGTTATTATCTTCTTTAACTCTTGTGTTCATATTCCGCGTGAGCATAAGTTTATTAGAGGTTCTCTATAGTTTGCTTGTGATTACACAGGTATTCTATCTGTTTCTTAAAGGCTCGAAAAGATCTATCTAGGACTGATCCAACATTCGGATTTGAGATTATCTTTTTATCAAGTATGAATAATTTATGCCACTTTAAGCATTCAAAAGAGAAACTGCAAATTAGGTTGCACTTATATCTTATTGGAGTGAAGCGAGTTTTGATTTAAGATGTATTAATTTTCAGTCAGGCAGCCGTGGACAATCTCTGATCAAAGGGCTCCAGTGGAACGTGGAAGTAAATGTGGAAGTGGAAGTAATAAGAAGGGTGAAGAAAACAGTTGAGTTTTGATGGGTTTATGGAAAAATAAAACGAGTGAAACTCATTTGAGGGTGTTTTAGTCAGTTAACATCAATTTTCTGTGTATTTATCAAAAGTTTCCGTGTAAATATCAATTCCCTTTAAATAAATATGCAAACTAAAAGACTAATTAAATATAATAATACTTAGTTGTGTCAAATCTATTTGACTTAAATTATTATGACTTTGTTTTTGTTCGACTTATAATATTCACATGTCCATATGAATTATGTACAAATAAACCTGAAAGAGAAAAAAAAAAACTTAGCGTTTAAAAAAAAAAAAAAAAAAAAAAAAAACAACTAATGTCAACCCCGATGCAATGCACGGGCCAAACAAACCTTATTAAGATCTATAATGGAGGAAACTAAAAAGTATATAACAAAAAAAGAGTTCTAATCACGTTTTAAAATCGACTTTTGTTTTTTTCCACTTGATATCTACCATCTTAAATTCACAAGGGATGAGATTGACCTCACTTCGATTTTATTTATTAGACTATTAGGCTTTATGCAACTAAACTTGCTTTATCTTTGAATGAAGTTGTGTTGCCATTTGATCACTTTTTTTTTTCTTTTTATCTTAGAATGACGTTTGGTAATGGGTATGAGTTTTGAATCTCATCCTTAAAATTAAATTTAAACTTATCACGAATGTTTTTTTTTCAAGTAGTTTAACAACTATATCCCTTCATTCACATATCTTGAAACAACACATTCTTGATATCCTTCATGTCACTCATTTGTTGCTATTTTTGGTATTAACAAAACACCTATGTTTGTAATAATAATAATAATAATAATAAAAAATAAATAAACAAATAAAACCTATAATAGAAATCAAGTATGTAAACCTTATAAAAACAACCACTAAAGACACACAAAAACAGAATTTAAACTCAACCAACCCCCCCTTTATTTTTCATCACTACATATCATCATCGGTACAGTACGGTGTTATGTTTTAAGTTGAAAATATAAAAGAAAAATAGAAAGAATACACATAAAAACAAACCCTAATAACTCTGTGAAAACCAGAGAGAAAACATACACTATACTAATACTAGTACAAAAGAAAAGTAATGAAAAACAAACTAGAAAAATCCTTTTATAGCCTAGCTCATAATTGTCAAAATCGCAATCCTGATCGTAGGTGCACGTGCGTACGTAGTAAACTTATTATATGTGCATAAAATTCTTATATGTTTTTTATATACAAGAAGTTGGTGCGCGTACGTAGTAACTTTGTGCAAGTATGCATTGTGTGGAAAACTAGAGGGGGGTTGAATAGTTTTACCGTTTTAATTTAAGTGTCAATTATTTAGATTCAATCTTATGTGAATTCGTATGGATGATTAAATAGTACGAAGAAATAAATAAAGTAAGTAAAGAATGCAAGTAAAGTAAAGGATAGAAAGTAGCGACACAAGTGAGTTACAGTGGTTCGGCTACAAGGACACCTTCCTTACCCTACTCTACTCCCCGAGTATCCCACTCGAGAGTTCAAGCACTAAGTCAACAAGCTCTTTCAACTTGGTGGAGAAGCCTCACAACGTCGCTTACACTTTTTCCGGTACAAAGCTAAATACCGAGTTCTTCCACGAGGTAGAACTAAACCTTTACACAACTATTACACAACAACTATGTGAAATATGAATTACAAGATATGCTACAGAAATCTTGTGGATGGATAAATCAATCAAGGACCCTTTGCTTGGATGACTTGTAGAATAGCGTGATCTCGCCTTCGTGAAGGACCTAAAATAGAATCACAACAAAAGATAGAAGAACTACTAGAATGATCAAATGATCAGAGGTTAGGAGAGTGAGATAATATATGAGAGAGTTGTAAGAAAAAGGGTGAGAAACAATAAAAAAAATGGCTCACTATTTATAGGCAAAAAAGCCTTCTGTCCCACAGTTCCGGCGGATCCCTTACCCAAGGGATCCGGCCAGTGCGTTTCCAGGGATCCGGCCGTCTGGGTCAGATTAGTCCAGATTTTAGGTTGCAAACCGGGTTATAGGTCATAGGTTATGATCCATGGGTCATAGACTCTGGGTCATGGGTACCCAATAAGATACAATGTATCTAGACAATGGGTCATGGGTCATGGATAATACCCAACATGATTTCATGCATGATGTCATGCAATGGGTCATGGGTTATGTATCTCCATGGGTATGAGTCATGGGTCTTGGATATTACCCAACCTATTACATATTTTATTACAACATATTTATTACTACAACATTTATGTAAATGGCCAAATGTATATACATTGCAAAACAACATGTATTCTTATAATTTTACTTATGATAACTTTCTATTTGTTATCAACAAAATATAACGAGATCGCTAAATATAAACAAACGTTTTTACGGTTTATTTATATTAACAATCTCCCCCTTTATTGATGACAAAACATAAAGTTATGGTGAGTAAAACTTAAGATTAGATGTACGTTTTGAAAGTGTAGAGTTTTACTATATTCTCCCCCTTTTTGTTGAAACAAAAAGTGAGTCGAGTAAAGAAATAAATGGTGGAAAAAAATGATCCACAAAGCACTAACTCTCACTTGACGGTAGCTCCCCCTAGAATAGGGCGTCAAGTGAGAAAGAACAAAATAATACCTAAAAAAATGTTAGTGATAACATGTAATATAATCTTGTAGAAGACGAGAAACAAGAGAGAAGGCCAAGGTACGTAAAGAAATCCTTGTAATAAAACATCAAAATGTAGTGGTATATATGCCACATACAATTGTAAAAATAAGAACAATGGTTTGTTCTTTAGAAAGACCCAAAAGAGAAAAAAAATATAAAAAATATTATTATCATTCCTTTCATACTTACATAGGGTCTAATGGTGGAAGTTTTAGTGAGTGATAATGTTGATGCGATCAAGGATATGGTTGAGAATGAACCGCATTTCGTCCCTTATTTCTATTGCGAGATCCCTAGTGGATTGGCAATGTTCGCAAAAGAGATGAAAGTCCATGATATTGGTGATTGGTGGTGGTAAAGAACCTAGATATTCTTGTAAGGTGATGGGTGGTAGAGGTGGTGAGTTTTCAAGCTCATTAAAGAAGGTATTTGGAGATGTTGGGGGTGTTAAAAAGACTAGCTCTTTTGGGTTTATATTTAGGGCTAGTTGTGTAGATTTTGATGGTTGGGATGGAGCGGGTGGTAGACTAGAAAAGGGTAGCGGAGTGGTTTTTGGAGTCCTAAGGAGTTTCGCTAGAGTGATTTGAGAGTAAAGTTGAGACCCGGTTAGGGAATATGGTGGTGAAAGAGTAGTTGGTGATGAGCTATTTTACAAATTTTTAGCTAGGCAAAAAGGTCGGATACTAATCTGATCGGTTTTCCTAGTTTTGGGTGGTGGTGGTATTACGGATGGTGGTAGGATAAAGTTTCGGATTTCTTGAAAAGGGTTTTTTTCACTAGAGAGTTCATCATTGTTTGAAGATCTTTTGGAAGACATGATGAGGTTTGTTTGTGAGGTTGAAAGTGATGGATATGAAAGCATTTTGGAACCTTATTAATAGGACAAATAATGCATTGCAATGAATGCCGAAACCAAAAATGAGGACTTTAATCTAATGATTAGATATAAATTTAAAGCAAGTAATCATGAGAGCACAAGCATTAAGGAAAATATTCATTAGTGATAAAAGTAAAATGTTGAAAATTTGAAAATTTCAAGCCAAAATAAGAAAAAGATGTGATAAAATAAGCTATTGTGCCCTAGTTCCCACGGATCCGATCCATTAGGGATCCGTCCAGTGTAAATGCTGGGATCCGGAGAACTAGTGTTCTCAGGCAACAGAAAAATATTGTTTTTGGAAACAATAGTGTGGAAAACTAGAAGGGAGGGTTGAATAGTGTTACCGATTTTAATTTAAGTTTCAAAGATTTAGATTCGATCTTATGTGAATTCGCATGAATGGATAGATAGTATAAAGCAATAAGTAAAGTAAATAATGAAATCAAGTAAAGTAAAGGATAGAGAGTAGCGACACAAGTGATTTATAGTGGTTCGGCTACAAGGACACCTTCCTTGCCCTACTCCACTCCCCAAGTTTCCTACTCGAGAGTTCAAGCACTATGTCAACAAGCTCCTTCAACACGGCGGAGAAGCCTCACATCGTCGCTTACACTTTTTCCTGTACAAAGCTAAATACCGAGTCCTTAGCACGGCGGACCAAACCAACACAGCTATTACACAACAACTATGTGAAATATGAAATACAAGATCTTGCTACAGAAATCTTGTGGATGAACAAATTAATTAAGGACCCTTTGCTTGGATGACTTGTAGTGTATCGTGATCTCGCCTTTAAGAAGAACCTATATGAGAATCACAACAAAATAAATAAGAACTACTAGATTTATGGGCAAATGATTGAAAAAAGTATCATACTTGCCATCATTTGCTTTTGTGGGTAGCGAACAAATTTTTTTGCTTTTGTGGGTACTTTTCTTTTAAATTTATCCTTTTTAGGGTACTATGTGACATTTTTGTCCTTCGGGAAAAAAAAATTCTATTAGCTAAGAGGGGCAAAAATGTCCAAAATTTTTTCAAAATACCCTAAAAAGGATAAATTTGAAAGAAAAGTACGCACAAAAGCAAAAAAGTTTGTTCGTTACCCACAAAAGCAAATGGTGGCAAGTATGATACTTTTTTCAATCATTTGCCCTAGATTTATCAAGTGATCAGATATTAGAAGAGTGAGATAATATATGAGAGAGTTGTAAGAAGAATGGGTGAGTAACAATGAAGAAATGGCTCACTATTTATAGGCACAAAAGTTTACTGTAGCCCGGTTTCGGCGGATCCCTCACTTGGGGGATCCGTCCAGTGCAATCCTAGGGATCCGGCAAACTGGGTTGTACCAGTCCGGATTTTGGGTTGCAAACCGGGTTATGGGTTATGGGTATGAGCCATGGGTACCCAACAAGATATAATGTATCTAGACAATGGGTCATAGGTCTTGGGTCATGGGTTATTGACATTGGGTCATGGGTCATGGATAATACCCAACATGATTTCATGCATTATGTCATGCAATGGGTCATGGGTTATGGATTAGCTCCATGGGTATGGGTCATAGGTCTTGGATATTGCCCATCCTATTATATAAACTATTACAACAAATGAATTATTACAACATTTTATGTGAATGACCAAATGTATATACTTTAAAAATAACATGTATCCTTATAATTTTACTTATGATAACTTTATATTTGTTATCAACAAAACACAACGAGATCGCAAAATATGAATAAACATTTTTACGGTTTATTTGTATTAACAAATAGTGCCTAGTGTGTGCCTATATAGAAACCATATGGAGTTACGGTTATCTCGACTCTTTAAAGAAAGAAAAATAAACATAGAGGTGTGTGGAAAACTAGAAGGGGGGTTGACTAGTTTTACCGATTTTAATTTAAGTTTCAAAGATTTAGATTCAATCTTATGTGAATTCGTATGGATGGATAGATAATATAAAACAATAAGTAAAGTGAATAATGAAAGCAAGTAAAGTAAAGGATAGAAAGTAGCGACACAAGTGATTTATAGTGGTTCGGCTAAAAGGACACCTTCCTTGCCCTACTCCACTCCCCGAGTTCCCCACTCGAGAGTTCAAGCACTATGTCAACAAGCTCCTTCAACACGGAGGAGAAGCCTCACAACGTCGCTTACACTTTTTTCGGTACAAAGCTAAATACCGAGTTCTTCCATGAGGTAGAACCAAACCTTTATACAACTATTACATAACAACTATGTGAAATATGAATTACAAGGTCTTGCTACAGAAATCTTGTGGATGGAAAAATTCATCAAGGACCCTTTGCTTGGATGACTAGTAGTATAGCGTGATCTCGCCTTTGAGAAGGACCTATATGAGAATCACAACAAAAGATAAAAGAACTACTAGAATGATCAAATGATCAGAGGTTAAGAGAGTAAGATAATATATGAAAGAGTTGTAAGAAGAAGGGTGAGTAACAATGAAGAAATGGCTCAATATTTATAGGCACAAAAATACTTCTGTCCCACGGTTCCGGCGGATCCCTCACTTGGGGGATCCGGCCAGTGCAAACCTAGGGATCCGGCAGTCTGGGTTATACCAGTCCGGATTTTGGGTTGCAAACCGGGTTATAGGTTATGGGTATGAGCCATGGGTCATGGACTTGGGGTCATGGGTACCCAACAAGATACAATGTATATAGACAATGGGTCATGGGTTTTTAGTCATGGGTCATGGACATTAGTTCATGGGTCATGGATAATACCCAACATGATTTCATGCATGATGTCATGCAATGGGTCATGGGTTATGGATTAGCTCCATGGGTATGGGTCATGGGTCTTGGATATTACCAATCCTATTACATGAACTATTACAACAAATAATATATTACAACATTTTATGTGAATGACCAAATGTATAGACTTTACAAAAATAACATGTATTCTTATAATTTTACTTATGATAACTTTATATTTGTTATCAACAAAACATAACGAGATCGCTAAATATGAATAAAAGTTTTTACGGTTTGTTTGTATTAACAATCTCCCCCTTTTTGTTGATGACAAAACATAACGTTATGATGAGTAAAACTTAAGATTAGATGTACGTTTTGAAAGTATATGTAAGTTTTACTTCTTCTCTCATTTTTTGTCGAAACAAAGAGTGAGCATAGTGAAGAAATAAATTGTGGAATAAAAATAAATATGATCCACAAAGCACTAGCTCCCCCTAAAATTGGGCGTCAAGTGAGAAAATATAATACCTACAAAAAAAGTTAGTAGTAACATGTAATATAATCTTGTATAAGACGAGAAACAAGATAGAGGGCCAAGGTACGTAAACAAAGCCTTGTAGTAAAATATCAAAATGTAGTGGTATATATGCCACATACAAATGTAAAACTAGGAACAAAGATTGTTCTTTAAAATGACTCAAAAGAAAAGAAACAAAATAGAGAAAATATTATTATGATTCATTCCATGCTTGCATATGGGTTAATTATAAAAGTTTTGGTGAGTGATAATGTTGATGCGATCAATGATATCGTTGAGTATGAACCACATATCTTCCCTTATTTCCATTGCGAGTTCCCTAGTGGTTTGACAATGTTCACAATAGAGATGGTGAGGGAGGTGTTGGTGGATTGTTTCCGGGTAGGTTTGATTTTTGGAGTGCGGAATAGGTGGTGGAAATGTTGGAAAATATGGATCAAAGTCCATGATGTTGGTGAGTGGTGGTGGATAAGAACCTAAATGTTCTTGTAAGGTAACGGGAGGTAGAGGTGGTGATGTTTTATGCTCTTTATAGAATGTGTTTGGAGATGTTGGAGGTGTTAAAAAGACTAGTTCTTTTGGGTTTAAGTTGGAGGCTAGTTAGGTAGTTTTTGATGGTTGAAATGGAGCGGGTGGTGGACTAGACATGGGTAGTGAAATTGTTTTTGGAGTCTTAAGGAGTTCCGCTAGGGTGATTTGGGTGTCAAGTTGAGACTCGTTAGGTAAATGTGGTAATGAACTTGTAAGAGAAGATGGAGGTGCTACAATGTAGTCATTTGGTGGACAATGAGTAGTTGGTGATAGGCTTTTTGACAAAGGTTTAGCTAAGCAACAAGGCTGGATGCTAATCCGTGCGGTTCTCCTAGATTTGGTTGGTGGTGGTACTACGGAAGGTGGTAGGATAAAGGTTTGGATTTCTTGAAAAGGGTTGTTTTCACTAGATGGTTCATCAATGTTTGAGGATCTTTTGGGTGATATGATGATGATTGTTTGTGGGGTTGAAAGTGATGGATATGGAAGTGTTTTTGAACCTTATTTATAGAGCAAATAATGCATTGCAATGAATGCTAAAACCAAAATATGGACTATAATCTAATGATTAGATATGAATTTAAGGCATGTGATCATGAAAACACAAGCATTAAGTAACATATTCATTAGTGATAAAGCTAAAATGTTGAAAATATGAAAGTTTCTAGCCAAAGTGAGAAAAATAAGAAATAATTTTGGCTACTGTGGCACTGTTCCCACGGATCCGACCCTTTAGGGATCCGTCTAGCGTAAATGCTGGGATCCGTGGAACTGGTGTTCTCAGGCAGCTGAAAATTTTGATTTTGGAAACAATAGTGCCTAGTGTGTGCCTATATGAAAACCATGTGGAGTTGCGGTTATCTCGACTCCTTTTAAAGAGGAAAAATAAACAAAGAAGTGAAAAAGCATATATATATTTACGTGAGATAACCCGAGTGCTCCTTAATTCATTTTTGCTTAAATGAATGTACCCGAAAACACATATTAGTTATGTATTTTCTTTGGCATTCAAAAGACATGAGATGTAATGAAAAAAGTTTTTACTTTGTATTGAAAAATGAAAGAAAATGTTTGTCCTAGACGTGAGAATGATTTAATGAAAATGATACGGGGAGAAATATCTTTTTAGAAAATATTTCAAAGAATTTCTTATATAGAAGAAATTATCTTGAGTTTTGAAAATAAATCCCCATATTGTTTGTGTCTTGAGTTTTGAAGGTATGGCAAACGTTTACGTACCTTGTAGAATGAATATATTTCACGACGATTGTTCTATAAGACCAAGGCGACGAAGTAAGTTGAATTGTTCCCGCTTCAACGGTTTGGTGAGAACGTCGGCTATGTTGTCTTCGGATGACACTTTCTCAATTGAAATGTTCCCCTTTTGAACATTGTCTCTTAAGAAGTGATGACGAATCTCTATATGCTTGGTACGAGAATGCCACACTGGATTTTTGATTAGATCAATAGCACCTTTGTTATCGCATAAAATGGTAATGTCACTTAGATGGATGTCATAGTCAACTAACGCTTGTTTCATCCATAGTGCTTGTTGGCATGCTTTGCAGTCGGAGACATATTCGGCTTCGATGTTGATATGGCCAATGCCTTTTGCTTCTTTGAGAACCAATATGTTAAAAATACCCCATGAAAGTGCAAACACCACTCGTACTTTTTCGGTAAAGATAATCACATGCATGGTCAAAATCCGCATGTAAAATAGTTTCTACCCCCGTCCCCTTGGGATACCATAATCCCAATTGAGTAGTACCCTTAATATATCTAAATATTCTTTTGACGGCTTCTATGTGTGAAGTTTTAGGGTCTTCTTGAAACCTAGCACATAGACATACACTAAACATGATATCCGGCCGACTAGCCGTAAGGTAGAGAAGACTACCAATCATGCCACGGTATTTGGTGTTATCAACGGATTCACCGTCTTCATCTTTGGTGAGTTTGGTCTCGGATGACATTGGTGTTTTTATTGGTTTTGACTCTTCTAATCCGAATTTCTTTAGCATTCTTTTATGTATTTGGATTGATTAAAGAAGATACCATCTTCTAGTTGTTTGATTTGTAGACCAAGAAAGAAACTTAATTCTCCCATCATACTCATTTCAAACTCATCATATTCTTGAGAAATCATCACACATGTCTTGACAAGTTGATCCGAATATAATATCGTCTACGTATATTTGAACAATAATTATTTGTGAGTCTTTTTTCTTTGTGAAAAGTGTATTGTCAACTAACCCCATGGTATAGTCGTTTTTTATTAAAAATGATTTGAGTCTATCATACCAAGCCTTTAGGGCTTGTTTAAGACCGTAGAGAGCTTTCTTTAGTTTGTACATGTGACTAGGTTTTCGAAATCGATAAATCCCGGAGGTTGAGCTACATAAACTTCTTCATTAATTAAACCATTTAGAAAAGCACTTTTAACATCAATTTGAAAAAGCTTAAGATCATGAGCATAAGCATAAGCAATAAGTACTCTTATGGACTCTAATCTAACTACGGGAGCATAGGTCTCATCAAAGTCTATGCCTTCTTGTTGGTTATACCCTTGAGCAACAAGTCTAGCTTTATTTCTAGACACGACACCGTTTGCATCTAATTTTTTTTATATACCCATTTTGTTCCGATTATGGTTTGGTTTTTAGGTGGAGGGACAAGTATCCAAACATTGTTAGAAACAAATTGATTTAACTCTTCTTGCATAGGCATTACCCAACTTTCATTTTTTATGGCTTCTTGAGTGTTTTTAGGTTCCATGGTTGAGAAAAAAAATAGACTACTTTGGTTTTGGACTTGAGATCTTAAGGTTCTTTTATTTAACTTTCCTATAACCTTTTCTACGGGATGATCTTTAGACTCTTTAATATTGATGATTTCATTGTTTAATGGTTCATCTTCTTTATTTATATTTTCTTTGATTTCTAGGACTTCACTTTCGATTAACTCGTCATCGACAAGAGGTAGGGTAGTTTTAGGTGGACTCTCGTTAAATTTTACGTTTAAGGATTCTTCAACTTTCATGGTTTCTTTATTTAATATTACGTATGCTTTACTATTAGGAGAATATCCTAAGAAGATACCTTCGGTTGATTTAGGATCGAATTTAGTTAAATAATCTTTAGTATTAAGTATGAAACATTTACTACCAAAGACTAGAAAGTGTTCTAACGAAGGCTTTTTGCCTCTTAGTAACTCGTATGGAGTTTTTCCTAAGAATGGTCTAATTAGGACTCGGTTTAGTATATAAGTTGATGTGTCGACGGCGTTGCACCAAAATTTTTGAGGAATAGATTGCTCATTAATCATGGTGCGACTCATTTCTTGTAGGGTTCTATTTTTCCTTTCAACTACCCCATTTGATTGTGGAGTGCGAGAAGCCGAGAAATTATGGGTAATACCATTAGCATCACAAAAAGCTCTGAATTGCACTTCATTATCAAATTCCCGACCATGATCCGTTCTAGTTGACAGAATAGGACTTCCTAGTTGTCTTTGGATTTTATTACTTAATATTTCAAAGTAATCGAACGTTTCAGTTTTATTCTTTAAAAATTTAGTCCATGTATACCTAGAGTAATCATCCACTATAACCAAAGTATGGAAGTTGTCTCCGTAACTTTGAATAGCGGATGGACCAAATAAATCCATATGTAGTAATTCTAGACACTTAGTTTTACAAACCATATTTTTTAGCTTTATGACTAGCATGGACTTGTTTTCCTATATTACAAGCATCACAAAAATGATGTTCGTATTTTAGTTTAGGTAGGTTTCTTACTAGTTCTTTGGATGATAGCGATTGAAGAAGTCGTATATTGGCATGACCTAATCTTCGATGCCATAACATCGAAGTATCATCCTTAGATGTAAGACAAAGCTTGTCTTTTGTTTCATTTCCTATTTTAATGACATAGACTCCATGTTTTCTAATGCCTCTTCCTATAGTTATACCATTTTTCAATATTTTACTATCGGTTTCACTAAAAAGTACGTTGCATTTTTTATCACATATTTGACCTATACTTAGTAGATTAAAGTTTAGGTTTTCTACGTGATATACGTCGTTAATGGTTAAGGATTTTTGAGAGATTGTACCTTTACCGATGATTTTGCTCTTGCTATTTCCGAACACCACATTTCCTCATTGATGGGTTCGTATGTGGAGAACAATTCTTTATTACCGGTCATATGGCTTGTGCACCCGCTATCCTTGATCCATTCATCCGGATCTAAGTCAACCTTTAGGCACACCTAAGAAAACAATTAACTCAAAAGTTTGGTCCCCATTTTTTTCATGGGTCCATTGGTGTTATACATTTCATTCATATGAGGCATATACGAAAAGGTGATAAAGCATTCTAAGGTGTAAAGTTTTGAAATGGAAAACCATTTTGTGCATTAGGATTCCATCCCATTTGATGGTGATTGTTTCTAGGATAGACATTGTTTGGTCTTCTTATATTTGTGTTCGGTTTAGAAAACGATGGACCTTTGTGTTTCATAAAACCTTGATTTTGTTTTAGGGGAGGTGGTTATTTGACATTTCTAACAGTAACATGGGTTGGTTTCTTTTTGTTAACAATAACAAAGTCGGTTCTAGAGGACGTGGTTGCGTTATTTCTACTGTTCACTGGTATAGACCCACGGATCCCTAAATTTACACTAGACGGTTCCTTTTTCAAGGGATACGTGGCTACATTAGCCTATTTTTCAATTGCTTTAACGAATTATGTTTCTTTAATCTCGCTAGTTGATGCAATGTGTTCCTGAATACCTAAACCCTTTTAATTATTACCCGTTTTAACACTATCAAGTATTTTATCAAGAGTATTAGTACTTATTCTAGCAATCTTAGAATCAAGATGATCAACTAACGTTTGAAGTTCTACACAAAGCTTGCATTCACTATCTACTTATTTTCCCTTTTCTAATCTCTTTAATTTATCTTTTAGTTCAAGGACTTCCTTTTCTAACCGTTCATTTTTGTTTTTCAACATCTTGTTTTTGTTAATTACTTTTAGACTAATTTTGCAAAGTTTATCATATTCAAGATGTAAGGATTCATCATCTAACGATGAACTACTATAATATAGAGAGTCGGAACATACCTCGTTGGAGTCTTTTGCCATGAGACAAATTTCTTCGTTCTTTTCCTCACTCATTCCCCACGACCCACTTACGAACGCCTTTTGTTCGTCACATTTGGGATACTCACTAATGAAGTGATTAGGATCCCCACATTTGAAACACTTGCGTTCGTCCTTCATTTTCTTTTCGTCTTTGCCTTTCCGCAACCCTTTCTTGTCGTCATAAGGTTGCTTGACAAATCTTCCTTTTCACCGAAATAACTTCTTGAAGTCCCGTACCGCCATTGCATACTCTTCGTCGTCACTTTCCGAAGATGAGGTTTCTTCATCGCTTGAGACTTTCTTGGTCATTAAGGCAAGAGATTTGTGCTTCTCTTTTTTTTCTTTGAAACTTTGGAGTCTTTAGCGAGGACGGGCTCATAAACTTTATGGTTTCCTATGAGTTCATCGAGAGTGAGGATTGATAAGTCTTTGGATTCTTCGATGGCCTCTCCTTCGGTCTCCACTTTGATGGAAGCGCCCTTAGAAATCTCCTGACATGATTACGACTAGAAAAGTACTCATCAAGTGCTTGTAATGAAGTAATAATAGTATTAAAGTTAGCAAAAAAAATATATGTACTATCCTCATCCAATATTGAAAATTTTTCATATTGTTGAGCGAATAAATCAATTTTGTTGTTTCTAACTTGTTGATTTCCTTGGTGTGTTTCAACCAAAGAATTCCAAATTTCTTTAGCGGTTTTAAGTATAGAAATTCTTTCAAATTCCTTTTTAGGTAAAGCATTATATAAAACCATTTTTGCCTCACTATTTTTGGGAAGCTTTTTCTTTTGGTCGTCAGTGAGACGATCATGAGAAATGTTTACTTCGTTGCCGGTTTTATCATCTTTTATAGTAGCTTGAAAATCACCTTCAACAATAATATACCAAAGATCAATATCTTTTTATTTCACATAAGTTTCAAATCTACTTTTCCAATAAATAAAACCATTAGTTTCAAGTAGTGGAGGTCGCTGCATAGATTGCCCTTCTCTATAATTTTCAAAACTCATTGTGATCGAAAAGTTTTTAAAATACAACTTACTTTAGAACTTTGGTAAACCTTGCTCTGATACCAATTGTGAAAAACTAGAATGGAGGTTCAATAGTTTTACCGATTTTAATTTAAGTTTTAAATATTTAGATTCAATCTTATATGAATTCGTATGGATGGATAGATAGTATAAAACAATAAGTAAAGTGAATAATGAAAGCAAGTAAAGTAAAGGATAGAAAGTAGCGACACAAGTGATTTATAGTGGTTCGGCTACAAGGACACCTTCCTTGCCCTACTCCACTCCCCAAGTTCCCCACTCGAGAGTTCAAGCACTATGTCAACAAGTTCCTTCAACAGGGCGGAGAAGTCTCACAACGTCGCTTACACTTTTTCTGGTACAAATCTAAATACCGAGTTCTTCCACGAGGTAGAACCAAACCTTTACACAACTATTACACAACAACTATGTGAAATATGAATTACAAGATCTTGCTACAGAAATCTTATGGATGGACAAATCAATCAAGGACCTTTTGCTTGGATGACTTGTAGTATAGCGTGATCTCGCCTTTGAGAAGGACCTATATGATAATCACAACAAAATATAGAAGAACTACTAGAATGATCAAATGATCAGAGGTTAGGAGAATGAGATAATATATGAGAGAGTTGTAAGATGAAGGGTAAGTAACAATAAAGAAATGACTCACTATTTATAGGCACAAAAAGCCTTTTGTCCCACGGTTATGGCGGATCCCTCACTTGGGGGATCCGGCAGTCTGGGTTATACTAGTCCGGATTTTGGGTTGCAAACAGGGTTATGGTTATGGGTATGAGCCATGGGTCATGGACTTTGGGGTCATGGGTACCCAACAAGATACAATGTATCTAGACAATGGGTCATGGGTCACGGATAATACCCAACATGATTTCATGCATGATGTCATGCAATGGGTCATGGGTTATGGATTAGCTCCATGGGTATTGGTCATGGGTCTTGGATATTACCCATCCTATTACATAAACTATTACAACAAATAAATTATTACAACATTTTATGTGAATGACCAAATGTATATACTTTACAAAAATAACATGTATTCTTATAATTTTACTTATGATAACTTCATATTTGTTATAAACAAAACATAATGAGATCGTTAAATATGAATAAACATTTTTACGGTTTATTTGTATTAACAAGGTGAAAAAAAATACGTGTATATATGTATACATGAGATAACGCAAGGACTCCTTAATTCATTTTTGCTTTGTTGAATGTACCCGGAAATATATATTAGTTATGTATTCCCTTTAGCATTCAAAAGACATATGAGATGCAATAAAAAAAGGTTTTTACTTCGTATTAACGATGAGTAAAGAAAAATGTTTGTCCTATGCGTTGAGAGTTATTTTAATACAAAATGATACGGGGAGAAATATTTGAGAATATATTTTGAAGAGTTTCTTGAAGAGAAAATATCTTTAGTATTTAAAATAAATCCCCATATCGTTTGTGAATCGTGTGAAATAGAGATCATAGACTCAGAAGAGGAGGTAAAGCAAAAGTTCACGTATCTTGTAGAGAAAAAATATTTCGCGACGATTGTTCCATAAGACCAAGACCTAGACGAAGTAAGTTGAATTTCTCGCGCTTCAATGGTTTGGTGAGTACTTTGGCTATGTTGTCTTCGAATGACACTTTCTCAATAGAAATATTTCCTTTTTTAAGATTATCTTCTAAGAAGTGATGACGGATTTCTATATGTTTGGTACGAGAATATAACACCGGATGTTTGCTAAGATCTATAGCGCCTTTGTTGTCGCATAGTATGGCAATGTCACTAAGATGGATATCGTAGTCAACTAACGCTTGTTCATCCATAGTGTTTGTTAGCATGTTTTGTCGGCGGAGACATATTCGGCTTCGGTTGTTGAGATAGCTAATGTTGTTTGCTTCTTTGAGAACCAAGATGTTAAGCAACACCCCATAAAGGTACAAACACCACCATAAAGGTACAAACATCACTTGTACTTTTTCGGTCAACATAATCACCTGCATGGTCAGAATCTGCATATACAATAGTTTCTACCCTCATCCCCTTAGGATACCATAATCCCAATTGAGTTGTACCCTTAATATATCTAAATATTCTTTTGACGGCTTCTAGGTGTGAAGTTTTAGCGTTTTCTTGGAACCTAGCACAAAGACATACACTAAACATGATATCCGACCGACTATCCGTGAGGTAGAGAAGACTACCAATCATGCCACGGTATTTGGTGTTATCAACAGATTCATCGTCTTCAACTTTCGTGAGTTTGGTATCAGAAGACATTGGTGTTCTTATTGGTTTTGACTCATCTAATCTGAACTTCTTTAACATTTCTTTTATGTATTTGGATTGATTGAAGAAGATACCATCTTCTAGTTGTTTGATTTGTAGACAAAGAAAGAAACTTAATTATCCCATCATACTCATTTCAAACTCATCATGCATGATTCTTGAGAAATCATCACACATGTCTTGATAAGTTGATCCGAATATAATATCGTCCACGTATATTTGAACAATAATAATTTGTGACTCCTTTTTCTTTGGAAAAAGTTTGTTGTCAACTAACCCCATGGTATATTTGTTTTTATTTAAAAATGCTTTGAGTCTATCATACCAAGCTTTTGGGGCTTGTTTAAGACCATAGAGAGCTTTCTTTAGTTTGTACACGTGATTAGGTTTTCAAAATCGACAAAACCCGGAGGTTGAAATACATAAACTTCTTTATTTATAAAGCCATTTAGAAAAGCACTTTTAACATTCATTTGAAAGAGTTTAAGATCATGAGCACAAGCATAGACAAGAAGGATTCTTATAGACTCTAATCTAGCTATGAGAGCATAGGTCTCATCAAAGTCTATGCCTTCTTGTTGGTTATATCCTTATATAAAACAAGTCTAGCTTTATTTCTAGACACGACACCGTTTACATCTAACTTGTTTTTATATACCCATTTTGTTCCAATTATTGTTTGATTTTTAGGTGGAGGGACAAGTGTCCAAACATTGTTAGAAACAAATTGATTTAATTTCTCTTGCATATCCATAACCCAACTTTCATCTTTTATAGCTTCTTGAGTGTTTTTAGGCTCTATAGTTGACACGAAACAAAAGAGACTACTTTTTGGACTTGAGACCTTAGATTTCTTTCATTTAATTTTCCTATGCCCTTTTCTACGGGATGATCTTTAGACTCTTTAACATTGACGATTTCAATGTTTAAAGGTTCATCTTCCTTGTTTATATTTTCTTTTATTTCTAAGACTTCACTTTCGATTAACTCTTCATCGACAAGAGGTAAAGACGTTTTAGGTGGACTCTCGTCAAATTTGACATTTAAGGTTTCTTCAACTTTCATGGTTTATTTATTTAGTATTACGTATGCTTTACTATTTGGAGAATATCCTAAGAGAATACCTTCAGTTGATTTTGGATCGAATTTAGTTAAATAGTGCTTTGTGTTAAGTACAAAACGTTTACTACCAAAGACTCGAAAGTGTTCTAACGAAGGCTTTTTGCCTCGTAACAACTCGTATGGAGTTTTTCCTAAGAATGGTCTAATTAAGACTCGATTTAGTATATAAGTTGATGTCGACGACATTGCACCAAAATTTTGAGGAATAGATTGCTCATTAATTATGGTGCGACTCATTTCTTGTAGGGTTCTATTTTTTCTTTCAACTACCTCATTTGATTATCGAGTGCGAGGAGCAGAGAAATTGTAGGTAATACCATTTGTTGGATTAGTCCCAGATAGATCTTTCGAGCCTTTAATAAACGAATAGAATACCTATGTAATCACAAGCAAACTATAGAGAACCTCTAATAAACTTATGCTCACGCGGAATATGAACACAAGAGTTAAAGAAGATTATAACAACTAAACTTTTGATCCTCTATGGATCTATATTGATTTACTAATAATGTTTTTCCAAAACGTACATCAAACCTAGCCGCAGGTTTCTTTTATACTATAAGAAACCCTAATACAACTGCTTACAAAACGCGTAACAGATATGCATTATCTCTTTCTAAAATAACTCATGCATATCCTAACTAATTACTAATAATACGGATACTACTATCCGCAAAAATACTATTATCAGCATGAACTGCACTATCTGCAGTAACTGCACTATCAGCAGAAACAAAATTACTAACAACAGGAACCTTAACAGCAGGAACCGCTCTATACTATTACAATAATTCCTAACACCATTAGCATCACAAAAGGCTCTGAATTGCACTTCATTATCAAATTCCCGACCATGATCCGTTCGGATCGACACAATAGGACTTTCTAGTTGTCTTTGGATTTTTCTACTTAAGATTTCAAAGTAATCAAACATTTCAGTTTTATTCTTTAAAAAATAGTCCATTTGTACCTAGAGTAATCATCCACTATAACTAATGTATAGAAGTTACCTCCGTAACTTTGGATAGCGGATGAACCAAATAAATCCATATGTAGTAATTCTAGACACTTTGTGGTAGAAATCATATTTTTAGCTTTATGACTAGCATGGACTTGTTTTCCGATATTACAAGCATAACAAAAATGATGTTCGTATTTTAATCTAGGTAGGTTTCTTACAAGTTCTTAGGATGATAGCGATTGAAGAAGTCGCATATTGGCGTTACCCAATCTTCGAAGCCATAAGGTCGAAGTATCATCCATAGAGGTAAGACAAAGTTTGTCTTTTGGTTCATTTCTGATTTTAATAACGTAGACTCCATGTTTTCTAATACCTCTTCCTATAGAAACACCATTTTTCAAGATTTTACTATCGATTTCGCTAAAGAGTACGTTGCACTTTTTTATCATATATTTGACATATACTTAGTAGATTAAAGTTTAGGTTTTCTACGTGACATACGTCATTAATGGTCAAAGATTTGTGAGAGATTGTACATTTTCCGATGATTTTGCTTCTACTATTGCCGAACACCACATTTCCTCCATTGAAGGATTCGTATGTGGAGAACAATGCTTTATTACCGGTCATATGCCTTGTGCACCCGCTATCCTTAATCCATTCGTCTGGATCCAAGTCAACCTTTAGGAACACCTAAGAAAACAAATAACTCAAAAGTTTGGTCCCCATTTGTTCATTGGTCCATTGGTGTTATACATTTCATTCATATAAGACATATACGAAAATGGTGAAAAGGCATTCCAAGGTACATAGTTTTGAAATGGAAAACTATTTTGTGTGTTAGTATTCTAGCCTATTTGATGGTGGTTACTTCTAGGATAAACATTGTTTGGTCTTTTTATAGTTGTGTTAGGTTTAGAGAACGATGGGGTTTTGTTTTTCATTAAACCTTGACCTTGTTTTAAGAAGGGTGGTTGTTCGACATTCATAACAGTAACATGGGTTGGTTTCTTTTTGTTAACGACAACAAATTCGGTTCTAGAGGAGATGGTTGCGTTATTTTTACTATTTACTGTTACAGGTAGGGCTGCAATCAAGCCAAGTTTTTATCAAGCAGCTCGAGCTTGAGCTCGAGCTTGACTCGATCAAGCCAAGCTTTTATCAAGCTCAAGATCAATCCCAATAAATTGGCTCGAAATATATAACAAGCCAAGCTCAAGCTTTTGAAAGCTTGGCTAGAACTTTTATCAAGCTTTTATCAAGTCTTAGAATATATATCTTTTTATATTAAATTCATATAAGTAACTAAGGGCTAATTTGAATATTATTCTAATTATAAGGATTTACTTTATAAAAAATTATTTAATATACTCTTGAAGGACTTTTATATAGTAAATAAAGTGGTAATTGTTTGTAACAGCGATATCTTAGACCAATGATGTTGTTTACTTGTTTTATATCTAACAGTAAATACAAGTTTCTAGTTATGAATCGTGAATATTAATAGACCAAAATATATACTACTATTAGATAATTTTAGCTTTTGTTTATACTTTGTATATTGATGACAACATTAATTAGTACTTTGGCTTATATTTTATTCTAATGTTAGACTTAGTACGAAATGTTATTGTTGGTTTAATTATTGTTAAATTAATTTAATTTAGTTTTTAAATGTGGTTTTAGTTTGTATTACTTTATAAAGGATGAGGATCCTCTCATGTTCATTTGAACATGAGAGGTAATGTTGTGCTTGTGGTAATTGTACATTGCTATTAGTGCAAAACATTTATTTTATTTTATCTTAAATGTACAATCACAAGAAGCACAACATTATGAGAGGATCCTTATCCCTTTATAAATATATATATTTTGATAACTTTGTCTATCAAATACAATATTTTTGTATACATTCAAGCTTTTCAAGCCAAGCTCAAGCTTTACTCGAAACCTATTCAAGCCAAGCTCAATCCTGGATGATTAAAGCTTGACAAGCTATCAAGCCAAGCTCAAGCATGCTATTTTTGTTTCAAGCCAAGCTCAAGCCTTGTCAAGCTCGAGCTCGGCTTGACTCGATTACACCCCTAGTTACAGGTGCCCGGATCCCTACTTTTATACTAGTCCGATCCCTTTTCAAGGGATCCGTTGGATCCGACACTACAGTGGTTACTTTTTCATTTGCTTTAACGAATTGTGTTTCCTTAACTTCGCTAGTTGACACAATATGTTCCTGAATACCTAGACCCTTTGATTATTACCCGTTTTAACACTATCAAGTAATTTATCAAGGAAATTAGTACTTAGTCTAGCAATTTTAGAATTAAGGTGATCAACTAAAGTTTGAAGTTCTACACAAAGCTTACATTCATCACTTACTTCCTTTCCCTTTTCTAGTCTCTTTAATTTATCCTTTGGTTCAAAAACTTCTTTTTTTAAAAGTTCATTTTTGTTTTCAAAATTTTGGTTTTTGTTAATTACCTTGAGACTAATTTTGCAAAGCTTTTTATATTCTAGATGTAAGGATTCATCATCAAGAGATGAACTACTATTAATATAGATAGTCGGAACATACATCGTTGGATTCCTTGGCCATAAGACAAATTTCTTCCTTTTCTTCCTCACTCATTCCCCATGAACCGCTCACGAACGCCTTTTGTTCGTCGTGTTTGGGACACTCACTTATAAAGTGATTTGAATCCCGCATTTAAAACATTTGTGTTCATCCTTCACTTTCTTGTCGTCTTTGCTTTTCCGCAAACCTTTCTTGTCATCATAGGGTTGCTTGACATATCTTCCTTTTCTTTGAAAGAATTTCTTGAAGTCTCGTACCACCATTGCATACTCCTCGTCTTCACTATGCGAGGATAAGGTTTCTTCATCACTCGAGACTTTCTTGGCTTTTAAAGTGAGAGACTTATGTTTCTCTTTCTTTTCCTTCGATACCTCGGAGTCTTTGGCGAACATGAGCTCATAGACTTTTAGGTTGCCTATGAGTTCATCGAGAGTGAGGGTTGACAAGTCTTTGGATTCTTCAATGGCCGTCACCTTCGGTCTCCACTTTGATGGAAGCGCCCTTAGAAATCTCCTGACATGAATACGACTAGAAAAAGACTCATCAAGTGCTTGTAATGAAGTAATAATAGTATTAAAACTAGCAAATGCATTATCAATATTATCCTCATCCAATATCAAAAATTATTCATATTGTTGAACAAATAAATCAATTTTGTTATTTTTTACTTGTTGATTTTCTTGGTTTGTTACAACCAAAGAGTTCCAAATTTCTTTAGCGGTTTTATGCATATCATATTCTTTCAAATTCCTTTTTGGGTAAGGCATTATATAAAACCATTTTTTCCTTACTATTTTTGGAAAGTTTTTTCTTTTGGTCATCAGTGAGACGATCATGAGAAATATTTTCTTCATTGCCGGTTTTATCATCTTTTACAGCTGCTTGAAAATCACCTTCAACAATAATATACCAAAGATCAATATCTTTAGATTTCACATAAGTTTCAAATCTATTTTTCCAATAAATGAAACTATTAGTTTCAAGTAGTGGAGGTCGTTGCATAGATTGCCCTTCTCTATAGTTTTCAAAACTCATTTTGATCGAAAAGTTTTTAAAATACAATTTACTTTAAAACTTTTTGAAAACTTTACTCTGGATGCCAATTGTGGAAAACTAGAGGGGGGGGGGGTGAATAGTTTTACCGATTTTGATTTAAGTTTCAAAGATTTAGATTCAATATTATGTGAATTCGTATGGATGGATAAATAGTACAAAGCAATAAATAAAGTAAGTAAAGAATGCAAGTAAAGTAAAGGATAGAAAGTAGCGACACAAGTGATTTATAGTGGTTCGGCTACAAGGAAACCTTCCTTGCCCTACTCCACTCCCTGAGTACCCCACTCGAGAGTTCAAGCACTATGTCAACAAGCTCCTTCAGCTTGGCGGAGAAGCCTCACAACATCGCTTACACTTTTTCCGGTACAAAGCTAAATACCGAGTTCTTCCACGAGGTAGAACTAAACATTTACACAACTATTACACAACAACTATGTGAAATATGAATTACAAGATATGCTACAGAAATCTTATGGATGGACAAATCAAACAAGGACCCTTTGCTTGGATGACTTATAGTATAGCGTGATCTCGACTTCGTGAAGGACCTAAAAGAGAATCACAACAAAAGATAGAAGAACTACTAGAATGATCAAATGATCAGAAGTTAGGAGAGTGAGATAATATATGAGAGAGTTGTAAGAAGAAGGGTGAAAAACAATGAAGAAATGGCTCACTATTTATAGGCAAAAAAGCCTTCTGTCCCACGATTTCGGCAGATCCCTCACCCAAGGGATCCGGGCAGTGCAATTCCAGGGATCCGACTATCTGGGTCAGATTAGTCTGGATTTTGGGTTGCAAACCTGGTTATGGGTTATGAGCCATGGGTCATGGACTTTGGGTTATGGGTACCCAATAAGATACAATGTATCTAAACAATGGGTCATGGGTCTTAAGTCATGGGTCATGGGTCACGGACATTGGGTCATGGGTCATGGACTCATGGATAATACCCAACATGATTTCATGCATGATGTCATGCAATGGGTCATGGATTATGGATTAGCTCCATGGGTATGGGTCATGGGTCTTGGATATTACCCAACCTATTACATATTTTATTACAACATATTTATTATTACAACATTTATGTAAATGGCCAAATGTATATACTTTATAAAACAACATGTATTCTTATAATTTTACTTATGATAACTCTATTTGTTATCAACAAAACATAACGAGGTCGCTAAATATAAACAAACATTTTTACGGTTTATTTGTATTAACACATTGCAATATATCTAACATTCTACTATTAGGGTACTTGAACATATAATTTTTTCTTTTATCATCCATTTAGATTCGTTTATCAGATGAAATATTATATAGAAATATAAAACTACAACCATTATACAAAAAGTATATACATTTTCATAGGATCTTACGATCCTGATCCGGTCCTACGATTACGATCTTGCAGAACCGAAAACGATCCTATATAGGATCCCGATCCTGACAACCTTAAACGATCCTATATAGGATCCCGATCCTGACAACCTTGGGCCAGCTCTCTAAAGTTACACTCTGCACCCATCAACTTTGAACACGAGATCAACTCTAATGCAAGTGTTTGAATATTTACTTCCAGTCCCTGTTCTATTATAAAACATACGTCACCAAACCAAACTACAAGAAAACAACTTTTGCTTAACGTTAGAAGACCCATGAACTCAATGTCGAAACTTGAACATTTATTTTAGAGTGGCCGAATTTTTGGAAGTTTATAATGAACTTCTTTGTAACTAAAAATTGTTCACATGATCACGTATTATAGAAAGATAAACCCGTAAATAATAATACGAACAAAAGACAATCGTATTAAGCTCAAGTCTCAAATTTCTAAAAACAAAATCTGAACTCATAACACATAATGGTAATCTTAATATCAAATATCAAGCATGAAAAATTCATGTATACAAAGAACTAGACGAGTACCCGTGCATAGCAATGAGATTTTATAGCGACAGATCGGTTAGTGATAAAAAAAGTTTATGGGTTATAAACGAAAAAATAATAAAATTATAAAGATTTGGGGATTAAACATAATGTTTTAAAAGCCGGGTCGACCCAGGTGTAACTGGTTGAACCGTTCCGGTCGAAAAATGGGTCGATTTAAACCGGGTCAACTCGACGGGTTGGGTTGAACACGGGTGAAATTAAACCGGGTCAACCCGTCGGGTTTGAAGCGTCCCGGGTCAACCCGGTTTTTGATGTGTATTAATAGTTCCTTTTAAAATATATGTTTTCAACATTTCTATTTTTAGTTTCAACTTTTTACTTTTTGTTTTTTCCTTTATATATAGTATACGCGGTTTAACCGGAGAAATAAATCTCGATGAGGCCTGATTTACCAGTTTGTATCAGTTTCAACGGATCCTCTCTGGTTCGTTTTCGGATGGCTTTTATTGGTTAGTCGAACAGGTGGCGACACAGGTTCCTGGTCGAACCCGTTGATCCGGTCCGGTTTTCAAAACTATATGTACCATCAACTTGTTAGCTTGTTTAAATTGTATATTGTGAAAATTTTATTGTACTTTTTAGTAGGGGTGGCAATTTTTGACACGACACGATAAACGACACGAACCCGACACGAAGTTAAACAGGTTTGGGTTGAGGATAAACAGGTTTGGGTCAAAAACGGGTCAACCCGTCTAACCCGTTTAAGTATATAAGATCTTAAAAATAAAATACATAACCTGGCTTTTATGTTGGAAGTGTATTAAATGTATTTTGTTATTTACTTCGTATGACTGAATTATAATTTTATACTTTAGATATCATGAAAATTGACGCTTATAATTCAGAAAATTGTCACATAGTTATTTGTATGATATTCTTATCATATTTTAGACCCTTATATCATTTTTGCATTTAAACTAGTTAAATCGACTAACCACGACCTTTATTCACTGTTTGGCCTATTTACTTAAATGGGTTAAACGGGTCATAAATGGGTTACATGTGTTATGCAGGTGTGGGTTAGGGTTGAGTTTCTTGACACGATTAATAAATGGATCGTGTTTGGGTAAAGGCTATACTAACCCGCCAACACGCGAACCCGAATAGGTTAACACGAACACGACTCGATTGCCACCCCTACTTTTTAGTATGAAGTGTTTTAGTTATTTGTATTTAATTTGGTAGATATGTTTTTAGTTGGTTGTACAATATGAATAAATCACTATCACTGTACTTTTAAGTAATGAGATATTTTAATAAGAGTAATAATTACACTATACATTTCTCTCACATTTGACTATTTTTCAACATTCAAAAATTAACATTTCACTTTGACCATACACCTTTTATAAATAGTATACATAAGAAGCAAAATTTTCAAACAAGATTACACACATCAGTTAAGAAGTTTTTGGTAAGGGTTCGTTTGGTAGAACCGAATGAAATGTTAACTGAATGAATAAACGATGTAATGGAATGAAGAGTGTAATGTAATGATTCATAACAATTATTAATCATGTTTGGTTTGTATGATAAGAGGTAATGGAATCAATAATAAAAAAACTAAAATGCCCATTAATGATAGAAAGTTTATTTAATGTGGTTAATTAATGAGTTTTATTTAATTTTGATTCCATTATAAGATGTAATGAAAAAAAAAGTAGGGGACCCGATTTTGGTGTAACGAGTCATTACTTGTAATGAATCATTACATTTTATAAATGTAAACAAACAACGTTTATTCATTACATCGTAATAATCTTTTTTCCATTACGGCTTTGATTACGACATACTAAACCTTACGTAATAGTATAAGAAAAGTTTACACTTTAGACAGTTTTATTTCGTGAATCAAATGGGCTGAGATTATATCTAAAACATAAATAATCTTATCATTTATTTAATTGGAGATATTGGTTTGCATTGTCAAATTAGTTACCCTTAAAACTTAAAATATTTACTCTAGTTTTCACAACTTTTGGAGGAGCCGAGACCTCCCATGCCCCTTAATTATTCCGGCCATGCATGAACTTGTTTAGAGATCAGCTTATACTTTTTATTAAATACTTACAAAAAGTTCTAAATTGTAAACCACAATATATATTTACCTAGCTGAATAGTGTTGTTTATGAACATGTCTGAATGGTCTCTATCAACTTTAATTATATATGTTGGAATTGTACAATACCCGTGGGGTTTTTAGAAAAAGAAATGATTTCATAGTTCAAAGTTAAACACACTTGGGTAGATTTGAGAAAGATTTTACAATCCTTTTTGGTGTAAACGTGCTAATTCTTCATACGGATTTGTGTGAGCATGTGATATTTACATTCTCAACTAAATTAAATAAGCCAAACGCAAACCAAATGTGATTGATAGGTGACATCATTAACTTCCTTAACTATCACGACGCATTTAGGCATACGATATAAATCACCAAAGTTGGCCGAGGCGTTGCACTTGAAACTTGGATTAATCATAAGAACCACATTTGATTAATAAACATGACATTCGTCAAGACACACCCCTTCATCTCCCCGACCCCAAACCGGTTTGGGCCTGCAAATTTGTTCTAGGGCCACTATACAGAAGAAGGCGTCGGGTGTAAACTTTTAAAAGGTTTCTCATTATACATGAATTTGCCTACAACGTGTTGATAATACGTGTGCGTGTTGAAGGGTCACCGACCAGAAAAGAATGAATTCTCAGCTTGAACTTTTCTCACTTTGGTTTTATCTCGTGCGCGTCTTACTGCTTCTTGAACTTGTCGATCATGGTCTTTCAACATTTGATCCATTTTCCCGGATGGAGCTTGTAGTGGGCCTGAATAGTGAATCTTACTTGCCTTCGACCCATATCCGAGCTGAGCATAAACAAGGTTATAATGGTCATTTTTCGCAATCTGAAATGGAGAATACAAAAGAATAGTAACAAAACTTACGGAAACTGGATCTTTATTGCTTGTTCTTCCATCTTCGTCACGTTGTCCACCTCCATTTGAAGATGCCTCTTTAAACGATCCTGGAAACCGGCTAATAAGTCTTGGAAGTTGTTGTGAAGTTCCAGTTTTGTCCCTTCGATCTTCGTATAGCATACTTTTTCTTGCAGCTACTAAACCAGACATATCAGGACCGTTGGACTCGGTCTTTTTTCCAGCTTTTGTCCAGGCGGCGCGTTGAACCAATGGTCCAGAATGTGAAGCTCTTTTGTGAAGATTGTTGGCTTGATCGTGCTCCATAGCTTGAGAAGGTCTTGGTGGATCAATTGGAAACCCTGAAGCCGATTCTTCCTGTTGAGGGTTGAATTTTTCACTACGGGAGTAGGATTGACCTTGTCTTTTCTGCAATCACATACCCAAAATTCAAAAGTCAACAAAAAGGCAAAAGTCAAACAAATGTCAAAATTTCAAATTTAACTTAACTAGCCTACAATTAGACAAGGAAGTATACAAACCGATAATTGTTCCTATTTTGTCGTTATTACTATATTACAACAATACCCAATCCCACCGGAGCGAGGTATGAGGGAGATGAGATGTAGACCATCACACCCTTACCCAAGGGTAAAGAGCTTCCAGATGAACAGGAACATTTGGTAAATGTTAAAAACACCCCTCAAACTTCGCTGATGTTACAATGTATACCATATATTCAATAACATTTATATTTTAACCCTCATAATATTATAAAAACCCTTTTAACTATAATAATAACTCAAAATAGCCCCTAAGCTCATTAAATTTTAACATTCATTATATTTCAAAACTCCCCTTGAAGTTTACTAATACTACAAAAAGAGTCCTTAAACACATTAAACTTTATACTATACACTCTCCTTAGGTTTAGTAATATAACAAATTAGCCCCCAAAAGTCTATATTTTACTCCTTTATGTCACTAATGTATTACTGTTAACCTCTTTTTTATTGAAAAAGCATATTATTGTTAAACTAAATAGTGTCTAATGAATGTTTTTGCAACCGCTGTAACGTGCGAGCAAAAAATATCTCGTTAGATATTTAACTGATAATCAAATATTTCAGTCCAAAAACTTACATGCAAAGAGGATGCGAGTTCAGCATTAGCTTCGGGTGCAGGAACGGCTCGAGACTCCCTTGTCGCTTTTCTTTCAGGATTAGGTCGGTGAACCTTACCTCCAGCCGCAGCTTGTCTTTAATATAAAAGTAAATATTTAAAATCATTAGCACGACCAAGTTCTTAGTGGGTAAAGTATGATGTAAGAAAGTTAGTACCTCCGAGCTTCTTCATCCCGTATTTTAGCATCAAACTCCTTACTGGGAGGATACTTGGGCAAGCTTGAAGGATCACAAGGGAACGGTTTTGTAGTAAAAAACTGTCAGCGAAGTAAAGAAATGTTGTGTTACATGATAGTGTTTCAAGAAAGGTGCGTTTTGAATATGATTATGCCATTTTAAATAACCAAAATTCAGCTATAATAAAATCGGATCAATAGGTAGTCATAGATT
The DNA here is from genome assembly GCA_019973895.1 of Chrysanthemum seticuspe. NCBI lineage: Eukaryota > Viridiplantae > Streptophyta > Magnoliopsida > Asterales > Asteraceae > Chrysanthemum > Chrysanthemum seticuspe. Next base: position 307,786,789 of record BPTQ01000007.1, on the reverse strand, counting down.
TAGTTTGTTTTCCGAAATATGCACAAATCTTCTAAGGCTGGGACGCAAATTTTGATTATTTAGAAAATTATAAACTACAATGACCAACGAAGATACTCCTTGTGAGATGGACTGACACTCATGTGAAAATAGAAGATACTCCTTGTGAGATGGACTAACATTGTAGAAATTAGGTTAAAATTGGTAACAAGTCCTTTTTACTTTAGATTCGAATCTTTGATACTCCATTTCGCTCCCCAGCTAATATGAAACTCAAAATCAAAACTTGTTTGTTGGATCTAGATAATTAAAAGCACTATATGTTTATACAAACATTAGAAAGCTAATTAAATGATAGAGCGAAATGCACACCTCACTCTTCAAGGCCGAAGCTGCGGACCCACGATCAGCAGGATCTATAGAAAGAAGAGTCTCCATAAGAGCTAATGCAGGTGCAGGAAATTCCTTGAATGTATCTGCAACTACCCGTTTGTATGGTTGTTGAGGCTTAAAAATGGTGGCGTGAGGCAATTTCGATTTTCTCCAATAATCTTCAGATGGAGAACCACAAAGCTTGAAAATTTTGTGCAACTGTTCCACCTAGAATCCACAAACCCAACAGTTTTGGTTACATTGTTTGATAAAAATAACCCAAAAGGAGTAATAATTAGACTGTTGTTCAAACACCAACGTACTTTCACATTTGTCCTGTTTTATACATTGTGCTTTATTGTATATCTTAGTCATTAAAAGACAGATTTCTGTCCCGTTTGGGTCACTTAGTAACAGAAGAAAAAACCCTTGAAAATCCGGCTTTCAAATATGATTGTTTGGTTAAGTTTATGTATAACGAAGTTAAATTTATATGTGTTTTGAAAATGATCTATTCAGGACATAAAACCATCTTTAATGACTCGGATGTACTACATAAAATTTACAATGACTAATATAGGGAACCTATAAAAAAGTATCTTTGGAATTTGTGCAAATAACCCTAATAATCAATAAGAGTTACCTCTGTTCTACCGGGCATTATAGGCTTGCCAGCATATAACTCAGCAACTATGCAACCAGTACTCCATAAATCAACAGCAGTGCCATAATAAGTAGCACCGAGTAAAAGTTCAGGCGGTCTATACCACAAAGTCACTACACGACTGGTCAATGGTTGACTTTGTTGAGGGTCAAAAAAACTTGCTAGTCCAAAATCTGCTATCTTTAAAATTCCATTATTATCGACTAAAAGGTTTGAACCTTTTATGTCACGATGAAGAATACCATGACTGTGACAATGATCAAGTCCATTTAAGAGTTGCCGTATATAGCATTTAACCTACAAAAATAATACAATTTATAAATGATTTGGAAGAGTATATTTTGTGTTTATAAATACTTGGAATTTGCAAGTAGTACCTGTGATTCTGTGAACTTAAGACTAGGGTGTGAAGCTAGTCCGGCTAGATCATGTTCCATGTACTCAAAAACAAGGTACAAACTGCATGACATTCGAGAAGTCACGAGACCTTCTAACTTTATAACATTTGGATGATTAAGTTTGCGTAGAATGTGAATTTCGCGAGCCATAAACCGGACACTCTCGGGCTCCAGATTGTCAAACCTTACTTTCTTTAAAGCAACAATCTTTCCTTGATCAAGATCACGTGCCCTATAAACATTACTATATGTACCTTGTCCAATCTGAAGGAAAAGATCGAAAACAAGAAAACCAACATCAACTAATGATATATGTTATAAAGGTATCATAATCCAACAGCCACTCTTCACTATTCGTTTCAGGGGGTGTTTGAATGTCTTTCAGTTTGTGGTTGGCATTCATTTTACTAGTTTGTATATACTTATTGTGTTTTGAAGACACAGACTGCCAGCTGTGTTTGGGTATTCTGAAAGGATGTTTTGGAATGCGTTTGCAAAATAGATTACAAATTCACATAACAGCGTTTTAAAAAAGCAGGTTTCAACATGCTTTTTTATTTATTATTTTTTTTATTTATTTTTTTTTTTATATAATTGTGTTATCTCCCTAAAAGATAATCACCACTTTACAGTTTACAAATGGTTGCCAAACACCAGTTTCTGATTGTTTCTGTTTTGTAACCATAACAATAATATAATCTCCCCCAAACACAATCCCAAACGCCCTTAAAAGGATTTTAATTATCCCATTATTTCAAATAATCAGTTTTGGAGTAACCCAACAAATTTTTTCCAATTATATGATTATTTTGTGGATCATTCTATTTGTAAATCCTTTAACAATCAGAATTTTCCAAACACTCAAAACACCTATTATCTATATCTATATCTATATCTATATCTATACTACTTATAATGTACGAAGGCACCTCACTCTTAATTTTAAGACGTACAAGAAATTATTCATAGTTTACAACACTTTAATGCACCCAATTTTCAGAATTACAACAAAGTAAGCATATTGTACAACAAAATAAAGCGTGGTGTCATTTTAAGACCAAAATTCTATCAAACAACATTAATGCTATTAAAAACACCCCTTCACCAAAACTTACAACCATTTAAGCACAATGTACAATAGCTGCAACCAATTTTCAGATTTACAACAAAATAAGCATAGTGTACAACAAAATAAGCATGATGTAATTTTCAGATTTATTTTCAGACTTACAACATGAATGTTATTAAAGTGGTTAATGTTATTAATGACTATAATGACTATTACTTACAAGAAAAGAAACATAGTGTACAACACTTTAATGAACATAATTTTCAGACGTACAAGACAAGAAGCATAGTGTACAGCAAAACACCACATTAATGCTATTTAATGTAGTCAATTATTTAACTGGTAAATAAATACAATTAATACAGTTATTAAAACACCCCTTACATAAGAAATACAAATTATCAAGCATATTGTACAACCAAATAAAACACAATTCCTGCATTAAATTTCACTACTACATATAATAAAGCACATTATACAAATATTCAATCCCGAACGGGCAACGGGGCCAAATGGGCTTGAGCCCGAACGGGCACGGACCAAACGGGCTCGAGCCCGAGCAGACACGGGCCAACGGGTTCGAGCCCGAACGGGCACGGGCTATACGAAATTCTTGATATCCGTAAATTTATTGTTAAAAAGAACATAATAAACTATAATACATTATTCATCGAAAAATTTTATTTCAGGGTACCCGCCGCTGCAACACGCGGGTACCCTGCTAGTATTTGATAAAACGACTTCAAACAACAAAAGCACATCCAAACGCTAAATTACAGTCCGTTTTGGTATGGTTGATTATCCGACTCTGATTATTCAATAACACATAATCACATATAAAATGCAATGCCAAATAAATTTCCAGCGAAACTAATTATGGGTTGATTATTTGGGGGTGAAATACTTATATTTAGAAGGTAAAATGCGGTTCGAAGAAAACCCGTTCTTGAGATAAATAAATGTCATCATCTAACAATTTCTTAAGCACCTGATTATCTAATATAAACGCGTCAAAATAATTCGTTTCAAAATGCACATTCAAACAACGGCTCAGTTCACCTCTAGCAAAAACGTTTGGGTATATAATATATAGCGTAATCTAGAAACAACTAGTTTACCCATATGGTTCATTAGCACGAAAACTTGCATTGAAATGTCTACTTCAACATTTCTTGAATATAAGAATGCGTCATATTCATACATTGGGAGATAAAATTTATAAAAAAAAAAAAAAAAAAAAAAAGTTTGCAACAAAAAAAGGAAACCAACCTTGTCCAACTTTTCAAAAGAATCCGCTCTTCTCGGCACCCATCCGTTAATAGCTTCACCAGCAACCGCTGCTAGCCACGGTGGCCAACCAGCAGCCACCTGCTCCCCTTCAGTTGCTCTAGGAACAGTGCCTACGGAAGGATGGCGTGATATAACAACCGAATCCCCTTTATCTCTTCTCCTCTCCAAATTCTCTCCACGTAGCCTGACCGAGCCATTAACTTGCTTGTCAAGTATTATAACTCCACTGCCATTATTATCCGATTGTGGTTTCAACCTGTATGCTTCTCTTCTCGATGATGCAACTCGAGGCAACCGCACTTCCGACAAAGCTTTTTCGCCATATCTGTCCCTTGGACTCTCTCTACTATCTTCAATAGCAGATGGCTTCCCACAAACACAACCCATGATCTACCAAAATCACAATTCACTTCCAACAATCAACTTCTTTGCCCAATATCACTAAAAAAATAAGAAAAAACACAGTTATTTTCTTACAAAAATGTCAAGAAAAAGTCAATTAAAAATTCAATAAACACTGGATTTCCACATATTACAATAATCCCTAAATTAAGTAATAAAATTTTGCAGCCCAGAAACAAGATTTCTCAAACGGTCTCCTCAGTTTCTACTATGAACATATTTTGACCAAATTCAGGCCTTAGTAGCTCAAACTTTACTAAAAAAAGAGCATAAAAGGTTTTTTTTTTTTTTTTTTTAATGTTAAAACACAAAACAGCAAAATTGAAGAAGTTTAAGACATTGCAAATCAAGAAAATAGAACCCCAAATAACCCCACATTAAAAAACACAAAAAGATCATGTCTTCCACAATTAGTAATATAAAATTGCAACTAATAGTACATAAACCATAAATTTCACAAATTACTATCCCCAATGTTCAGTATGAGCAACTTCAGGCGTAATTAGCTCAAATATCACTAAAAACAACACGTACAAATAAAAACCATGTATTTTCTTTAAAATTTACAAAACAGCAGAATTTGTAATTCAAGAATATTCAACTCATAAAATTCTAAGAATTTGCACAAATATAACAAAGGAAAACTTACCCAACTCATAAAAATCTAAAAAATTTCATAGCCTAGTGATCAAATACCAAAGTTTTAACTACCCACTAATTAGAAACCAAAATTTTATAAGAAAGAAAGAATAACCAACTTATAAAAATATTACCCACTAATCAAAAACCATAATTTTACTAAAATAAATCATACCCAACTCATAAAAATGTAATCTTTTTATTACCCACTAATCAAAAACAATAATTTTATAAAAATAAAGCACACCCAACTCATAAAAATGTAATCTTTTTACTACCCACTAATCAAAAACTCCCATAATTTTATAAAAATAAAACACACCCAATTCATAAAAATGTAATCTTTTTATTACCCACTAATCAAAAACCATAATTTTATAAAAATAAAGCACACCAAACTCAGAAAAATGTGGTAATCTTTATAATACCCATTAATCAAAATATTAGAAAGATATAAACTTGAACCTGAAATTGAGTGTTTCATGAGTGCAGAATGATCTAGAGTTGATAAAAGTGGGAGATCTGATGTTGCAGGATCTTTAAAATGATGGATGGATAAAGGGTTCAATTCCTGATAAACATAAATGGAAAATTGGAAAATAAATGAAAAATAAATATATACATTTTATTGTTTAGCATTTATTATATATTCTGACAGTTAGGGGCAGCTTTTAGAAGTCTGTTGTTGTGTTTTGAAGAGAGAGAGAGAGAGAGGGAGTAATGAAGAAACTGAGACATCCTTACCACTCACAAGTCAAAACTTGGATTCATTCATTTTTATATATTTTTTTAAGCATAAGAATCTTAGTTATTATTGAAATGTCCAATGAAGTATCATTAAGCATAATTGATTATTTGATTATATTTATAGTAATGGTTGGTTTGTATGTAACGGTTGGTTGTATTAAATTAGCAGATGATTATGAAAGATCACTTTTGTTTAATGCTTGTTGTATCATATTCTATCAACACTAGACAAACTAACATGTATAATGTAATTATAAACTTTCTCTAGGAAATATGTTATGTTTCTCCCTTTCAATAGTCTTTAAATTCAAGATCGACCGACATTTCCTAAATGACTCACTTAGTTATGCTATATGAGCCTGAAATTGGTTGCAAACCCATTGAGCAAAAGACGTGGGATATAAACACTAACAAGATTTATCTGGTCATACATGAATTTGCTTAGAGCACGAGGTATCGTTATATTTAACATGTCAAATGTCCATTTTTCGTATCATTGATGAGTCAAATCATACCGTCACTTATGTCATTCGTGAGCCAAAGGAACCCCAAACCATTTGACTAGCTCATGCATTTTTATTTTTTATTTTTTATTTTTTTTTAATTGTGAGTGAGTGGTATTTTTAGTAGGGTATTTTGTGAGACACAATAACATGTTAGTGGTGTGTTAATATGCCAAATGCACCATTCTTTCCTTTTGGCGTGTTAAATGCCTTACCAGGCAAAGTGCCAAATTCATGTTAAAAGGAATTGAGCCATTCAAGTGGCTTACGCCAAATGTAAGTTTTTTTTTTTTTTTTTTTTTTTTTTTTTTTTTGAGTGAGTGAATATTTTTAGTGGGGTATTTTGTGGGACCCAATAACATGTTAGTGGTGTGTTATGAAGGAGCGTGTTTTAATTATTGGTGTGTTATTAGTAAGGGTGAAAACAAGTCGAGCCGAGCTCGAGCTCGGCTCGTTTAAGTTTAAGTTTTAAAAGACTCGAACTCGAGCTCGGCTCGTTTAAGTTTTAAAAGGCTCGAACTCGAGCTCGGCTCTTGATAAGTTATATAAGCTCAGGCTCGACTCGTTTATAAGATTTGGCCATGAAAAACTAAAGCTTGGCTCGAGCTCGAGCTCGGCTCGTAATATATCTTTATTGGGCTCGTCAATAAGCTCGAGCTCGGCTCGTATATATGTTTAATAATTAAAAGATTATAATGTCGTTTAGGCTCGCGAGCCCAAACGAGCTTTGTATGTAAAGCTCGAGCTCGAGCTCGATTAATAAACGAGCTACAATTTAGGCTCGAGCTCGGGCTCGTTCGAGCTTTTTACCGATCCGATCCCGAGTTTTTCACAGAATACCGATTATTAGGATAATTCTTAGCAACAAGCTGCCAAAAATAGACTTTTGGTATTTCTTGGAACTGATTATTCCACGTTACAAAGGAACTATTAAATAAGACTACAAATCAGAAACGGACCCTAAAAGACAAACGGGCTGAAAGTTATTGCATAAACAAAGTCCAAAAAAACCCGAAAAAACACTAAAATGCAAATAACTCATAAAATAGAGTGTTTCGGGGCCCCGTAGCCCAAGTTATGCCCATTTTAGTAAGGCCCTTTTATCACGCGATCTTGGGCCTCCGGAAACATAATAGTATGTTCATCAACACTTGGGCCCACATCACACCCCTAGTTATTAGGAGGTGTATGATGTGACACTAAGGTGTCATACCAATAACGTGTTAATGGTTCCTCCCACACCTTATGCTCTGAGGGATGTGTGTTTTAGTTATTGGTGTGTTATATGAAGGAATGATGTGACGCTGATGTGGCATACCAATAATATGTTATTCGTATGCACGATACTTTGTGCTCTTACAATTTTGCATATATGAGAAGTAAATTCCACCAGCAAGCTATCATTATAGTAAACAAATTTGATTATTTTTTCTAAGTGTTGATTCTTTGTTTTTTAGGATATGATTAACCTTATTAGCAAAAATTATAGCGTGGATTTTCTTCACCGGTGTTTATAAACGCACCTTATTATTATATGTTAACATCAAAATCTGATGTATGCACAAGGTTAATAACGAGAAGTTCTTTAATATAGTACTTTAACAAATGTTCACTATACTAGTATCATCTAAAATAGACTAAAATACATCGTTCATCCCTAAATTTGTACCTGCGCATCATGTTGAATCAAACTTGGGTGTTTTCATCGCTGGAGGTCCAAAACATGGGTTTTATACTCTAGACAAGTCCCTTGACCAGGATTGCCATAGTCAACATGAATTTTCTGGCTTTACATCGAGGGTATAATAGACCATTCACAATTTTAACATGCCATAGTTAAAATCTAACCCAACCTTCAATCCAGGGACCAAATGTGATTATGGCTACTAATCGTTTCTTCCCTGATATGCTAGCATTTAATTTCGCGCGAACCAATAAACCCACCCAACAAACAACTTTACCAATCATAATAACACCCTTATCCAAAAACGATCAACTGAAAATCGAAATCCGAATCTAAATCCTCATTTCAAGAACTCAAAAGACCAACCCAACTTCCAACAATACCATGTCGATCGATCGTATTAGCAACATGCCAGATATAGTGATCAGTAACATTTTGAATCGGTTGCCTTTGTTAGAAGCGGTGAGAACCTCTAGTTTAGCGCGAAACTGGAGGTCTAAGTGGACTTTGCTCACCGATGTCATAGTTGATGAGGATTTCTTTTATTATTATTGTAAGATATTGGATTTCACATACACATCAAACCATAACACAAAGTAGGCGTACAAGAGGTTTTAGAGAGAGAAAGTTAGAGGTTTAGGGAACTTTAGTGAGAGAAAGAAAAATCTTATTATGAGCTCCAACTCTCTACCTTGGAAGGTAGAGAGTATTTATAGTCTTACAATAAAACGCCACACAACGGGCTGTGGATCAGGCATACAGTGGGTAAAGACCCGTCCGTCCTCCACGGTGTTACTTAACTAAATACTACTTAGCTTAAAATAACTACGAATACGAGCTTTCTAACGATTACATATACTTGAGGTGACCGACTCTTTAATACCTGGAATTTCTAATTCCTAACAATCTCCCCCTAAGGGAGGTCACCTCAAACATATACTAAAATTACATTGAATACAAACAGATATTACATTAACAATTGTTCTTGCATTCTTGATGTAGTACTTTGCTCCGAAGCTCGTAGTCATTGATTCCTCTCATTGCATGTTTGGTTAATCCAAGTGGAGGTCTATTACTGATCCACGTGATAATAGCTTTAAGTCAGCTTTTGAGATCATCAGCTAACAAAAATCTCTGAGACATCCATTGTGGTGTTGGTATTATGTGATGTTGTGACTTTCGGACCGACATGCTCACATTCTGGATCATGAAATCTTCTCATCAGAGTAGCGGAAGCTTTCGTTGATTCATGATATTGGCAGCAGCGTAGCAGAAGCATGGAGTGAAAATATCAGATTCATTGATGCACTTTATCATGATTTCTTGAGAAATGAATGTATTGTGTGAGCATGCGGCTATGGATTGACCGCTTCATTCTGATCAGCTGCAAACGTCGGGTATACCTGCATAAAACAGTTAGCAATAAAGCGCACGAAAGTGTCTTTGATCACTTTCGTTGAATTGAGGTACACGGCCCACGGTTCCCCGTTGATCAGTACAAGTACTGCCTGTGATCAGGTATAATTCCGAAGAATTTCCTTGACAGGGTTTCGCAGCTGCTCTAGCTGTTCTCAAACCGGAACGTCTCAAAGAAGACAACACGGAGTGAGTGAACCAGCGAATAGAAATTCACTGATTGATGAAAAGAGATTTGAAAAACAATCGTGTATTGCTCAATAGAAATTGTTTTTGCAATACAACGAAGGTTTTAATGAAAATCAATTATCAATCATAAAACACCTTTTGATTTGAAATATTCGTACCCGGTCGATGTGCTAAAGAAAAGGGTTTTTTAAGCACAATGATCGGTTTTTCAAAGGTATCCGTCAATCCATAACCTGAACTAGGATTGATTCAAAAGATTGAATCGCCCCATTGTTTCTGTTCAGTTGTCACATGGTTGATCTATTTGATAGATCTCACATGCCACCCACCAGGAGCTTGTTTGATGTTGGCTCCAGAAGGCTTTCCATCTTCATTGTGAATATGTTTGCATATCACTCAGATGTTCTGGCAATACCACAAGGATAATGCGTAGGACTCAAGATATAATCTCTCTTTCCACATTGTGTGAAAAAGAGAGTCTTCATTGAAAGTGTCCTAATGAGATTTATAGATGATCTCGTGACTCTAGACTCAATTTGTGCATATTTGGATCCTGTATCGGAGACTAGGGAGAGGGTCTCCTTCTTCAATATCAACAATCTCTAAGAGAAAGTCTATAGATAATGTAGGTTCCCCGTGAGAATGAAACAAGCCCTTTTAAGAGGAACTTGAGTGGTTTGGGAAGTTGTAGTGCAGAGCGTCACTGGGTCCATGACGTCTTGTCTTCAATACCGATGTTACCATCAGTAGCATATGAATTGTACCCGGTTTCTGCCCTTTGGTTGAATAAATGGAGGGCTTATTTCTTTTCACCCTTTTCTCATTCAATTCTTTTTCATTCTTCAACCCCTTCAGTGCTTACCGAGACTTCATAGCTAGAACCTTGTTGGGTTTATTCCAGTACTAGCTCTGTCTCAGTCCGCACTCTTCCCATATCTCATTTTTCTCCTTTTATCATCATACCTAAGGACTTCTACACTAACTAGTGGATTGTCCCTGGGTAGATCCCTCCGGTTATGGCGGATCATGGGAACAAATACCTAACCTTATCATCCTTATATCACCGTACATAAAGTAAATTTGGTCGGTCTATTTGGTATTGTTCATCTGCCATTTGAACCAATTGAAAACCATTTGAAAATCAATCCAGATACTTGTGATATATTATCAAAGCATTTTGTACCTGAATTATTTTTGATATTTTTAGAACAAGAGCTCCCCCTCAACATGTGCATCAAATGTTTGAAATCGTTTTGCACACGGAGGCAAGAGAAAGAATTAACTTCTTTGATTACCATTTTCTAAAAGATATCAACATCACTTCCCTTATCAAAACAAGTAGATAAATCATTTTAGGGAAGGATGAGGTTTTCATAATTTTGCTCCCCCTCAATATGTGCCTCATTTTCAAAAATGTTTTGCACATATTAGGAAAAGACTGCACATTGAGATAAATTGATCACGTTTCAACTATTTGTGGTTTAAAATAGATGCTCCCCCTCAACATGTGCATGGAATTTCTTGAAATCGTTTGGCACATGTGGGAAGGAGAGCTTGAACATCCTTATAAAACCATTTACCGAATTATCAGATTAAATCCAATTTAAATAACAAATTCTCCCCCGATCACAATTATCAAATCTTTTGAGATTTGTGATCTCTTGTAGATTTAAATTGATTTTGAAAGCTTTTAAGGAGAATTGTGACTTGATTATGAAAGCGTTTTAACTGATAAGGATCGGATTTTAAGACTTTAAACTCCATTGATTAAACATGCATGAATATCTTTTGAAAACAATTGAATGACAAATAACTTTTTAATTTAATTGAAATCATTCTCCCCTTTAATCAATGACAAAGGTTGTTGATTGAAAGATAGATATTTTGACAAATAAGTCGAGATGATTATCAAAAATAGAGTACTAGTTATTTTTCAAAGCAGTTAGTTTTCAGCAGATAAATGTTTATAGAATCAGAGCATGGAATTTTGAAAACATGATAACGTGTGGCTCTGTTCTTTCTTTAAAAAGCGGGTTACTGCCTGAGATGACAATAAGCCATTGTTTATCTTTCTCCCAAATATATATATATATATATATATATATATATATATATATATATATATATATATATATATATATATATATATATATATATATATATATATATATATAGGGGGTGTTTCTTGTGAGAAGTCTAATTTTTGTGAGAACGCGAGAAGAGATCCTAGCCCTCCATCTAATCCCTCCTTTTTTAGATCTAATGGCTAAAATTAGCCAAAAATTACACTAACCAAAGGCAATTATGTAATTACCAAACAAATATTAATATATAAAGAAAAAACACAGAGTTTGACTAAAATCGAAGGTGAAAACACACACACTTTCTCTCTCGACCTAACAAACTTCCGATCAAATCCGTCGTTTAACCGCCATTAAACTTCCGATCAAACATTCACCTTCTTCTACCGTCATTAAACCACCGTCAAACTGCCATTAACCTAATACAGATATCACCGCCGTTAAACCGCCGTCAAACCGCCATTAAACCGCCGATCAAATCATTATGCCACCGCCGTTAATGCGCTCTATGTCACCGTCGATCAACAAACGCAATCAACGAAATGTAATTGAAGAAGATATGAATATCACGGATTCTGAATCAGACGGAGATGATATCACGGATATCACAGATATCAAGTAAAAATCATATTTTATTATAATTTAATTATTTTTTTATAAATAATTGTTTAGAATTGTCGGTGTGATTTATTTTAGTTATAGAGTAAATTACATAATTGGTCCTTGTGGTTTGTTGAAAATTGCAGAAAATGTCCCTAAGCTTTTTTTGACGCGTTTCGTCCCTGTGGTTTACAAATCTTGCGGATTTTGTCCCTCGTCCAAAAATGTCCGTTAAGTGTTTTGCACCGTTAGTCCTTCGTTAGTGCAGTTCGTTAAGTGTTTTGCACCGTTAGTCCTAATTTTTTAAAATGTAGTTTTTCCCAATTAGTCACTCCGTTAATAATAGTTATCGCCCGATTCTTTACGTTTTTGTCCGTTTTTATCCGTTTTCATTCGTTTTTATCCGTTTTCCCCCCGTTTTTTTCGTTTTTCGTCCGTTTTTTACGTTTTTATCCATTTTCGTCTGTTTTTTTATACTTTCGTCTGTTTTTTACGCTTTTGTCCGTTTTTATCCGTTTTTGTCTGTTTTTTATCCGATTTCGACCGTTTTTTTACATTTTTATTCGTTTTCGCCAGTTTTTTTACGTTTTTGTCCGTTTTTTTTCGTTTTCGCCTGTTGTTTTACGTTTTTGTCTGTTTTTCTTACATTTTGTCCGTTTTTCTTATGTTTTGTCTGTTGTTCTTACGTTTTGTCCGTTTCAAAAAAAAAAATTGAATAAAAAAATTATTTTTCAAATATGTTTTTTTTTTTTTTTTTTTTTAAATATGTCCGTTTTTTTTCAAAATATTTGAAAAAAATATTTGAAAAAAAATATTTTTGTTCAAATTTTTTTTTTGAAATTTTTTATTCAATTTTTTTTTAAATTTGATATTTTTTTTTCAATTTTTTTTTCGGAAATATTTTTTTTCCAATTTTTTTTTTGGAAATTTTTTTAAAAACGAAAGAAAAACGGACAAAATGTAAGAAAAACGTAAAACAACGGGCGAAAACGGAAAAAAACAGACAAAAACGTAAAAAAAAACTGGCTAAAACGAATAAAAATGTAAAAAAACGGTCGAAATTGGATAAAAAACGGACAAAAGCGTAAAAAACAGACGAAAAGGGATAAAAACGTAAAAAACGGACGAAAAACGAAAAAACGGGGGGAAAACGGATAAAAACGAAAAAAACGGGGGGAAAATGGATAAAAACGTAAAAAATCGGGCGATAACTATTATTAACGGAGGGACTAATTGGGAAAAACTACATTTTAAAAAATTAGGACTAACGGTGCAAAACATTTAACGAACTGCACTAACGAAGGACTAACGGTGCAAAACACTTAACGGACATTTATGGACGAGGGACAAAATCCGTAAGATTTGTAAACCACAGGGACGAAACGCGTCAAAAAAAAGCTTAGGGACATTTTCTGCAATTTTCAACAAACCACAAGGACCAATTATGTAATTTACTCCTAGTTATATTATCTTCACATGTGAATATAATAACTTAGGTGATTTTAGTGCAAATAAGTCTTGTTATAGTATCTTCAATTAGGCGATTTAAGGTTTGATTAAAGTTTCTTCACGTGTAAAGAAAATCAGAATGCATTGTATTTTTTAGCAGTGATTAAGTTTTTAAGAGTATCTTCACGCGTGAAAAGTTTTAGTAAGAGCATCTTCGCGTGTGAAAATATAGGAAATATTTTTCTTCGCGCGTGAAAAGTTTTAGAAAGAGCATCTTCGCGTGTGAAAATTTAGGAAATATTTTTCTTCGCGTGTGAAAAGTTTTAGAAAGAGCATCTTCGCGCGTGAAAATATAAGCGATATTTTTCTTTGCACGTGAAAATTTAGTAAGAGCATCTGCTTGTAGATTTATTAGAATACTAGTATTCGGTGCAGCCCATCCCATGTTTGGTGTTGGAAACATTGGGCCCCAACTGACATTCGATTGCGTTGGCTATGGAGGCTGTGGCTGCAGCCGCAGTTGCGGCTGCGGCTGCTGTGGCTGCTGTATATTTGGTTTAGTAACAGGAAAAGGAAAATGTCCGCATTGTTCTTGAGGAGGCATGATTTTTCCAACAAGATTAGTATTCTGAATCATGTTTGGAACACTGCTCCGTTGGTTATATACTAGCTGTTGTATTCGTCATATTCATAACTAGATTTGGCTGTAAATTCTGAGGGGGACCACCACTCCATCCCTGTGGATTTTGACCGCTTACAGACTGCATCATTTGAGGTGTCATGCAATTGTTGAGTGGGGCAACCTGAGAAGATTGGTCGGAATTTTGGATACCATGCTCAATATTTTGTGGTGCAACAGCAAGTGGGACAGGATTGGAAAGATCGTGAGGTTGGAATGTAGAAAACCCACCAGATCCAAAAGAATTAGCTTCTTTGTTTCCACCTGAAACTAAAGGCAAGACTGAAACACCAACCACGTAGTATTAATTACAGGTCTACATTCATGTTGATGATGATGATATGCTAAGGAGTGTGTTCATGAATGTTATGCATCCATCGATGATAGATCAGATGAAATGATTGTTAGGCTTATTTAGTCTCTTGTTATTCGTGAATTCTACCTTACGGGTCTTGTGACGAGTCAATTCTCAGTGTCATTGTCAGTAAGGTGTGGTTTTTACTATGCTTTTATTGGTACTCAACATAGGGGGTGTTTGTTTCGGCTTATATAGTCGGCTTATGGCTTATTCAATTTTCGGCTTATGTTTCATAAAAAGCTTTTGCTTCTCTGAACAAAACAGTTTCATTTATACCAAAATGGGGTATTTCCCGAGCAGGGATTTACTCGCGACTTGCACAAAAAAAAAAAAAAACAAAAACAAAAAAAAGGTACACAACGATCGTCAATTTACTGATCTTAATGGTAGGTTTGTCCATTAAGTTTTTTCATGCATTAAGGGGTATGAATAATTAATAATGATTGATGCATTTCATGTAGGTTTTATGTGGCAGAAGTACTATTTGGTTTCAATTAATTGCATATGCTTGAGATTACATATTAGGAACTGAGACCAGAAAATGTGTTAGTGAGGGAACAGTGTCACATAAGGCTATTCTATATATTCAAACTAGAGGTTTAGATACAGGTTCTGTTTATAGTGTGTCAAATGCCTAAGGTTTAGGGAAGATCCAACTTGATGGTTTCATTTTCAGTACCAAGAAGTCAACAATCAACAAATGTCCTTCCAAGAAACTCTTTGTTCAGTTTTAAATTTTACATCAGAAGAGATGTTTATGATATTAAATATTTTGACTATAATATAAATCATTCTATTTGTAACAGGTTGACGTGGTTCAAATTTCGGGTATGTGATAAAAATTGAACCAGGTCTACCTCTCTTTCTGTACAATTATTCTAATGAGACGCTACATGACATATTTTGAGGCTGAAAGCTCGAGCCAAATGAACATAAACCCGTTAGCTTCGATCAAAAGTCCGAAATAAGGTTATAGGGCTTAGACAGGCCACAAAGAAAAGTCATGGAGGGGATCAATAGGATTATGCAAATGTTACGCCGATGTTAACAGCATGTGCAAACCTGCACTCACCACTACTTTATTCAGCACCATATCCTTCTTACTCGGTGCCATTACCTCCCTCCTCTCGGGTTTCCTCGAGATTAAGATAGCCACATATGCAAATTCAAGAACACTTGAAGCAAGAAAGAGTGTTGGCTAAAACTTTAATCTTTGCATTCAGATCCGGTGTTGTCATGGGTTTTCTCCTTACACACTTTATTATATCTTTACATTGTGTTTTTTTTAATAAGAAATCAAGTGTATGTATGTTATTATATTTGTATCAGCTTGTTATACAAGAGTTTAATCCACAATGACTCACAAAGCCACCCGTGGACAAGTGTCCCAAAATTCTAATTGTAGCATACAATCTCTCACAACCAACCCTCTTCCTCTCTACCCCCATTTCGGAAACACGACCCTCCTACCATCCTCTTTTCTGGACGTGTCCGCTTTATGTGCATTGCGCAACACCCACAAAAATCTTTGCTCGCTTCTTTCCACTCCTTTTGGAACAATTTTTATTCATGTTCATCATCATGTTATGATTTTTCGAACATGATTTGATCTTCTCTAGTGATTCAAAGAGAGCTCTTTTATGCTTCTTCACAAACCACTGAATGATGAAAATCAGTTGAAATAAATACAATATATATATATATATATATATATATATATATAGCTAAATTAAAACTGAAGCTTGTACGTAGACTTGTACACTTACTTAATCTTATGGTGAGAACGTTCCACAACAATGGAGATTGCAATTAGCACAAAGCAAACAGTAGCCAAAGCCCATGTAGGCGTTTGTTCCAACGATCTGCCTTCACTTGCCAGTCTAGGGGTGTCAGTAGGGTCGGGTTGACCCGACCCCGAACCCGAACCCGATAAGGTCTTATAGGGTCGGGTTAATCGGGTTAATAAAACTAGTCGGGTTTGTTTGACCCGAACCCGATAACCCGATATTTTTATCGGGTCCGGTTAGGGTTGAACTTATCGGGTTATCGGGTCAACCCGATAAGACCCGAAAAGTGCTTGTTTGAGTTTAAGCTTATATGCTTTTCAGTTAGGTCTCCTTTGCATATCTCTGTAATACGTATGAAAGTTGATTCCCTTTTTGGCGTGTTTGAGCATCTGACTCACAGATTTTTATAGCACGTTAGTATGTGTTATAGCTGGTTGTCGCATTTTCATTTACTTGTAATTGCGTGGAAGTAAAACTGTAAACATACCTTGTTTTTTCTTTTACAATGTAGCAACAACAAAAAACATACAATATAATGCATGCACATGAAGTATATACGATCGCAAATATATTAAATATTTGTGTACAATAATAAATGATGAAAGAATGTTAGAAGTTGTTGTAATCAGCATAGAAGGTATATCAGGTGATACTATGAGATATTTTGTGTTATGAACGAATGATCATGAATGTATATATATTAGATTTGACTTTCAAGTCTTGCTACCATCTCACGATCATGAATGGTAACACTATCTTTTTCTACTTCGTGCAGAAAGAATGCGATAAGTACGTTACTTGAAGGGGCAGATGCAGATTGACATGAACCCGACAACCAGAATCACCGGACCCGACTTAACCGGACCCGATAAACACCCGAACCCGATAACCCGATTTCTTATCGGGTCGGGTTGCGGGTCATATTTCCAAAACTCAAAACCCGACTCAACCCGACCCGATTAACCCGATAACCCGACCCGATAACACCCCTACTTGCCACTTGTGATCGAGATTTTTTATGAACAAATTTCAATGTATATTAATGGCACATATTATAAGAGGAAATCATGTTCACATAATGGTGTTTATAGTTCATGGGTAGATAAATTGAACCCAGTGGCTAAGTCACGGGATCGTTGCAACAAGCACCTTGGAACCAGGGAGTCTGGATATTAGATACTTGTTTTGATTACTATAGTTAGAAGTGGCGTGATATATGGGTCGGGTGGGCTAAATAACGGGTCATTTGTAGCATGAGTTGGTTTGGGGTGACCAAACCATGATGGAAAGTGTGGTCGTGAAGAATTCATATTAATGGCTCTAACGTTGGAATCAGATCAGAATGGTTGTTCTATCTTTCTCCCTGTAAATTTTAGGTATCTTAAAATTCTGTAGAAGGTGGACCGTATGGTTTCAAGATTGAAGCTTCAGGATGATTAAGAATGAACTTGTATCAAATCAGACTTACGCAGTTATCTGATTCTGGTCATACATTCATCAGATTATGTTTATCTATTTTATTTTTATATTTATACATGATACATGGGTTAATTATCTTTTGTATGTGATGACTTATATATGTAAAACAGATGTAGAGTTAAAGATCAAAAGAATAGACAATACTTTCGAATTTATTTTGGTTATTTCATTTATGAAATAATAATAATGTGCCTATATTGGTGAGATAGCGACTCCTTGTGTAATAATCCCATCTAATGAAGTGTAAACGGAAGTGATCAACTCAATACGCATATGAATCATTTCGTCAATGGTACCAATTTGAAGTTCCAATATATGTACTTTAATGCAACCATCATTCCTCTTGTGCAAGGTGGTTTATTTCGAGTCTAAGCAATGGATTGCAGGTGTTATAATCAACATTTCCGGATAATAACTGGGTGTCATTTGAGTTTGGCATCTCTCACTTTAGCAGAATTATTTGAGTTTAAAAGACGATTATTTAAGTTTTATAAAAATATCTTCACGTGTGAAAATTTTGAGCAACTTATAAAGAATATTTGGTTGCTGCTTTGCCTGTTAAGCCTCATGACCTTACTGTAGCCTCATGACCTGACCATTTGTAGCCCCTCGAATTACCTTTTCTGTCTAAAACTAATTTGTCATAAACTTTTTTACGAGACATATATTTTCACATGTGATCAACTTGTTCATGCATCTTAATAAGCTACGAGACATATCTTCACATATGACCAAGTTTTTCATGAATCTTAAGAAGTTACATGAACATATATCTTCACATGTGACCAAGTAGTTCACACATCTTAATAAGCTACGATGCATAAACATATATATTTTTTACATGTGACCATGTTGTTCAGGCATATTAATAAGCTACGAACATGGACATATATTTTCACATGTGACAAAGTGGTTATGCATCTTAAAAAGCTATGAGATATATATTTTCACATGTGACCAAGTTGTTCACGCATCTTAAAAAAATACGAGATATATATTATCACATGTGACGAAGTTACGAGACATAAATTTCACATGTGACCAAGATGTTTATGCATCATTAAAATATACGGGGCATATACTTTCACGTGTGACCAAGATATTCACATATCTTAAAAAGCTACGAGACGTATATAATTTAACATGTGACCAAGTTGTTCACGCATCTTAAAAAGCTACGAGACATATAGTTTCATATATACCTAAGTTACTAGACATATTTTCACATGTTACCAAGTTGTTCACGCATCTTAAAATAGGAGGTATTGATGTTTAATAGACGCTTATTTAAGTTTTGTAAAAATATCTTCACATGTGAAAATTATGAGCAAAGATTAAAACTTTGATATTTCTATCATATATTTTATACTAGAAGTGCAAAAGAGAATATATTCATGTTTAATAGACAATTATTTAAGTTTTGTAAGAATATCTTCACATGTGAAAATTGTGAGTAAGGATTGAAGCTTTGATCTTACTAGCATTTTTATACTAGAAGTGCAAAAATAGGAGATATTGGTGTTTAATATACGATTATTTCAGTTTTTTAAGAGTATCTTCACGCGTGAAATTATGAGCAAATATTGAAGTTTTAATCTTACTAGCGTATTATTTGTACTAGAAGTGTAAAAATAAGAGATATTTATGTTTAATAGACGATTATTTAAATTTTGTAAAAATATGTTCGCGTGTGAAAATTATGAGCAAAGATTGAAGCTTTGATCTTACTAGCATATGTTTTATACTAAAAGTACAAAAAATAGGAGATATTGATGTTTAATATACGATTATTTAAGTTTTGTAAAACTATCTTAGCGTGTAAAAATTGTGAGCAAGGATTGAAGCTTTGATCTTACCAGTATATTTTTTTATATTAGAAGTGCAAAAACAGAAGATATTGATGTTTAATAGACAACTACTCAGGTTTTGAAAGAATATATTCACATGTGAAATATTGAGCAAAGATTGAAGCTTTGATCTTACTAGCATCTTTTTATACTAGAAGTGAAAAAAATAGGATATACTGATGTTTAATAGACGATTATTTAAGTTTTGTAATATTATCTCCATGCGTGAAAATTATAAGCAAGGATTGAAGCTTTGATCTTACTAGCGTACTATTTATACTAGAAGTGTAAAAATATGATATATTGATGTTTAATAGACGATTATTTGAGTTTTGTAAGAATATTTTCGGGCGTGAAAATTATAAAGAATGATTGAAGCTTTGATGTTGCTAGCGTATTTTTTTATACTAGAAGTGCAAAAATAGAGAATATTGATATTTAGTAGATGATTATTTAAGTTTTGAAAGAAATATCTTCGCGCGTGAAAATTATGAGCAAGGATTAAAGCGTTGATTTTACTAGCGTACTTTTTATACTAGAAGTGCAAAAATACGAGATATTGATGTTTAATAGATGATTATTTAAGTTTTGTAGGCATATCTTCGAAGCGTGAAAATTATGAGGCAGGATCGAAGCTTTGATCTTAGTATCATATTTTTCATACTAGAAGTGCAAAAATAGGATATATTGATGTTTAATAGACGATTATTTAAGTTTTGTAAGAATATCTTCACATGTGAAAATTATGAGCAAGATTTGAAGCTTTGATCTTACTAGCGTATTTATTATATTAGAAGTGCAAAAATATGAGATATTAATGTTTAATAGACAATTACTTTAAGTTTTGTAAGAAAGTCTTCACGCCTGAAAATTATGAGCAAGGATTGAAACTTTAATCTTACTAGCGTATTTTTTATACTAGAAGTGCAAAAATATGAGATATTGATGTTTAATAGATGATTATTTAAGTTTTGTAAGAATATCTTCACATGTGAAAATTATGTGCAAAGATCGAAGCTTTGATATTACAAGTGTATTTTTTACACTAGAGGTGCAAAAGTAGGTGATATTGATGTTTAATAGACGATTATTCAAGTTTTTTAAGAATATTTTCGCGCGTGTAAATTATGAGTAAGGATCGAAGCTTTTATTTTACTAGCGTATTTTTTATACTAGAGGTGCAAAAATATGAAGATTATGATGTTTAATAGATGATTATTTATGTTTTGTAATAATATCTTCACACGTGAAAATTATGTATAAAGATCGAAGTTTTGATCTTACCTAATAATTTTCTATAATTTCACCGATCTACACCTATCATAAAAGAGCAATGGATATCAGTTATGACTTATTCTTAATAAGACACATTTTTTGCCAGCCCAAGATAACATGTTTGAACCCAAACTTCTGATGTACAATATCAAACAAGGTGGGTTGCGCCCTGCCGCGGCAGGGCTTTCCCTTCCTCGTTATACATATGAAATTATTAGCACACAGTAATCACATTCCAATAAAAAATGAGAAAGCTTTAGATAAAATTAAGTATTCAGATGATAAAAGCAAATTTTGTACCTGATTATCAGCTTAAAAATAGCAGTTCTATTGCACATTTAAATTAGAGATTGGCCACCACACTTGGCGTATAAAGTACTGAGCCATGTGTATTTGCTTTTTGACGCTAATAATCTGTGTATAACAACTTGAATTTTAATACGCTCAGTTTTCAATCTCCATCAACATGAATTAACCACCACAACCGTTCATTACATGTCACATTTATAAACCTTGAAACTACACTGCAGGTTTCATGTGACCGTATCCCTGCATCACCTGCTTGGCTGCAAGCCGCAACATCCCATGCTGGTGGCACACCCAAGATCAACCTACAGATTCATAAGCAAGGTGTATAAGCCTCCAACTTTGGGCCTGGAAAACGAAGTGTAAGCATTAGTAATATCGACAGGAAACAGTAATGATGCCCAATGGTATGCAATAACGCTGCATTATGACAAATAAATGATCCCGCTAATGGCATGAGAATATCTTCAATATATAAAGCAATAAACATAAGGACCAAGCGATAAGATGGGCTTTATGCAGCTTAAAACCATGAGTGGCTATTTTTGAGGTTTCTAGTACAGATTATTCAGTGTAATAAGGTGTGATTCTAATAACAATAAGACATAGGAGGTGGCGATAAATGCTTTTTACAATTATGTGAGCCATTCAATAGCACTTGCATTGGCGATTACGTTATTTCCTGTCATCTGTTACGAATAACACTTAAATTGGAAATTACGCTTTTTAGCTCAGTCAAATGTTCATCAGTTGATATATGGAGTGACATACAAACGATTGTTACCAGTGTTTGTTTTCCTAAAATTAATGGTCCTGATGTGCGCAATGCCTTAATGGTACAACAATATGCTTGCAACTCTAGCCTATGTATTTATGTACCAAATTCATTTTTAGACAAATTGTGATCTTCCTGATGTTCCGTTTGACAAAGAGACTCTGGATCACTATCACAACTAGTCAACTATCAATATCTTCACTACCGTAGCAACTATAGCTATTAACACTGCAACTACCACCGAACATACACCATTGTCATCATCATTTGATTTTCTGTATACGCCTTTTCCAAGAAAGCGCTTCTCTTATGATTAGAACGTCGTCTACTTTTTCAGGCCGTTTATGTAATATATACATCAGCAGATGGCATAGTACAGACTCAACTTACACTAATAACCATGTCATTATACTTTAAGTAACAACTAATGGCTGAAATATGTTAAAAAGGCTAACTGTGCACTCATATAAATATCGCTGAATAGATATTATCTTTATAGCTCAATCATTGTCTAGGCCAAATTATGAAATAGATTCTCAAAGACCAATATGCAACAATTTGTACAGATTGAAATTTTCTTTGAAAATACATGCAATAGTAAAGAAAAAGATGCGCAATTATGTATACCTTGAAGTGAGGTTGCTCGTAAGTTTCACCTAAACCCACACCCACCCACCTCGGATCCCATTTCAGCAACCAAACTCACCCGTTGCAGCCCCCATTTCAACAACAAAAGCAGACATTTCAGCCCCTATTTTAGCACCCCAAACACACCCATTTCAGCCCCTCTTTCATCGGCTAAACCCACCTTCTTTAGCATAAATTTCAGCACCCAAAACCCCTCCTTTCAGCCTCATTTAAGCAACTAAACACCATCCTTTCAGCCCCCATTTCAGCCACCTTCTTTAGCCGCAATTTCAGCACCAAAACCCCTCTCTTTTCAGCCCCATTTAAGCACCTAAACATATGTAAACATATCCAACATAACCTAACGCTTTTAACTCATTAAAACACACTTTTTAATCATTATTAAACTAATAATCATCTATTCATACAAACACTCCCTAAGCTCATCAATCCTATCGAACACTAAATAATCTTTAATTAGCCTTTTAGTACATTTAGCATTATTAAAATTACATCGTTTTAAGGCCCTTTTAAGAAATGTTTACTACATGAAACCAACTTGTATGCATTCGTTTAATGGGCGTGCATCCACAGGCTCAATATTGGCAGCAACCTCAGTCCCTGTAAGAATTCTCAGCTCCGATTATCAATACTGACTCATAAAATAATGGTGCAATGTACCTTTGTTCAGATGCAATTCCCCTAGACCTTGCTTCTTGGTCGAAAGCATCCCAACAGAAATCTCAGCAATTTCACGCGGTTTTCCTTTACTTTGAACAATCTGATCATTTTGCCTATAACCAAAAATTACAAAAAAAAAATACAGTAAGATAAAATTAATATCACTTTCCATGGGTAAAATTTTCAAGCAACAATGAAAAAGAACGTAATACAAAGAAGAAAGCAATTGTATACTCTGACATACCTCGCGCTCACAATCTACTAAAGAGCTGCTTTTGTTTGGTCCGTCGACTCCTCAACCTCCTTATGCGTATCATCCATGAGGGTCAATAGCCTGAAATTTCAAATAGCCAAGACAAACAATGAGAACCAAAAAGCAAATCGTATGAGATGTATAAAGAAGGCAAACACATTTCAGAATAATGACAACTTACAAAAAATTCAACCCAAGTAAAACCATTCATATATAAATGGATAAGAATTTGTATATCATGCCATTACCAATTAATTCAGTTGGAAGGCACTCAAAACAAGTTCATGGACTAAGTGCAGATTTCGCAGCCGCGTGGGAGCTAAAACCCACGATGCGTCACTAAACTCATGCACCTAATCAATCCCCGACAACCAACTCCACGTCGGCAAACCACTTAAAGGAATATAATTTTAGAGAATCGAGAACAATGTCTCACTAAGGGCACATGTTTAGTCCATCACAAAAGTATTCTTAAAGCAACATTGTTAGCAGCACAATCCCGTCCGCTCCTATTTGGTTTATCTGGAGGTCATCACTCAGAAATAAAGCAACATTGTTAGCAGCACAAGATCTGTTCATTTCAGAATGCTTCTCACCACTCTCTTCCATTTTGAGTAGTTCGAGCTATTTAATACCTTCATCTGTTTATGAATTAGAAAAACCAATGGCATTAAACCTCATAATAATATGGATTTCTTTGTTCTTAGACAATACAAACTCAAACTATCCAGGAATCATTCTTAGTACCTCTCAAGTAGGGCTGAGCATCGGGCCGAAACCGACCTGTCCCGACCCGATCCCGACCCATCCCGAAACCGTAAGGCTGAAAATCCTAACCGAATCCCGATCCGATTCTAGTTCGGGTAATCCCGAATCCCGACCCGAGTCCCGAAACAAACCGGTTTGTATGATTTCTTTGTGTTATCCCGAAACAATCCCGACTCCCGACCCGACCCGAGTCCCGACAAGGCTGAAAACCCAAACTGAGTCCCAACCCGAGTTAAGGTCGGTTTGTGTCGGTCATTGTCGGTCGGAGCCGGGCATCGGTCGGTCGTCGGTTGTCGGTCGGGATTGCTCAACCCTACTCTCAAGTCTAACCATGACTTCACATTAATAACATAGAAATCCAGTAACCAATCAATAAACAATATATAGCTATAATTAGTAAAAAAAATAACCTGAAGATTGGTCCTCAGAGATTGTAGATGAAGAAGAAACAGCGATGAAGAGGTCGTCGCTATGAGATAGAGCTACATCATTGTTGGAAACTGATATGTTCATTTCAAGATCATCCCAGGAACTCTTCCATTGCAAGAACTTCAGGCATTTCTTTTATCTCGGCATCTGTTGTCTTATTAAACTCAATCCCATCTGCTCCTATATGATTTATCACGATGTCATTACTGTGAGGTATAACAACGTCATTGGACATAAACTACAATTATTCTACTGACTACGTTAACTAGTTTAGATAAAAAAAGGAGAGTTCAAGCGAGGTGCAATCTGTGAAACGGCAACATGTGGTTACCAAATAAAATGCGTGAAAGTGTACAGAAGTACTAGAGCATGTACTAGGATCTAATACAAATATCTTATAAAATGCGCGAAACTAATTCTATTTTAGAACTTATAATGTGAGGAACTGTCGTTTCATCCCATCTATCGTTATTAGATATACTAGCCGACAAGTTATTACCATCTATACTTGATAATTTAAGAAATCCGCTAGTAACATCAATGTTTCACTCCTTTCATTACTTGCTGATAAATAATTGCACTTAAACCATCAATTATTTGCAAAATTCAAATTTGACAAAAAGTGATTACTGGTCAGCCTAACCCGATATACCCGTTTAGACTTGTGTTAGTAAGTAGCTATTTTTTATTCGAAACGATTATAATATAGATACCCAAGAACCACCTAATTCCGGTTATGTTTGTTACCTGAGCAATAGCATATGGAAGTGATGAATACGTCCTAGCAGCCCTTTCACGGTAAAAAATTGTTCTCTCAACACCAACAAGAGGCTGCACGGAATTTTGATTCACTGCCCCAAGGAAGACAACAACAAAGTGAAATGTTCCAAAAATACAATTACCGGCCTCTAAAGACAATAATAATTTACATAACACAAGCAATCTATGTACACAATTGCCTACTCCGGAAACAAGAAATATGAGAATAAACATTTCTAAGGAATAAGGATCCAGACTAGCTCGTGCACTATTCTACTTTATACCACTTCTGTTGCAGCAGCCTTCATTAACTATTAGCACAAACCAACATAAACTTAAACAATAAAGCTGAGATAATAATTCATACGAGAGGTCTGTGGATAATGAGTGTTGAATCTGCTATAATAGGCAGCCCGAGTGACTCAAATACTAAGTTAGCTATCCTTCCTTCATCCAAAAATTATGAATTCAATAGAAACCCTTGTCAAATTAAAGTTTCTCTCCCAAATTAGAAGATGCAACTACCTTAAGTTTCCAGATGCATACATACTAACAATTCCTCTTGGGATCAAGGACGTGGCCCATTTCTGCAGCAACCAGTCGTATTAGAAAATCCAACTATAGCTTCAACAAGATAAACTCCTGTTGCACCAGAATCTACTCCCAAAGTAAACGAAACAGAGAAAATGTGGCATTACAAGGATCCATCTGAAAAAATTCAAGGACCTTTTTCTATGCGCAGTTGCGTAACTGGAACAAAAAAGGATAGTTTCCAGCCGGTTTAAAAATATGGAGAAAGAGTGACAAGGAAGATGACGCCATTGTTTTAAATGATGCATTGGAGGGTAAATTTACAGTTATTAACCCTAGAACAGTAAGTCATGGAGCTTAGATTTCCCATATTAATCCTGCTCCTGATAGTAGACGTGACTTCGCTAATTTCCCTTCACCTACGCCAAACAAAGGCACTACTGGTTGGACCAGGGGACAAGCTGGCTCACATATAGGTCCTAATGTAAATGATGGACTGCAATCACCTACACCTAATAGTGCTAATATCTTCACCTACTGATGAATCAGATTCAGTCCCAACTGCTCCTACTTGATTTATCAGAAGGTCATTGACTTGAGATAAAGTAGCACTACTGGCAACACCTGATCCGTTCACATCATGATCCTTCTCAGCACTCTCTTCCATTTCATAATCATTTCCAGCACTCATCTCTTCAATATCTTCAGCTATTGATGTATGAGCTTCAATCCCAACTGATCCTATTTGATTTATCAGGAGGTCATTGATCTGAGATAAAGTAACACTGGTGGCGGCACCTGATCCATTCACTTCAAGATATTTCTCAGCACTCGCTTCTTTGGTCTCTTCTCCTGAAGAAATATCAAAATCAACCCCAACTGCTCCTCTTAGCTCAAAACCATTTTGAGGCCCTGGATGTAATACAAATTTCATTTAGCTATTTAATTAGCCTAAAAGAACCAAATGCAATTCCATAACAAAAAAAGGGCTGTAAGAACCAGAAAATACGGTGAATAACAATCAAGATAATATATAACAAACATTTGCAAGAATAAAGTGCACACGCTGAACAAAGGTGTAGGCCCTGCTACCATGACATAGTGTATATAGTGTAACTACAATATTACAATGCTGGATATTTATTATCAATGTTCCAGAAATCTTTATAGCACCATGTATACATATATTAAAAATAAAGAACTCCATAGATCATTAAAGAGCACAACCTGCATACATTCATTGTCTAAACACTTTAAGAAACTGCTTTTGGGCATTTCCTTCATGACCCTGAGTCCTAACATGTACCTTTTATATATTTGCACGAGCACATAAATGATATGTCTATTCATCAAAATCCCTTATTAATATCACAAGCTCTAGGTTCACTTGAGGCTCTACTAACGCTATATTGAGTAAATAAATCATGTTAACATTTAAATTATAACAGCATTGATTAAAAAAATCAAAATTAATTAGCATGCCACTGAAATTCAAGTTTAAGTCCTACCAAATAAAAAAATCCATGGAACTGCAAAATATATACAAGATATAACCTAAAGATTGGTCATCAACAAGTGTGGAAGAAGATGGAACTACAAATTATTACAGCAATCTAGTAAATTAGGAATCTTTACCTTAAAATTCACATGATAGGCAATGTGTATGATGTATACATGCCTTTACAAGGTCTACTAAGGTACCCATTAGTCAGCATTTTCGCACGTGCAAAATTTGGCATTGATGGCCTGTTTGTACTATTCGACTTCTTCTAAGTGATTACCTTGAAACCCATATGTAAGATCTTCACAAACCACTAGACTGCCATAACAATAATCAAACTTGGTTGAGAAACTATTTTCACGTGTGACAATACTATTTGCTTACCCGTGAAAACAAACCATGAGAAACGATATCCAACCCGCATACTAGGTTAGCCTCGTGGTTCTTACTTAAAACGTAAAGGCCAATCAAGCTGCTTATCATAGCTCAACACATTTTCACATGTGAAGATCAACCTATCTTCACATACGAAGATCAACCTATCTTATCTTCACATGTGAAGACAACCTATCTTCACATGTGAAGACAACTAACATTTCAGCGAACACCTAGTGTGCGTTGACAAACAACGAGAAAAAGACAAGTTCAACTTTCATTTTCTTCATCAAGGTTACATAATCATCTAAATTACTCATCAACATAACTAATAGCTAACATAAAACATATAAAGCATGATTTTTTTTATCTAGATCAAACATTCGAATAAACTTAATTCGCCTTGAAAATTAATTTCAAACAACTTGCTCACATGTGAAAATCAAATTCGAACAACTTACTCACAAGTGAAAATTAAATATTAAATCTTGAAAGACACATTCATCTAGATCTATATCTTCAATTTCATCATCAGTTTCTAAAATATATAACTAATTATGAAATACATAGAACACAAAAAGTAATTTATCTATAATCATTGAATCAAAAGAAATGATGAATCAAAAGCTTAATTCGCACTTAGTGATGATGATGAAGATGATAATCGATGGAAGATGGTGGTGATCGGTGATGATTGTGGTGGTGGACAGTGGCGAACATAGTGATGGTTGTTGGTGTTGATGAACAGTGTTATCGTTTTTGATGATTCTTATGAGTGATGGTGAGGATCACGATTATGGTGATGAACGGTGAATAGTGGTGATCGATGGTGATTACGGCAGACGGTGGACGACAGTTGTGACTTAAACTGTAATTACGGCGGTGTAGTGGTGGTTTGAAGGACAGTTTAATGGTGGTTAGAATGGCAATGATTTGCGGTGGTTATGATCGGAGAAGATGGAACATTTTTCACCTCAAGTTTTGGATGTGTGTGTGAATTTTTATATATATAGTGTAAGGATTGTCGAATGTATAGTTAATGCATTAGTTTTAGCCATTAGATCTAAAGAAAAGGAGGATTAAATGGAGAGCTATGATCTCTTCTCGCGTTCTCACAAAAAAATCCCTTCTCATTTGAACGCTTGTCTATATATATATATATATATATATATATATATATATATATACATATATTTATATAAAAATTCGAGCAACATCTAAAGTCCCGTGTCATTCTTTGAATGACAGCAGAAAGACCGTAGATATTATCGAACCGAGAAAAGCATGACAAAAAGACAATTTTTTTTTTTTTTTTTTTTAAGGTTTTATAATTTTGTATTTTGTTTTTCGAAAAAAAATATTTACAGGGGATAGATGAAGGAAACCTTTTACTCATCTTCTTCCTCTTGAAGACGTTTGAGTGTTTCTGGTTGAAGGCTCTTAAGACCCAGTCGTGGAAGAATAAACTCAAAACGTTCTCTAGGAAGAGCTTTGGTGAAGATGTCTGCTAACTGGTATTCAGACCTCACAAAGTAAAGTTCCACCACACCGTTTTCAACTTGCTCCCTGATGAAATGATGTCGAATGTCGATGTGCTTTGCTCTTGAGTGTTGTACGTTGTTGCATGAGAGAGCAATAGCACTTTTATTATCACAGTACAGAGGGATTTTATTGAATTCAAAGCCATAGTCAGATAGTTGGGATCTCATCCATAGGATTTGAGCACAACAAGATGACATGGCTATGTATTCCGCCTCTGTAGAGGAAATAGAAGTACTCATTTGCTTCTTTGAAGACCAGCTCACAAGCTTATCACCCAAAAACTGAGCACCTCCAGACGTACTTCGACGAGTATCTTGACATCCTGCATGATCAGCATCTGCATAGGCTGTTAGTGACATACCGGTGTCCTTCGGGTACCAAAGTCCCATATTGATGGTTCCTTGGAGATACCGAAAGACCCGTTTAACCGCTTCAAGGTGCCTTTTAGTAGGCTTAGCCTGGTATCTAGCACACATGCAAACAGCGAACAAGATGTCTGGTCTACTAGCTGTGAGGTACATCAGGGATCCAATCATACTACGATATTTCGTTTGGTCTACCATGATCCCTGAGTGGTCCTCATCTAGTTTAGTACGTTCAATCATGGGAGTGTCAACAGGGTCACTAGAATCGAATCCAAATTTCTTTAAAATCTCATTTGCATATTTAGATTGATTTATGAAAATGCCTCCGGAACTTTGTGAAATTTGTAATCCCAAGAAAAATGACATTTGTCCCATCATTGACATTTGAAATTTAGAACCCATTTCATTTGAAAAACGGTCACACTCATTGGGGTCAGTCGAGGCAAAGATGATATCATCAACATAAATTTGAACGTGAATTAAATGTTTGCCTGACTTCCTGATGAACAACGTTGGATCACCTGCTCCTTTGCTGAATCCGGTAGATAGAAGAAACTTTGATAGTGTATCATACCATGCCCTTGGAGCTTGCTTTAAACTGTAAAGAGCCTTCTTAAAATGATAAACGTGAGTAGGATGCTCTGGATTCACAAAGCCTTCAGGTTGGCTGACGTAGACGACTTCTTTAAGATCTCCGTTCAGAAATGCAGTCTTTACATCCATCTGATAGACTACCATGTTCTTACTAGCAGCATTAGCCAAGAAGATTCTTATTGCCTCGATACGAGCAACAGGAGCAAATGATTCTTCAAATTCAATACCCTCCTCTTGACGGTATCCTTTTGCAACTAATCTAGCCTTATTTTTCAGAACATCTCCATGCTCATCAAGCTTCACTTTGAAGATCCACTTAAGAGCAATGATCATAGCACAGTCTGGAGCAGGTACTAATTCCCATACATCTAATCGATCAAACCCATGAATTTCTTCTTGCATGGCATTGAACCAGCTATCTTCATTCATAGCAGTTTTCACGTCTTTAGGTTCGATCTTAGAAAGTACGGAGTTGAAGAAGCACCATAAGGCATCGGTTGCAAGTTGTTTCCTTGTGGATACTGGACGAGAGAGGTTTCCAATGATGTTTTCCAGTGGATGATCATGTGTCCATTTTCTGAGGTGTTCATGTGGTTGTTGTTGTGGAACTGAAGTAGCAGAGTCGATGTCTCCTGATGAAGATGGTTCTGATGATGATTCAGGAGCAAATGGAGCATCTTCAGGAGTAGCAAAGGGATTAACTTCATCATTGATGCTAGAAACAGTTCCATGATGTACATTCGAAGATTGATGATTTGTTGATGAGACTGAGTGATCAACAGCAAGCGCTTCTTGACTTAATGATATTGAGACTGTAGGATTGACTTCATTCTCAGGGATATGAGCAGCCTTTGTTGTGGGAATTGACAGTTCAATAGTACTTGGCTCATAGAGTTCATCAAACATAGGATCAAACAATTTCTTTAAATCATCTTCAGATGGAGGTACATATGGAGTTGCTGGAGAAGAATTTGGTACAAGGGATGAACCAATGGGACTGTTTTGAAGTGCGGGTCCTGAACTGGATTGTCCAGGAGCCATTTGACCAGTCAGCTCATCAAACGTAACGTGAATTGTTTCCATGATATCTTGGGTTCTCTTATTGTAGATTCGGTAACCTTTTCTGTTTGGTGCATAGCCTACAAATACTCCAATGTCTGCTTTGGCTCTCAGTTTTCCTAAATCTTGACCATCATTAGTTGGATAACATAAAGCACCAAACACACGAAGGTATGATAGATCAGGTTTTCGATTGTGGACAAGTTCGTATGGAGTCTTTCCATGAGATGTGTGAATTAGAGATCTATTTTGAGTGTAACAAGCTGTGGCAATAGCTTCAGCCCATAGAAACATTAGAACCTTTGAGTAGATCAGCATTGTCCTTGCAGCTTCTACAAGAGTTCTGTTTCGTCTTTCAACTACACCGTTCTGTTGAGGAGTTCGAGGAACACTTCTTTGAGGACTGATTCCAACATTTTCATAAAATTCATTGAGTACTTTATTAACAAACTCAGTTCCATTGTCAGTTCGGACGATTCGAACTGTTTTGTTGAGTCTGATCTGAAGTTGTTTAATGAGTTTAATGATGACATCTGGAGTTTCGTCCTTTGTCCTCAAAAACTTAACCCAAGTGAATCGGGAGTAGTCATCAACCACTACTAACACATATCTCTTCCCATTAATAGTTTGCACTCTCATTGGACCGCACAGATCCATATGAAGGGTATGAAGAACTTCCATTACAGAGTTTGTGGGTTTTGGTTTGTGGGCATATTTCGTGCTTTTTCCCAATTGACAAGCTGAGCAAAGATGATCTTTTTCATATTTTAATCTGGGTAAGCCTCTGACTAGATCCTTTCTGGAAAGGTTGTTTATGGTACCAAAGTTCAAGTGATTGAGACGACGATGCCATAACCAAGACTTTGTTTTAGAAGCCTTTGCCAGCAAGCAGATTGGAGAGGACTTCATCATGTCATCGATAGATATGGTGTATAGGTTTGAACCTCGGGTACCTCTTAACAATTCTACACCATCAAGTTCTCTAACGAAACAAGTATGTTTTCTGAAAGCTACTTCTAGATCGGAATCACAGAATTGACCAACAGAGAATAAATTATGACCAAGACCTTCCACATAATATACCCTGGAAATTACACTTTTACCAACCACATAATCTCCATAACCCAAAATAGCTCCAAAATGGTCGTTCCCGAATCTAACTGTCCCGATGAATTTACTCACGAAGTTCATGAGCCGCGACCGGTCGCCAGTCATATGCTTGGAACAGCCTGAGTCCAGGTACCACAGAACGATTTGAACGATCTGCAGTTGAACACATACAAGAATGGATAACTGGATAATTGGGATCCCCATGCAAGAATGGGTTCCATTTGGTTAGTAACAGTGATTGGAACACCCACATCAGAAATAGAAACATTCATATCAGAAATTGAGGCAATGGAATCATTATGAATAGATGCAGTACTAGTGTCCGTATTTTCCCTATTCAAAGTATGTTCACTTCTTAAGGGAATAGTTCTACCAGTAGGAATCCATTTTCTAGTGGGCATTGACTCATTAACCTTATAGCCAAAAGGTATCCATTGATAACCTATCTTACTAAATGTTCTTCCTGTGGGTTTCCACTGTTTTCTAACTCTCTTTCGCCTCTGCCTTTTAGCCTTTTTAACATGATTTTTTGCATTAGCAATATTAACTAGGGGTATGACAGCCATTAGACAAAACATTCACACTACATTCATGATTAGAAACAGAATTCAAGCAGACATCATTACAAGGTTTGCAAATAGTATCAGAATTCGAATTAATTACAGTACGCCTATGGCTAATACTAGAATCAACACGATTCGTTTTATTCGACTCAAGCTTAAAGTTCCTAGGTTGGTCTTCTACTCTCTTCCAATGCACATTCTTAGCTTGCGAGGTCCTATCATTCCTTGTATTGTCTTGAGACTTTGACCTGCTCGCTTTAATGTCACTGATTACTCCTGTAGAGGGAATGTGAGCATTAGTTGGTTTTGCTACTCTTTGCATCTCCTGTTTAGATGTGCTGGGATCTGAATTACATGCAGGCACACTAAGGTTCACTTTCTTAACACTAGAAGTGCTGGAATTTGTACTTCTAGAAGTCACACTAGAGTTCGCTTTCTTAGCATTAACAGATCTGGAATCTGAACTACTTGAAGGCACACTAAGGTTCACATTCAAAACATCGGGCATCGAATGAATATCATACTTGGCACTAGGCATAGAACACGGAATCAAAGGATTAACTCTCTCACCTAAGGACTTAGGGCATATTGTTATTAAGCATTCTAGAATTTCTTGAGATCGTTTGGCATATAAGCATGCATGCCCAATTGCATTGTCAAGTGGTTTCTCTAACTTATCCTCTTCAACAATCTCACGGAGACATTCTAGACAATCCTTAAGGGATGAGAAATATGTTTGAATAGCAAGTTTGTTATTCCTGAGATGAAGGGGGACATATTTCACAGACAAAGCATATTTATTATAAGAGTGAACCTTTGATACACCATTCTCCCCATTGGTCAATGGCATTTTCCCTTTTACCTGGCTCTTCAGATTCTCAATTTCCTTTTGCAATGAAGCTATTTGTTCGTTGTTTTTGTTACGAGTGACCTTTATTGATTCAAATAACTCATTGAAATGACGTTTAACCTTTTCATTTTCTTCTAGAAAACTTTCGTTTTCCTTTTGTAATGCATTTACTAAGTTTTGAAGATGAAACGTTTGAGAATTCTGAGAATCTAAAGGAGGAGGCATTTGGGAGCCTGTCACATCGTTCTTTTGACCCTTTAATTGAGAGATTTGGGCTTTCAACTTTCTGATCGTGTTACAATGAGCTTGAATTTGTTCATCACGTTTGTTAATTTGAAAAACTGCATCAAACTCTGGAGCATCTGAGGATGTCTTGATATTTGAAGTTTTGACATTTTCTTTAAGATGTTGATATTTTAGTTGTAAATTAAAATGCTCAACCTCTAGTTTAGAAAAATGTTTAACCAAATTGTCGTGATCATCCAGTTCAATTTTCCCATTTAGTTTAGAATTAGTCTTTTCAAGCTCAATGACACGATCATGGGAGACTTTCAGGGCAACAGATAATTCATAAAATTGAGAAGCGTTAATGGAACAATTTGTAGCAGTGAAAAACACATCTTGAGCAACACATTCAGAAATAAGAGTCTCATTCAATGTATGCAAGTTCTTCCTCTCAATCTCATTATATTTTAGTGCACACTCATAGTCACTAACCTCAACTATCATTGCATCAAATTCCTTTTCCATTTCTTTAATGTCTAAATTCATTCCCTTTTTAAGACTTTCAAAATGATCTTTTAGTTGTTTAAAGAAAGGCATGACTTAAGTTAAATAACATTCTTTTGTTTGCTCAAAACCCCTTTCCCTTTCAGTTATACCAGTGGGTGTGATCCTTTTCTTACAAGTTTTCTCAAAATCAACAAATAGTTGAAAAATAACATATTGACTGATTAAGGTCTTGCTTTTAGTGGCAATAGTTCTAGGAACTAGATGCATTGGTGTATTGGGAGGATACACAGTCGCTTTAGGCATTTTCCTAAGGGGAGAGTTTGTTTCAACAATATTTTCCGCTTTCTGCTTATCTAAGTCCATTTTCCAGAACACTTGTTCGGGAGTCAACAATGTTTGAGGCTTAAACATGTTCAAGGATATCCAATTCTCCTTTTTGTAGTCATTGGGTGTGATAATTATTTTCTTCTCTTTACATTTAGGATCATCTAGTTTCTTGTTCATCTTCTCCCTAGTGACTTCATCTGATTTCTTATCTTCCTCTGTACACTTAACGCAACTAGGTTTTTGTCTAGGTTTAAGAATTTCATTGCCATCATAAAGAACCTTATGAGCATTTCTAGCCTTTTTAATGACCTCTGATTTGGTTCCTCAACAAGGGGAATGCTATGCTTATCGCTTAAGACTCTATGCTTAGTGATTAAGTGGGCAGTCTGAATGGTATTTCCTTGTACGTACAACTTATTTTCAAGCTTGTTTTTTAAGGTTTTTAGATTAGAAAAATCATTCAAAAGTTTTGATTCCTTAGCACTGAATTCTTGCTTAAGCATTTTAACATTTTCTTGAAGTTCTTGTTTTTGCTTAGCAGTTTTAGAAAGCTTTTCTTGTAAGGAGTTTAACTCTTGTTTTAATACTTCTTCTCTAAACCTACTTTTTCTAATAGTTGTACGCATTTGGTCATCCATTTCCTGCTCACGGGTGGTCAACTCAAATTTTGCACGTTGTTCATAAATAGCAACACGTTCTTTATAGGCATTCAGTTCAGAGATGACAGAATCATCAGGGGCACATGCAGTGAATTCATCAAAAACATAATCATTATTGACTGCAGAAGATGCATCACTTGGTACAATCTCACGTTTACTTTGTTTCACATATTGATCATATGGGACAACATTGATATTACCCATATTTTCAATATCTGATTCAATAAATACAGTTGATTGTACTTCGTTATGTATCTTTTGCTCATCAACTTCATCGTATAATTTTAATACCTCAGAGATGAGTTTGTATTTGGATGGATCAGCTTGTGGTGATGAAGAGACTTTAGGAGAGACCATTGGAGAAATGCTAGCCATGAAGATGGTTTGTGCAGTGGGTTCTTCATCAACATCAGAGTCGTATGCATCACAATCAGCTACTTGAAAGGCATTCTGATGATTATGGCCTATCTCCTGAATTGGTTGCTCATCCACATCTGCATCATATGTCTTAGCATTTCCCTCAGCCAAGAACAACAACTCCTCTTCATCCAAAGCTGCACCATTATCCTGAGCTTGCACAAGCAACATCTTATCCCTGAAGTACTCTGCATTCTGAGGCGTTTTGGCGATGTGCAGTTCCTTGCAATGTGTCCCTCACCTCCACAATTGTAACATTTGATTGGCTTTGCTTGACCCTGATTTCCATTCCTTCCTCTATTCTGATCTGCAGCATAACCTCTACCAGCTCCACCTCTTGCTTGTTAGTACTGTCGTTCTTGAACTGGCTGCACCATAACCTTCCCATCTCTGACAGTGGCTTGATTATGTGGGTTGGAAGCAGTTCTGAGATTGTTGTTGGTGTGTGGAAGAGAGTTCATGTTTTGACTAATCAGGAGAGCTAGTTGATTAATGAAGTTTCCCACGTGTGCATCAGCATCAGCTTGTTTGAACATAGGATCAGGAATGAGTTTGTGATTACCATTACCCATGGGTATGACTTGTAAGGCTTTGGTTGTGATTCCGATGTTTGAGTAGAAGGCAGTTGAATCATTTGATGAGCTTGTCTCTCCCTGGTTGGTTTTGAACTGATTAAGAATCCTTTTTTCAAACATAGCATGTCGCTCATTCTGAAGGAGGAAGGCATAGAGTTGCTCATAGTTTGTATTCTTCAATCCTTTGGTTAGCTTTACAGAGGTGACAAACTTGTGCCATTCGGGATTCATGTTGTTCACAAACTTTGAGTTCAGCTGAATGTGTCACAATTCTCAAATTCCAGTCATTCCTCATACTCCATATTCATCATTTCATAACGGTTCATTCACGATTTTTGCATTTCACATTAAACGCGTAAATTTTATATTAAATAAACGTTATCGCGTGAGTTATTATTTTGAACATTTAATCCGATACTTCCAAAAATAATCCCAATATATTTTTATACTTACATTTAGTTTATAAAAACTATATTTTGAGTTTACCTAGTGTTTTAAATTTATTTTGTATATAAATCGTTAAATTTATATTATTACGACATTTTTCTTAAAAACTACTCGATAATCATTTTATCACTCAAATTTTACAAGGAATGTATTTTTTATAATTTTTATAATATCATTATACTTTACTTTGATCCCCAAAAACTTAGTTTAATTCCTACTACTCTAATATCACAACAATGTACAAGTACTACAAATTCTACTTAACATAACATTTCCTTACATTTTATTTACAATATACACAAGTTTAAAAAATATATATATATATATATATATATATATATATATATATATATTGAGAGACACAAACCCCCCAAGAACCGGCCTTGGGGGGGGGGGGATGTCATAGAGTGGGTAGCATTAATTATTTGGTGAATGTTTTTCTTGAAAGTATAGATCTATACTCCAATACTTTATCTCATTTCACTCATTATTCACTCTCATTATTCACAAGTCAAGTTAGTGTTTTTTTCTCTCTTTGGTCTCCTTCTACAACCGGCCATTCATAGATGTTAGCAAGAGATCACAAAATTTTTGCTAGCTCAAGATTATATCAATCTAGATAACACTCTCATTAGGGTTTTGAAATAAAAACCTAGGGTGTTTAGGTTAATCCTTGGTTCTAATCACCTCATCATATCACTTGTAAGCATCTCATGTTATTTTCATCTTACATATTCATTTCATACTCATCTCATCATTTTTGAGCAAAAACATGCAAGACTTGTGTTAGTTATACCATTTTTACTTTGATTCTTAGTGTTTTATACATATAAAGTCATCCTATAATTATTCCCTTGGTATATGTTGGTCTTGATGATGTCTAGGAACCCATGACACCCTAAGAAGGTGTATGGTAGGATTAGATTAGCTTTGGAGTTGATTTGAAGGGATTGGAATAGGTTTAGTACGAGAAAAACTATTTTCGATAAGTATAAAAAGTGTTCTGTCCTTGTTTTGATTTTCTGGAAAATCCGACAGTAGGCACGAAATTTTGGCCTTGATATTTAGAAAATATACTTTAAAACGAATCCGTGGCCGCTTGAACGGATAAAAACGGAGTTATAACGAAGAAGTTATGGATTTTACAAGTTTGACGACGAAATATACATTTTCAGAAAATTTCAGCAAAGAGTTTTTGTTTTGTACGAGTCAAAAACGAGCCTTAAGCTTCATAAATTATTTCGACTTGTCAAAAATATATTAGTATACTTTAATACGAAGCTAAGGACATATAATACGTAGAAAACGGATTTGAAACGACTAAGATATGCACGTTTTCATAAACTTGCCGTAACTATTATTTTAGAAAAACTATATTATCTTACGAGATAAGTATTACGGTAACTAAAACGACCATGTTGGAGGCTGTTTTTAACTATGATGTGGAACTTTTTGTAACGAAATGTCTTCTAATAAAATCTAGATCACCGAGCATATTTTTCAAAACGACCAACCGTTTGTATAGCGGAGTTTTAATAAATTATTTACGGATGCTTAAACTTGGCCGAAACTCATTTTTACACGACAATTAGACAAAATCACCATCTTTAACCCTTATTATCTTTAGGTTCGAGACCTTTATGTCGAAAACTCCTGAACTGAAACTTTTAGATGTTGATACAAGCTTTCCAAAACCGTCGAGTTCGTTTCCTAACGATCGACGTACACCATTTTACGACTAGTTTTTCAAAGCCATTTTTGTCACTTTCATGAAATTTCCAACGACTTTATTTTACGACGAAAAGTGATAATTTCACTATAAATCATTACGAAACTATTGTAGGATGACATTTTGACGTAAATACTTGTAAAGTAATTTAAGAATGGTCAAGACGTCAAAAGAGTATTTTTCGACGATAAGTATTATTTTCAAAACTCGCAAATGGTATAAATAACATACGAAATGCATGCATAACATAACATCATAACTCATTACATATCATAACATTCATTCTAGGTCGCGGATAGTTTCCGAGTCTCACTTTCGTGCACTTCATTTTGTTAGCATATCCATCATACCAGGTGAGTTCATACCCCACTTTTACTCGTTAAATTCTTACAAACTATTTGGGGGAGATACATGCTTAAATACTTGTTTCACTCTTGCGAATACTCAAACCATTTATACAATTGTGTTACAATATACTTCTTATACACTTTGGACATTATGTGTGGTTTATTGCGATATGTGCCTTAATGTGCTAAACTAGTTTTCAATTATGCATCAACATACAAACTTTAGCAACTGGTTAACTCCTGCGGGAGCCGGCGGAGAGGTATTGATAGTACTATCGGGCTGACGCCCCCACCCTTGGTCCATGATGACGTGACCTGGGGTGAATATAATCTGTTATTCAATGAAACATTACAAACAAGTTAGACTCGTCAAGAGGTTCAGTTGGCTGTGATTCTTTGCATTAAGTACATGTATATATCGTATGCACCTATGTCCTACTTACAAACAAGATTGACAATTCTATATTTTGGCAATGGGTTGTAAACACACAGGTTGCAAGTTTTGTATGGGCGGAACTTGGAACTGAGTGGATTTACAATACCTTTGCTGCATAAACAATTTTTGAAAGGCTTTACATTTCATCACAAACTTATGAACTCACCAACCATTGTGTTGACACTTTTTAGCATGTTTATCTCAGGTCTTAAGGTGATAGCACTTCATGGAGCTTTTGGGTCGCATGGCATACATTGGAGTCTTGTGCTTTTAACAATTACCATTCGACATGTTTTGTAAACTTTTTATGTATTATCAAACTTTGTGAATTCTTGTTGTGTAAACTTTAACTTATTTATCGAATGGTAAACTTTTTTAAAACG
Source organism: Chrysanthemum seticuspe (assembly GCA_019973895.1). NCBI lineage: Eukaryota > Viridiplantae > Streptophyta > Magnoliopsida > Asterales > Asteraceae > Chrysanthemum > Chrysanthemum seticuspe. Next base: position 307,746,742 of record BPTQ01000007.1, on the reverse strand, counting down.
TCTCATTATAGAGGTCGTTTTCTGTATCCATACTTTGTGCTATGACGTTATACCCCAATGACACTGTCGTTCCGCTGCGATATTTTGGGGGTGTGACAGATTGGTATCAGAGACTTGGTTATAGAGAACTAGGTTGCATTTTAGTTCCTAGACTATAACCGCTCTCACGTCGATCCTTTCGTTTCCTATTGCCTTACACACTTTTCGTGCGCATATGTTTTCTTAAGTATTCCTTCTAGAACCACCACATTAGATAACGTAGTTTCCTTGTACCAATAGGGGAGTCCCAAAATCTAGTTGGGTCATCAAAGATATGGAGCTCAGTAATGAGCACTTATCTAACTTGATCTCGTGACAGTTCTTGTTTGATGAGATGCGAGATCGAGCTAAATAAGTGTTATTATAAAGCTGGATAGATTTGATGATTTTGCCCGAGGATGGGAGTTCTCTTGAGGATACTTTGGGAACTGCTGGCGACCAAACCTCGTAGTGACTTTAGCACCTAACGGAATTTCCTATACACCAAGTGCGACTCTTCCTAGATACTTACCCTAAATCCCTCCTTCACTGTTTAGAATCGGATGATAGACTGGCTACCTATTTAAGTAACACCAATCGCCGAGACATGTATGCTTGGTGGTATGTACGCGTGTAAAATGAGGCAATTATAATTATGGTGGTCAACATAATTATAAATGCGTCACAACTCACGTGGACATATGCGACCACGCATACGTAGATCGGTGTGGACACTTTAGGAACCAATTTGTGGCGTGGTATTATGTTTGAGGACGTTAAGCATAGACAATGGGAATTCAACGGTTCTTTCCTTGCAGAGATCATGGCACCAAAGAGGGTAACACGCAGTACTGGCCGAGGTGGTGCGGTACCAAGGGGTGGAATGACAGGTGGACGTGGAGGTAGAGAAGGCGGTAGCGACATGGGTAACAATAACAACAACACTGGCGGAAACCCTGATTTTGCCGCCATCATCGCTCAACAACTTCAAATCTTGCTTCCCACTATTGTCACACAAGTTGGAAATCATATGAATAATTCGGGAAACCACGGGAACGGGAACGGTACTGGCGACACCAACAATGTAGCTGGTAGTAACAACAACAACAACACCACCAACAACAACAACAAAATTGGATGCACATATAAGGAATTTTCGGCATGCAAACCTGTGGAGTTTGATGGGATAGGAGGTGCTTTGGCGTATACTCGATGGGTAGAGAAGACAGAGGCAGTGATCAACATCAGCAATTGTGCCACACATCAGAGGGTGAAGTATGCTGCTTGCTTGTTATCAGGAAAGGCATTGACATGGTGGAACACATAGCTACAGGCTAGAGGCAGAGAGACAGCTATAGGTATGACATGGGATGAATTTAAGGAGTTATTGAAAGAGGAGTACTGCCCGGACAATGAAATGCAGAAACTGGAGGATGAATTTTATCACCACTCTATGATAGGGGCTGGTTACGCAGCCTACACTGACCGATTTCAAGAGTTAGCCAGACTAGTTCCTCATCTAGTTACCCCTGAGTCCAAGAGAATCTCGAGGTACATATATGGTCTTGTCCCCGAAATCCGTGGAACTGTGAAAACAACTGAGCCGTCTACAATACAAAGTGCGATACTGAGGGCAGGAACCCTGACAGACGAGATGGTTAGAAATGGTACTTTGAAGAGCAGCGATAAGAGGAAGGAAGCAAGTGGGTCGAATAAGCAGATAGACGTGGTAGCAGACAACAAAAGGGCAAGAGTTTTTGTGGCAACTGGTACTGAACAAAGAGAGTATGCGGGTACACATCCCAAATGTGCTAAATGTGCTTATCATCACCCGAAGACCAAGCCCTGCCGCTTGTGTACAAATTGCAATCGATACGGCCATTTCAAGGAGCAGTGTAAAAGGAATAATCAAAAGACTTGCTTTGAATGTAACAGCCCGAATCACTTCCGGAATAATTGTCCTCAGTTGAATAAGCCGCCGATGCAAGCTCCTCTAGCTGTGGCAATTGAAGGAAATAACCCGAACCCTGTACTCAATATCAGTCCTCCCCGAGGTCGAGCATTCTATATAGGGACCGAGGAAGCCCGCAATGCGTAACTGGTACGTTTTTCCTAGACCATTAAGTGATCCACCGTATTATTAAGATTCAGTGAGTCTCATTAGATAAGAAACCTAGACGCGTAAGTTTTGACATAAACACTTTGACCATACACTTGATTTCGCGAAACCTAAGGGTAGAACTTTAAGTATCAACGATTGAATCGCGAGGACGCGATTCTTCTATCAGGGGAAGAATGTCACAATTCTCAAATTCCGGTCATTCCTCATACTCCATATTCATCATTTCATAACGGTTCATTCACGATTTTTGCATTTCACATTAAACGCGTAAATTTTATATTAAATAAACGTTATCGCGTGAGTTATTATTTTGAACATTTAATCCGATACTTCCAAAAATAATCCCAATATATTTTTATACTTACATTTAGTTTATAAAAACTATATTTTGAGTTTACCTAGTGTTTTAAATTTATTTTGTATATAAATCGTTAAATTTATATTATTACGACATTTTTCTTAAAAACTACTCGATAATCATTTTATCACTCAAATTTTACAAGGAATGTATTTTTTATAATTTTTATAATATCATTATACTTTACTTTGATCCCCAAAAACTTAGTTTAATTCCTACTACTCTAATATCACAACAATGTACAAGTACTACAAATTCTACTTAACATAACATTTCCTTACATTTTATTTACAATATACACAAGTTTAAAATATATATATATATATATATATATATATATATATATATATATATATATATATATATATATATATATATATATATATATATATATATATATATTGAGAGACACAAACCCCCCAAGAACCGGCCTTGGGGGGGGGGAATGTCATAGAGTGGGTAGCATTAATTATTTGGTGAATGTTTTTCTTGAAAGTATAGATCTATACTCCAATACTTTATCTCATTTCACTCATTATTCACTCTCATTATTCACAAGTCAAGTTAGTGTTTTTTTCTCTCTTTGGTCTCCTTCTACAACCGGCCATTCATAGATGTTAGCAAGAGATCACAAAATTTTTGCTAGCTCAAGATTATATCAATCTAGATAACACTCTCATTAGGGTTTTGAAATAAAAACCTAGGGTGTTTAGGTTAATCCTTGGTTCTAATCACCTCATCATATCACTTGTAAGCATCTCATGTTATTTTCATCTTACATATTCATTTCATACTCATCTCATCATTTTTGAGCAAAAACATGCAAGACTTGTGTTAGTTATACCATTTTTACTTTGATTCTTAGTGTTTTATACATATAAAGTCATCCTATAATTATTCCCTTGGTATATGTTGGTCTTGATGATGTCTAGGAACCCATGACACCCTAAGAAGGTGTATGGTAGGATTAGATTAGCTTTGGAGTTGATTTGAAGGGATTGGAATAGGTTTAGTACGAGAAAAACTATTTTCGATAAGTATAAAAAGTGTTCTGTCCTTGTTTTGATTTTCTGGAAAATCCGACAGTAGGCACGAAATTTTGGCCTTGATATTTAGAAAATATACTTTAAAACGAATCCGTGGCCGCTTGAATGGATAAAAACGGAGTTATAACGAAGAAGTTATGGATTTTACAAGTTTGACGACGAAATATACATTTTCAGAAAATTTCAGCAAAGAGTTTTTGTTTTGTACGAGTCAAAAACGAGCCTTAAGCTTCATAAATTATTTCGACTTGTCAAAAATATATTAGTATACTTTAATACGAAGCTAAGGACATATAATACGTAGAAAACGGATTTGAAACGACTAAGATATGCACGTTTTCATAAACTTGCCGTAACTATTATTTTAGAAAAACTATATTATCTTACGAGATAAGTATTACGGTAACTAAAACGACCATGTTGGAGGCTGTTTTTAACTATGATGTGGAACTTTTTGTAACGAAATGTCTTCTAATAAAATCTAGATCACCGAGCATATTTTTCAAAACGACCAACCGTTTGTATAGCGGAGTTTTAATAAATTATTTACGGATGCTTAAACTTGGCCGAAACTCATTTTTACACGACAATTAGACAAAATCACCATCTTTAACCCTTATTATCTTTAGGTTCGAGACCTTTATGTCGAAAACTCCTGAACTGAAACTTTTAGATGTTGATACAAGCTTTCCAAAACCGTCGAGTTCGTTTCCTAACGATCGACGTACACCATTTTACGACTAGTTTTTCAAAGCCATTTTTGTCACTTTCATGAAATTTCCAACGACTTTATTTTACGACGAAAAGTGATAATTTCACTATAAATCATTACGAAACTATTGTAGGATGACATTTTGACGTAAATACTTGTAAAGTAATTTAAGAATGGTCAAGACGTCAAAAGAGTATTTTTCGACGATAAGTATTATTTTCAAAACTCGCAAATGGTATAAATAACATACGAAATGCATGCATAACATAACATCATAACTCATTACATATCATAACATTCATTCTAGGTCGCGGATAGTTTCCGAGTCTCACTTTCGTGCACTTCATTTTGTTAGCATATCCATCATACCAGGTGAGTTCATACCCCACTTTTACTCGTTAAATTCTTACAAACTATTTGGGGGAGATACATGCTTAAATACTTGTTTCACTCTTGCGAATACTCAAACCATTTATACAATTGTGTTACAATATACTTCTTATACACTTTGGACATTATGTGTGGTTTATTGCGATATGTGCCTTAATGTGCTAAACTAGTTTTCAATTATGCATCAACATACAAACTTTAGCAACTGGTTAACTCCTGCGGGAGCCGGCGGAGAGGTATTGATAGTACTATCGGGCTGACGCCCCCACCCTTGGTCCATGATGACGTGACCTGGGGTGAATATAATCTGTTATTCAATGAAACATTACAAACAAGTTAGACTCGTCAAGAGGTTCAGTTGGCTGTGATTCTTTGCATTAAGTACATGTATATATCGTATGCACCTATGTCCTACTTACAAACAAGATTGACAATTCTATATTTTGGCAATGGGTTGTAAACACACAGGTTGCAAGTTTTGTATGGGCGGAACTTGGAACTGAGTGGATTTACAATACCTTTGCTGCATAAACAATTTTTGAAAGGCTTTACATTTCATCACAAACTTATGAACTCACCAACCATTGTGTTGACACTTTTTAGCATGTTTATCTCAGGTCTTAAGGTGATAGCACTTCATGGAGCTTTTGGGTCGCATGGCATACATTGGAGTCTTGTGCTTTTAACAATTACCATTCGACATGTTTTGTAAACTTTTTATGTATTATCAAACTTTGTGAATTCTTGTTGTGTAAACTTTAACTTATTTATCGAATGGTAAACTTTTTTAAAACGTCTCATTATAGAGGTCGTTTTCTGTATCCATACTTTGTGCTATGACGTTATACCCCAATGACACTGTCGTTCCGCTGCGATATTTTGGGGGTGTGACAGAATGTTTGGCATAGTCATTCTGATGTTCCTCATATCATTCACAAGCTTGTGGAATCTCACATAGTACTCATAAACACTCTCATCTGGTTTCATTTTGAAGTGTTCAAATTCATCATAGAGTTGTGATTCTCTGTCTTCCATAGTTAATTCAAAACCTGAGAGAAGCATCTTGACATTATCCCACACTGCCTTTGCTTCGGTGTTGTGATTGATCAGCTTGTAGATATCTTTTGGAAGACCTTGAAGTACGATGTTAGAAGCCCTGATATCAGCATCGAATCTCTTTTCTCCTTATCATCGTGCTCATCATATGTCTTTGGTCTGTTAATTCCATAGATCATTGTTCCATCTTCAGCTGTATCAATTAAGTCTCTAGTAGTCTTAACCCGATATGGTCCTTCATCAATGGATTTGAGAATGTTGACTCCATTTTCCTTTCCAAGACAGTACAGTCTGATTCATTGAGCCCAAGAGTCGTAGTCAGTTCTGTCAAGCATGGGTGGACGAGTATCTGAACCAGCTGCTTGAACATCCTCGGCAACAGTGGAGATGATTGTAGGAACGTTGGTAGACATGATGACAGATTAAACGGGATTTTATAACTCTATGATTAAACAGGGAAATAGATTCTTTCACGGGATTTTACTAAATCAAGAGAAAACCGTATTCAAAGGATATCACCCAAGTCGCTAGGAAACCTTAAACCAAGTCGCTAAGTGCCAAGTCGCTATATAACAACTCGCTACAATCCAAGTCGCTCGCAAAATTTTGACAGCAATTCGCTAAGCACCAAGTCGCTAATTTGTCAAGTCGCTAAATAGCAACTCGCCAGGTACCAGCTCGCTAACACCAAGTCGCTAACAATATAAAGTACAAGTCGCTAACTTACACCAAGTCGCTACGTGTAGTGGAGAATCCACTATGTGTACTTTTTGCCGGCTTGTCTCAGTAGACAAGTCGCTAGCTCAACTCGCTAAGACCTTAAACAACAACTCGCTACCAAATAACAAAGCAAATCGCTACCAAGATAAACTATCCGTGGCTCAAGTCGCTAGCTAGAAAATCACAAAAACACCACTTTTCAATCCAAAAACAACCCAACCACGATGATTCAAGCCTTCAAAATCAAAACCTAAACACTTGTGATGATTCTAAACACAAAAGTACTATCAAAATTCAAACTTTAACACTAGAAATCACCCAAATGATGCAAAAACCACTAAACTTTTTCAAACTCAAAAACCACCTAAAAATCACTAGAAATCCAAAGATATGTGAGAGATGATCTAACCATGGCTCTTGATACCAATTGTAAGATATTGGATTTCACATACACATCAAACCATAACACAAAGTAGGCGTACAAGAGGTTTTAGAGACAGAAAGTTAGAGGTTTAGGGAACTTTAGTGAGAGAAAGAAAAATCTTATTATGAGCTCCAACTCTCTACCTTGGTAGGTAGAGAGTATTTATAGTCTTACAATAAAACGCCACACAACGGGCTGTGGATCAGGCATACAGTGGGTAAAGACCCGTCCGTCCTCCACGGTGTTACTTAACTAAATACTACTTAGCTTAAAATAACTACGACTACGAGCTTTCTAACGATTACATATACTTAAGGTGACCGACTCTTTAATACCCGGAATTTCTAATTCCTAATAATTATTTAACATATGAGTTTGATGGGAGGCTTGTTACTAGACTCTTAAATCGGCTTATGGGTCCAATAAGAAAGTTTGTCTTCTCTGTAGAGCCAAGATCAATGCTTGGAATAGACGACTTTCATTATAAAGAGATTCGTGATTGGCTTTTGTTTTTGGCTCGGCATGGAATTGAGGAGCTGATTATTACAAACTGGTATGGTGAACGAGTTACGTTTCCAACCCAACTTTACTCTCGTAGGGAGTTGAAACATCTGGAACTTCATGTTTGTGCTATGGCTACTTTGGAATATTTTCATGGCTTTCCAAATCTATTGAGCTTAGAATTGATTCATGTCAATTTTCTAACCGGTACAGTTTGGGACTTTATTGCTGGTTGTCCCTCACTTGAGTCTCTTAACATGAATCGTCCTACTACAAATGAGACTATGGGATATTGCAAAACTTAGGAATTTGAAGAAGTTAGATTTTTCATTCGGTCTTTATAATGTTGTGACGATAATCACAACATCCGATATCTTTCACCTGACAAGACTTCAAAATCTTGAGACCCTTACATTGGATTTTGATGATTGCACGGTAAGAAAAATTTGAGTTTTACACTTATAATTTTACAATGTTAAAGAAATGTGTAACAGTAATGAGATTTAATCTTTAAAACTTGTTGTAGTTGATACGGGAAGCTAATTCTAGGATGAATGTGCCCTTTCTATCCCTGATTAACCTTAAGCTGTCCGATGTCGATTTTAGGAATAGTGTTATGGTATCGTTCATCATTGAAATGATTCGTGAATCTCCAAATTTGAAAATGCTGGATACCAGAGTAAGTGTAATACTGTAATGCATATATGTATCAAATAAACATTTGTAAATTGCTATGTTTGTATATCTCAACACTATTTGATTTTTCAGGCTGCAAACACGCTTAGTGTTCTTCCTTTGGAAATTTTTTCCAAAGTTGTAGACAGAAACACAATCAGCCATGGGCAGCTACAGACTGTGGTGTTTCGAGCTTTTCCTAGATCAGAGCATGAATTAACTTTAATAAAGTTTATACTTGCGTGTTCCCGGTCGCTAAAGACAATCAATATCAAGCTCATCGATAGGAGTCATGATGGGAATGAAAATATCAGTAAGAACTGGGAGTTGGCTAGGAAGCTGTTGAAACTCCACCGAGCTTCCCCCACAGCAGTGGTAGATTTCTTTTAGTGGTTGTAGTTTATGTATGGGTTAAATACCCTATGACAATTCATGTTGCAAAATACTTTTTGTATTTTGGCACAGTATTTATTTATATGGTTTGCTTAAATTTAGCTTGTTCATATGTTGTTGTTTGTGCGTATTGTAGGTGATGCAAGTTTGACATTCGAAAGTCAAACTTCCATTTAGCATTTCAATTTGATTGTAGAAAGTAAAACTGCATTTCCAGTTTACTTTAGTTACTCAACATTGAAAATGGTGAATGGCTATTTTGTATTTGCATTTTGACTTTGTAAAGTCAAAATTGCAAAACCATTAGTCAATATTTGTTTTGGAGTTTATTGATATGTTTTAGAAGTTTGACTTAACAAGTTCAAACTTTTAATGGTTTTGTGTTGTTTAATCTTCAACTAAGTTGTAGTATACGTAACTTGGCAACTTGAGGGACCAATTGTGTATTTTAAAGTGATTATTGGGCGGGAGTTTTAAGTATGACAACGGCAACCAAGACAAATTCAGGGACTGAGTGTGAAAAAAAAGTCACTATTAGACCCTTGACCGTCTCTTACCTGAGACGCTATTTACTTGTGCACACGAACCGATAAACCCATCCACCACTTTTTCCACACACACACAATTTCCAATGGAAGATTTCCCTATTTTGAATGAACTCATGGAGATTGCTGGTTCATCCAAGTTAAATGATCGTATGGCAGTGTGGTTTGAAGAAGAGGCTGCACATGAAGGGCTTTTGAAAAAGCTAGTTCGTCAGTGCATTTATCATCTAAAGAGGGGAATCATGAAGCGTAGGGAGCTGATTGAAGAGAACGAAGCTCTGGGACCTCGGGGAATAGCGCTTGACTGTTGGGATGCGCTGAGGAAAATCCAGGCGAGGCACAAACACCAACTTGTTCAATTCATACATATTCTTAGTCAAACTGATGAAGCTATTCGTTTCAACGAAGGTTTTGTTAATAAAATGGCTGAGCATAATGCGTTAATTTTGGGTTTTTCATGGGGGTAGATAAATGCGGTCTTTTGGGTGCTAGTTTTGGAAATATAGGTTGGTAAAAAGGGTATGTAAATTGGATCTTTTGTTTGGTTGTTGGTCATGGTTTGATGTAGTTGTTTCTAATCTTGTAACCGACTATATTAATGATGAAATATCATCTAAGTTTTATGTATTTAATCTGTTCTTGTATTGTGATATTCGGTGTATTGTTTCTAATTACTATCAGCAAAACCAAACATCCCCTTGTATCAGCAAAACCAAACATCCCCTTTTATCAGCAAAAGTTGTATCAGCAGAACGAAACACCCCCTTGTATCAGCAAAACTAAAGGCAATGGTTTATACATATGTGTTGAAAATGCAAATGCTTTAGGACTAAATCATAATGTATTGACAATGGTGTATTGTTTAGGAAGAAATTAGTATGGTGTTAGTGTTGACAGTGGGACTGAACACGCCCAATGCCTCAAATTGTAAGATCTTGAATTTTGACTTACCCAAGTCAAACAAATTTATGAAATGCCACAAATTGTAACTTACTATTGTGGTATGACTTGGGTAAGTCAAACCTATTAAGAAATGCACAACGATTTCAAGCAGTTACAATGCACAACCAAACACTATTAGTTACATAAGAACCCAATTTTTTATTGATCGATTTCATGTTCACAACAACTACAAAGTTTCCTATCATCTAAACATACACTTAGCTAGACCCACAACTCTCCCTATCATCCTTTTCCTTCATTTCCTTAAGATATTTAAACAAAATTTCCAGATTTGTAATCCATTTTCCCAAATCGTTAACCTTTGATAACACGATGTCAGCCTCTTCCTTCTCCTTCTTAACACCCAAACCCTTTTCATTTTGGCAGTCTTCTTTCCTCAACGAAGTCAACAAAGCCTCCCCCTTATCGTTTTGTGCCGTTATTGTTTTTTTTTTTGCTTTGGGTAGAATGTGTGTTGCTTGTATTTTAGGTTTCAATGTTGTGTGTTGCCGGTACTAATATGGTTGAAGGTTGGGTTAGATTTTAACTATGGCATGTTAAAATTGTGAATGGTCTATTATACCCTCGATGTAAAGCCAGAAAATTCATGTTGACTATGGCAATCCTGGTCAAGGGACTTGTCTAGAGTATAAAACCCATGTTTTGGACCTCTAGCGATGAAAACACCCAAGTTTGATTCAACATGATGCGCATGTACAAGTTTAGGGATGAACGGTGTATTTTAGTCTTTAAAATAAATATGTGTTTGATTGATATTTACTTCTTCCGTTACAAAATTGTTGTCTACGTAATAAAATCATAAAATTTAAGGCGAATGTTATCATTTAGCTTTTAGATGCAAAAAAATTACAGCTTTTTGATCATTTTCTCTCTTTGAAATGCAAAGTGAATAATAGTTTCGAAACATTTAAAACTAGCATAATCAACGATAAATATGAGATGGAGCGAGTAAGCGGCTAACTATTAATTAACACGAGTACAACTCTTAGAAATTATAATCTCAATCTTTACAAATTTATTAGAGCACCAACAATACATCAAGTTTCTAAAAACTTGATACATCTAACACAATCATTTTTCAATAACATTTGTCATTTAAAAATCCATCTTCGCAAACTTTCTCTAATGCACATATAAACCTTCTCAGCAAGTTTTCAATTATTGAGAATGAATTGTGTCATTTGTTATAAAAAATTTGGTCTTTACCAAGTTGTATTCCTAAAAGTCATTAGCGCAGCTTTTGTCACAATAAATGAAGTAACAAGTGACTTGTCTAAAGTAGTGACCTGTGGAATTTCTTAATGTTAGGCTGTGAAATTGGATGTAACGGTCTTGTATTTCAGTTCTTTTTAAGAAAACTAGTTGATTTGTTACCATAAAGTAGTTTCCTGCATGGAATTGTGACTGAAAATACAATGTTGGTTGATTATCAGTCTTAAAACTTGAAAGTGGCTTGATATGCAGAAGCTGAGGTTCAAGATAATTCTGCAAAATTAAAGGTTTTATCCTGGTTTCCATGTTTAATCAATTGAAGCATTGGAAAATTGAGTTCATTCACAATAGATGGCCTTGTACTTTGAAGCTTATTTACTTTAGTTTAGTTCTCAAATTGTGGCATTTATCAAATAGGCCTTTGTTAAGTAATTATAAATGTCCACGGGCTGTGATTGGACAAAGGTAGATAAGTGTTCATAATGTAGTTATCCTGTGTGTAGAGGGTAGAATGAACATGAAGGGTAGTATAAGTTGTAAGGAATAGTGAGGTGTGAAAGATGAACCTACTTGGTCCTTACATTATACTACCACAAGAGGTTAGGATGGATTCTTTATAGGGTGTGTGCTCCTCGTCTGATGAAGCCTAATCATGTTCTTAGCTCTGGTTAGGCTAGTGAGGGGTAGCTACTAGTGTGACTTGACTTCTGAATTGATTCAGGAAATGTAGTCAGAATAGGTATAGCCCCTCTTTGATGAGATAGGGTGCTATAACTCACATGATGATGCCTACTGATATGAATATGATCTCTTAGAACATTGTGGATGATGGTGGAATATTTTAAGCTGATCCATTAGTATCGAAATGTAGTCATGGGTTTATGGTGTGTGAATATAGGTGCATATTGGAATGGCATGCTGTGATTTTGGTGATAGATATATGCATCAGAGATCTATTTTTGTTTTGTCATCATGGGAATGGCTCTTGTATCAAATATCGGATGGTACTATTTTGTATGTTCTTATACATGAATAGTAGTTGTATGAAAGTGGCATGGGAGATGTCCATTGCCATGATTCTTATTTGATGTAAATTGTTTGGAAGTTAATATATTTGTTCACCTTTTCATAAAAAAAATGACTTGTCTAAATAGTGAAAAGTTTTTTGTAAATCTTGCATTGCAGTTGTTGTTAGTTTATGCAAGAATCGAGTCAAATTTTGGCAAGGCTTGACTCGACAATATTTTATTCGGATCGATTTCAGCTCGATAACTCAACGAGCCTTCATGGAAAGCTCGAGCTCGACTCGAGAAAGTTTGAATAGGGCTCGAACTCGGCTCAAAAAGCACGATTTCTCGACAATAAGTACTTACACGTAACGTATATACATATAAGCTCTTTAAAACATGCATATTATATTAAAACTTATATATTACTCAAAGCTCGAAAATAACTTGAATCGAGCTTATATAAGTTCGAGCTTGACTCATTAAATTTTCCGAACTCATTTTCGGGGCTAGAGCTCGAGTTCGAGTTCGATGCTTGATAAAGCTCAATTCGAACGAGCTCGGGTTACTTGACAAAAACTCTACTTATTTACGCTACTAGTATAGACCTTGAAATCTCTTCCATCAGAAGATAGATGATTGAAATGCTAGTACGTCAACAACAAAAATCACCTACCCCAAATAGGCAAATATCATTTATTCTATAAAAAAAATACCATTATTTAATTTATTAATATATTTAAGGATATCATCTTCACCGCATAAATATATCATCGTGATCTTCTCCTACTTTATTTTGCATCAGCACCAAAGAAAATAATAGAAACCCACTGTTAAATATAGGCTTGATCTCCAGTTCTAAAAGAAAAAGAAAGTGTTTATTCAAGCTTTAATCTGTAAATTTATATATACTTATGACGCATGCCATTTAATGAATTTTTTTAAAAGAATTTGCACACTTAAAAAAATCTCAAAATGTCAATGAAGATGTATTTTCTAAAATTACGTTGTTTTCTTTTTTCACACGGTGTATTTTGCATAAAAAGAGTTTATTTGCATCACCTTTTTTATTTTGACAATTATATTACGCTACTAAAATTTTGTTTTTGACTTAATTCAACTCTATATTTTCTGGTGTAAGGTCAAAGTGTAGTCGAAACAAATATTTTGATGTTGTGCTAATCACAAAAATGATGTATTTGATAAACTCACGAATTAAATACTAGAATATAACCCAAAACGAAAGGGAATAATAAGACCTCAATTCTAAATTATTAACATTTAAAACTCATACTAATCAATCCTACATACAATATTCAAGCTTAAGCAAAAACTTATGCAAAATGTATACGGATAAATAGTCTATTCTTATCAAGTTACCAATTTTTTAAGGTGATTAAGAAAGTCTTACAAGAAAAGATTTCTAATATATAATAGTGTGGAGGTGGCGGAGTTGAAAATGCTTAGGTGGATATGTGGTAAAACCTTGTTAGAAATGGTTCCGAATGGAGTTTTCAGAGCGTAACTTGAAGCGGAAACTATAATTGTAGAAAAACACAATCTAAACACTTCTATTGATCTTAATCAACAATAACAACCAATTGTTCTCAAACAGCAAATCAACACAATCACAAATCCACACCAGCTACTCTGTTGTGGATCTAATATTTATGTGATATTAGTTGTACTAAAAACCAAAAGTAAACTGAATGAAAGATGATCAAGATGATCAATTAGGGTTACAACTTTAAAAGTGAGATTGAGTATCATACGCAGAGAGAGAAAGCAGATATATGAAAGTGAGAAGAAATCTAGAAAATCTAGCTTAGATACTCTTGATCCAATATTTAAGCATATTGCAACATCAAGTCTTTAGATCTTTGCAAACAAGTCCTTCCGTGTTTCTTAGATATAATCTTAACCTCGTGTATTTCTACTTTTATACACAATCAACAAACTAATAACAAGTGAAGTCCTTGGACTACAAAAGTAAACAATAATAAACACAATTAGTCCCTGAGGTTAGTACCAGACATCAAATGACATCCTTATTTTTCAACATCCACATTCATCTGATTTCTGGTACATATCTATTAAACATAATTTTTCAACCAGCTTTTTATGTTATAATGTGTCCAACCCTTTGGTGAGGATGTCTGCAATTTGATTTGCAGAATCCACCTTAACAGTTTTAACAACACCATTTAAAAAAATTCTCTTACAAAATGCAAGTCTATTTCAAGGTGTTTAGTTCTTTCATGAAAAACATGGTTGGTTGCAATCTTAATTGCAGAATTACTGTCACAATGAAGTGAAACATGAAGAAAATGTTCACATTTTAAATCCTTTAAGATTTTTAAAATCCATATCACTTCACTGGTTATTGAAGCAAGAGCCCTATACTCTGCTTCAGTGGAACATTTTGAGAGATCGAGTAGACTGTTTTTTACTTATCCATGATACAAGAGAGTTATTCGAGAAAATGCAAAAACCAATAACAGACCTCTTGGTAATAACACATTTAGCCAATTCTGAATTAGAATAAGCAGTTAAAGACATACTTGGGCTGTTAACAATATGAATGCCCATACCTGGAGAACCTTTAAGATATCTTAATATCTTGAAAGCAATTTTGAGATGAGACTTAAGAGATGTATACATAAACTGACTCAAACAATGAACAAAATAAGATATATCAGGTCTGGTGTTAGTCAAATAAATCAAGTTACCCATGAGCTTTTGATAATCAGTAATGTTATCAAGAATAAGATCATACTCAGTAGGCTCATTGGTAATAACAACTTTGGATTGTAAATGAGTACTAGCAGGTTTGCAAGCAAGCATACGATACTAAGAAAGTAAATCAAGACAATACTCTCTTTGGTTTAAACAAATTCCATCCTTGGTATCAATAACTTCAATACCAAGAAAATAGTTTAGTTTACCTAAGTCTTTTATCAAAAATTTGTTTTCAGAAAAACCTTAAATTTTTCAATTTCAGTAATACTATTACCAGTAATGATAATATCATCACCATAAACAAGCAAAAAAAGAAAAACATTCTTATCAGACTTAGTGTAAAGAGAATAATCAGATTTACTTTGACTAAAATCATTTTCAATAAGAGCATCTGTGAGTTTAGCATTTCATTGTCTAGGTGCTTGTTTTAAACCATATAAATATCTCTAAAGTCTGCAAACTCTTTTATCATTAGCAGGATATTAACCCTCAGGTAATTTCATGTAAACAATTTTGTCACACCCCCAATTTACCTGTTTTGCAGCGGAATGGAATTCCTGGGGGCATTGACTGTCATAGCACCACATCACAGTTATATTGAACGACCTAAAGTGTCGTTTTAAAAACACATCGTTGGATATTTCATAAAACATAATCAGAGTACAACATCGGTCCCAAAAGGTTTAACAAGTTTGCCAAAATACAAATATGTTACAAATCCAAACGATTGTTTTGAAATAAAGAGCCATAATGTACATAATGTAAGTCGACGCCGCGACTCAAAATGTAGGTCCCTAAACCATGTTATGATGAATGCCTCAGTTACCTGAAAATACATTGCTAAAAACGGTCAACAATAATGTTGGTGAGAAATCATAGGTTTATGTAAATGTTTTATACGACTACGCAAGTATAGATTAGGCATGACAATCATGTCACGTAAAATGTTACAATTGCTTAAGCGCATGATACCGAAGCTTCTGACTAATGTACGCCCCAAAAGAGTGTCTTGCCAAACAACTCTGGTAATGATTATGAATGAAATGCATCCGTATGACAATTGGGATTCACCAACCCGGATGGAGGAGTCACCCTCGATAGATCTATCCACTCACACACGCTTTCCAAAATTAACGGCTCATGCATTTGAAATGGGGACTTTTAACTGGCAACTTTGTAACTCAAGCAATGTAAATGAATTAACATACTTCGTATCGTAATAAAATGTTGTGCAATGTATTCTCCCCCGTAGGTTTGAAATAATGTAAAAAGCATGTAAAACGGGGCTATGAAAACTCACTTGGATAAACTGGAAATAGCGGCAAAAGTGAGTACACTGAGGTTTATAATGTAATGCGTCAACCGGGACCTATTATCAATGATATGATATGTCATGAGTTGCAATGTAATGTTATGCATGCACTTCGTATGTTATTTATACCATTTACGGGTTTTTGAAAATATTACTCGTCGTCGAAAAATACTCTTTTGACGTCTTGACCCTTCAAAAATGACTTTACATGTTTTTACGTCAAAATGTCATCCTACAATGGTTTTATAATGATTTTTGGTGAAATTACCATTTTTCGTCGCAAAACAATGTCGTCGGAAAAACCATGAAATTAACAAAAATGACTCCGGAAAAGTAGTCGTAAAATGGTGTACGTCGATCGTTAGAGAACGAACTCGAAGGTTTTGGAAAGTTTGTATCAATATCTAAAAGTTTCAGTTCAGGAGTTTTCGTTCAAAAGGTCTCGATCATAAAGATATCAAAGGCTAAAGTTGGTGATTTTTGTGAATTGTGTGCAGAAAATGAGTTTCGGCCAATGTTTGAACTTCCGTAAATAATTTACTATGACTCCGCTTGACAAACGGCTTTTTGTTTTGAAAAATATGACCGATGAACTTGATTTTACTAGAAGACACTTCGTTATAAAAAGTTTTGCATCATAGTTAAAAACTGCCGCAAACATGGACGATATAGCTAATGAAAAACTTGTTACGTAAAAATTAATATAGTTTTTCAGAAAATAATATTTACGGCAACTTCATGAAAACGGCCATATATTTGTCGTTTTAAATCCGTTTTCTACGTAAAATATGTCCTTAGCTTCGTATCGAAGTAAACTACTATATTTTTGAGAAGTCGAAATAATTTGTGAAGCTTAAGGCTCGTTTTTGACCCGAAATGTGTAAAAACTGCATGCTGTCTTTTTCAGAAAATAATATTTTTCGTCGTCAAACTTCAAAAATTCACCACGGCTTCGTTATAACTCCGTTTTTATCCGTTCAAAAGGCCACGGATTCGTTTTAAAGTATATTTTCTAAATATGAAGGCCAAAACTTCGTACCATCAGTGGGTTTTTCCAGAAATTCGTTTTAAGGACAGAACACAAAATATAGTTTACGAAAATAGTTTTTCTCGGACAAAACCTATTCTAATCCCTTCAAATCAACTCCAAAACTAATCTAATCCTACCATACACCTTCTTAGGGTGTCATGGGTTCCTAATCACCATCAAGACCAAAGAATAACTTGGGAATAATTATAGGATGACTAATAAGTATATAAAACTTAAAAATCAAGAAATAAATGGTATAAACTACATAACATGCATATAAGCTCCAAAAATGATAAGAATCATATGAAAATGACAAGGAAACTTAAAAATGACAAGAATATGCTTACTAGTGCAAGTGAAGAGGTGTAGGTAACAAAGGTTTTACTTAGATATCCTTGGTTTTTATTTCAAAACCATGAAAAGGATATGTTCTAGGTTGTAATAACACACTTGATCTTGAAGAAAATTTTTGATCCCTTGGAGCTATGATGAGTGGCCGGTTTTGTGAACCCAAGAAGAAGAGAGGATTTTTCTTGTTTAACACTTTGGAGAATGAAATGTGTGTGAAATAATTTTGGAGTGCAAGACTTTTGTAAATGGAGTAAATTATTAGCAAGACAAGTAGTAAGAAAAACCATACTCCAAATTAATGCAAGCCCTCCCCTAGGCCGGTTTTTGGGGAGGGTTTGTCTCTTCATATATTTTTTTTTTTTTTTTTTTAAACTTTAACTTGTGTATTATTTGTGTAAAACTTGTATAAAAAGTGTAAGTTAAGGTAAATGGTAATTTGTGGTACAAGTAAGTTTTTAATAGCTCAAAATAGAATGAAATGAGTTAGTAAAAATTGTAAAAATACTTTCCTTGTGAAAATTGAGTGATAAAATAATTATCGTCAAATTTTTAAGAAAACGACGTAATAATTAAACTTTAACGATTAAAATACCAAATAAATTTGAAACACTAGGAAAACTAAAAATATAGTTTTTATAAACCAAATGTAAGTTTAAAAATACCTCGGGATCATTTTTGAAAGTAACGGGTTAAATAATCAAAATAAAAACTCACGCGATAAAAATTATTAAATATAAAAATCACGCGTTGAAGGTGAAATGAAATGTCGTGAATGAATCAATGAGATGCACATGATGTCAATGAAATGTAGACTAATCATAGTCCATATGAAATGTACGTGATGTCATGATCATGAATTCGCCGCTAAACCTCCAAGGTTACGCGAATTTGAAACAAGTAAACCAAGTTTACTAAAAATGTTGAAATAATGATACATGAATCGTGTCGAGAAATGACCTGAAAGTACGGGTTGTCACAAATTTCCTCTAAATCACCATATAAGAAGGCATTATTAATGTCTAACTAAAAAATAGACTAGTTACTTTGCACAACAAGACTTGACAAAAATCTGATAGTGACCATTTTAACAACAGGTGAAAAAGTTTTAGCATAATCAACCCTTTCTTTTTTAGTTATAACCTTTAGCAACAAGTCTAGCCTTATATCTATCAATTTCACCACTAGACTTATATTTAATAGGTAGCTTTAGGCTAGGGATCTGGATAATAGATGAGGTGAAAAGGAAGTGATTGGGTTCTAGCAAGGTCTAGTACCTACATTTCCTAAGTTAGGCAGTCCATTAAGGTGTCTTAAATGGCATAAGACCTAAGTGGTCAAGACTAGTGAGAAAGGTTTGTCAATGATGACTTTTATGGGAAAAATGAAGTTTAGAAAGCCCAATGAGTGATCATGGATGACACTAAGTGGTTTGAAGGAAAGTGATTGAGTATAGAAACCAGAGAGTGGTCAAAGAAAAATTTAGAAAATTTCCTAAAAAATTATAAGAAATGAAAAACTAGAATTTAGAGCATTTTAAGGTCAAAATGAGTAAAATCAATTTATTAAAAATTAGAGAAATATAAGAATAGGTAGTTAAAGATGAGAGAATCAATGTGTAAATACTATAGCAGAAAGATGGTGAGTTTTGAAGTAATACAAAATCAAAAACACCTTAAACATGATCCTAAGTCATCCATGAATGAATGTGGGATCTACTGAGCCTAAGGACAACTTAAGTGATCCTAATATAGCATGACCAACTAATTCAATAAGGTCTGGAAGGTGAGAGAGATGCTCAAAGGCTGTGGAAAACTAGAAGGGGGGTTGAATAGTTTTGCCGATTTTAAGTTAATTTCAAAAACTTTAGATTCGATAATATGTGAGATCGTATGGATGTTGAGAAAGTATAGATCTAATAATAAAGCAAGTAAATAAAGTAAAGCAAAGGGATAGAAATTACACAACCGATTTATAGTGGTTCGGCTACAAGGACACCTTCCTTGCCCTACTCCACTCCCCGAGTCACCTACTCGAGAGTTCAAGCACTATGTCAACAAACTCCTTCAACTTGGCGGAGAAGCCTTCACAACGTTGCTTACACCTTTTTCCGGTACAAAGCTAAATACCGAGTCCGTAACACGGTGGACCAAACCAACACGACTATTACACAACAAATATGTGAAATATCAAATACAAGATCTTTGCTACAGAAATCTTGCGGATGAACAAATCAATCAAGGACCCCTTGCTTGGATGACTTGTAGAATGCTCGTGATCTCGCCTTAGAGAAGGACCTATATGAGAATCACTAAAGAAAGAAAGAAAGATGGAAGTACTCTTTAGATCAAGTGATCTTTTGTTAGAAGAGAATGAGAGTATATGAGAGAATTAGTAAGAAGAGGGGTGAGTTAGAATGAAGAAATGGCTCTCTATTTATAGGCAAATTCTGCCACTGTTCCTCGGATCCCACGGATCCCTCCCACAAGGGATCCGTCTAGTGTAAACCTAGGGATCCGTAGGACGCTCCTCTTTGCCCATGGATTTTTTGGTTATGGGTCATGGGTTATGGGTTGATCCATGGGTATTCCTTTAGATTCAATGTATCTAATGAATACATTGTATCTAGTCAAATGGGTATGGGTCAATGGGTTATGGATATGATCCATGGGTTGTGGTTTTTACCCATCCTAATAAACTATTACAACAAATGATTAATTACAATATTTTTGTATTTAAATGGCTATATGTAAATGCTTTACAAAAATAACATGTATCCTTATAATTGTACTTAAGATAACATTATATTTGTTATTAACAAAACACAAAGAGATCACAAAATATTAATAAACGTTTTTACGGTTTATTTGTATTAACAAAGGCAATAAACACAATTCTGTCCACCCGGATCCATCGGATCTTTCCCCAGAGGGATCCGGCTAGTAATAACTGGGGGATCCGGCTTCTGAGACAGAATAACATCACAGTAAGCTCGCAAAGTTTTACTCACTTACCAAATTTTTAAAACTTATGTTATCTACAACAAGCATACATGTATACAAGTCTAGCATAGCAATGAGAGCATATAAGAATAGCACATAAGCAATCAAATGAGATCGAGCTCACAAATAACAAAGAGGTTTATCAAACTTAACAAGCGTTATTCAAGAAACTCAAAACAGATTTACGATTTAGATTAGTAAATTGTTTGCACTAAAAATGACGTGCAAGGTATGTGTTAATAAAGAAAAGAGTGCATGATGGCGTTCAAAACAATAGAGTTGTGATGTGCTAGTTCAGAACAATCCTAGACTTCATTTAGATCCAGAAGGTGGAGTTGTTATTTTGTGGAGATGAAGGATTTGTGTTTAGAAGAGTAAGTGTAACACCCCAACCCGACAAGGGTCCGAGTGTCACATTATGGGGTCAAATCAGAACATACATGCAAGCGGAAGACTTACAAAACCAAGTCATGAAACCATGACCCAAAATACAAACCCAAAAGGTTATAATTACAATGAAACAACAGAAAATCAAAATACAAAAGTCCAGAATCATAAGTCCGCAAGAATAGGGTAACTCTAAGGTCAGTCTCTAACAGCTCCAACTCTCGACTCTCAATCCCAGCATCCCGCTAAAATTACCTGCCGCCAGAGAAAAGAAAGTGCGGTTGAGCTTAAAAAGCCCGTGAACAGATATAGACAATATAGTAACAATATAATCAAAATAAGAAATGGATCAAATCATGTCAACACAAAGAAAGGAAAAGAGCTTGCTGAGAACATGTCAGACGAAACAGAATATGAAACGCATATGAGACAAGTACTGAAATAGAGAACATAACAAATATCATCGGATCAGAGTGCACTGCCCAGTGCCTAAGCATGCCACATGAATAGGCCAAATAATCATCTCACAATTCATATACCGTCAAATCCAAAGTTGTACATGGAGCTGCAGACTCCAATGTACCAGAATGTGGTGGGGTGTAGGAACACACACCAACCAATCACCAGATACGGATACAGATACAAATTCCCTAGGATGCATCCATACGCTCCCTGCAAAATCAAATCATAATGGCCAAGAGATCTCATACATACATAACAAAAGGGGAACGCCGGGGACCAATCACATCGCCCTAGATAGTGTCATGCCACCGGTGCCTCAATGACATGGCCATGGTACCTCCATGGCTAGGGATACAGATACAGAAGCTGGGCAATACAAGAGCAATCATAACCATATCAAAACTGAAACATATCATATCAAATACTTAACTGAACATAACATATCAGATACTAAACTGAATCATATCAAACGGATAACCAACGAATATCAGAATGAGATAGTAGATTAATTATCAAAACGAATAACAAAACGGATATCAATCAGGTAACGGAACGGATATCAATAGCAATAATGGTTAACAATATCAATGGATGCCCATACTGAAAAAGGACGGAATATTGGTACTAATATTTACGAACAAAGAATGTTTAAAAGGAGAGACTGAATATCCGTACCTTAGCAAATGAAAGCAAATGGAAATGCGAGCATGAAGAAATAATGTCACGTCTTCTTCAACGAATCTACACGGATTACGGTTCGTATAATACTTATTAGTTCATTTAAGTCATAACGGATTTATTGCTTATATAAATCGTATTAATATTTTTAGAGTTAAATATAACAACTTATCATAATTTAGGGTTTAAAGTGTAATTTATCAAAGTTTAGGTTTATTAGTGACAAGTATTTTAAACTTAAAAACTCAATATTATTATTTTGATAGTCCAGGGTATAATGTGTCAATTATAATAGTTCAAGGTTTGCATGTCATAATGTTCTAAAGACGAGGGTTAAAAGTAAAATATCAAAATATTAACCATGCAAACATATTAAAATCATGCATGCGTACAATAGTTTATTTACTTTTCTTTTTATATTTCGACATGCCAACTTCACCCTCGCTCGCGGTTCAAACGGCTAACCAACGCGACTCGGAAAACACACCTAGCGATTACCCCCGACTCATCTTCCCCAAAACACTTTCAAAACATACCGTACAACTTATCCGTTAATCCCGCGATCGCCCTCAAACTTTCCCACACAAAACCATGCTATACACATTCATGACATCTGATTCGAAAAGAACAGAGATAAAGATTGACATGTAGTGTATCATGTTTTCATGATTTCATGTGACCAAAATATTTATATGTTATTCGTATTCAGTTTTCATGCAACCAATAAATGATACAAAGGCTTGATTATATAATTCCACTTACATGTTTTACCACTTTATCATTTATTCAGCGTATACGTATGGCCTTATTAGCGAAACACTCTTTATCATATCCACATGAGGATCATGGTTCGTATATCAAGTTCTTAAACTGATTCAATGTATATATTCAGATTCATCCTATATAGTTATATTACGAGTCAAGAAGTTATCATATTTTATACGCATATGTCTATATATATATATGAGTCGCATGCTCGGGTATGAAACAAAAGAGAATCGAGATACCTTAAATCGGATCAAAAGGGACGAACAAGATTTCCAGTACCAAAACTAAACCTTTCTAAGCCAACGCCAAAACTTCATTCGAGCCAAACTCGCGATTAGGACTATTGGAGCACACGAATCAGAACCCAATTACAACCACCAACGATCACCACCAAGGTTTTATACCACGATTATCACAGCCTTCGAACTTGTTACTAACCTTAAAAAGGACTCAAACTACTGATTTCTTGGAGGGAAGAAGGTGCCGTCACATAAGTTTATTAGGGTTTGAGTGTCAGAGAAAAAAAATGGTATACAGTTGGTCATAAATAGGAACGAGTGGGGATAATAAGCTGGAAGTGGCCGAGTTTTTAGCTACAATTGTGGATGACCCAGCCTTCCATTTCAAAGTTGGTATTATCTCATAAGGTTCAAATCATGTATCTTATTTACAAGGCTAATAATAGGTCCAATATAATATATCAATGTGTGATTTATACTTAGAAATATTAGAGTGCCAAAATATATATGCGCTTAGGATAGTGATTTCGTAGCTTTAATTTCAAGACATAGTTTCGACTCTTAGGTTATACAAATTTAGTTTAGCTATTAATTTATATTGCGTATTATAAATTATAAGGTATAGTTCCAAAGACTTAAAATTATATTTCATATTTATGCTAAAATTCAAAATGGTGAAAAATTATGGTTCAAATATTTCGGGTTTTACAACTCTTCCCCTCTAAAAAAGAAAATTTCGTCCTCGAAATTGAAATTGGAAAGTCAAAACGAATACGCATCGAATCACGAAAAGAAATTAGGGTAATTGACTGACAGTCTCAGGCTCTTTGACAAAAGATAGATCATTACGAATCTGATCTAGCGGATACGAAACATATATGGAGTGGATGATGATGACATAAAACACAATCCTGAATACGAACCAAATACAAAGGTAAAGCTAAACGATAGAAACTTCGTAGATAAATTCCAAACTTCAAATGAACAATAGAAAACGTACCAATGATCCAGAAACATAAGGCGAATATCAAAACGCATAACGGAATGGGTATAATACCCGCACAAATAAAATAAAGGAATCATGAACTGCGGACTCACTTCCTTCAAGCCGAATCTCCAAACGAATCAATGAAACATACTAACAACCCGAACCACATAACGAATAACAAACTATCTCCAAACGCATAATGAAACACACAGAGAAGATGAAATCTTCTCAGCATCTCTTCTCTAATACGACGACCTAGTAGCAGCACTGCTGACCAATAATAAGCCCAAACTCCTGGTAGTAGTTTCTCCGCCTCTCTGAAATACGCCAGTCATATCTCGTCTGCTCGTACGCCTTTCGAGTGCCTGTTAGTTGAATCTTGTCTCCGTATTTGCTCCTCCTGTTGTCCCGTCCAGCTCTCTCCTGCGGCATTTTGATGTCCCAGCAGCGTTGCGATGAACGGATGCGGCTTCTACTTCACGAACCTCTCTAATCGACAAATGTTGCAGTAACCCAGGGTCGGCACCTCCATCTTCGACTCTACGAGTAGTCACCATCTGAACGATCGGTAAACGAATGTGCGAAGACAAAATAGACCAAAATCAAATGTTGAAGGAAGAAGATCAATCAACGAAGACAAAAGAATCTCGAAGTCAAATTTGAGCGAAAAGTCAAAACGATCAGAAAAGATCAAAACAAACAGAAGCCTAATGACTACCCAAATCCTCACAGGTCATTCTTAAGGTTCAACAAGACGAAACCTGGCTCTAATACCATATTTGTAACACCACAACCCGACAAGGGTCCGAGTGTCACATTATGGGGTCAAATCAGAACATACATGCAAGCGGAAGACTTACAAAACCAAGTCATGAAACCATGACCCAAAATACAAACCCAAAAGGTTATAATTACAATGAAACAACAGAAAATCAAAATACAAAAGTCCAGAATCATAAGTCCGCAAGAATAGGGTAACTCTAAGGTCAGTCTCTAACAGCTCCTACTCTCGACTCTCAATCCCAGCATCCCGCTAAAATTACCTGTCGCCAGAGAAAAAAAAGTGCGGCTGAGCTTAAAAAGCCCAGTGAACAGATATAGACAATATAGTAACAATATAATCAAAATAAGAAATGGAGCAAATCATGTCAACACAAAGAAAGGAAAAGAGCTTGCTGAGAACATGTCAGACGAACAGAATATGAAACGCATATGAGACAAGTACTGAAATAGAGCACATAACAAATATCATCGGATCGGAGTGCACTGGCCAGTGCCTAAGCATGCCACATGAATAGGCCAAATAATCATATCACAATTCATATACAGTCAAATCCAAAGTTGTACATGGAGCTGCAGACTCCAATGTACCAGAATGTGATGGGGTGTATGAACACACACCAACCAATCACCAGATACAGATACAGATACAAATTCCCTAGGATGCATCCATACGCTCCCTGCAAAATCAAATCATAATGGCCAAGAGATCTCATACATACATAACAAAAGGGGAACGCCGGGGACCAATCACACCGCCCCAGATAGTGTCATGCCACCGGTGCCTCAATGACATGGCCATGGTACCTCCATGGCTAGGGATACAAATACATAAGCTGGGCAATACAAGAGCAATCATAACCATATCAAAACAAAAACATATCATATCAAATACTTAACTGAACATAACATATCAGATACCGAACTGAATCATATCAAACGGATAACCAACGAATATCAGAATGAGATAGTAGATTAATTATCAAAACGAATATCAAAACGGATATCAATCAGGTAACGAAACGGATATCAATAGCAATAATGGTGAACAATATCAATGGATGCCCATACTGAAAAAGGACGGAATATTGGTACTAATATTTACGAACAAAGAATGTTTAAAAGGAGAGACTGAATATCCGTACCTTAGCAAATGAAAGCAAATGGAAATGTGAGCACGAAGAAATAATGTCACGTCTTCTTCAACGAATCTACACGGATTACGGTTCGTATAATACTTATTAGTTCATTTAAGTCATAACGGATTTATTGCTTATATAAATCGTATTAATATTTTTAGAGTTAAATATAACAACTTATCATAATTTAGGGTTTAAAGTGTAATTTATCAAAGTTTAGGTTTATTAGTGACAAGTATTTTAAACTTAAAAACTCAATATTATTATTTTGATAGTCCAGGGTATAATGTGTCAATTATAATAGTTCAAGGTTTGCATGTCACAATGTTCTAAAGATGAGGGTTAAAAGTAAAATATCAAAATATTAACCATGCAAACATATTAAAATCATGCATGCGTACAATAGTTTATTTACTTTTCTTTTTATATTTCGACATGCCAACTTCACCCTCGCTCGCGGTTCAAACGGCTAACCAACGCGACTCGGAAAACACACCTAGCGATTACCCCCGACTCATCTTCCCCAAAACACTTTCAAAACATACCGTACAACTTATCCGTTAATCCCGCGATCGCCCTCAAACTTTCCCACACAAAACCATGCTATACACATTCATGACATCTGATTCGAAAAGAACAGAGATAAAGATTGACATGTAGTGTATCATGTTTTCATGATTTCATGTGACCAAAATATTTATATGTTATTCGTATTCAGTTTTCATGCAACCAATAAATGATACAAAGGCTTGATTATATAATTCCACTTACATGTTTTACCACTTTATCATTTATTCAGCGTATACGTATGGCCTTATTAGCGAAACACTCTTTATCATATCCACATGAGGATCATGGTTCGTATATCAAGTTCTTAAACTGATTCAATGTATATATTCAGATTCATCCTATATAGTTATATTACGAGTCAAGAAGTTATCATATTTTATACGCATATGTCTATATATATATATATATGAGTCGCATGCTCGGGTATGAAACAAAAGAGAATCGAGATACCTTAAATCGGATCAAAAGGGACGAACAAGATTTCCAGTACCAGAACTAAACCTTACTAAGCCAACGCCAAAACTTCATTCGAGCCAAACTCGCGATTAGGACTATTAGAGCACACGAATCAGAACCCAATTACAACCACCAACGATCACCACCAAGGTTTTATACCACGATTATCACAGCCTTCGAACTTGTTACTAACCTTAAAAAGGACTCAAACTACTGATTTCTTGGAGGGAAGAAGGTGCCGTCACATAAGTTTATTAGGGTTTGAGTGTCAGAGAAAAAAAATGGTATACAGTTGGTCATAAAGAGGAACGAGTGGGGATAATAAGCTGGAAGTGGCCGAGTTTTTAGCTACAATTGTGGATGACCCAGCCTTCCATTTCAAAGTTGGTATTATCTCATAAGGTTCAAATCATGTATCTTATTTACAAGGCTAATAATAGGTCCAATATAATATATCAATGTGTGATTTATACTTAGAAATATTAGAGTGCCAAAATATATATGCGCTTAGGATAGTGATTTCGTAGCTTTAATTTCAAGACATAGTTTCGACTCTTAGGTTATACAAATTTAGTTTAGCTATTAATTTATATTGCGTATTATAAATTATAAGGTATAGTTCCAAAGACTTAAAATTATATTTCATATTTATGCTAAAATTCAAAATGGTGAAAAATTATGGTTCAAATATTTCGGGTTTTACAGTAAGTGTTGGATATAGAAAGGCTTGAAGCAAGTACGGTTTTGTGAGTTGGTTTTAGCTAAGAGATGTTTACCTATGTGTTGGTATTTGAAGAGTAAGAAACACATGTATATGCGTCCTTAAGAAAGTGAACTTTTTAGAAGGTTGTTTTGGTTTAGTGATGGTAATGAACTAAGTATAGTCATTACGGATGGTGATTAGCATATAATGAACTTCATCCTTGAAGTCATGTGGCTCTTCTCGATCAAAGCAAGATAATCGCTTGATGAGGCAAGTGGTTGTGATTGACTAACAAAAGAAAAATCAATTTTACAACTTGTTTAATTAGTAATCCTAAGACAACGCAAAGTATTTCCATTGTAAACTTACTTTAGGAAAACATAGGAGTAGAGATTTCTCAAGTGAGAGAATGAATATGAGACTATTACTAGCGGTGCTCAGTTACGGCTAAACACGATCATTTTTACGGGTGATTTCACATACTAAACTTCTCTCAAGGAAGCAATTCAACCGTTAGGTCAAATTGAGTTTCTAATGCAATAAGTTCTCCAGTATTCATTCTCAAGTTAGGAAAATTTATACCCTACAATGGCCTATCAAAGAGTAACAATGATGATACTTTGCTTCGTTTTATTAATATTAAGCCTGATGCAAATACATAACAACTAAGGTGACGAAGGTTTCATGTTTAAAATTTAAAGAGGTCCATATTGAGAAAAGAAAAAAATTGGTTAGATGAGTGAGTTCAACATATGTTGTTGGAAAGCTCGAGTTTGGATTTTCGGATATGACCAATTATATTTGCATTGCAAAATAATTTACTTGAGTATCTAGGATGAAATAATCAAGTTGTCAATCCTACTATGAAGCTTGGAAAGCGATCATGGAAAAAAAAGGGAAAGTACATCATCAACACAAGTGTAGGTTATGATCCGATGTACATTCTTGTTGTTTCAGAAAATGACACAAGAAAAGATGAAATCAATAAATCATATAAGCACATAATACACTTATGTTGCACATATGACAAACGCAACAAGAAGTCATTTAGTATATTACATTTTTAAAACATTATTCAACTTATATGACTTATCTAAGCATTTAAAATAACATTTTTGACACAACTAGATGTTATCCCAAATACTCCTTCAAATAACACATTGATTAGTAAAATATTACTAAACCGACAAACAAGAGAATGAATAACAAGGTGACGAAACCACATATGTTATTCAAACAAACAAGCACAAAAACTATTTGAGATAAGCAAATAATCAAGTAATACAAGGTAAAACTATTAATCATTTAGCATAACGAAAGTTCTTTTCATCGCTTTGTGTTAAATATAAATATGTATACCAAGCTTAATTAGTTTCCTTTATACTTATGAATATGACCAAAACCTTAGTTTCAACAGAAGACACACATTTATTCAAAGACGACAACATCTGTCTCTAATTAGACCAAAAGTTTTGTGCAAATGTTATGACCCAAAAATGACTTTAATCAAAGATTATGCAAATTTTTTTAAATCAGTTTATCAAATTATTTTTATATGAAAGTAGACTCAAATACCTTTCAATCGATAGGTGGCATGACTTCTACGGACTTACGGTTAATTAGTTATAAATTTTTGAAATTTAACTAAAGTTGTCCTCTATACAGACGGATCCGCCGGATCCCTTCCAAAAGGAATCCGGCCTTTGATAACAAAAGGATCCGTGGATATGACAGAGATTTACAACAATACATATTTTGACCCGACGAAAAGGTTTAACCTTTGTAAACTTTTTAGTGGACTTATATTACCCATTCCAATCTTTATTCAAGCTTGAATGACAATATATAGAACACAAAACTTCAAAGAAAAAATCACTAAAACACTTTTCATATTATGCTTGACTTCACCAAAAATTTGATACAAGGACCTTACTCGTTTTGAAAACCATTTGTTTTAAAAACTAAAGCCCACCTGCTCTAATACCAATTGTGGAAACAACAGAGGGGGGGGGTGAATACTTTTCCATTTCAAAACTTAAAACTTTTGTATCAAATATAACATAAATCATTGCATTTGCTAATCTCGACGCGAGAATGCATTTAACGCATTACGGCATGTAAGGCCAACCCCTTAATATCATATAAGATTACGCAAGATCAATGGTTTATTATAAATCAAGTTTCACCATTATTAGTCCGGTTTGTTTTACTTGATCAAGCATGTCATAATATGTAAAGTGTTAAATATAGTTTATGACTATATTAATACTTGAAAGACCAAGTATACATCACAATCATAAACATTAACCATATAGACAATCAACAATATAAAGCAAGAATAAAAGTAAAGCGATAAGTAAAAGGATACGCAAACCAACATGAGGATTTATAGTGGTTTGGTCACGAAGCTCCTCTTCGCCCTACTCCACTCCCCGAGTACCCAACTCGAGAGTTACTTCACTAGATCAACAAACTCCATTCTCGGCGGAGAAAACCTTACACAACGTTGCTTACACTTTATCCGGTACAAAGCTAAATACCGAGTCCTTCACATAAGGTGGAACTAAACCTTAGCACTACATCGCCTACACTTTATCCGGTACAAGGCTAGATATTGTGTTCCATTACAAAGGAGGAACCACTACCCGACCGACACGACACATCATGAGGGAGAAACTCCCTACTACATCATTCTACACAACACATTTATGACACCCGTTATGTTTTGTGGCCCAACATAAAAAACCTTGTGTTTAATGGCACAAACACATAAACCATCTAATCTAGTTAGACATACAAGAAGATGATACAAGACAAGATCCAAGACAATGTGTCTAATGGATATGAAATTCTAAACCGAACATCAAGAACACAAAGCATGATGTGTTTAGTCTTCCATGAATGAAGATGACAAGTTTCCCAAGCTTATTGTAGAAGATCTTCATGTGCTTGTATGCTTGTGATGAATGATCACTTCAGTAGGTAAGGATGCAAGATCTCTAGGCTTGCTTTGGAGGATCACATCGGGAGTATGCTTACAACAAAATGAAAGTTAGAAGCATTATGATCATATGAGGTGAGGGTGTTTTACATGTTTCATACTGATATAAATATGTTAGAAATGGTGGAGAGAAAGTGTGTGAAAAGGTGCAAGAAACAAAGATGAATGGTTTGCTATTTATAGAAAAAAAATTGCTTGTGCCCAAGGATCCCTTCTGAAAGGGATTCGGCCCTTGTAACCCAAGGGATCCGCAGGGATCCGGCCATCTGGGTGAAACATGGATTTTAGGTTATGGAATCCGGGTCTTGGGTTATGGGTTATGAACCATGGGTCATGGACTTTGGGTCATGGGTACCCAACAAGATACAATGTATCTAGACAATAGGTTATGGACTTTGGGTCATGGGTCATGGGTCATAGGTTTTACCCAACATGATTTCATACATGATGTCATGTAATGGGTCATGGGTTATGAATCATGGGTCATGGGCATGGGTTATGGATCATGGTATTAACCCAACACATTTACTTTTGTGTATGTATTTTATAAAATGTAAGTAACCAAGATTACTTAAGTGTTTAATAAAAATGGTTTTAGTTTTATATAAATTATTTAACTAAACATGTTTAATGGTATGTTAGGGGTTTGATCATAACGCAATATAACAAACATGTACGAACCTGTGTTGTAGCATACAAGGACTTGAGTCGTCAAGAGGTGTTGAAAGTATGTTGAGACAAAATAATATTACGAGTAACTTATACATTTTACGTTATGTATTACAAATTACATGTTTGTCATTAACAAAACAAACGAGACTGTATAGATTAAATATCGTAATATTTGCACTAACAGAGCGAATTTAGGCAATATTTGATCATAAATACATTAGTTTAGAGCTTAAATGACCCCCTAAAAACGTACGTTTTAAATCTTTATCATTTAGTATTATAAATCAACTCATAAGGTGATTTCCCATTAAGCACAGAAGAAGGCAGTCTGTTAATAAGATAAGTAGCAGTGAGAATACATTCAGTCCACATTCTTAAAGGAATTCCCTCTGAAACTGAAGGGATCTAGCAACATTTAAAAGATGCATATGTTTCCTCTCAGCTATACCATTTTGTTTTGGAGTCAAGAGGTCTGATGGGTTATGCCTTTATCAGCACACAACTTATTCACAGTTTGATTCACAAATTCAGTACCTTTATCACTTCTGAAATTTTTAACCTTTTTTTCAAACTGATTTTCAATTAAGTTGTAGAAAACAATAATATATTAAGGTACTTCATTATTAGTTATTATAAGATGAACTCAAACAGCTCTTGTGTAATCATCTGTAATAGTCAAAAAATATGTATAACCATCAGTACTAGTTATTATGTAAGGACACCATAAATCTAAATGCAAAAGTTCTCCTAAATCAGAAGAGGCATGATCACTTAGAGGAAAAGGTTCCCTAGTTTGCTTAGCCCTTTGACAGATTTCACAAAAAAAAAAAAAAAAAAAAAAAAAAAAAAAAAAAAAAAAAAAAAAAAAAAAATTTTGTGTTTAGAATAAATTTTCAAAGAGTTTTTTAAAACATTTAAGACTCGCTCTGCAGAGTGACCAAGCATGTCGTGCCAATCATGCTAAGATAACCAAGTTTTGAAACAAGAGTCAACAAAATTACTTTTAATACCTTGATCATTGAAATAGTATAAACCTCCAGAATGATTACCAGTCCCCAAAACCCTTTGCAGATTCAAATCCTGATTCAAAAAATAGTATTTACTCTCATCAAAAGCAACTAAAACTTTGTTGTCTTTAGCAATTTTATGAACTGAAATCAAAGTGACACAGTATTTAGGGATAACCAAGGCATCATACAGAGTTAAAGTTTTAGCTAACTTGAGATTTCCAATTTTAAAAATAAAAGCTTCAGTCCCATTGGGATGTCCAACTTTTATCTTAAAATTGGAAATGTCAACCACATTAACTAACTCTTTATCTGTCTATGTCATATGTTGATTAGCACCTCAATCATCAATTTTACTTTTAAAAACCACTTTAGACTCCAAATTATTATTTGAACAAAACAATTTGATAAAATTTTGATTAAAAATTATGCTTTGATTGAAAACAGTACTGCCATATTGGCCTGCACATTATTTCCAGTTATAGAGTTATCTTTGATGAGAGAAATGAGAGTAGATAATTGTTCATTTGTAAAACCAGGAGAAGAAGACGAAGAACTGGTCCCAACAAAGTTGTTATTAGAAACATTTTTTCCTTTAAGATTTTGACCATTTTTCTTTTTTCCAAAATAAGAAGGATAACCAATGAGTTTAAAACATATGTTAGCAGAATGACTATTAAAACCACAATTTTCACAAACTAGCATAGACCCCCCCCCCCCCCCCATTTGGTCTTCTATTATAATCATTGGGTTTATAAGTGTTGGTAGGTTTGGGTCCATTACAAGAGGTTTGATTCCTCTGGAAAGTGCCTCTATTAGGC
Source organism: Chrysanthemum seticuspe (assembly GCA_019973895.1). Taxonomy (NCBI): domain Eukaryota; kingdom Viridiplantae; phylum Streptophyta; class Magnoliopsida; order Asterales; family Asteraceae; genus Chrysanthemum; species Chrysanthemum seticuspe. Next base: position 307,713,498 of record BPTQ01000007.1, on the reverse strand, counting down.
ACATTAGAAACAAAAGCAAAGGTATGAGACCTCTGAGAAGTCCCAGTACTACTACTAGAAACAATCATGTGCGATTCCTCACTAGATATAATAGCATAAGCATTCTTCACATCAGAAACAAGGTCTCTGTACAAAATGTTACTTCTAATTTGCATGTATGTGTTATCTAATCCCATTAAGAATTGCATTAATTTCATTAGTTTATTATGCTTTTTAAAATCCTCAGAGCATCAAATTGTTACCAAAGTGCATTTAGTTTATGATAGTAATCAGCAATAGGGGATCCATTTTGACACAAAGAATTAATTTTATGATGCAAATTGAAAGTAACTGAACCATTAGCTTTATCATAGGTCTCTTTTAACTCCTTCCAAACACAGAAGCCCTTTTAAAAAAATTGACCTAGAAATAGTTCCTCAGAGATAGAATTTAAAATCCATCCCAGAACAATAGCATTTACCCTGTCCCATTGTCTGTCCAAAACTTCATCAATATTTGACCTTGTGCAACTACCATCAATGAAATCCAAATTATTTTTTCCTTCTAAAGCAAGATCATAGCATAAGACCAAACATTGTAATTTTCAGTACCTTTTAGTTTATCAGAAACAAAAATTAATGATGTAGAACCATTAGGATGTAAATGTAAAGGATGACTTAAGTCCAGTTTACTAATAAGAGTAATAGGTTCCTCTTCTGACTCAGACTCAGAACCACCATGAACAGACATGATAACAAACAATAACAATCAAAAATTAACACAAGCACTCAAGAAATGGAGAGAAGGTAGTTCTCAGGCATTCCTTGCCACTAAAGTGGTAGGTCAAGGGTGCACACAAGCAATCGCAACAATTTAAAAAAAACAACAACAACACAGAAACAAACACCAATCCTCAACTTCCAATGTGTCCCAATCCTATCCTCCAGCAACCTATTGCAAGAATTTAAAGACATAAATAAAAGAGAGGTGTGAGAGGTGTTATAGAGCACACAATAAAATCAGCAACGGAATACCAGACCTACTACACGTTTGATTCACTTAGTCAAGGGATATAGCAAAAGCCAAATGAACCAATCATCCCAGATCCAAGAACCAGCAAACCTTAATTTCTCAAAATTAGGCGAATCCTAATAAACCACCTCTAAGAGTACCAAGAACACCAGATCTATCAATTAAAGATACTTAATCGACACAAGTAGCCTTTTAATATAAAAAGCCCCAAATTACCCCAAATCCTAATTTTTCAAAAAATTAGGCGTTTTCAAATACCTTTTAGATCTAACGTATAGACACCAAATCTATCAATTAACAATGGTTAATTGAAACAATAACAAAGTAGTTTAAGAAATCCTCAAATTTTAATGAAGCCCTAATCTTTGTAAAACAATTTTCAGAGCAAGATAGATCGTATCCGCTCTAATATCATGTAGAAAAACACAATCTAAACACTTCTATTGATCTTAATCAACAATAACAATCAACTGTTCTCAAACAGCAAAGCAACACAATCACAAATCCACTCTAGCTACTCTATTCTGGATCGAATATCTATGTGATATTAGTTCTATTACAAACCAAAAATAAAACTGAATGAAAGATGATCAAGATGATCAATTAGGGTTACAACTTTGAGAGAAAGATTGAGTATAAAAATTATAAAGAGAAAGCAGATATATGAAAAGTGAGAAGAAATCCAGAAAATCCAGCTTATATACTCTTGATCCAATCTTTAAGCATATTACAACATCAAGTCCTTAGATCTTTGCAAACAAGTCCTTCCGTGTTTCTTAGATATAATCTTTACCTCATGTCTTTCTACTTTTGTACACAATCAGCAAGCTAATAACAAGTGAACTCCTTGGACTACAAAAGTAAACAATAATAAACACAATTAGTCCCTGAGGTTAGTACCATACATCAGATGACATCCTTATTTTTCAACAATAATCAACAAGATAAGTGAAGGACGGTTGAGATGGTTCGGACATGTTAAGAGGAGACCACAGACTGCACGAGTTAGGAGGGTGGAAGCTTTGGTAGTGGATGGGTTGAAAAGAATAGGTAGACAAAAAATTAGATGGGATGATAGATTAAAGCATGACATGAAAGAGTTTCGCTTGACCGAGGATACGACCTCTAATAGGAACGCATGGAGAACTAGAATTAGAATAAGCGGTTAAGGTCTAAGTCGGTATCTGGTTGAAGCTAGTTTGGCGTCTAGGATCTATAGGTGACTTATAGTCCTTGATTCATTTTTGTCTTTCGTTGTGTTTTGTTGTTGATTTTTCCTTGCTTTTGAGACTCTTACCTTGTGCCCTTTAGGCTGCCTAGGTTTTTTTCAGTTGTATTATTCCTCCCGTTTACACATTTGCTTTTGCACTTAGGTTTAGAGTCTTTAGTTTCATCTTCGTTTTTTTTCGTATGCTTTGGTGCCTCTATGGCTCTATGTTCCCATGCTTGTATGTGATTATGTTTTTTTATCCCCCCATGTTTGTGTTTGGTGCATGTGTTCGTATATGCTCTTATGTTACTTCCCCAATTTTCGTTCTTTATTTTATATGCTATGTTTTCCTTGTGTTGTATGACTATTCGCTTTTATGTTTTAATGTGCTCCTTGTTAGCCTGCTTGGATTTATATGCTTTCATTGTCATTCTTTTCTTGCATCTCTATGATCATACTTTCACACTTTCTTGAGCACTTTCACCCTCACATTTACACTTGTCGGAGGTCTTTTTGAAAGCAGTCTTTTTACTTTCGGGTTTTTCCTGAAGTAGGGGTGTGATCTGTCTACATTTCACCTATCTCATACATTGTGATTACGTAATTAGGTATTGTTGTTGTAATGTATTATTGTTTGATACTGATAGATGTATATGTTATTAGTGTTAATGTTGGTTAATAATTTGTATTAAAATTAAAATGTTGGTTGATAATTATATGAGCTAAAAACTGAAACTCAAAAACAAGATTTTGTGGAGGGCTTTTAGTAAACAAAATTATGTGGAAAGATAGTTACTAGATTTTGTTTAAAAATCTTTGATACACCAGAGGCTACTGATAGTAAATAAAATTACAAAAGTTCATCTAAATGAATTATAAAGGTCGTGAACGGTTTTTTATACTAATACACGAGGTTAAAAGTCACGTCACACATATTTAAATTAGGTCAAAGCTTTTTCTTTTTTTCTTTTTTCCTTTTAGAAGGTTGACATAGAGTTGTTTGCATTTATGAACTCCTATACTTTAATGTGATAGTCACAAGCCCGTTTATCATTAAAGGATTAAACTCAAAAAAAGAACCATCTATGTGACTTACCAACATTTGCTCCTCATCTGTCTACAACCATCTTTGCCCAATCTCTTGCGACCGCCACCATTTTCACGACCGATTCTTCTTTTTTGAAATTGTTTATCTTTAAACTATATTATTTAACCAAATGTAACCACCGGAGTATTAGTCAAATGGTTGGAGCACTTGTACTTGAGTCAACAGACCCATGTTCAAGTCCTATTCTTGGCATTTGCTTTAGATCACTTCCGCAAAACTTATGAGCACACTGGAGAGATTTTGTAGAATAAGAGCTCAGGGGTCCGAGTCTTGCTCATGCTCACTCCAGTTGGTGCCGCACTAGGCCAAGAGAGTTGCCGGAGCTATTTCTTGTGGAGTGGACAATGACTGGTGTGTTCTCGCCAATCTACACCTTTTATGGAATTTAACCAAATGTACTTTCCGTATTCTTAGCATAATCATTTGTTTTCTTATTGTACTATTCCGTACATACATGGACGGACCTGAGTGGAAGCCGGGGAGGGCCACGGCCCTCCTAAAATTTTAAAGTTTTACTTATATTTTTTCAAAGGAAATAGAGCTTTGACTTCCCAAATTAACCGATATAGCACTCGGCCCTTCCAGTAAATTCACCCAAGTTCCGTCTAGGGTATATATAGACCAAGTTCCACGAGTCGGACAAATAGTCAAGTACTTTATATGAGAAATGACGTACGCAAACAGCAAATGACAATAGTAACTATTTAAATATGAGAAATTCCATTGTAAGATGTCAAATATCCAGGTTGTTTTGTCAATATATGACTCATAATTAAAGGTTCTCCCTTAACAATTGTTTACTTTCTAAATTTTACTCCGCATAATAGTTCTTGTCAATGTTTTGAAACCCGAGTCGACCCGGCCGGGTTCATCAGTCGGACTGTTTTCGGGCAAAAAAAACGGGTTAAAAAAACCCGGGTTTCTAAAACCGGGTTAACCAGTTAGACCTGTCGGGTTTTGAGTGAACCCGGGTCAACCCGGTTCTCGAAACCCGACCGGGTTTGTTTTTTTTTCAAATTTTTTTATAAAAACCGGGTTGACCCGGGTTGACCCGGGTTAACCCGGCGGTCGAACCGGTTGACCCGGGTTAACCCGGCGGTTGAACCGGTTGACCCGGTTATTTTTTATTTTTAAATGAATAACCGAGTTGGCCCGGTGACGAGTGACTCGACCGGGTCGATTATAAACGCGGTTTTCAAAACATTGGTTCTTGTACTTAGCATTTCATACAGTTAAATACATTGTTTATTACTTTATTAACTAATCCTACGTTAAAATGTTTATTAAAAAAAGAAGTATAAGAAAGTACATGTATAGCATGTCCACCCTTTTAAGTCATAAAGCATATCAGAATCAATTGTGCCAAACCAAGTTTTGACTTTATATTTTATTTTAATAAAAACGATTCAAGTAGAAACTAATAAGTTTTGAGTACATGTTTAAACAAAACAGATTCCTTACATGTATTTTATTATGGTATATATGTATAGCGGTGACGAGTCTAAAGCGAGCAACTTATCCAGGTAGCAAGGTCCAGCGGTAGCTATTCCGTTGAAGATGATATCGGTAGTAGCAAAAAAGCCGACCATGGTCGATGGTTGTTTTTTTTTGTTAACCATAATTTCCGACCTTTGGCCGACTAATAAACGGGGTTTGAACCCACCGCCACACAGACTCAAACCAAAAAACCCTCCCTTTTCTCATTTGGATGGATGGTGTTAGTTCATAGTCCTTGGTCATTAGAGCACACAAAACTATTGTAAATCTGTACGGTATCAAAACTGTATGCTTAATGCAGTTTTGGGTTCCAATTATAGCAAAAAATCGATACTTAATCTAGTTCGTTAATAGACCAAAACTGGGGGAAAAAATATTTTAGGCCACCTTTTATTAAATTATTTTTACAAGCACCAGTACAATTCGTTACGATGACGTCTGAAGTCATTTGCCCAGAATTCGAGTCCTGTTCCAGGTTTGGTTTGTGACTAAAATGGTTCTAAACCAGTACAAAAATGACACAACCGCTGCCACAAGATCGGGTTCTTGGTTCCAAAGTTTCCATAGTTTCAGCTCCCGTTTGTCTATAAATATACTAGTGAAGTCTTTTAGGCCGTGTTAAACACGGCCCATAATTATGAAGTAAATCATAACACTCGAACAACTACAAAGCAACTACAACAATAACCAATAACTATCTAAGATAAACATCCAACAATTGATGATCACAAATTTTATTGCAAATATTGAGAATTGGAGATCAATAATCTTGCACTTCTAAAAAATAAATAGATTCAATATGTTAGATGTTATTTAGCTACATGTTGATAACCAGTTAAATGATATGGTATATGTTTATATGTAATCTTATTTAATCAATCGTAGATCTCCAACAATAGCTAACTTATTAAAAAAATGAACATTTTCAATGGGCAAAGTTATTTTTAAAAACAGTTAATTACTTAATTATGAGCAACATAGTAAAAATATAATTGGAAAAAATGGACGCCCCATTACCCTTCATGCCCATACTACATTTCTCTTGGTAGCTTCATGTGAAATGTACTTGTGTTTGTTCATTATTTTTTTCAATAAGATCCATCCATTTTTTCAACCGTAGATATGTGATACAAATTTGCTTTCCTCTACAGGTATAACCATTTCTTTTTATCTTAGAACTTTAGAACTATTTTGGTTGTATATTAACGAAAAACTTTTTTATGCACGTAAATATATACTGATAGCAAATAAGCAAAATAATGAAACTACAGGCTTTGAAAGTATGGTAGATCGATGTTCCTTGCTTTTGTATGAATTTTTCTTTTAAACACGAACTTTTTTTTATATCAAGAAGTGCCTCAACTTAAAATAAGAATGAGAGGAAAGCATATAAACCTAGGCAAATGCGCTTGGCCACACCGCCATAGCATCGGAGAACAAGAACATCTTAAAACAAAAAACTCACCGAATGCACATGCACACCCAACCAAAACAAAAGCTAAAATTTCTAGAAAAACCATATAATTCATGGATAAGTTCTTTTTGCCTTAAGAAATATTGTGACATCTTTATAAATCCAAAGATTAAGCACTAAAAGATACGGTAACTAACCTAATACTGTATGAAAGGAGTTTCATTCACTTATAAAGGCTGATCGAGAGAATTTAAAACAAAAGCTCTTAAATATTGTAGTATTTCCGCAAAGAGACCAACATCGCAATTGATGGAGACACCTTTTGTTAAGAAAGAAAACCAATGGAGATCTGAAAAATAAAAAGATAGATAAGTAAAATAATTATAAAAATAAAAAATAAAAAATAAAAAATGAAAAAATAAATAAAATAAAATAAAAACTCCGTAAGGATTTATGCTTTAATGTCTTCTTGAATGAAAGAAAGTTAATAGTAGAAGATTTGAAAGAGTTAAAAACTCCGGACAAGAAATCATTATCTTCTTGCTTCAAAGATGCATCACCACCAAATTAATCAAAATTAAAAGCGAACAAACCTGGGAAAAAATGCAAGTTCACTGGTAAATGAAGCATAAAGGAAAAAAATAAAAATAAATAAATAATAAGGAAGGAAGTTAAATGGTATTATCGTCATAACTGCACTGGCAAGTAGAATATGGGTTTGATAAAGAATGAGGGAAAGTATAGGAGCACAGGGTAACATCTTTGGCTACGAGTACACTCAACATAAAAAAGCTAACATCAAATCAAGCAATGTGAAATTGAGAACAGTCTCTAACTATTCTTTGCTGATGTGTAAGATTTTTGGGTAGGAGGTGCTTTTTATATAATAGTAAGATATCAAAACAATAACATAAAAACAAATGCCAGAAAGATGTTTTGATAACAACCCGTTCACAATCATTTGGCAAATAATGTCATAACGCACATAATGTGAGTTTGGACATTGACTCGACGCCAATCATTTCAAAACTAAACAATAATTAAAAGATAAAATCTAGTTTACCAATCATCCAAATGATGCTTTAAACATAAATAATATCTACTTAAATGGTCTTTATTCCTGAAAAACCGCAAAATTCTCATCATACAAGACATACCTATCTAAAATACAAAGTACTACTTAAAAGAACACAAACCTCATGGTACAACAGGTTTGTTATCCCAAGCCTCTCTGTCTTCAGCTAAATCCGGCGAGTAACGTTCAGCCAATATATCAACCTGTTCGGCAAACGGCTTACTCCCATAATCACCAATATGTTTCACCATCTGGGCCCACCTTTTCCGACAAATATCACCGGTCCTATGTTCAAGAAGATTATCCCAATCCACATCATCAACACACGCAGCATCAAGTTCATAAAGCTTACCAATCATCAAATAATCATCAGTATCAGACCATAAACCTTCAGCCACCATAGACGACCTTAATTTATACCACTTTACGCAACATCTTGCATCACTTCTAGTTGATAACTTTTCACTAATTGCACCCCAAGGAATATTATCTCTCAACATCCCGTGCTTTGATTTCTTTTCAGAAAATACTTTCATTTTTAAATCCATGTTCACAAGATCGTATAAACTCTGGTACTCTTTTTGAACCCATTTTCCACCCTTTGTGTTCCCGATCTTTATTCTTCGCCAGTTGTCCTTAACATGCAACCTAGATTTCCCCATCAGTTCCGCTATTTTCTTCCATTTGTTACCGTACTTTTCATGATACTCCTTTAAGGTTTCATCCTCTTCTGGTGTAAAACCCCGTTTTTCGTTTCTTTCGAACAAAATGTGGGCCCGAGAATAGACAGCAGCATGGGGACGATATGGTATGCATTTCGCGATTTCTAGCCAACATTTTCTCAATCCGTAAGAACCGCAGTTCAGTACCATCATTAAACCATCGTCTCCCAAATTATTATCTTCTATATAATTATTAACCGCATCTTTTATTATCGCATCTTCTTCTGGTGTAAATCTTTTACCTCGAACTAGACCGTCTCCTTTTGTTGTTTGCTTCTCAGGTCCTGTGTCTGATGATGGGAAGAACTCAACATGGCCGGCAAAGCTAACTTTTTTGGATTTAGCTTTTCCCGTATTGTTTTCAACGGGTTCGGTTGTCTTGTTTTGGGCTTTACTACCTTTGACTTTGGTCTTCTTTTTCTCTTTGCTACCTTTGCTGTCTTCAGTATCATCCTGTGTCTCCTTCATTTCAGTATCTGAATTTTGAGCATCTAATTTGCTCTTTTTGTTATGACTTTTCTCAGACACGCTATCCTCAATAGATAGTTTAGAACCGTCATTTTGGTTATCTTCATTTTCTTCTATTTGTGTCTTCTCGGGAGAATCTCTTTTCCTCTTCTTTTTCTTATCCTTCTTACTAACATCACCATCAGTTACCAAATCACCTTTATCAGGTTGATCTTCAACTCCGTCTTCCTTTGATCCTGATTCTCTCTTCTTCTTCTTCTTCTTCTTCTTCTTATTCTCCTCCCCAAGATCAGCATCATCTACCAAATTACCCTTATCAGGACGATCTTCAACTCCGTCTTCATTTGATCCTGATTCTCTCTTCTTCTTCTCCCCAAGATCAGCATCATCTACCAAATTACCCATATCAGGACGATCTTCAGCTCCATCTTCATTTGATTCTGATTCTTTCTTCTTCTTCTTTGTCTCCCTATGCTTATGACCTTTTTTCTCCTTTGGTAGAGCATCGTCTATTTCTACTTGACTGTTACCGTCACCGTCAGCATCAGGCAAATCATTGATCTTATTTTTGTTTTTCTTTGACTTCTTTCCCATTGTTACAGGGCTGGCATCCACTTCTTCCCCTGTCTTGCCCATTCGTTATGCTTCCACCTGGATTTTTAACTTATGTTTCCTGCATAAAACAAAAGTCATAAAGAAATAGCAAATCAAGAAAATGCATAACCATGTCATCATTTGACCATCAAACCCAAAACATGCAAGAGTCGTTGCAATCACAATGAAGTTAAGAAACTGGTACAATAAACTACCAATTGGTAAAGAACGTAAAGTATTTAAACTAATATTACAATATTCACAAAATAGTAGAACTAGAGAATAATAATATCTTGCAAATGCTACTCTAATAAACTAATATCTCTGTAAAATAAAAGAGTAGCACGCCAATAGCACTTCCAATTGCGTCAAGTTTAAAAACCCCGATGAGCTATTTATGGCTAACCACTCCTCAAGATGAACGAAAAAGTAAATTCTTCTCGTAGTGCACTAACCACTCTCATAAAACACTGGTCAGCCACTATATATAGTTACGTTATGGTTTCATTTATGTTAAATAGAGCCATGAAATGCAGTTAAAAAGCTATCAGAAGAAATTAGTAGATTTAAGAAATGCCATTAGCGGCTTGGTGTTTACAAGTGAAATTTGTTTGATAAAAAATGCTGATTTATCTAAGGTAAATGTCATAATGTCATATAACTCTCCACACACCACTAAATACACTTGTCATATGTTATAAGCGCAAAAACAAGCAACCTATAGATGTTATAGTGAGAGTATATGGTGGGATTCAAAAAAAGTAATTCCAAGAAATGTGACTAAAGATATGCATCATCGCCTAGATAACAAAAAGATTGTGAATGTGGTTCTTCAGCAACGATACGACTAGATCCACGATGTGTTACAACTCTTCAAACATATAAGATCTTTTTTTCGAACACAGTGTCTTAAGAGATATTTCCAAAGTGCGAACTCCCTACTGCTCTAAAGTACATGGTCATAGACAGTGATCATGAAAAACTGCTCAGCACTCGTACAGAATACTTGGATATTGATTCTGCTTTTAGAATCTGTTTTGCTTGTTGCTAGTATTTACTAGTGGTAACTGACTAAGGGGTTGTTTCTTTATTTTTTTCTTTTTACATAAGGTTTTTGATTGAAGAATGCCATGTATGATAAAATCTTGTTTCTTTTTTTGCTCAAGGATCTATCACAATGACCACTTTACCCTCAAATCAATTGCAATTTAGAGTAAACTCCAAAATACATCCATGTGGTTTACCCCGTTTCGCACCATACATCCCTCTCGCAAAAGTTTCAACAGATACATCACTCCGTTAGTAAAAGTTAACCTATATACATCCCTCAGTTAAAATAAGGACTAACGGTGCAAATTATTTATCCGTTATCTCCTAACGAGATAGATAATGTTTACACCGTTAATCCTCTGGGTTAACGGTATTTGCACCGTTAGTCCTTTTTTACGTTTACTTTTGTTTTTTATGTTCTTTTCCATTTTTTTTACGTTTTCGTCCGTTTTTTATGTTTCCGCCCGTTTTTTTACGTTTTCGGCCGTTTTTTTTACGTTTTCATCTGTTTTTTAAGTTTTTATCCGTTTTTAAACGTTTTCGCCTTTTTTTTACGTTTTCGTCCTTTTTTCACGTTTTCATAAGTTTTTATCCATTTTCATACAGTTTTATTGGTTTTCGTCTATTATTCTACGTTTTCGTCCGTTTTTCTTATGCTTTTATCCATTTTCATTCATTTTTATACATATAATATGTATGAAAAAGGATAAAAACATATGAAATGGATAAAAACGTACGAAAATGGATAAAAATGTTTCTTTATCGATTTTAAATAACGATTTTGACCCATTTCTGGTCCGAAAACGTAAAAAAGGACGAAAACGTAAAAAAACAAACGAAAACGTAAAAAAACTGACGAAAACGAAAAAAAACATACGAAAACGTAAAAAAAGGGCGAAAACATAAAAAAAAAACGGGCGAAAACGTAAAAAACGGACGAAAACGAAAATAAACGGGCGAAAACGAAAAAAACGGGCGAAAACGTAAAAAAACGGGCGAAAATGGAAGAAAACGTAAAAAAGGACTAACGGTGCAAGTACCGTTAACCCAGAGGACTAACGGTGTAAACTTTATCTATCTCGTTAGGAGATAACGGAGAAATAATTTGCACTGTTAGTCCTTATTTTAACTGAGGGATGTATATAGGTTAACTTTTACTAACGGAGTGATGTATCTGTTGAAACTTTTGTGAGAGGGATGTATGGTGTGAAACGGGGTAAACCACAGGGATGTATTTTGGAGTTTACTCTGCAATTTATGTTAAGAACTTCAGGTCACCATTTACATATCAGATCTATAAATAAATAAATAAATAAACACGAATAGTAACATCAAAAAATTTCATAAACATATCAGATCTATAAATAAAAAAAATAAATTGATAAACAATAATGACAATTAAACACAAAAGCATGTTTCCACCATTAATTTTTCACATATAAAGGTTTTAGTTCCATGTATTAGAAAAGTAGATAACCAGGGAAGGAACGGCGGGGAGAAATCGCCGGCGGTAAAAAGCGCTGTCAAAAGGAGCACCGACTGGAAGGTCACTGGTGGGAAGAAACGTAAGGGGGTGAGGTGCTAGAAAGGATTTTTTTATGTGATGAAGAGGGTGGATGGGTGAAATAAGAGAGATAGAGGTTAGGGCATATTTGGCTAATAAGTTTCTGTTTGTGAAGGGGGTTGGTTTTGTTAGGCTTCCACATCTAGGATCCTAGTCTAGAATAAGCTGAAAAAACACCATAGATTCCTGTTTGTATAATGTTTTGTTAGTACTCAGGACATTAAGCAAAATATAAACGGCCCCCTAATAGATCTTTTATCAGCTGTTACTAACTTTTATCAAATTATTATATGATTCTTGAAGTACAATAAATCCCTATAAAAACGCACATCCAAATTCCAAACACCCGTTAATATGAAAAGTAGTTATATCATCAAACAAAGCTGTAAGACCAGAAACTCGCTTAATAACTGTTTCTATGAAATATATATAAGGTTGGTTGATTGTTACAGAAATGTGTAGGGCTTTTCCGTTTGGTAGATCTAGAGGTGGCAAAACGGGTGGGGTCGGGTGGGCACGAATCAAAACTGACATGGGTTAAAAACGGGCAAATTTATAATTTGGATCAAACGGGCTCGGGTCAAACGGGTCATGTTAAAGAAACATCAAATTACTAAAAAAATTCCCTAAACCAAACACCCTTATATTGTTTAAATAACTAGATAGCGGATATACAAACATTAAAGTCTGGAATATCACGAGTTGTATTTTAATCACTTTTGATAATGTTGGTTATGTCATTAAGTGTTCCCATACTCTTCAAAACACTTCCATGGCTCAACAATTTGACAAATACACAGTTGTGCAGTATGTGTGCATCCATGAAATAGCATAAGTGTTTTCATTCATTTTTACTCCGTGCTTGGCAAGTTTCATTTTGATTCATTATATTACACCCATATGGCCCCCTTTAAACTATTGCATTACTGTTTAGACCCATTTGAGACTCATTGATAAATTGCAGACCTGCAGATATATCAAGTTATCAACAAAACCTATTGATGGTTGTAAATCACAAAAATACAAACATTTCGTATCAACTCTATCAGACTCATTCAACCCTATTCAACTTAGGTTTTTGTGACTGCCTTGCTGTCTTTGATAAGTGTGACTTACTGTTTAGTGACGTATCATTGGTCAGTCATATGGGTAAAGTCACCAAGTAGAAATAGAAAATACGAAGTAGGAACGTCACACAAAGCACGTGGCAGAAACCATGTTTTACATATTCTCATGATAACCAACAGAAAACTAAGGAAAACTGATTTCAGTTTTCTACAGACATCGATATTTGGTCAAACACCAATTTTCTTGATCTCTAACGGGTCAAACAGGAAAAGTGAAAACAATTAGGAAAACAGGAAGTGCCAATGCATAAAATAGTTAATTGTTTGAAGGGATTTTGTACATAGAGGCCACCCAAGTTATAATTTTCTTTCAATGAGGCCGTCCATCTATGGAAATTAACTTATAGGCCGTTCAAGTATATTTCCTTTTCATTTATACCAAATCCGCCCAAAATTACACTGGAAATTGACGAAAATGCCCCATCTAAAAAATTGAAAGTTATAAAAAATTATATTATAAATATATAATGTCTAATATACCCTTTAATAAGAAAAAACAATACCAACGATATTAATTCACCCTCTTAATTCACCTTCTGTTACAAAATCTGAGATTCTTATTTATCTTCATCACAAGTTACGAACAACATAAAAAAAATCTGAAATGAATTACTAATGAAGATCTAATTACTGAATGTGAAGATTCGTGAAAAAGAAGTTATACCATCGTAAAAAAGAAGTTATACGGTATTGTATGCATGCTGTTATACCAATTATGCATACTGAATGTGAAAATTCTTTCTTAAGCCACCTCTTATAGTTTTATATATTTATGCATACAGTTCTACCATATTTTGCCAATTTGATTTAAGGTAATCCATTACCACCAATCAACAATTTACGTTCTGTGTATCAGTAGTTTTGTTCTCTTTTAATATGTAAACATTTAGTAATAGCTTATACGACAAAATTAAGAATTATACAATCATGCTATGTACGTATGGAAAGATGCATACTGTCGTATTTTTTTTGATACTCCTATACTAGTTAGTTTATTTACAAGAATAAGAAAACCTTTAGCTCTAGTTTTTTATGGATAGAAAATCGTTAGTGAGAGAGATTGAAATGGGAGATTAGTTTCTTTTGGCCATTATTCACAAAAGATGAGTCGATCTGCAGTTGGCTACAACCATGAGCTCATGACTTTCAATGGCTGTAACTCAGATCATCTTAATGTTTTATGTGGCTTAAGAAACAGTTAATGAAATTAACATACGAAAAATTGATAATAAGGAAGATTAGTATGGAACTGTAACAATATGGTCAAGGGTACTTTTGTCTTTTTGATATATCAAGGATATTTTAGTCAATAAACACTTCATATTGCCGGATTTGGTATAAACGAAAAGGGAAATATACTTGAACGGCCTATAAGATATTTTTCATAGATGAGCGGCCTTAATGAAAAAATGTAAAAACTTGGGTGGCCTCCATGTACAAAATCCCTTGTTTGAATAACATAACTTCTAAAATCATATATGACACACCAATCGTTTATCAAACTCTACAACTTTCTTTATCGACCTAGCTTCAATAATAGCTGCAACAGCAAAGGCTATAGAGCAAACAAGCAACCCGATAACAAGTAATAGCTTCACAGAAGCAGATACCCTTTTGGAATGATCTTGACGAGTACTATTCATAAACCCATCTTTACAAGGTCCCAAATATGGTCCACAAAAACCAGCATTCCCCAAAAGCAACTTATAATTTAAGGAACTAAAATGACCAGAACCAAACCCGAAAGATTATTATACGAAAAATCAACCGACGTCAAGCTCTGCATAGATGCAACTAACGTAGGTATACTTCCCACCAAATGATTACGCAACAAGTCAAGTAATTCAAAATAAAACAGTCCCAAACACCCCTTAATTCAGTTGTAAAAACAGCCTTAAACACCCCTTTAATTCAGCTATTAACACAGTACTAAACACCCCTTTAAGTCAGATATTAAAAAGTCCCAAACACCCCTTAATTAGCTGTAAAAACAGTCCCAAACACCCCATTATTCAGCTGTAAAAACAGTCCTAAACACCCCATTAACTCAGTTACTAACACTGTCACAAACACCCCTTAATTCAGCTATTAGAACAGTCCCAAACACCCATTTAATTCAGCTGTTAAAACAGATTTTTCATATTAGATTGTTAACCTAAATTTAATGCAAATAATTAAAGATGTCTATCAATTAATTTGTCTAACTAAGCATAAAAAATTAGAAACACATAAATGATACCTTGATAAGCTTGATAAGTTGATACTCGATTAGTCGATTGAAGGGAAAAAAGAGAGAAACTGAAAAAAGTGATGGGGCAAAAAAAATCCGGTTATGCAATTGTGTTCGCCCAGTTAGCCCCATTTAGTTTTCTTCAATTTTTCTAAGCAGCCCATAAAAGCCCATCATAAATAAGTGATGGACAAAAAACGCCCATAATTGTTAGAAAAATGTCAAAAAAAGGCCCAAAAGTTGCAATATGGGCAAGATTTGCCACCTCTATGTACATCGACAACACACAGCAAGAAGAAACATACAAAAAGTGCATATCTGACATATTAAAACCATTTCTTTAAACCTGGCAGATAAAGTGATGTCATAATTAGTATGAGGGATTGGGTAGCAGGAAAATTGGTTCATGGGTCATTACGGGTCGGGATGCGTTCGTTTGACTTCATTTTCTTATTTTCTTTTCAGCTTTGATAAAAACCAATTTATCAAATACAATTACAAAAGCTACTTTAAATACTATGTTACTACAAAATCTCAAATAGTCATAGCACTAATGATCCGATATTTTTCTTTAACATAGCAACAAGGTACTATGTTAAAACACACATCACTGTCTATAAACCTCAAATCCCAAGTGATAAACAAACTTGCTTTAGAGCTAAAAATTAATAACCAGTGAAACACCTTCAGAGACAAGAAAGTTTACAAACCCTTACAACTCCCAATTGGAGACGGCCTATAATATCTTCCTTACTCTATAAGGCAAGAAATGATTCTGGAGTATCACTTTCACAATACTTCATCTAATGTGTTATCATGATCAAGTTCTTGTTTCGTATGAGAGACTTGCAAGATTTTCAAAAGTGGGTAACTTATCTAAGATAGGATGCTCTATAGGTCCAAAAGTGATCACTTAAAAACTTTGGGAATGATAGAGGCAAGGCAGTTTGACTCACCTAACTTAAGTAAATAGCAGAGTTTGTTCACTGGAGCCGACTGGTGAGTTTTAGACTGAGTTTGTTTACTGAATTCTTAACATCAAGAATGATTATCAAATTGGTTTTAGATTAAGCACACATACAAAGATGCAACAGAATTCCTTGTGGTCAATTTCCAGTAGCATATATCCCAGTCCTAGTAACAAAACAGAGACATTGTGATTCAAAATTAAGATTTATTAATCTTTACTAATCAACTCCATAAGCAGTATCTTTCAATAGCAACATCTAATGAAACATTGCTCACATGATCATGAAATGACATGTATATTCCAAATGTATAACAGAAAAATGACAGCATTGATATTTCAAGATTAAGATTCTTCTGTTCTAGGTATTACTCAAAGACTGCGATAAATCAAGTGGTGTATACCTAAAAGAAAGAATTTGCTAGCAAGTAGTCTGATTGATGATTTGATCAAGAAACAGCTACTTCCAAGGTATTTATAGGCGAAAGCGACCTCAAAGGGAAATGCCTTTGGCTAAGGTGAGAAGCGACAAAAGCGAGCGCTTCAGTGAACTTTTTACCCTTTGTGCATATGATAGTGTCTAGTATGAAAACAATGACTAAACAAAAACATAATTATCTTAAAATCTTTATTTTTAATAAAAATACCAAAAAAGAGAAGTTTATTCAAATACTTAAAGCCTAAAGTCTACTATTTTTGTTCGGAGTAATCGTCTAAGTTCTCATTTCGTAAAAACTAGCCGTCAGACAAAAAAAGCGAGCGCTTCTCGGTTGCTTAACAACGCTTTTTCTCGCTCTAGTAAAACGCCTCGCTTCTTTGGAATCAAAGCGCTTGTGGCAAAACGCTTCGCTTCTTCGCTTAAGCGCTCGCTTTTCTTGCTTTTGACTACACTCTACTTCAAACCCTTCTTAAGCTTAAACCCTATCATCTACCTAAAAAGCAAAGCATTTCTAAATTACATCATTAGCAACTCTTTCATCATGTCTAATGGTCTAACCAGAAAGATTCTGTAATAATCCATACAGTATCTTCAAGTTCTAAAGCTCTAATCCCATACAAAAATCACTTTAACTCCAAGAAACTAATTCCTTACAACGGATTGTCTCGCATTGCGTTTTAATAGCAATTATGAGATATGCAATGCTTGAGATCAGAAAATCGCCCATCACAAGATGCTTCTACATAGTAGAGTTGTGACAATCGAATGAATGATGGTTTAAGTGCTCCGCAAATTGTGATTCTTAAAGGATTAGACCTATTTTTAAACTACTTACTTGACCCCTAAAAGACTAGATACTCTAAATCAGTTTCGGAATATAAAACAGTATGCGTTGAAAATGATATATGTCCAACCAAATAGTCACATGTTCAAGTGTTTGGCAAATTCGGTTTTTGCTGCAGCTACTCTTAAACCCCATAATAACAAGATACTCATAACCATTTTCAAAACACAAGGCCAAACACATGATCTTCAATATGATTATGTTAATGTTCCCCAAAATAGAAATACTCTAACGGGAAAGCTTTAATATGATTTATCATCAAGGAAAGCGTTTTCATGAGCAAATTTAGTATGCAAAGAAAAAACAAGCTTCTACCGCGTAAAATATAAGGCGCCGGGTTGCCGGTAATAGTTTTATAGTAATCATGATAGATTTATTAGACAATAGTTCGGTTTGTGATGGGCATTATTTATTAGATAAACCAAATCAAGGCTACCCACATTATCACTGCTGCTGATTAACTATGCTATAACTATTATGTTAAAGATATGCTTCTATATCACTAGAAAAAAACACTCGTATCCATAAGCCAAATATCTCGATTGAGCAAGGAAAAAAAGTCTAAACAATCTTCACCCCTTATGATAAAGATTAATAAAAGTAAACTAATCCCACAACACCAATAAAAACTAACTAGAACCGACAAATTCTGACAAAAGTTTTACTTATCTTCAAAAACTAGCTTCATTGCTGCACAAATAGAAAAACTAGGCAACAACAATACCCAATCCCACCCGGTCCCTGCCCGAAAGAATGAACAAATAAAAAACCCTAAATCTATTACAACCCTTTACAAATAATGCAATTTAATTTTAGCCCTCATAATGTCTACCTTAAACCCCTACAGCAAACACTATTTACTGAAATGCTTATAAGCTCCCAAACATCCTATATAATATACATCTAAACATAAATAATATTACTACATTAATAAAAACAGCAAATAAAGTTAGGGTTAAAAAAGCCCTACATTTATAATTTAATACACGTCTCGTAGATATTAATTTTCAGAGTAACGAAGACTAAAAACAATTATAACGTACCTGAAAATTAGTAAGATATTAAAAAAAAAAATTGTCCGGCGGTGGCGGCGTACGGTGGTCGGTAAATCAAACAATAATATGGAGTTCTATTTGTTAGATTGTTGAATGCCGATGGTGGATTTGATAAACAAGCTGGGCTTAATCGTTATAGGGCCCAATTTAGGATGTTCAGCGGTCCATTTGGTCAGCATTTAAAAAAAAAACAAGAATGATGCACCCGCGCGTTGCAGCGGGTTCTTTGCTTTTATTTTTATGTTATATGTGTGGTGTTTAAATTGTGTGCGAAATTTTTTATGTAAATGTTGGTATATTCATTTCATTTGGCACATTTGTATAGTGATAGATGGGTCGGGATGTAAACCTTGACTTTAAGTTTGATGTAAGGGTTTTTTTTTTTTTTTTTTTTTTTTTTTTAAATATATATGTATATATATTTAATGAATTCGCAAGATCCTTAATTACATATTAGCGGTTTGTTTGCTGTCATTTTTATGTTATATGAGTTTTGTTATATGTGTAGTGTTTAAATTGTGTGCGAAATTTTTTATGTAACTGTTGGTATTTTAATTTCATTTGGCACATTTGTATAGTGATAGTTGGGTCGGGATGTAAACGTTGACCTTAAGTTTGTTGTAAAGGTGTGTTTTAATTTTTATTATTATTATTATTTTAATATATATGTATATATATTTAATGAATTCGGTAGATCTTTAATTACATAATAACAAATAAAGTTGAGCATTGAATCTGCAAAGTGGCGCATACTTCGGGGTTAATTTTTGCCATTTTTAAAATTTTCTGAAAAGATAAGGATCGGTTTTGCAAAAGGTGACACACTTCAGGGGTACATCTAGCCATTTTTCAGAACTAAGAATTCCTTTTGCAAAGCGTCGTTGACTTGAGGGGTACTTTTTGCCATTTTCCCAAACGTCCGAAACGACGTCGTTTCAATATTGTCGTTTTGCCTTTTAATTTGAGGCCTAAATTGTCGTTTCGTCCGTTTTTTTCAAACGCCAAAACGGCGTCGTTTCGCTCTTCGATTAATATATATAATAATTATGCAAAACAAAATATTGAACCCAAATCGAAAACTGAATTTGAATTCTGCTCGGTTTTCGGATTGACCCAAAAACTGAATTACATAATTTATCAATTGTTTACTCTTAGTTATATATATTTTTAGCAAATGTATTAACTTATAAAACTTAAAGAATTGATACTCAAATATATATCGAAAGAAATAAATTCACTATAGTTACAAGGTTAAAAATATTAAGCTAAATTTTTTTTTTTAAAGGTAATTACATATAATTATATACTTATGCGCGAGTTTTTCATTATTCATCATATCCATTAGAATTTTGTATAATCAAATTTTGTAAAAACTTTTTACTCAAGATTCAACTATATGTAGCTGATATATATGTTAATGTTTCTATTTAAATTTCACTATTGATATTATGATGTACACAAGATGCGAGTTTAGTTGCACATAATAAACGTTAATGAAGTTAAAATATACTCCTTAAAGTTTAAAAAAAATGTTTTTCTACATATCCTTATATAAATAAATGAAAGTTACATGAGTAATTGTTATAAGTACAATTATTTTTTTTTTCCATATTACAGTAGCTTGTACTTTCAATTTGATAATTATACTCCAGTTTTTAATAATTTAGCCGTATTTAATATTAAAATTCGTGTCCACATTTGTCATACTTTTAATATGAAATAAATGAGTCCATTAGTAAACATATATAGTCAAAAAATGATATTTATAATCTTATGTATATTTATATGTTGGAGTTTTAAAACAACATATATAATCTATTTTTAAGTTATAAAGTATAAGGGTATAAAGTATAAGGGGGTATTTGTTTAATTTTTAAAGTTATTAAAAATCATGGAAACTTATAATATTACACTTAACTCTATAAAAATTTTAAAAATTTAACCACTAAAGTTTTATTAATTACCCCATCTTTTTTTAAGTTTTTGTTTTCACAAATTTTATACCTATGTTTTTATGTGTTTTTCTTCTCAACCAAATTTCTACACCAAATTAATTAAAGATTGACCAAAATCAATTTAATTTTGACTTTTTTTAACCAATCTCATCACACGATTTTGCTTACATGGCAAAATCAAGCTCTCCTATTGGCCTAATTGTTTTTTCAATAAGAATGAATTAACAAAATCACTCTGAAATGATGTAATTCCTTTATTATATAAAAGATAAAAGATAAGAGAAAAGTTTTTTTTTTGAAATTGAACCTTTCAAGTTTAATTGCAAAATCGAGCCCTCCTACTACCCAATTGATAATTCAACCCTTAAAAAATCAGTCAACAATCTTGAGGAATTCTTTTTTCTTTTTAATAGCACAAACATTGATTTGTTAAAATTATAACTAAGACACTGATAACCATTTTCAAAACACAACGCCAAACTCATGAAGAAAAACCTAACTTATATTGATAAGTACTATGACCTAGTAAGAAGCAATAGTATACTACAAACGAGTGTTAATGATAATCTTACACCAAGATTCAATATATCCTTAACGAGTGTTAATGATAATCTTACACCAAGATTCAATATATCCTTAGGCTGCCCCTAGTAAGGGGATTCAATCCCCTTACTTTTTCTTGCCACGTCAGCTTTCTCTCTCCAGCGACCTTCAGGCGATTCGGTGCCCAGTAAAGGCGACCATGATCAATTTTTATTTTTATTTTTTTTTTTTTCTTTTTTTAACACAAACTAAAATTTCATTAGTAATAATTTTAACACATTTTTTTTTTAAATTTCATTTTTTTAAACATTTTTAACACATAACTTTGAATGTTTGGTTGTGTTTGATAAGTTGCAAGAACTTCAAGGGCTGAAGTAAAAAATTTCTATATATAACTTATCCTTCCCAAGGAGATCATCATCTCCAAAAAATCTCTCTTCTCCATTTTGTTTCCAAAAATCCCAAGGAGATCATCATCTAGCACATCCAAAGTTTAAAAAGAAAAAGAAAAAAAAAGGAAAAAAGAAAGAAAGCAAATGAGATTCGATCGGCCAGACGATTCACTTGTATCATTTTGGTAGGCGATCGACTGGCTCCACAGCAACACGATCGAGTCTACTCGATCGCCACCTCACCCTCGATCGACTGCCGATTTGCCTATTGGGGGCAGCCTTAGTTCCTTACAAATGGTGTCAGATTTGAGTAACAACAACTAAAAAGTAACTAACATTTGTCACAAGAAAACTATTCATTTATCTAGGCGGGTGTTTGGGATTTCTCAGATTGTGTTCAGTTGGAAGAAAACACCTATGTTTTACACAAAATCGCTTTATTTCCAAAAATTCTCGACAATTTTTTTTCCTCTAAAAATAGAAAAATACCAACATCAACTAAACGCTTTTTCTAAATTTTCAAGTGTTTTGTGGAGATAAATTTCCACTCCAAATTCCAACTAAACTTCTTATACGCAGGAAAAAGAAAAGTAAATAGGAATCCTAAACACAAAAATTGCAATTTCGAGGTTTTTAAAATCAAAGTAACGCACATATGAAGTTAATAATCAAGTTGGGCTTTAGTATTTATCGTGCTGGCCCATTGTTTCTAAAATAAAATAATTACATATGATTACTTTTCTTTTTGTCATTGCGAGAACCGGCGATTTTCTTAAGCTTTGGCCTCGAATAATATTTTTTTTGGGTCATTTTTTTAATATGTTTACATTTCTATTTATGTATATTTTCTTTTTAGTTAAGACTGTTATCCTGTAGATATGTTAATACTAAAAAAAATGTTAATTACAAAGGAATGTGGGTGTGTCGTAGCTTTGTTTACTCATATGTTATTTAGTGTTATTAGCGGTGGTTCTTAATTTGTTCCATATCTTACAATGTTTGCTATGCGTTGAAAATAAAAGGGAAACAAATTATTTTGTTTCGGGTGGTATGGCTACTCATTTTCATTGCGGGGTTATAATTTTGGGTGTAGGCATTTTAGCAGTGAATAACATATATTTTTTGCTCGTGCTTTTACATGGGAAATAGAACCTAACTGATTATTGTTCTGGTTTGGTTGGGATGTTAGATTTTTTTCCTTTTTCTATATAAAGAGGGGATTAGGTTAAGATAGGCTATCATTTGCCACATACTTTTCCGACTAATCATCTACCTCTATCCTAAAATCATGGTTGCTACTCCTAATTTGGATCAACTAAAGGAAGGATCTAGTTCTGATGCACTTCAAAAGTGTTTCAAAAAATAATTCATGCAACAAATGACTGAGGAAGAAGGCTTTATCCAGAAAGTTGGAGAGGAGTAACGATTTGAGGAGGAATATTGAGAAGGAAGAGGAGTACGTGTGGGAGCTTGAAACGTTGGGGCCGTTTCATGAAGTGAGTGGTGAAATCATCGACTGAATCAATGAGACGCTTGAGAGGGAGCGTGGGAGGTTGGCTGTTCTAGTGTTTGTGTTAGCTGAAGCAAGGGAAGGGATGGTTGAGAAGCAGAGGCATATTACTGTCATGGATTTCACCGATTAGGTTATCGTCATTTTGTAGTGTTGTGTGTTGTCTTTTTGGTCATGATCATGTTGTTGCTGTGTTTGGTAGTTAATTCTGGGGAATAAGTTGTTTGTATTTCTAGTGTATGTGTGGGTCTAAGGTAGGGACCAAATTTGTGTTGGAAATTGTCATGTATTGGATCTATGTAATGGACAACTGCTGGTCCTTTGATTAATATAAGTTGTTCTTATTATGTACATGGGGTTGCCCTATTGCTTTTATTTTCTTCGGTCTTGTATGTTATGCGTCTTATGTTATTATTTGTTACAATTTTGATAATGTATTTGTTCGTATCTAAATTTGTTAGCATTGGTTGTTTATAAGTAGCTGTCGTAATAGTTAACCTATAGTGTAAGTTATGAGTGTCAACAACATTGAATGGAAAATTACGTTACAGGCGAGGTGGTGTATGTAGGTGTTTGCGGTTTTTGCGATACTACTTGTAAAGTAGTGGTGTTTACTTGTCATGTGCCTGTTGGTAACTTGATGAGGAAAGGTGATGCTATGAAGTTTTGAGGGGTTGTCATGTGCAAGTTGCTAATGGCACAGGTTATTTGGATAAAGTATTATGGGAGTTGCAGTAGGTGCACTACAACAAAATGAAGCTATTGCAGCATTTTAAATGCGACACTTTTAAAAATTGTTGCCTTTTAGACTTCAATAATAATAAAGCAACATCTATACTATATAATAAACAGCTACATGTTACAACCCTTTACAGCAGCTTTTACAATCAATGCTATGATGTGTCTCTTCTCCTATTGGTCATGCATTTATTTCGTACAACACTATCACTGCATTTGGATAATAGAACACAAACAAATAACTTCTCTCATACACTTCTTGAAACCAATCCCAATCAAAGCGCCATTTAATTTCAATACCAAAAATACTCTTTCAATGCGTTACACACACATTTACTATACGATATCCTTTCAAAATATTTTCTTGGTCTTCGATTCAAACAAAACCACACACACAATTCTAATCATCTCCAAAAATAAGTTAGGGTAATCTAATTATGGTATCGATTGAACATAACAATTGGTGTTTTGCTGTCAATCTATACTATATAATAAACAGCTACATGTTACAACCCTTTACAGCAGCTTTTACAATCAATGCTATGATGTGTCTCTTCTCCTATTGGTCATGCATTTATTTCGTACAACACTATCACTGCATTTGGATAATAGAACACAAACAAATAACTTCTCTCATACACTTCTTGAAACCAATCCCAATCAAAGCGCCATTTAATTTCAATACCAAAAATACTCTTTCAATGCGTTACACACACATTTACTATACGATATCCTTTCAAAATATTTTCTTGGTCTTCGATTCAAACAAAACCACACACACAATTCTAATCATCTCCAAAAATAAGTTAGGGTAATCTAATTATGGTATCGATTGAACATAACAATTGGTGTTTTGCTGTCAAAATTGTGATATGGAAATGATTCGGTAACGCGTTTTGAAGATGAACACAATGGTATCAAAAAAGGTTTAACTTTCGATTAACTACAATTTGTAAATTTGTAGATTAGTTCGAATAATTACATATTGTGTTTTCTGTTTTGTTTATCTATCATTTACGAATAGACGATACAAAAACCCTCGAAAAAATAATTTGGGGAAAATATGCTATAATATTTAATTTTGATGATTTAGGATTTTTGATAAAATTTGGGTAATCATATTTAATTAATTCATCTGTCGATAATTAGTTTTGCAGATTTACGTTTTTTTATTTGTTACATTAATTTTGGGAAAACTATTTTGGGGAAAACTATTTTTGGAGAATATATTAAGTGGAATAAAAGTTTATGAATCGGTTGCATAATTTTTTTGACTGAACAACCATCATTAAATATTAAATACATTATAATTCTAATATATAGAGTATTAATTTTAGCAAGTTTTGTAGTACTATATAATGGAGGAATAGTGTTAGCCTAATGTACAAATCTTTCTTCCTAAAACCCTTGGTGAAATACAACCATAATACAGGAATGTGAAAAAAGGACTGCGGTTAAGCTTTTTATCCACCACTACAGTCTAACCATGTCCTGATTTTTCAGGATCTATCCATGGTTTTCAATTTCGACCTTTTAACTCGATTGTTGGCCTGCAAAATGAGGAGGATGAACATTTTGGTATGTGCTTACCTTTTCTTTTACAACTTTAACTGTTATACAATGCTACATATCATAAACAACTCAAACTTTTGTTTTACATCTCCAGACGTGATAGGCCAAGTGGTTGTGATCTGGATAATTTTGACAAAAACGGAAAGGCGGGAAAGAAAAAACCAGCTCATTGAAAATTGATTCAGAGGTTAACGCATATTTTAAAACTCTGTCATAATAATTGCAGGGGTGTTAAACTCAATTGCACTTTGTGGGGGTCATATGTTCAAGAATTTTGTGATTTCTTGAGTAAATGTGATGATCATATAACGATTATTGCAGTAGTTCCAGCTTTGCATGATGAAGATATGGATGGTAATTCCCTAAATAATTAACACATTTCTTTTTTTTCTTTTTTTTTTTTACTTTTTTGAGTTTACACAAGATCATAATATAGTAGTTTTTTAATCATACTTTTTATAATGTATAGGAAAAATAGGAGTCCAGAATGGATATAATGGAACAAAGTTATTCCTGTTTAATGGCAAGGACATAAGGTTATCATACCAAGGTTGAGAATTACTCCGTCCCCTTTCCCACATGGACAACTATATGTGGTTGTTTCACGCGTAAAAGCAAAAAAGGGTTTGAAGATTGTCATTTGTGATTCTGATGGTAATCTATCAAAAACTACCACAAATGTAGTCTATAAAAAAGTTCTTCACGACCTATGATCAACGTTTATGAAATATGTTTTGTAATTAACATTATTATTTATTTGTAGCTTAATACCATGGAATCAAAATTATCATTCTAATTTGGTTAACTAACAATTATATTTATTTGATCTTAATACCATGTTATCAAAATAATCTGTCTACCTTCGTTACTAATTATTATTCCATTCACAAAATTGTCTACCTTCGTTTTTTCCTCTTACTTTTCTCACACGCTTAATTTATTTATACATTCATTCTTTTAAAACCCCGTGAATTCCACGGGTCTATAAGCTATAATATATATAAGATGATTCCACTAATACAAAAGTTTATCGAATTGCTTAATACTAATATTCAAATAGTATGTGCAACATTAAGTGACATGTTTTATACCATTTTTTACATTACACATACTCTTATCATTGTTAGGAAACAATATCCTGTATCCGTTTCATTTGATATGAAAATAAACAAAAGCGATGGTCAATCACTTTCAAAGGTTGGTTTGTATCTGCCACGTCCAATTTTAAAACATGGACAACTCTACGTTGTCATTTCGAGGGTCAAAAGTAAAAGAGCTTTGAAGGTTGTCATTTGATGTGGATGGTAATATCTCGAGAAAGTACTACAAATGTTGTCTACAAATAAGTACTTTAAGGTTTATGATCAATGTTCAACAATTATTTATAACTATATAAATGCTCACTACATACATTTGATTTTCAAGACCATCAAGATTGGAGGTCACGATGCAATAGACGTTTATTACATAGATACTTACAAGCATAGTAGTTTATAGTATCATTGATTTATAACTTATTATTCCATTTAAAAAACATTTCAAACATCTTACGTTCGTTGTTCTTTCTTACTTTATTCTCACACTTAATTTTCATGATGCATAATTTCTTTAAAAACCCCGTGATTCCACGGGTCTATAAGCTAGTTTACTATATAAGTGTTGCATTTAAGAATCTAATGCAACATTTATTTTGAGTGTTGCGTCCATTGGGAAAAAAATACAACACTTTATAAAAGTGTTAAACTTTTAAAAAGAAAACTACAACACTTTGATCCAAAATGCTGCAATTTCTTATTCAATCATGCAACATTTCGTAAAGTGTTGCACAACATTTCGAAAAGCGTTGCGATCACATACATTTTAATGCCACAAACTCTTCAATGTTACTAAATTGTTTTGGCTTCGCTGTTAGTATATGAGATTGATAGACATGTTTAGAATTTTTTTTTTTTTTTACTTAATTAGTTAATCACACGACCGACCCAGATTTGGATCAAGAACATATGAAGATGTCACAATGATTTTAACTTCAAATATAAGTATAAATACTTGATTCAGCAATTACAAACTCGAGTACTAACCATAACACTGAAACAATAAAAATCACATTAACATGATGCATCTTCAGACATGAACAGGTATAGGGACAAAAATCTCGAAGAGTGATTATTGTAATGACTTTTAATTACCTAAAATTCATCATATAATTTATACACTTGAAATTGCCTCCTTGAAATTCTATCATCAGCTTCAGTCATTTACATGTGCTTCTTTTCAATTGCAGCCTTCCATCTTTGTCATTAGACAACCTTAGTTATACTCGCCATTTCTGTCATATATCTACAAACAAGCTAAAATTATTATTGTTTATACTAACTAATTTTACAAAAAAATATAACGTAAGCCACCAAATATGTACTTATAACGGCAGTTATATCTATTGCGACGTAAACTAATAATTAAATATTATTGTGAATATATAAGAACAAGGCTATATTCTCAAAGACATCTATAACTAATAACCATTTTTCGCCAGCAACTAAGAGCATAAGCAGAGACGGGACCAAGAACAGGATAGTAATGACCTGTGAAGCTAAGTAATACATACATATTCTCAAAGGCACAAACTCTTCAATGTTACTCAACATCAAGTTTGGTCTCTTCCCCCCACTTATAAATCCCTTCTTTCATTGCTTGCATTTCTTCCACGAGACACTTAGAAGATGTTGACGTATGGTCCGGACTGGGCCAGGAATGGGTCAGGCCCGGCATCAGCGGCCCACTCTACGCCTAAAACCTAATCCATGCTTATATATACACGGATGCCAGGTTATCTCTAACTCATAATATAACATCTTTTGCTATGCCACAGCGCATACTAACTTGACCGTCGGAGGTGGACCCCGGGGCTACGGCTCCGGGTCCACTCCTAACGGGTTCTCTTTGTTGACAGGTCTACTAGGGCTCGAGAAGACGACTAACGGCCCAGGAGAGTCGTTGAATCTAGTCCGCGCCAGATTATGCTTCAACAAGTTGGCGCCATCCGTGGGACCACGAATAAACTATGTTTCGTGTTCTCATATTACCGATAAGCAGAGATAAATTCCTAAAGTCGGTAACCCTAAAACTTTGCATTCTACCATGTGTAGAACTTGCTTTATCATAATTGATTGCCATATATCATTCGCAGTCAACAATAATCGATTGCCATATATTATTATAATCGATTGCGTTAAACTATTCTATATAATTGGATACAGAATATTCGCTTGATATAATATTCGCACATGCATATCACTAACATATTGCGTTAAAATATTCGCTTGGTATAATCGATTGCCAAAGTATTATTGGCAATTAATAACTCAGATGCATATATTCATTATATTATATTCTCATGATTCATGATTTTCTTTACATAAGATACAATTTAAAAATATCCGCATGATCGGGTCTATTTTATTTTTTAATCCGCATGATCGGACCTATTTTTTATTTTAGTCCGCACGATCGGATCCAAGAAAAGCCCGCACGATCGGAGCTATTTTATCTTTTAGCCGCGATACATTCGCGCAGATACAATTTTTTACGGTTGGTACGCATGTTCGCGCTCAAACACCGCAGTCGTGATAAATCTACCCGCGTAAGACCGTACGTTCAGAGATCTTCGCAGAGAACGCGTACGCGCGAAAACCACGATGCTAGTCAATCGCCATGATGCGCACTGGACCAAAAGCCGTGGTATAAACATCTGCGATCATCCAGAAACGTTCGAGTCTATGCGGTTAAGATAAATCTATCTGCGTCTGTTCGTTGCGGTCACGGTACATCCATCCGAGTTTTTATTTTATACAAAAAAAAAAAAAAAAAAAAAAAAAAAAAAAAAAAAAAAAATCTCACGATAGGTTTTATTTTATACAAACAATTGTTTATGTAGTTTGTAAAACCTCACGATAGGTTTTATATTTTTTATGCTATGCGCACTCTATTATTCATGCTATGCGCTATCTATTGTTTTAATTTATTAAGTTTTATATGCTGCGATTCGCGGCATATGCTTTTAATGTTTGCATTAAGTGTTTTACGCAGGCATATATAAGTTTAATGCTCCTACACGAGTAGCACCATCAAACTTGGGGGGCTACCAGGGTACATCCTACTACTGTTTCCGTACGCATCACGCAGGCAGATTTGGAAGCAGGCCGCAGGGGAGACGTCCTCTGTTGGTTGTAAAGACTCGCGCACAACGCACATTTTGTCGCGCACTGATCAGTGTTTGTCGCCCTTATGCGCAGAAGCACGTCTTCTGTCGCACCTCTTTGTCGCGCACAGCGCCCTTATGCGCAGAAGCACGTCTTCTGTCGCACCTCTTTGTCGCGCACAGCGCGCACTTCTGTTACAGAAGCACGTCTTCTGTCGCACCATGTTGTGTCGCTACTGGTACAAAAGGTACGCCCTTACCCAGGATGCAGCATGCGGGTTCCACTTTCACCTACGCGGCCATCAGAACTTAAGTCTAGCATAACATAGCCATGTGCTATCTCATACTAGACTTGGGGGGCTTGTTGACGTATGGTCCGGACTGGGCCAGGAATGGGTCAGGCCCGGCATCAGCGGCCCACTCTACGCCTAAAACCTAATCCATGCTTATATATACACGGATGCCAGGTTATCTCTAACTCATAATATAACATCTTTTGCTATGCCACAGCGCATACTAACTTGACCGTCGGAGGTGGACCCCGGGGCTACGGCTCCGGGTCCACTCCTAACGGGTTCTCTTTGTTGACAGGTCTACTAGGGCTCGAGAAGACGACTAACGGCCCAGGAGAGTCGTTGAATCTAGTCCGCGCCAGATTATGCTTCAACAGAAGACACATGCATCAAGAGACAACATAAATTAATCGAATGTAGCTTACAACATCAACCGTGGATTAAACAAGCTCTAGTAGACAAACAAACCCCTTATATTGTTTAGCACCACAGCTTGCTAAACAGATATCGAAAGATACATAACTTAAGTCCTATCAATAAGCAATCCAAAAGACACCATTTATAAGTCAAGGGACATTAACTAGATACATGAATAGAGAGAGAAAAAGATGACAATATATTACCACTTAATTAGCCTCTCATGTAAACTTTCATTCAAAAACCATGACAAACAGCACATCTGAAGCACCTGACTTTGACATCTTGCTATAGATTCGCAACTTGGATTGGTATAATAAGAAGTAGAATTTGAGACGAGTAATAAAAGATTTATACTAAGAAAGTGCACAATCTAAAATGAAGATATGAAAACAACCCTTAGAGCACCAACCCACGGAAACTCCGAGGCTCCAAATTGTAGAGTCTAACATTGAGATTTTTTAAAAGAGTTTAATTACATTTTCAAAACTGTAACAAATAGTAACTTATTCATGCTAACATTTCAAGTGAATTTACCAACAGAATACTCAAATTGCATAACGAGAACATCACCAACAATGTTACTTCTAATACCACATGTTTTTACTACAAAAAATCTATACAAACCCCACATTTACAGTAAAACCCAAACATACGTTTTTACAAATGCTTACAACTTCTTATCAAGTATCAAACTTTAGACAAAATTGTTACAAATGCAAGGCATCAGCTTATACCAAGATGTGCTAAACATTGAAACTTGTGACATGGTAACAACATATAGCTGGAACTATTTAGCTGTTTATGATGAACCACGATACCGTAGAAATAGAACGTACCAATCCTTTCTATAACATTAAAGCCTATCTAACAGCTAAACAACCTAAGTGCCTTAGTGACAAAGACACTACTCCATCAGTAAAACCATAGTACATATTAAATGAACAAGGGTTGGTATTGTTTAATTACACTGATGTGTTTGAAGGGGTTTAAGTAATAATTATATTTCATAGCCTTTTTTGTCTTCAGTAATTCTACAAGTTTTTTAAGTTTTTATTTTATCATTATTAACTAATATATAGATCTCCTTAGATCAGTATGTTTGTGTTAATCATAATGCTCAACTAGGGATGAGCATTTCGATCCGAATCCCGAAACCGAACCGGAACCGTACCGAAACCGCACCGGAACCGTACCGATTCTCGGACTACGAAATAAGGTGAAAAAAAATTCGGGACCACTAATTCGGTACGGGACCGGTACCAAATCGGGAAATTCCCGAAAAAAACGGGAAACACCCGATTACCGATCTCGGTACCGATATCCGAATCCCGTTCGATACGGTACTAGTACCACTAATTTATGCACGGGAAAAAATCGGTACCACTAATTCGGTACGGAATCGGTACGGGACTGGTACCGTGCTCATCCCTATGCTCAACATATCAAATAAAGTTTAAAGTTTAGTATTGATGTTTCTTCACATTTTGTCATATAGGTATCACATCATTTATTTAGTTACATGAATTAAGACGAAATCAATCCCCAATATTCATTATATGTATAAAAAATTAAAAACGAAGACATAAATGTACACATATAATACAATTTTTTGCAAAAATTTCATTTAGACATTTCAGCAAACACTTGGTACTCACAATTTACAAATGTGTGACACATATAAGAGCACAAGGTATCATGGATACCAATAACACGTTATTGGTATGCCACATCAGCGCCACATCATACACCTTCCAATAACTCACCAATAACTAAAATACATTCCCTCATAACACACCACTAACATTTATTGGGTCCCACAAAATGTTGGATATTTTAGTGTAATTGGATTAACTTGTTTTGACCAATTTCATCATAATAATACATCATTTAGGTTTGGAGGTGCGGAGTGCACACCTACTTGAATTTATTATGATCTTAGGGGCGAGGGACGGGGGTCCGGGGGAGGCGCCCCTGGTAGCAGGGTCCAAGGGGCGGCAGCCCCTGGCTAGGGTTGAGCTGGAAAATTTTTTTATTTCCACTTAAGTTGCTATGTAAAAACTTCTGCTGAAATTCGTGCTGACGGATTCTGCTGAAGTTAAGAATCTGCTGAAGCTATGATTCTGCTGAAGCTTTGATTCTGTTGAAGTTATGTTCCTCAGAAATTAACTTTCGGAAATTGAGGGACAAACTTTGACAACTTGGAAACCCTAAAACTGCTTTGGCAGTTATCCCGTATTATAGTTATATATACGGTTTATTTGGTCAGATTATATCACGGTTCAATAATATCTCAGACACACACATATAGAAAATTCTCATTCTCTGAATTGTATCCGATTGAATAATTTGGTAGAACCACCGAATTGATTCGATCTGAAAGTGTTCACACGCCTTTCAGAGAGTTAAGTATATCCACAGTGTTCGTTATTACTACATATCCCCTACAAAGATCGAATCAATTAAGATGACGAACCCTGATTCTGTGAAAGATTTGAACAAGACGTTTGCAAAGTTGGAGAAGTTTTCTGGGCAGGATTTTCGTAGATGGCAGAAAAAGATGCATTTTTATCTGACGAATCTGAAAGTGGTATATGTTCTGAGTACCCCGTGCCCTGAGGCTGTTGAGAATGAAACGCTGGAACAGACTCGTAATCGTTCTAAGTGGGAAAACGCAGACTACATATGTCGCGGTCATATTCTTAACGGTATGTCTGATTCCTTGTTCGATATTTATCAAAACGTAGAGTCTGCAAAAGAATTATGGGATACCCTAGAAGCCAAATACATGGCAGAAGATGCGTCTAGTAAGAAATTCCTAGTTGGTAATTTTAATAACTATAAAATGGTAGACACTAGGCCTGTCATGGAACAGTACCATGAATTGCAAAGGATATTAGGACAGTTTGCGCAATATGATATGAAAATGGATGAATCAATTTCTGTCTCTAGTATCATAGATAAACTGCCCCCCTCTTGGAAGGATTTTAAAAACAATCTGAAACATAAGAAAGAGGAATTGAATCTGGTTGAACTTGGAAGTCATTTCCAAATTGAACAGTACATACGTGATATGGAAAAGGGTTCTGTTGGTGGTACTAAAACCATGGCTGGTTCTTCTGTGAACATGGTGGAGGAGGGTGAATCCTCTAAGGCTGGTAAAGGGAAACGAAAGTGGCAAAGCAATAACAACAAAGGTTCTGATAAGAAACCAAAAGTGACCTGTTGGAAGTGTGGGAAACCCGGACACTTTAAGAAAGATTGCAGGTCTAAGGGTGGAAGTAAAGGAAAAAACGAGGCTGGTTCTAGTGGATCCAAGGATCCTGGAAAGCAATCAGGTTTGTTTTTGGTACCTACTGATCATTCTGTTGAGAATTATTATGTATCAATAATTTCTGAAACATTTTATGTGCAGGATGATGATTTATCATGGTGGGTGGATTCAGGAGCAACATGTCATGTATGCAAAAATCTTCAATGGTTCAAGGACTTTAAGCCAATTGAAGATGGATCTTTATTAAAGATGGGCAATGTTGCAACTGAACCGATTAAAGGACTAGGATATGTTAATCTAGTCTTTACTTCTGGAAACTCTTTACTTTTAAATAATGTTGTGTATGTACCTGGAATTCGTAAGAACTTAGTATCTGGTATTGTATTAAATAATTGTGGCTACAAGCAAGTCTTGGAAAGCGACAAGTATATATTGTCTAGACATGGAACCTTTATTGGCTTTGGATATTTGAATGGCATGTTTAAATTAAATTTGGATGTGTCGTTTATTAATAATTCTGTTTGCATGGCTTCTACTAGTTCTAGCAATAATTGTGGTAAATCTGAATTATGGCATGCTAGACTAGGACACGTACATTTAAAGAGAATGATAGACATGTCAAAAATGAGTCTAATACCTGCTTTTGAATTGAATGGTGAAAAGTGTAAAACTTGTTTGTTAACTAAGATAACTAGACAACCTTTCACCAAAAATGTCATTAGAGATACTAAGGTATTAGAACTTGTACACAGTGACTTGTGTGATTTTCATTCAACTCCATCACTTGGTAATAAAAAGTATGTAGTTACTTTTATTGATGATGCTACTAGATACTGCTATGTTTACTTGTGTCATACAAAAGATGAAGCTCTTGATAAGTTTAAAATTTATAAAGAGGAAGTAGAGCTTTATCATGGTGTGAAGATTAAAACACTTCGCACTGATAGGGGAGGTGAGTATTATGATCCAGTATATTTTCAATCTACTGGTATAATACATCAGACCACTGCTCCATATACACCACAACAAAATGGTATATCTGAAAGAAAGAATAGGACATTAAAAGAAATGGTTAATTCCATGATATGCTATTCTGGCCTAAGTGATGGATTTTGGGGTGAGGCTATGTTGACAGCCTGTTATTTATTAAATAGAGTTCCTAATAAAAGGAACAAGATAACCCCTTATGAACTTTGGTATAAAAAGGCACCAAAACTGAGTTATCTCAGAGTTTGGGGCTGTAGAGCTGTGGTAAGATTGACTGATCCTAAAATAAATAATATAGGTCAAAGAGGTATAGATTGTGTATTCACTGGCTATCCTGAGAATTCTAAGTGCTATAGATTCTATGTCATAGAACCTAATGATTATGTATCCGTGCACTCTGTTATTGAGTCACGAGATGCTGATTTTGGCAATGAGGATAGGTTTACATCTTTACCTAAACCTGCATACATGATTGCAAGTTCTAGTAACTTTGGTGCATCTGACCAAGTGATTGTTTCTGCTCATGAGCCTTCTGAGCCTAGGAGGAGTGTAAGAGCAAGAAAAACCAAATCTTTTGGTGGCGATTTCCAATTATATTTGGTCGAAGGATCAAGGAATGAAATTCAATTTCAATATCAATATTGTTTCAATGTTGATGAAGATCCTAGGACCTACAGTGAAGCTATGGCTTCAAGGGATGCTGCATTTTGGAAAGAGGCAATCCAAGAGGAGATTGACTCTATTATGCACAATAATACTTGGAAACCGTCTGATTTACCACCTGGTTGTAAACCATTGAATAGTAAATGGATCTTCAAAAGGAAGATGAAGGTGGATGGAAGCATAGACAAGTATAAAGCCAGATTGGTTATCCAAGGCCTTAGACAAAAGGAAGGTATTGATTTCTTTGATACTTATGCTCCTGTTGCTAGGATTACCACCATTAGATTATTGTTAGCACTTGCGGCTATACATAATCTTGTAATTCACCAAATGGATGTTAAAACAGCCTTTCTGAATGGTGAATTGGATGAAGAGATTTACATAAGACAACCTGAAGGTTTTGTCATGCCTGGTAACGAAAATAAGGTATGTAAATTGGTTAAGTCTCTTTATGGTTTGAAACAAGCTCCTAAGCAGTGGCATCAGAAATTTGATGATGTTATCTTGTCTAATGGTTTTGCATTAAACCAAGCAGACAAGTGTGTATACAGCAAGTTTGATGCTTCTGGTAAAGGAGTAATCATTTGCTTGTATGTTGATGATATGTTGATCTTTGGTACTGACCAAGATCAAGTTGATACAACTAAGGAGTTCTTGTCCTCTAAATTTGAGATGAAGGACATGGGGGAGGTTGATGTGATTCTTGGCATTAAGATCATACGTGGAGAACATGGCATTACTATCTCTCAATCACATTATATTGAGAAGATGTTGGATAAATTTAATCTGAAAGATTGTTCTCCAATAGGTACTCCTATGGATCCCACAACAAAACTTGTGCCTAATAAAGGTGTTGCTGTGAATCAACTTGAATATTCAAGGGCTATTGGATCTTTAATGTATGCCATGATTAGTACTAGACCTGATATAGCCTTTGTTGTTGCAAAGTTGAGTAGATATACTCACA
The DNA here is from genome assembly GCA_019973895.1 of Chrysanthemum seticuspe. Taxonomy (NCBI): domain Eukaryota; kingdom Viridiplantae; phylum Streptophyta; class Magnoliopsida; order Asterales; family Asteraceae; genus Chrysanthemum; species Chrysanthemum seticuspe. The sequence continues at coordinate 307,677,611 of BPTQ01000007.1, read as the reverse complement.
ATCCAGGTTTAATCCATTGGCGAGCAATTAATCGAGTATTTATGTACTTGAAAGGAACAATGGATTATGGTTTGACTTATACTGGATTCCCTTCTGTTCTTGAAGGTTATTCAGATGCAAGTTGGATTTCCAATCAGGAAGATCATTCTTCCACAACTGGTTGGGTATACCTACTTGGAGGTGGTGCCATTTGCTGGGCATCTAAGAAGCAAACTTGCATAACTGATTCAACAATGGAATCTGAGTTTGTGGCATTAGCAGCAGCTGGTAAAGAAGCTGAATGGCTAAGGAACTTAATTTATGAAATTCCATTGTGGCCTAAACTGATATCATCCATTTCTATCAGATGTGATAGTCAAGCTACTTTGGCTAAGGCATACAGTCAAGTATATAATGGGAAGTCTAGACACATAGGTGTTAGACATAACATATTACGTGATCTTATCAAGAATGGTGTGATATCTGTGGTGTTTGGAAAAACACAACACAATTTAGCCGATCATTTAACCAAAGGGTTGAATAAAGATCTCGTGAAAAATTCGGCTATAGGGATGGGATTAAAGTCCATCAGAAATCTCTGATATCAAGATACCCAATTCCCACCTAGTATGACGCTAGGTGCTGAATTCAATGTGGAAGGCTTAATATTTAGAGATTGGAACACATTAGAAGATTCATCCCAAGGTATGTGTTCAGACCTACAAGTTAGGGAGGTTGAATGAATATATTCTTAATAGCTCTTTTGACAAATTGCGTTGTAGGTGCAAGACTAAAAGAGCTACCTATATGAGCATGAAGTTTAGCCGCTTCAAGAAGCTGGGACTTGGCTTTGACATGCTTATGAAGGATAAGGACATAGGCTAGTAAAACATGTGTCAAGATAGAACTACTATGTATGTAAACTTTTGTGTACATTATCTTCGTGTATTCATATTGAATTCCCAGGGTTCAATCCTTAGCGACACCCTGGTATTCGAATATTTGGAATGTGTAATGTACTAATGTGAAATTCAATCGTCACGACATTTCATTTATGCAAAAGTTTGATTGTTTGAGATTACTTGTTTTAGTTAATCAAGGATTGCACTAAAATAGGGGAGGAATGTTGGATATTTTAGTGTAATTGGATTAACTTGTTTTGACCAATTTCATCATAATAATACATCATTTAGGTTTGGAGGTGCGGAGTGCACACCTACTTGAATTTATTATGATCTTAGGGGCGAAGCCCCTAAGGGACGGGGGTCCGGGGGCAGCGCCCCTGGTAGCAGGGTCCAAGGGGCGGCAGCCCCTGGCAGGGGTCGAGCTGGAATTTTTTTTTTATTTCCACTTAAGTTGCTATGTAAAAACTTCTGCTGAAATTCGTGCTGACGGATTCTGCTGAAGTTAAGAATCTGCTGAAGTTATGATTCTGCTGAAGCTTTGATTCTGCTGAAGTTATGTTCCTCAGAAATTAACTTTCGGAAATTGAGGGACAAACTTTGACAACTTGGAAACCCTAAAACTGCTTTGGCAGTTATCCCGTATTATAGTTATATATACGGTTTATTTGGTCAGATTATATCACGGTTCAATAATATCTCAGACACACACATATAGAAAATTCTCATTCTCTGAATTGTATCCGATTGAATAATTTGGTAGAACCACCGAATTGATTCGATCTGAAAGTGTTCACACGCCTTTCAGAGAGTTAAGTATATCCACAGTGTTCGTTATTACTACATATCCCATACACAAAATACCCCACTAAAAATACCCACTCATTCACAATACACAAAAAAAAAACACTAAACATCACAAATGGCTTGAGCCATTGGAATGGCTCAAATACCTTTGGCTCACGAATGACACAAGTGATGGTATGGTTTGGCTCACCAATGGCATGAAAAATGGATATTTGGCATGTTAAATTCTCTCCATACCGTGTGCTCTAAGTAGCAAACAAAGACAACCAATAAATGAAAATTGCTATGCAACGAACAGTGAATGGAGAGATATATATAACCTGTTTTGTTCGTAGGTGACTTCCTTGTTGTCGGTATGTCCACTCAAATTTGACCAGGTGTATATTGAGAAGTCTACTACAGCACCAATAAAATCATCAAATCGTAAATTCTATTAGCGGTTGAGAATTGACGTTTTGACGCTTGCAAGTGGTTGAGAATGGAGATGAAGAAACGTGGTGTCTAACTGTCAACTATGGGTGAATAATTTGGCGGGAGATTACCTTTGGCGGGGGAAATTACTGGGCAATTAAAAGATGACCAAATTACCTGTAATTTGGCGGGAGAACTAGCGCGCTATCTAAATATGGACTCTTAATACCACCAACTAAAAGAAGTTGAATCTTAGTCGAATTTAAAATCTTATTTGAAAATTAGTGCTGAAAATTTTTTGACACTACCATTTCGTTTAGTGTAAGATATTAACCAAAAAGAATAAAGTAATGAGTTGTAACAATATGCAGGGGTCTCGGAGAAGTGTGCAACACGTGTCGTTGCACATGGTCTCCACTTAAAAAGGACCACATTTTTATTAGTTTTTCATATAAATACGTATAATATTAAACATATATGAGTCATATAATTCAAATTTATATGTAATTTCTCTTTAGTATACAAATGTAACAGGGCCTCTTTGTTGTTATTGCTTAGAGCCATCGAAAACCATGAGACAGCCCTGGTCAATGTGGATAATCACACGTAAATGACATTGCTTATAGTTATCGAGGAGAGTTTTGTCCGCGCTTCACTGTAGACTCATTTATGTGTAATAATATTATGATCATATGTTATATAAAGCAGTTTTTCTAAATGACCGAAAGGTTCATTGTCTAGTCCAAAGACAGTAATTATTTTAATGAAATATAAGAACTTATAACATAAACACGGATATGCCAAATATTATTATTTTCGATGGAATTAATTAAGAAATGGCATCCTAGTCAATTTAACTAATGTCTAAATAATAAACATTATATTTTTAAGGACACGGGTTGAGAATATACTAAGATATGACACGGGTTGAAATACGATCACAACCCACGACCTAACACATGAAACGTAACCCGCCGAAACAATATATGACCAAGTAGTGACCATGTTTCACTATGAATAGTTAGTACGACATGATTGAAGAAAATGCCCCAACATGTAACACCACAAGTAAAAATTCATAATAAAATGGTCAATGCCTCGACACTTGCTCCATGACTAGCTTGCTTCACGACCCTTGATCGTGTGATTTTTAGGATTTACCATTATCACAATAAATTTTAGACAAAATCCATCAATATTTTCTAGTTAGTTATTAATTTTGATATTTTTCCACCTACTAGAAACAACGTCGCCCTTTTTTACGGATCATACAATGAATTATAGTGGTTAAGTGACATTTTTTGCAGTGCTTATGTAAACGGATAAATGGACTAGACATAAGCAATGGTAACCACTGCCAAATGACCTAGTGGCAAGTCAAATAGCCTAATCACAAAGAGTTATTAGGTACAATCCTCGTTAGGTCAAAATTTGAGGGTGGCTGGTGAAGGGTAAAAAACGGTCACGAGGATATAAGGGTTAGGTTACGTACATATTCTTATGTGTCACACCCCAAAAATGGCGCAGGGGAATGGCATTTACGGGGCATGACTTCATAACCAAGAACGTAAGGTGTCTAAATAGAGAAACACTAAATGCGTTCATCACAAAACAAGTCAAAGTTACAATGGATCCCATAATACGATGAATACATGGCTTACTACATAAGTTTACAATAATCAAGCCTTAAGGGGCCCCAAATGCATAACTCCTCGGAAAACACAGCCTGGTAGAGTCTCGTCTTATGTCTGCTAGGACAGGCCAATACTCAACCTTTCAGTGCAACTTCATTCTTAACACATGGAAATGGATACTCGAAAACGTCAACATAAAGTTGGTGAGCTCGTAGGTTTAAAAGTTAAACCACGAAGTTGTTCATAGTAGCATAGGACAATAGTGAGCAAGATATACAAATATGGAACACAATGCTACCGACAACTGAACCTACCAATAATGTCACACACATGTTACCAATAGTGGGGAGCTACTCCAGATAGTACTATCAACTTGCTTTGGCTCCAAACAGAGTTAAACAGTTGCGCAAACATGAAACACAATTTATCATCACAAAGGGGCACATATTGTAATCAAACATACGTATTGTCCAAAATCATATAAACAGTTCAGCACATCTTAAAGATACTTAAAACAACATTTGAGTATCATTTTCCCCCAAGGAAAACATTATGAAAAAGGGGCTACGAGAACTCACATAAGTAAATCAGCAATCTAAAGTAGTAGTCAAGTAGAACTAGTAGATGGCACCGACACGCGACCTAGATTAGTATGACAAGTTTAGTTTATAGACTTATGTTTAAGACTCGAGGAATTTTAAATAAGTTTAAAAAGTTTTTGTGGTTTGTGTTATTGTTGCTTGTGTGGCAACATTTATGTTTAAATGGTTTTCTAAGTATTTGCAAATATTGGCTCTTGGAAGGGCACAAGTATATAAGTAACAATAGTATCAAAGACGAACATGTCTCCGGTTCGACAGTCACCGAAAGACGATGTATGGAAAGTAATTACAAATAAATATTAGACGTCGTTGGAATATATAAAAGTGTTTATGTGTATATAAAAATAGTTAGCGGACGATTTTATATAAAAATGTAAGTTATGTTTCATTATTGTCTTTTAGTCGGGTTTTGATAGAAAATAAGTTAAGTGTATATTTTTAATGAAAATCGGGCATGACCGGCGTATACATTTTAGTTTTCTCGAGATAACTAAATGTTTATCATTTTCATATTTGAACAAATAACCGCTTTATATTGCTTATTAACTCAAGTAAGTTTTTATAAGTTATATGTGTCACATTGAGCTTAGATAAGCCAAAATAGATGATATAATTCAACAATTCAAAGAAAACGAGTTAAAACATGTAATTTTAGTTTAGTCTAGCTTATAGAGTTGTATCGATAAATGAAAAAACGTCGCATTTAGTTTATTTTTCAAAAAAGAAGGAAGCACGTGAACCGTATTTAGAGTTGAAGCATCACCAAATGGAAATGGAATAAAATGTACATCAACAACAAATAGAATTGTAACAACAAAAGATTACACAAAAGAAAGAAGAACTTGAGCTGCAACCTCAAATGTTTCTCTTTTAATAAAAAGAAAAAAGGGACAAAGACCACATGTTTTATTATACTCCAGATGAACATTTGACCGGAAGACGTACAAGAGATGGCGTTGGAGATAAACCGAATAATAAGAGAGAGAGATAATTAAGATTATTATAAAAGTTTTTGATTTATATTGTAATGTTTTCATTTTATTTGAATTATTAATTTAATGTTTAGAAAAAATGAAAATGAAAAGAAAAAAAGAATAGTGACTGCTGCCACCGTTATACTAAGTTGGTTATGAAAAAAAAAAAAAAAAAAAAAAAAAACTGAATTAGTGTTGATGTGACAATGGTGACCGCGGTTCTATGATCACCATTTTGCCTGATCTTAAAATCATTTTTTATCTTAAAAGAACCTATACTAGCATAGATACACATCTTAAAAAAAAAAAAAAAAAAAAAAAAAAAAAAAAAAAAAAAACACTATATATTATCGAGTAAGGTTGGACCGATCAAAACCAGATCAGACCAAAAACCGATTTGGCCTATAACACCAAACCGAAATGTTCGGTTCATGTCCAGATTGGTTCGGTCTGGTTCGTCAGTCGGTCCGGTCCAACAAATATAATGTCCGGTTGTATGTGAGACCAAACCGAATCGAAAATAAAAAATTGTTAAAAGGGTGCCGTTTTCGTCGGTTCAGTCCGGGCCGGTTCTTCGATTCGATCCGATCCGGTGTCAATGCTCAACCATACTTTAAGCACCTTGTATATCTTTAAAAAAAAACTACTGGTATACTAACATAGATACACATATAAATACAGAGTAACAAATTTTGTTTCATAACCGTTATCAAACTACTTCCACCTCCTTCCGAATCTCCCTAAACGCAAAATCGATACTACTTGTATCTAACCTTAGCTACTCCCCTTGTGTTGTGGAGCCTCATCTTGGTCGCAATCAAAGGTAAAGTCTCTTATGTGTGTGTTATGTATTTTTTGTGATTTGGGTAATAAGGAATTCAATTCGCTTATGGATGAAATTTTGATTTGTTTAGTGATTTTAGTTGAATCGGACTCTACTGGCTCCATTATTGTCTCTACAATATGATTTTGACCATTTGAATGATAGCGTATGTTCAGTTTCTATTCCTAATTTTACTTCAGGAATGTGTTTTTTTTTTTGTGTTTTCTGGGATGTCACAACTTGATACATAGATATGATTCATTCCTAAATTTGACAAATCAAAATTAAGAAAATAGTCTAAAACTAATGTTTGTTGACATACCTAAATAAGTAAAAAACACTTTGTAATAAGTAATACTTAACCTAATAAAGCAAATTGCTTATTTCGCCCCTAAATAAGCTGTACCAAAATGCATTAAGTAGATAAACGGTTTCAATAAACAATAGCACATGTCTTCATAGTAACAATAAAAGCCTTATCAGCAGATGAAATGTAAAGCTTTAAGCACATAAGATACATATAAGTACAGCACTACCACTTGTTAATTGTTATCAGTATGTACTAAGTCTCACAATCACATTATTTATTCTTTTAGTTTTAACATTGCTGGGTGCAATTGAATGATAACCTAAATTGCCCTCAACCAAATTCAAGCCCAACATAAATGATTTATATAGGCTTTTTACTTGTAAGAAGTTTACGACTTCTTATCTACTTCCTTATTTGTGCGAGTAATAACATTTGAAAGAAATATTGTTTCTTCTTACTCTCTAAGAATTGCCTTACTAATACTATCCTCTAAATTGGACGTGGACCACGTGGTCATATCTTCTCTTGTGCAATATCAACTCATTGATCTACATCTTAATTTGGTAAATCATGTTTCTTGTCTGAGATATTTAATATTGTGTTATTGTTAGTTTGTAATACTCTACTAGGACAGCCTAGATTTTAAGATTTCAATTTTTTTTTTTTTTTTTTTTCATCGTCAATTCAGGCAGTACCCTTTAAATTTGTTGCTTCGTATGTTAACTATTTCGTATAAATTCTTAACTTAATATAGTTATGTTTTTTCACTTGTAGTTTAAACATATAAAACTTTACTACAAATTTGTAAATATCTAATTCAATTTTGTGATTTTTTGGATAAATCTTGACTGTTTTTTGCTCTATATAAGTAGCTTTTTGGCTGTTTTTTGCCTACTTAAAGCTGAATATTGCTGCTGTTTTTGCTACTAATTGGATGATGTTTGGCTGATGTATTTCTGCTATTTGCCTGCTGTTTTTGCATTGTTTTGATGTAAGTAAAGTCTGTTTTCGCCAACAATTTGCTATTTTGGCATAATATTAGCTATTATTTTGGTGTTCTTTGTGGGCAGTGTAAGTTTCAGCACAATATAAAACTGTTGTTTAGTTGGTTTTGTGTTGAGTTTTGCTAAATTTTTGAAGCTGTTTTTTGTGCAGGTTTTAGCACAGTTTTGTGCTGTTTTTAGTGATGGTTTTGTTGTTTTTGTGCCCTTTTTTGTGCTGATTGTAGTTGTTTTTTTGTGTTGATTTCATTCGTCTTGGTAAATTGTTGAGGTTTCAAGAAAACCAAGAGCGATTAAGACAATTAGGAATCAAAAAGATTAGCGTTACTTGAAATGGTAATTATCGGTTTTTAGTGTTTGGATGTAATAGTATTTGATTATCTAGAGCTCAGATAATCAGTTTTATACCTGCTGCAGAATTGAGTAGTTAACAATGTCAGCACTACTGGATGATATATGGCCTTTTTTTTTTAGGGGCTTTTGCATATATATCCTGTCGAAAATGCAAAATTGCATATATATCCAAAGCATGCATAAAAACCAGTGTATTATGTGCTAAAAAAACTTGTACAAAGGATATATATGCAATTATTCACTTTGGGAGGGATATATATGCATTTTTGCCTTTTTTTTATGAAGATTGCGTACAAAACTTTTGTCCCACATTGGTTAATGAGCAATTTTTGATGTGTTCATAAGCAAGAATGTGGTACCTTATACTAGCTGTCTTTATAATTCATAATGATGAGATTATGTAAAGTTAAAAGAAAAAAGTTACACATCTTTCTTTCGATCTTGCATCGTCTTATACCGGTGAGGCTATGAGATAGTAATTTTTTAATAGAACGATCTCAAACGCAGGCTTTTTTTTTTTTTTTTTTTTTGCTTGCTTTTGTTTCAGTTTAAGTTTATTTTCATACAATATTTTTATAGTTGATGTAAAATGCATTGCCATATATTAAAGTTTAATACTTACAACAATATATAAAAAATATTGCATTGTATATATTTATCTATTGTCCTTAACTATCAGAATTTAATGAACAATTAAGTACATAAAGGAATTCTTGTTAGCAAATTTTTTTCTGATCATTACAACCATTTTTTATGACTTAGGCTCTTAGTTTCGTCTAATATGACTCAGCTTTCAGTGAAGATGAGAAACAACCGGCCAAAGTGCTAAAAATCAGCTGCAATCTAAACAATGATGCATGTAAATTAAAATTGAGAGACTACAAACAAGCAGCAAAGCTTTTAATGGCATATCCACTAGTGACACTATCGTGTTGATGATTTTATTTGTTGTGAATACAAAATAATGAGGATCCAAACAAGGAACCACTCAGCTTAACCAAATTGTTTGAGCGCATATGTGAAAGGAAAGAAGGACGTGCATATGTTGATACGTATGATGAAACAGAAAGGTTGATTGTAAGATAGGATATATAATTTATATATCTGATTGTACTATTAGTTAGTTATAATTTGGGTAAACTTTTCTCCCCTGATAATGAAGGAAGAAATGAAGAACTACAAGGCTCCAGAAGAAGATGGAAGTGTTGGAGATTGAAGTGAATATGTAGATCCTTTCTTGGCTGTGATGAACAAAGAGTACAATGGACACCGTAGACTTTTTGGTAAAGATGTTACAAACAAGTTAATAAAGAAGGTGAATGGGGGTGAGCCATCATATATGGTTCCAGGGGAGCTTATGGAATCTGTGAGAACCACTATAGATGCTGAATTGAAATGGTTGGTTGACATGCGCAAAACATATTGAAGATGATCATGAACGGAAGAAGCTTGAGCTAGCAGAGGAACATAAAGAAATTAAGGCTGAACTAGAAGATATGTGTAAAGAAATGCGAAAAGAAATTGAAGACCAACATGACAAATTAGTTGAAGATGCAGTCCAGAAGCTTATATGAAAGTTACCTCCTAGAATTAAGAGTTTTTAACATGAGTTATCCTATATGTTTGGTTCAAGGTACGTCCCTCTTATTCTAATTTGATACAAAACATGCTCTAAACATATTACATGACTAAATAGAACCTTACATGACAAACCGACCCACCTGGCCTTTTGACTTAAAGAAGCTTCAAATTATTTCATGGCCATACTTAATATTCTTATTTTCAAGCTATAATCTTCTTACGAGCAAATTGGTCTCAGGTATTTTATTTACCAAGCATATGTGCATATCTTGTTTTAGTATAAATATGCTTTATGTAGTTGCATATAGGATATAAATTATATACGGTCACGTGGACTACTCTCTAGTCTCTATACATGTTTGAATTACCAAGGTGCTGATTTGTTGACTGCTGTGTATGTTTCTATAAAACCTTCATGTTTATATTCATGTAACTTATGTATATCCTAAATTATAGATGGGCTGTTGTGTTACTTTGATTGAATGAGCATGTCTTCTAGTAACCAGAAAGCGAAAGGTATATACATATGTTAGGAGAAACATGTGATGTATGAGGACTTGATAAGGCATAATGATACATATGTGCAATTCGAGTTGGCCTATGCACAATAGCATGGCCAGGATTATTTTAGAGTGGTCAAAGCATTCAACTGAGCTTTAGAAACAAACCATAAAGTATTTTAACTTCTGATATTTGTATAATTTGATACCTCTTGCAACAATTTTGGTTTGTGATAGCCATGACCCTTTTTATGTCTTTGTAGCATGTCTGTCCATTAACAGATCTAAAAATCCACAATTTGTACTCTTCTCAATATTACATTATATTAAATTTTTACTTATATTGTTGCTACATGTCCAGTGATCTCTTTTTGGCTAGTAGTGTTATCCTGAATGTTGTTGGAATGTACTTTATTGTAGAGATTTGGTCATCTTTTGGTTTGGATATATATCACGAGTGTAACCTAACATTATTTTTTATCGTTTTCATTTGGACCAGGCAACGTCGTTTCATAGTACTTCAAGCTGTATGTGGAGATTTGCAAAAGATGAACTCAAGATGTCTAGCGTTAGAGTTTGATTGCTTTTTTTGTTCACTAGAAGTTTTATGTTGGTTATGTTACATTGAACAATTTTGTCAAAGTATAATACAATGTTATCTATGGTATTTTATTATTCCTATGGTTGAACAAATGTTAATTATTAATGTATTATTAGACCTTTTCAAAGAATGTGAATGATACAAATATCACATATTTAGCATTGTATTGTGTGAAATAAAAGTGTTACTAATGATAAATAAAAGTGTCATCTTATATGATTGGAAATAACTAGAGTGTTGCGTTTCACATAATAAAGTGTTGCACACTTAGTTGTAATAAGAGAAAGTGTTGCACTTAAATCTAAAAGTGTTGCGGTTGTGCGAAAACATGTTAACATTTCATTTGATAAGTGTTGCACTTAAGTAAAAAAAAATGTTGCATTTTAATGTAAAAAGTGTTGCACTTTGGTATAGATAGTGTTGCATTTTAATGTAATAAGTGTTGCAATTCATTGTGAAAGTGTTACAATTGAGTATAAAAAGTGTTGTGTTTGAGTGTAAAAGGTGTTGCACTTTAAAGTATCACATTTGGTAAACATAGGCAACACATTTAAAAAATGTTGCACATTTCAATTGAAAGTGTCGCTTATACCTAAGGCAACGTTACATAACGTAGCACTTCAAAAAGTGTCACATTAAGCATAATGCAACATTTTAAACACATAATACAACACTTTATCAGTGTCACTTTAACTTCATTTTGTAGTAGTGGTGGTTGGTGAGTGTGTTCCTGCTCATTCTGTTATGCGTCCGATGGAGGGCAATGATGTTTTGACTGGCGGTTTGGTGACATGCCTGTGACTATTGTTAGGATTTAGAAAATCCATATGAAAGACTCGGTTACCCCGACTATCATTTAACATAAGTTAGTTTGTAGTCTTAAACCTAGAATAGTTAGTTTAAGTAACACCATGGAGGAGGGACGGGTCTTTACCCACTGTACACCCGATCCATAGCCCGCAGGAGGGCGTTTATTGTATCACCGTGGAGTCGGGTCGGGTCTTTACCCACTGTCAGCCCACTCCACAGCCTAACTAGGGGCGTTTATGTAAGAACTATAAATACCCTTTCACTCCAAGTGAAAGGGTTGGAGCTTCTAATCATATGACATATTTCTCTTTCACTTTCTCTCACTAGAACTCCCATCTGTCTCTCTTTCTCTCTCTAAAATCTGCCAAACCACAAATCCAAGCGTATGTTATGTTTATGAATATCTTACAATTGGTATCAAAGCCATGGTTTGATCTTTTAGATTGTGGGTGCTCGGATTTGTAGCTTGGTTTTTGTGGTTTAGTTTGGTTCGACTTGTCTTATAGGAAATATCATGGTTTGTGTTGGGTTCAGTAAAATACCCAAACCCCTTAATTTAGGATTTGAATAGAAAATACCCCAAGTGTTTGGACCGTTAACACTAACAGGTCACTGAGTGCATAGTCTCTTAGTGAGCCATCTTCAAGATGCTCAATAAGAGGCGAAGAAGAAGTCTCTCCACTCAGTAAGGCATAACTTAAAGGGTGAAGACTGAGTCAAGAAGAAGCTGGTGGATTCAGTGAGTGATGACAATAACTTACTGAATCCCTAAGACTCCTCTCCAACTACTTACACTGAAGACAAACTGAAGTAGAAGACTGAAGGATATGAAGACTGAAGAATGAGCGGGATAAGGCAGGATAAGTTTGAATCAGATAAGACGAAGTCCTTATCAACCAAAGTCAACTTTCCCTGAATGGCAAACGATCAGGCTCAGTGTCATCACTGACCTTTGGAAAGCAATCTTGTCTCTTACCTAAAATAGTCTTTGTAAACAGAGACAAAATACATCAGTATTTTGTCTTTTGTAAATTGTCAGTTTGTCACTTAGGAAAGAGTTAAAACTCATACTTGTATAAATAGCATAAGAGATGGAGTGAAAGATCAAGCTTGTGAATTGTAAAAACACACATACACGCAAGCCATCTTTCACTCCTCCAAATACAATTTAATCCCTGAGATAACTCAGTGGGTACTTGTAGTTGTGCTCAGACTTAGCCTGAGCTTCGAGAGGAGTTACCAACCTTTGTCATTTCAATCCCAAGTACTATTTCGCAAGTACTTAGGTAATGTATTCTTGTTTGATTTATTTCTAATAAAGAATATTATGTTGAAAATTAATCGGTGTGTTTTACTGACATCTTATCAGTCATAGATTCACTATTAACTTGTTTTTAATACTTAAAACTGTTTAACGATAGTGAATAGGGAACAACAAGTGGTATCAGAGCAAGGCTGATTATAAAACCTTTTTTTAAGCCGCTCTAAAACGTTTTTAAATCAGGATCCTTATGGCTGAAATTGATGTACCCCAACTAGTCGACAAAAAGGGTGGAGCTTATTCAGTTGTTGTCCCTAGACTTGAAGTTGGTAAATTTAACAAATGGAAAAAGCGTATGCTTTGCTATTTGATTGGGATGGAACCTTATTATATCAAGTGTATAAATGAGGGTCCATTTATCCCAAAGACTACTGAAGGTTTGCCTAAACCTGAAACTCAGTGGACTTAGGATGAGAGGAGAGTGGTCAATCAGGACCAAAGACTCAAAAGTATCATCATATCATGTCTTCCTGATGATATTGTGGAGTCAGTTATAAGCTGTAGTACAACTAAACAAACCTGAGATGACCTAGTTCATAGCCATGAAGGCCCATCTGATACCAAGGAAAACAGGATAATGGACCTGAAACTTGAGTATAACACCTTCAGGGCTAAGGACTTAGAAACTCTATCTCAAACTTACACCCGATACAAAACTCTTTTGTAAGATATAACTTTTCACATACACATCAAACCATAACACAAGGTGGCGAATAAGATGGAATTCTAGAGAGAGAAAGTTAGAGGTTTAGGGAACTTAGTGAGAGAAAGTGAAAGATATTATTATGAGCTCCAACTCTCTACCTTGGAAGGTAGAGAGTATTTATAGTCTTACATAATTCGCCACACTACGGGCTGTGGATCAGGCATACAGTGGGTAAAGACCCGTCCGTCCTCCACGGTGTTACTTAACTAAATAACTACTTAACTTAAAAGAACTACGACTACGAGCTTTCTAACGATTACATATACTTGAGGTGACCGACTCTTTAATACCTGGAATTTCTAATTCCTAACAATCTCCCCCTAAGGGAGGTCACCTCAAACATGTATCAAAATTACAAAGAATACAAATAGATATAACATTAACAAGTGATCTAGTATTCTTGATGTAGTCCTTTGCTCTTGAGTTCGTAGTCATTGATTCTTCACATTGCATGTTTGGTTATTCCAAGTGGAGGTCTTTTACTGATCCACGTGATAATAATTCTGAGCCATCATTTGAGATCATCGACTATCAACAATCTCTGACACATCCTTTGTGGTGTTGGTATTTTGTGATGTTGTGACTTTGGGACCGACATGCTCACATTCTGGATCATGATATCTTCTCATCAGAGTAGCGGAAGCATTTGTTGAATCACGATATTGGCAGCAGCGTAGCAGAAGCATGGAGTGAAAATATCAGAGTCATTGATGCACTAATCATGATTTCATT
>BPTQ01000007.1:307610900-307663463 GCA_019973895.1 Chrysanthemum seticuspe | reverse complement strand
GGAAAATTCAGATGATGAGCCTGATGAGAGATCAAGTGAGGAGTACCTAAATGACCTGAACACTAAATTTTAGGAAAGGGCACTCCTTGCTAACTCTCGAAGGTTTATAAAAAGAAACAAAGGTTTTTCAAATGCTAAAGCAAATGAGGACACTGAATGCTTTAAGTGTCACAAAAAGGGTCATTTTACAAAAGACTGTTTTTCAAAAACGATTTCTGAACCCTCTTACAAACCATCAGGGTCAAATCAGTCCTCAGGCTTTAGCAAATTTCAACCAAAAATCTATCAGTCTCATCAAAATCATCAAAACAAATCTGATCCAAACAAAACTGTTGATTTTAAAGCTAAGTATAGGAAAGTCAAAGCTAAGCTTGCATTACTTGAGGCCAGTCCCTCAGAAACAACAAAAAGTGTTCAATCTGTGCAGGGTAAAAACAAAAGCCTTGTTGCTGAAACCTTCGACTGGGATGAAGAGCCAGTCTCATCTGATGATGAAATGGTGCATGTCAGTGCACTGATGGCCCTCTCAGAAGAGGACAAGCTTGCTGTTGGGAAAAATCATGCCAGGAATGGAGAATGGGTCAACATCACAATGAAGAAGGTAAATATTTTACTTTCTATGGATGATGACTCTGATTGGCAGTCCTATATGAACTATATCAATGTTGGCCTTAAGTTTGTAGAAGAGCAACGATTAAACCTTTTTTCAAAATATAACAAGCTAAGTTTTGAACTAAACAAGTGTAGGGATAAACTACTACTTTTAAAACAAAATAAGCTTGAGGCTATCACCTTGCAAATTCAAAACACTGAATTAGTTAAAAGAAATCAGACTCTTCAAGATGAACTTAAGAAAGAAAAGGATATCATTGCTAGTTGGACTGCTAAGAATCCAAGAGTCTTTGATGTTGTGGGAGCCCCTAGTAGCAAAAAGAGAGGGGTTAATATACAAAAAAGTTACTAAACTTTCAAAAAAATTTGTCCTAAGTCACTAATGTTTATCTTCTGTCATCTAGGTTACTATACTTCACGGGTTTTTCACATATGTTACTAAACCTTTTTATATGTGTCACCCTAGTCACTACATGGAAGGGCAACCGGTTGTGGCACATATGTTACTAAACCTATACAAACAAGTCACTAAACTTTGCGAAAAAATTGTCCTAAGTCACTAACGTTTCATTTATGTCATCTAAGTTACTCAACTACAAGAGTTTCGTCCGTTTTCATCACCTTTTTACGGTTTTCGTCCGTTTTTCTTACGTTTTCGTCCAATTTTCGTCTGTTTTTTTACGGTTTCGTCCGTTTTCATCCCCTTTTTACGTTTTATTCGTTTTCAACCGTTTTTATACGTTTTTCTTACGTTTTTGCCTATTTTCTTATGTTTTCTTACCGTTTCATCCGTTTTTTGTGTTTTCATACGATTTTGTCCCTTATTTTACGTTTTTATACGTTTTCTTCTGTTTTTATATATTTTTGTCCGTTTTTATATGGTTTTGTACATTCTTTATACGTTTTTATTCGTTTTCATACGTTTTTATTCGTTTTCATCAATTTTATACATTTTCATACGTTTTTATCCGTTTTTATAAGTTTTCGTCCGTTTTTGTCCGTTTTTTACGTCCGTTTTTATGTTTTCATCCGTTTTTATACGTTTTTGTCCGTTTTTATATCGTTTTGTACATTTTTTATACGTTTTTATTCGTTTTCATACGTTTTTATTCGTTTTCATCCATTTTTATACGTTTTCGTCTGTTTTTTTACGTTTTCGTCAATTTTTCTTACGTTTTTGCCTGTTTTTCTATGTTTCATTCGTTTTCGTCCCTTTTTTATGTTTGAAAACATAAGAAAATAGGCGAAAACGTAAGAAAATTGGACGAAAACGTAAGAAAAACAGACGAAAACGTATAAAAACGGA
Organism: Chrysanthemum seticuspe; assembly: GCA_019973895.1. Classification (NCBI taxonomy): domain Eukaryota; kingdom Viridiplantae; phylum Streptophyta; class Magnoliopsida; order Asterales; family Asteraceae; genus Chrysanthemum; species Chrysanthemum seticuspe. Next base: position 307,661,545 of record BPTQ01000007.1, on the reverse strand, counting down.
TAAAAACGTATGAAAATGTATAAAACAGATGAAAACGAATAAAAACTTATAAAATTTGTTTAAAACGTATAAGAACGGACAAAAACGTATAAAAACGTGAAGTTTAGTACCTTAGATGACAGGAATGAAACATTAGTGACTTAGGACAAATTTTTCACAAAGTTTAGTACCTTAGATGACAAGTGCCACAACTCGGTGTGTATACACGTCAGCAGGGCAACCGGTAACAATAGGTTGTCTCACTATTGGTATCCAAGATAACCGGTTACGTGAAGTATAGTAACCTAGATGACAAAAGATAAACATTTGTGACTTAGGACAAATTTTTTTGAAAGTTTAGTAACTTTTTTGTATATTAACCCAAAAGAGAGTCATAGGTGAAGATCATCTCCCTGACTCTCACGACAAAGACCAGTCTCCCAAACCATTTGTGTCTGGTGGCATGATTACCAATATGTTGACTATTCCCAAGCCCAGTGATTGGATTGAACAGGTTAATCCTGAGAGCAAGCTTCCAAATTTCGATTCTGGAAGAATAATAGAGCATGAGAGTCAAGCTCTTAAGAGCATGCTTGGACTCCCTGATGTGCCTAGTAGTACTGAACACATCTCTGAGTCTGAAGCAGAATCAAATGCACCGCCTCCACCCCTGAAATCTCTTCAGGGTGTTGCTCCTAGCTCTGAGCTTACTCCATTATAGTTCAATCCACACTCACCAAAAGAAAGGTCTGGACTTGGTAGAACCATCCTTAAAAGACCATCAAAACCAACTCAACATGAATCTACCCCCACTGAGACTTCTACATCCTATGTCCCCACTGAAGCTGACCAAATTCAGCAACTGACTGAACTTGTGAGGAAGCTAATTGAAAAAATGGAGTCCATTGAAAAAGTTCCTGAACAAATCAAGGAGACAAAGTCAACTTCCTCTAGTTCCTCAAAGTCTAAGTCAAACACCAAACCCAAGCAGAAGTGTGAGCTATGCCACTATACCAGTCATACCACTGACAACTGTTATAGAATTCCTTTTTGTATGATCTGCAAAAAGGATGATCACAGAACTTCTGATCACTTACAATATGTAAGTTCTCTCAGTAAAGCAAACTATACCAAATTTGGTCATCAGTATGCTTCAACCTCCAAATCTGCTCAAAAGTCTAGAGCAAAACCCTTTCCTCCTTGCCCACACTGTGGCTTTAATGATCATCATCCTGATGACTGTGTCATGAACACATGCTGTGAGATTTGCGGAAATCTAGCTCATGAGACATCTCAGCATGACAGTGTCATCCAAGCAAGGAGAAGTTCTAAGCAACCCAAAATCACTGAGTCATCCTCAGTCTCCAAATGCAAAACCTGTGGTAGCAGAATGCACTCAACCACTGACCATGAGTCAATTGCCAAATTCAAACAGACCTTTAAGCCCAAGCCCACTAGTATGTGGGTCAGCAAGAGAAACTAATCCAGTTTACTATTTGTGCAGAGACACGCCAGGGAGCCTATTTGGCATCTAGATAATGGATGTTCAAGAAGCATGACTGGTGTTAAGGAGTATCTGCACAATATGTAAAGGAACCAGGACCCAAAGTAGTATTTGGTGACAACTCATCATGTCCCACTGAAGGTTATGGTTCAGTTTACTGCAATGGAATGGTTTTCTCTATAATAGCTTATGTCAATGGTCTCAAACACAATCTCATCAGTGTCAGTCAACTATGTGATGCTAAGTACATTGTGCAATTCAATGACAAACAAGGCACCATTTTTAATGCCAACAAAGAAGTTGTGTTGATAGCTCCTAGAAGAGATGATGTTTATGTCTTAGTGATATGTGCTTATTCACATATCTTTTCATTATCAAAACTGACCCAAAACAACCAAGGAAAAGCCGTTTATTGCTTATATTTGTGGTTTTCTTGAGTTTGTGCTTGTGCAGGTACGGATATGTGAAAACACGCAAAAAGGATCCAAATCAGATGTAAATCCGAGCACGAGAGATCAAGAGAGTTTTAGCTGAGCTGGAAGGTCAAGATTGTGTATTTTGGAAGATTCTATTCTCAAAAGATGATTTTTGAAGTATCAGAAAAGTTTGAAGAAAAGTCAAATATGGTCCCTGCAATTTGAGCTTTTTGTCAGAATTGATCCCTGAGGTTTCAGAAATTACAGAATGCACCCTCAGATTATTTGAGATTGACAATATTGGTCCTTGATAAAGATTTTCAGAAAGTACAAGATTGGCCCCTGAAGTTTCAAGTTGTACAAGTTAAGTCCCTAGAATACACTTGGATTACATCTTTTATATAAGTCCAAAAACCAACTAATCCATTCGGCCCAAAATAAATATACCCGAGCCCAATATTTAGCCTAATATTACCCGGTTTAATCTAAACCCGAAAAACCAAACCAACCCGAGTAAATAACCCGGTCAATGCCTTTTAACCCCGGTCAAACCTTTGAAATACATTAAAATAAACCAAAAACCTTTCCCGCCCCCTTTTTACCCCAATTACCAGTTACATGAACCCTAATTAACCCCCGCGTGTAATTGGTCGTTTTCACCACAATTAAGGGCTTTTTCGTACTTTCCCCTGACACCCTACTGACAATGGGACTGACACCTCAGTGATCCGTGTGCTCTTGGCCACTTGGTGCTCTCCTATTGGTCTTAACTTGTCACTAGATTCAATCCAAGGGATGAGATGAGAAGGGAAGCGGTTATTTTTGATCCAAGGGTGTACAAGAGCTCAAAGTAGCACAGATTGTAGAGATTCGTGAAGCTTCCAAGCTCAAGCTCATGTTATAAATAGACCCTCTCATTTGTTCACTTGATGGTATCTTATTTTCTGCATTTTTTTCTTCTCTCTAGGTTAAATTGTAGTAGTTATTTACATTTTACATGTTTTTAAATGTTTTTTGTAATTCGTAAGTTGTACTCAACATTGCTCTTATTAATAGAATTTTGAATTTCATTTACAAGTGTTATTGTTTGAGTTTTCTATAATCTATATCTGTTTTTTTATATCAATCTATTGCTTATTTCAGCGTTTTCATAAATGTTTGTAGCTTAACTTTTCAAAATCTCAAAAATACAAAAAAATCAAATAAATCATTAAAAAATAAAAAAATCACTTTAGATCACTTAGACATGTCAACACTCTCTCAAAATGGAACTTGTCTCTTTGCCAAAGCCACTGAAACTATCAACTGGCTGTGGCACAAAAGACTCTCACACTTAAATTTCAAAAAAATCAACAACTTGGAAAAACAAAACAAGGTCCTTGGCTTACCATCACTGGTTTTTGAAAAAGATAAACCATGCTCAGCCTGTGAGAAAGGCAAACACCAAAGAGCATCTTTCAAAACAAAACAAAATTTCTCAATCACTTGTCATTGTTGATGAGTTTTCAAGATACACTTGGGTATACTTTCTTTCCAAAAAGAGTCAGGCAGCTGATACTATAATGTCATTCATCACGAACATTGAAAACCAGAATGACATTACAATAAAACAAATCAGAACAGACAATGGTACTGAGTTCAGAAACGATGAGCTTGAGAAATTCTGTGATGAAAAGGGAATCTCCCAAAAAATTTCATCTACTTACACCCCTGAACAAAATGGGGTAGCTGAAAGGAAAAACAGAACTCTCATTGAGGCTGCTAGAACTATGTTAAATGGCTCAGCTCTATCAAAACATTTCTGGACTGAAGCAGTCAAAACAGTCTGTTACACTCAAAACAGGTCAATCATTGTCAAAAGACATAACAAAACCCCATATGAGATATTCAAAGGTAGACTTCCTGATATCAGCTACTTTCATGTGTTTGGATGTCCTGTGTTTATTCATAATCACAAGGATCATCTAGGCAAATTTGATGCTAAAGCTGATGATGGATACTTTATAGGTTACTCACTGATCTCCAAAGCCTTCAGGGTATTTAACACAAGGAGACAACAAGTTGAGAAAACCTTTCATGTCACCTTTGATGAGAGTTCAGAAAGCATCAGGTTCACCAACACCTCAGTGGAGGAAATATGAATTGATAACTCATCAAGATATCCTCCTGATGAGTATAAAACTGAAATCAATTCCTCATACCAAGTTGATGCTGACATCTCATATTATGTCTTGCCTCACAACCTGTCACAACCAATTATCAGTGAATTCATAGATAATCAATCAGTCCCTGCTAGGACAAGTAACACTGAACCAAATGTTCAGGAACCTGTGATTCATGAAATCCAACATGAACAAGACATCTCAACAGATACTCTTAATGATTTTGTGGCTCCAGCCCCTGAACTCACTCCTGAGTCTCCATTGACCTCTGCTAGCTCGGATCCTAGACCACAAAGTAAATGGACAAAATCTCAGGACATTGAGCTTGTAAACATCATTGGTGAACCCACTGAGGGCATGCTCACCAGAAGCATGGCTGCTAAGTTAACTGCAGCTTCAGCCAATGAATGTCTATATGCTGATTACCTATCAGAAATAGAACCCAAAAGTGTCACTGAGGCTCTAAAACACCCAAGCTGGTTCAGGCCATGCAAGAAGAACTTCAACAGTTTGATAAAAACAAGGTCATGACCTTGATCAAATGTCCTTAGGATGTCATTGTCATAGGAATGAAGTGGGTTTTCAGAAACAAAACTGATGAAAATGGCACTGTCATTAAAAACAAAGCCAAACTTGTAGCCAAAGGTTACAGTCAACAAGAAGGCATTGACTATGATGAGACATTTGCTCCTGTTGCAAGAATGGAAGCCATCAGGATCTTCCTTGCATATGCCACCTACATGAACTTCAAAGTTTACCAAATGGATGTAAAAAGTGCATTCCTAAATGGTGAACTCATGGAAGATGTGTATGTTCAGCAACCTCCTGGCTTTGAGAGTAGTGAATTCCCTGACCATGTCTGCAAGCTTGATAAAGCCCTTTATGGACTAAAGCAAGCTCCCAGGGCATGGTATGAAACTCTCTCAGCCTTCCTGATTCAAAACAAGTTTGTTAGAGGAAAGATAGACAACACATTGTTTATCTACAGGACAAAACAAGATGTGATACTGGTCCAAGTATATGTTGATGACATCATCTTTGGCTCAACAAACTACACTCTTTGCAAACAGTTTGAAAAATTGATGACAAAGAAGTTTGAAATGAGCATGATGGGTGAACTCACATACTTCCTTGGACTATAAATCAGGCAGACTGATAAAGGGATCTCCATCAGTCAAGAGAAATACACCAGAAATCTCTTGAAGAAATATGAGATATCTGACTGTGCCTCAGTGAAGACACCAATGGTCCCCCCTAACAACCTTGGACCTGATCTCACTGGCAAGTCAGTCAATCAAACCCATTTCAGAGGGATTGTTGGCTCACTGATGTATCTTACTGCTTCCAGACCAGACATACAATTCTCAGTCTGTCTAATAGCAAGATATCAGTCCAATCCCAAAGAGTCCCACCTCACTGCAGCCAAAAGAATACTCAGGTACCTGAAGGGAACCCCAAACCTTGGACTCTATTATCCAAAGTGCTCAGGGTTTGATCTCAAAGGATACTCTGACTCTGATTATGTTGGCTGCAACATGGATAAAAAAAGTACCTTAGGGTCCTGTCAAAGTGTCAATTCCTTGGAGGAAAACTGGTTTGTTGAAGTGCTAAAAAGCAACAATCAGTGGCTATGTCTTCAGCTGAATCTGAATATGTGGCTGCTGCAGGATGCTGTGCCAATGTTTTATGGATGAAAAGTCAACTCAGTGACTATGACATCCATTACAAAATGGTACCCATCTTCTGTGACAACACCAGTGCTATTGCAATCTCCAACAACCCTGTCCTTCATCAAAGAACCAAACACATTGATATCAGATATCACTTCATCAGGGACCACATAATGAAAGGAGGAATAGAACTTCACATCATCCCTACTGAATATCAACTTGCTGATATCTTCACCAAACCCTTGGATGAACCTACCTTCAGGAGACTGAAAGCTGAATTGGGAATGCTTGACATTGAAAGTCACCTATCTGAAAACCAATCTCAGTAAGTTTTCTCTGAAATGATTCCTCCTCCCTGAACGAATCCCATAAACAATCCTCTCACTGAATGAGTAAGACTCATTCAGGGACCCTGACTCTAGATATTGGGCATTGAATGAGTAACTAAATGCATCTAAGTGTTAGTTACTTAAATGTCCTATGTTGGAAGTCACACCAATTAAATATAGGAATATATGTCTTTGTATCTTACTGTCAGGGGTCCCTCATACTTACCTCATCCCACTTGGCATTAAATGCCTCCTCTCACATAAAATATCCTGTGGATATTTTATTACTGCAAAAGTGCACTTTTACTGTACACTGCAACTGTTTCCTTGAAAAACGGGATTTTACTGCGGGTAGTGGAGTGGTGGCATTAAATGTGGAAATTCAAAACGTTTTCAAAAACCGACTTTACAAATCCACATTTGTGCACAAACTACCCCTCTCATCACTCTATAAATACCCCTCACAAAATCCTTAAAACATACACAAAGGAATTTCTGCTAATAAAACTCTGTCAAAATCTCTTTCAAACCCAGAAATCTTTGTGTTCTTCAAATCTTTTTTTCTGAAAAATCTTCTCTGTAAACCTTTACAAAAGTTTTTCATCACAACTTGAGAGATTCAAAACCCTTTTAAATTGTTCTTGTCAAGATATTTTTCTCAAAACCTTAAAACATTTTAATGGAAATGGCAAGAACACAATCTCTTCAGTTTGCATCACAGTGGGTAGGTGATCTTAGCAATGTTGAATTTATAACAAATAATGTCATAGGCAATTTCGAATACCCTCAAACTGTCCCAGCCTATAAGGACATTATGAAATTTTTGTTTAACTGCCCACTGAAAATGGCCTTTGTTCAGTGTCCCTCAATTGTATACCAAAATCTCCTCAGGGAGTTTTGGGCTACTGCAGTGGCCTATGACCCGACACCCTCAACTAATGAGACAGACCTACGACCACTCAGGGAGTATCTCATTAAATTCAGTATGTTGAATGGGGAAAGATCAGTCACCCTGGATTACAAAACTTTTTGCACCTCAACAGGGTTATACTACAATAAGGGAGTTTATGTCGCCCATCCTGAACCCTCCACAGTGAAGGATGGGTTAAAACAAATCGTTTTGGATCCAAAATTTTTGGACAAGACCCCAGTCACCAAAAGTTCATTTCCCGTGGCTTGGAGGATCCTATTCACTTTTGTGATTCAAGTCCTCGACGGGAACCACTCATCCACTGAACAAGTTAATTCTATTCAGTTGATGAAGGCATACTGTTTGATGAATGGGGTCAATGTCGACATTGGGGAGATCATTTACAGTGATCTCGTAACCAAGCTACTGATCAAAACTAGGGCGAAATACGTTTCGTACCCTAGGTTTGTATCATGTGCTTTACAAGTGTTACTGGGTTGCAATTATCCTCAGGAACAAAAATATTGTGCTTTAACTGGCATCCTGAGTCAATATAATTTTCAAAATGACCCATCCCTTGTCACTAATATTGAATTGATGGCCCATATGGTTGCTGTAAACAACCAGAGGGACTCAGTGTCTCCTAACCCTGCTCCTAAAAAGATAAAGGGGAAGTCTCAGACTGGGACTAAGACCAAACCAAAGTCTCAGGGCCCTGAGGCTTCAGGAACACTGGCCAAAAGGCAAAGAAGACCCAAGACTGATCTGACACCCACTAGAGCCCAATCATCATCCACCCCGGTGACAACGAAGGACACTGATACATCAAAATCAGTGCCCTTGGTCCCAACTACTACTCCCCAAGATCCAGAGGGAAACATACAACCCGCTGGTAGGGGAGCGCCTTCCACTTCGCCCAAGGATGACATTAGCAAATCACAACCTTTGTCTGAGGGCACAATGATTGATCCTAAAGACTCAGAGGGAACTAAACAACCCGCTGATAGGGATATAACTGCCACTGACTCCGCCAAAGGCACTGGGAAATACCCACCAGTGTCTCAGGGGTCACAGGGGGACAAAGACTCAGAGGGAAAGGAACAACCCGCCGATACAGAACCCACCATCAATCCTGACTCCAGAGAAGGCACTGGGAAACACCCACCAGTGTCTGAGGGGTCAACGGGGGACAAAGACTCAGAGGGAAATAAACCACCAGCTGATATGGAACCCATCACCACCACTTTGCTAACTATGGCTGATGTTGGTGAGATACTATTTTCTGATGAAGAGCAGGCTGAAAGTGAAGATGAAATCTTATCAGTAGGGGAATAAGTGGACGCTGATGTTCAACCTAAACAAGAGCATCATCCTGATCCACAAGAGCCTAAAGAGTCACCTTTCCAGCCTGAAGAAATGACTCTGACTCATCTTCATCCAGTTCTAATGAATTCAGCCAGTTTGATAATATTCTTCCAATCACTGAAAGGCAGCTAGTTATGTGGATCACCAAAGCTTCAAGAAAGATATATTCTGGGGTCACTGACACACTGTGGGATCAACATACTACAGCTGCTGCAAGCTATGCTGATCTAAAATCCGATGTGTTCACTTTCAATGCTAACACTGATGAGCACAAAGATATTATGTATGAGCAGCTTCATAGATTGGATGATAACTTGGCTAAGTTTCTCAAACATCTTCAGGGTTGTGGAACAAAAATTGATGAAATCAGGGACTCGGTCAAAGAAGACCCAACACTCAACTCAAAAGTGCTGGAGGCTACTGAGGCTTACTTGAAGAATTCCTCAGACCTTCCTGAACTGATCACTATGCTAAAGTCAGCCAATGTTCAGGTTCTTCAATCTTCGGTTCAGTCTCTTCAGGCAACACTGGGCTCTTTGGATGCTCAAGTGACCAATTTAGCTAAGGCTTCCTCATCAATGGCTTGGAATCTTGGGCCACGCATGACTGCCTTGGAACTTTCTCAAGCTAATCTGGAAACAAAGGTCACTGGTCTTCAAAAGGATACATCTGATATCAAGGCTATGGTCACTGAAATCTACCAAGCCTTCAAAGGTCAAGCCACCCAAACTCCCCCAGTGATAGAGCCAACTCTTGCTCTCACTGAAGTTGCCGCAACAGTTGGGGGGGGGGGAGAAGACCACTGAAGAGACTTCCTCTCACACTAAGGGGGAGCCAACACCACCAGTACCAGCTATACCAATTTCATCAATCCCACCCTTATCATCATCAACAACAACAACAATGGCTATGACAGTTACACCCATCACAACAACAACACCACCACTGGTAGCATCATCATCTTTCTCAGGCCAGGACAAAGGAAAAGGCATAATGCAAACTCCTGAGCCTGAGAAGATTCCCTACAAGATCGGCGACACTGAATACCTGCTCATACCACAACACCTAAGTGACTATCTTGCAAAAGAAGAAAGGAAACAGAAACTAGCTAAGGAGGAAAGGAAGAGCAAAGAAGCACTGATAAAAGTTGTCGATGAAGAAGCTGAGAACTTGGGAATTGATCCAAAGAAGCTTCAGAAGGGTCAGGCAGGACAAAAGTTTAAGGATGCTCAGGCTGCTAAGATGGCTGAAATGAGAAAACAGTTGGAAGAAAGGAACAAGAAATCTGCAGCCATCAGGAAAGCAAGAATTGATCATTACAACTGGACAATGACAAGCAGAAGGCTGCCTGAGAAGATCACTGATGTCAGAATCATCCCCAAGTCTAAACCACTGGCAATGAGCGTCTACAGGGGGATGATAAAAGACATTTCGAGGTTCATGATCCCCTAGAATTCACTGACTTTGGGATCACTGAACTTGATGAACTTGGTCCATTAATTGAAAAGAAGCAGAATGCAGTGGTTAAGGAGCTGATGAAGATGCTCAGTAAAAGGTATGAAAGACTGAGGGATGCACCAGCACAACTGGGGATTCAGCCTGACTTAACTGCACCACAAGGATCTCAACCTCAGTCATCACAGGGCAAAAGAAAGAGGGTTGAGTTCCAGCCTGAGATCAAAGTGCCTGGACTCGAATGCAACAGGGAGTTTCCTGAAGGTGTAAAGTTCGTGAACTGTCTGGTGATTGAAAAGCCTGAAAGAGGACTATTTTTTATTGATGTCTATGGAAACCCAACATTCCAAAGATGGAGTGACATAGATCTTGCAGGGGTGGCTACAATGGCAAGCTACCTACCAGTGGCTTCTCAAATCAATACTCAAGAAAACATCAGGTTCTGCACTGACCTGAATGCTAAGCTAAGAGAGCACCCTGACAGAGAAGCACTCCTCACAAAGAAGGTCAAGCTTGAAGCACTGGGAATCCATCTAGACTGGCATCATTTTGCTTTATCTTTTTGTACTAATGTTAGGAACCATGTAATGTGATCAATAAAAAATGTGTGTTTTGTTAAAATACTCAGTGTTCCTTATTGTATTCATTAGTACATTCAGTGTAAGAAGAAGCCATTTGCTCACTTACACTGATCAAACACTTATGCTATTTGTATATCCAAATAGGGGGAGACTATTGGGTTCAGTAAAATACTCAAACCCCTTAATCTTGGATTTGAATAGAAAATACCCCAAGTGTTTGGACCGTTAACACTAATAGGTCACTGAGTGCATAGTCTCTCAGTGAGCCATCTTCAAGATGCTCAGTAAGAGGCGAAGAAGAAGTCTCTCCACTCAGTAAGGCGGAACTTAAAGGGTGAAGACTGAGTCAAGAAGAAGATGGTGGATTCAGTGAGTGATGACAATAACTTACTGAATCCCTAAGACTCCTCTCCAACTACTTACACTAAAGACAAACTGAAGTAGAAGACTGAAGGATATGAATACTGAAGAATGAGCGGGATAAGGCGGGATAAGTTTGAATCAGATAAGACGAAGTGCTTATCAACCAAAGTCAACTTTCCCTGAATGGCAAACGATCAGGCTCAGTGTCATCACTGACCTTTGGAAAGCAATCTTGTCTCTTACCTAAAATAGTCTTTGTAAACAGAGACAAAATACACCAGTATTTTGTCTTCTGTATGATGTCAGTTTGTCACTTAGGAAAGAGTTAAAACTAATACTTGTATAAATAGCATAAGAGATGGAGTGAAAGATTAAGCTTGTGAATTGTAAAAACACACACATACGCAAGCCATCTTTCACTCCTCCAAATACAACTTAATCCCTGAGATAGCTCAGTGGGTACTTGTAGTTGTGCTCAGACTTAGCCTGAGCTTAGAGAGGAGTCACCAACCTTTGTCATTTCAATCCCAAGTACTATTCCGCAAGTACTTGGGTAATGTATTATTGTTTTGATTTATATCTAATAAAGAATATTATGTTGAAAATTAATCAGTGTGTTTTACTTATATCTTTTCAGTCATAGATTCACTATTAACTTGTTTTATATACTTAACTGTTTTTAAAATAGTGAATAGGGAACAACAGTTTGATCTTTGTTTGTGGTTAGAATCATTAAAAGCTTGTACTTTTTTAGTTAGGATTGTTGTATGAGCGTTTTTTAGTGATTAGTTTGCATATTTCATACGTTTGTTGTGTGGTTGGGTGCTATTCGAAGTGTTTTGGAAATTGTTCTTGACTGCGGTTTGGTCTTTGGTGAGGTTTCTTGGTTGCGAGTTGTGCTTATTATGGAAGTATTTTGTTGCGGTTTGATGTGCTTAGGACTTGCCGTTTGATTTGTAGCTGAAAAGGGAAAAATACAAATTCAGTGAAAGTGACCTATTTGTCCTTTGCGATTTGTCAGTTTGCTCCTGCGGTTTGACCTAGAAACCGAGTTTTGACTTCCTGCGATTTGAGCATTGTGGTTTGTTCTATCTACGGTTTGTGAATTCTGCGATTTGCTCTCTGTGATTTGAGGTTGCGACTTGACACTTGCTGTTTGACCAAGACACTGAGATTTGACCTTTGCGGTTTGACATTGCATTTTGATCAAGACTGTGGTTTGGTCTTGCGGTTTGACATTGCGTTTTGATCAAGCTGCGTATTATGAATTCTACGGTTTGGTAATTGCGGTTTGTGTTATATTGTAGATTGCGGTTTGAGTGTTGCGTTTTTCCAGTTGAGCTTTGTTGCGGTTTGTCACTTGCGGTTTGACCAAAGTTGACTTTTTACGTCAAAAATTCAAACGACCATAACGTTTGAATCGTAACTCCGTTTTCAGCGTTCTACCTATCAAAACGACCATGAGAACAAGGAGAACGACACACCAAATCAAATAAAGTCCATTTGGGTCAACCTTCGAGGCCTAAAACCGCTCCAAACAGAAGTTATTGAGGTTTTAAGTTTTAAGACCAAAATCTCACTACAACAACATGCATCAACCAAACCAAATCACAACTAAACAACATATCACCTGGTCTCTCAAATGATCATCACGTTTAACACACAATCACTAATCATTGTATCGATCCAACTGTTATCATAACCCATTCAGTTAATTATTGTCTCACGGTTTCGTCTTGATTTTGTAAAATCCCGTGAAAGATTCTATTTCTCGGTTTAAATCATAGACTTGTAAAATCCCGTGCACTATCATATCATGTCAAACACTTCAGATTCAGTCATAACTGAGATACTCAAATTGTACGACATGATCGATGAACTTAAGATTCCCAACAATGTACAACTGATAAACGTGGTTGAATCGGATAATGATAATATGATATCAGTGTGCTCGAATTCACACGAGAGAGAGAGTTGCACCTATTACAACAAATGCATGATAATGCAAAGGATAGTTGCATGGAACATTTTTGACTACTTCATTCACATCTCAAGGTACTTTTAGAAGGGCCTAGATTCGAGGGAGGATTTGAACGAGTGTTTGCGTCACTCTTCAGTCAAGATGTACAGACATTCACACGCACATTGCTCTTGAACTTCGAGCAACTTGAACTACAACTTAACAAAGATGAATTTCAAGAACTTGGATACATGGTTGCACTTCAAGTGATCTGCAAACAATTTCAATCGTTCATCAACTCCCAATACACTTGGGATTATGACTGTCAAATGACAGAAATGTGCTTTGCTAATTACACTGGAGCGGAAGTTAGCATCTTCAGAAAAACATTAACACGTGGGTAATGTTAAGAAGCACATTGAGGAAAAGCACGACACAAACTCAAGTATGACATTAAGATGAATGAGAGTCGGGTGCAATCAAGAGATACTAATGTTGATTCGAGTAAAACATCGGATGTTGGATCAGATGTCATTAAATGCAGTGGGACAAAGTTAGATAAGCATGATACAAGCAAGAGTTCAGTGCCTCATATCTCACATGATATGGATGCAGATATCACATCAGTAAATGACAATGTGTCATGTGCTGAGGTACATTCAACTTAATGTCCCTACTAATGACCATCAACATATTGATCAAGTTGAATCCAGTTATGACACATATGTGTTGGAAACGGTTGATAGCAATATCACTCATGATTCAACAAATATGGATCATAAGGGAGGAGAAATTGATCAGGATGTTGAACTTGATCGAGATAAATGTTCTTCGCTTGAGGCTGAGTCTGAGTTTAAGTTTTTCAAAACAAATGATATGGTTGAAAAAGAATTTTATAATGAACTTTCAAACAGATTCTCGCAACTTGAAAAACATTGCATTTCACTTGAAATTGCAATAAAACATAAGGAGGAAAGTTTTCAAATTAATTAACCATGTAAGAATCCAGAATTTTTCTGAATTTCGTGAATTTTTTGAAATAAACACTTTGAAGGCTCAACTTCAAGCCAAAAACTCGACAATCAACAATTTGAAGAAACTGATTTCTGATATGCATGAGAAAAGTAATGTAGTCAATACTAAACATGACATCGATGATATTAAAACAATAAACATCGAATTGGAATTTTATGTGGCTAAATTACTTAGAAAAAATGAGACTTTGAAAAAGAATCACAATGACCTCTGTGGCTCAATCAAAGAAACAAGGAATAAGAATATAGAACAATCAGCTTTTTTTGATAGCCAAACATCAAAGCTCAACTTCAGGATAAGGGTTTCACGATTACAACATTAAAGAATGAGTTAAGAAAAACTGTAGGGAATAGTGTGAACACTAAGTTTGCAAAACCATTAGTCTTGGGAAAACCAATTGTACAACCACTTAGAAACCAATCAGTTGTTAGACAACCGACTACGTTTAGATCTGAACGACCAAAATTTTCAAAAACATGGTTTGCCTCCCAAGTTGATGCGAAACAAGTTTTGAAAAAACCAGTCACTTCACCTTATTTGCCTAAGAAAATTGCTTCTGGTTCTATTAAACCTCAACAAGTAGCTACACCTACACCTAGCTCTTCTAGCATTAGTTCGAAAACAGTGTCTAAACCGAGCATTAAAATCCATAATTCATATTATATGAATGACTTGCACAAGAACTATAATCTAGAAAAGGCTAGGAAAAAGGGCACTACTTTAAAATGATGGAATCTTAGGTTTACGACCTTGTATGATGCCTTATAGTGTATTGCAGAACACGGCTAGTAGCAGCAAACCAAAACCTAGGAGCACTCAGCAAACAAATAGGAATTGTTTAGTTTCCAAGAGTAGTTGCATATCGATTAAAGCGATTCCCATAGCAGATCTCTCTAAGAATTCTAGATCTTTTTCTGAATCCAAACAATCTGTTTGCTCGAATTATCAGAAATGTGTCTTTAATGCAAATCATGATAATTGTATAACAAAATTCCTAAAGAAAGTAAATGCTCATGCTAAGGTTCAATCCCTTAAGACTAAAAACAAAAACAATCCCGTATAACCAAAGAGTTATACTTAGAAACCTGGTAGGCAGATTGCTATTGGCCAAAGGTTTTCTCTCAACAAGTCTTCCACTGTGCATGAGAAACTAAACACTCATAGAGCTTGCCTTAGGTGGATACCGACAGGGATAATTTTTAAGATTGCTGGTCTTAGGTGGATATCTACTAGGAAAATGTTCACTGATTGCAAAACCAAGGTTGACAGAGAAACCCCAATTGGTTTAGATGCTGATATCACTAACCCATATAAATGCAATCAAACTCTTAATGTTATTGCATGTAGTCTTTACTTAAGTGCAGGTACATCGTTCACTCCTATTAAGGAAAGATTCAGAGTTTGGTTTCCGAAAAGACTGATATCACATAAACTAGGGGTTCAAGAAACTCAACTTTGATGAACATGAAATATGACGTTTGAACACATCAGTTTAATCCTTGGTCCTTAATGTCAACAAAATGACGTCTGCAGATAACACTTCATGCCCCGTTCCTCAAAGAAAAGAAAGGCGTAAGCTTTAGTGTACTTTATCTTCGTAAGAAGAAAAATCTTCTTGTTTATGACCATTCTCATCAGCATGCTTCATGATTTTTCCATGTTCGTTCAGTCATCAAGTGGATCTACTTACCTTTGATCGTATTCTTATTCACTTGTTCAATCAAAAATGGCAACCTCATATGCAATTTTTGAGGGGGAGAAGTATGAATAAACTACATGTTGATGGATGTTTGAAAAATGGTCATACGACTCTCCTCCAACGCCTAATGTTCCACTTACTAAGGATGACTGGGATTAATTGTTTCAACCTATGTTTGATGAATACTTCCAACCTCCAACGAATGTTGATCATCCAGTTCCATAAGCTCCTGCTGCTGACTCAACTGGTTCACCTTCTTTAATTTCCATTGATCAAGATACACTATCTAGAAGTACAACTCATACTACTCAAGAAACCCAATCTCCAGTTATTCCTCAAGGTGTTGATAATGACTTTCATGATGTTGTAGTTGCACTCATGAATAATGATCCGTTATTTGGTATTCCTTTCCTATAACCTGGTTCTAAAGAATCTCTTTCATCCGCTTGAAGACATTATTGGTGAATCTTTCAGACCAGTCTCTACACGCCTCCAACTACCCACTCAAGCCATGTTTTTGTTACTATGATGCTTTCCTATCATCAAATGAACCTAAAACTTACAAAGAAGCATTGACTGAATCCTGCTGGATTGAATCTATGCAAGAAAAGCTCAATGAGTTTGAAATATTTAAAGTTTGGGAGCTCGTCCCTCGTTCAGATCGCGCTATGATTATCACTTTAAAGTGGATACACAAGGTCAAACTTGATGAAATGAGAGGAGGGTTGAAAAACAAGGCAAGGTTGGTAGCATGTGGATATCGTTAGGAAGAAGGCATCGATGTTGAGGAATCATTTGCTCTGGTTCATTCAGTGGATCGACGTACATTAGATTGTATGTTTATTCACTTGTTGGGCATTTGACTCTAAGGATTACTACGTAGTTGATCGGGTATCACTTATTTGAGATTGAAGTTGACTTTCAAAAAGGCGCAATCTTATGTTATCTTGAAGTCGGGGTTGGTTGGATGCATGACTTTCAATGATAACTTGCTTGTGCTTAAGATTTAAGTTGAAGTCTTGGTTTATCTAGTTACCAGTAGTCGGGGTGGATGATTGAAGACCTGGTTAACTATAACTTAAAGGAGTTACTTTGTAGTACTCAGTGTCACACGCAGATGGCGTTGTGGATAATCACAAGAGGTGTTAATGTCTCATACTTTGGTTGAGTATTGAGTACTTAGAGATTTTCTCGGAGCATAAATTCTCTACACTATTCTTCCAACATTAGTGCAAGCTTAAGTTACAAGAACGAGGAATTCTACTTCAGACTCAAGTTTGGTATATCGCGTTTGCTCCATCAGTGGTCACTTCAAATTGCCTTCATAAGAGTTGGTACAGATGGTCAGAGAAAGGTTCTATAACGGTTGATTCTCACAGGATGAATTTGAGCTAATTTTGTTCTTCTCACAAGATTTCAAGTATACGTGTGTATAATGTGTTGCTGATTCTGAGGTATCAAAACCAGCAAGGGGGAAGGAGACATATATCTGAAAGCACAACGAGTACACTTGATGAACTTTATACTACTTCTTAATTGAAGTTATTCCGGGAAGACAAATGTCATAACCTCAGAGAAACTCAGTGTTTTAACTTATGGCGTTTGGTGTATTATTCCAACTAAGTGGGGGAAGAGATGTAAGAAACAGTTTCTGATGACAAAAGAGGTACACAATTGTATGATGATTTCGATAAGATCGCAACCATCAGGGGAAAGAAATGTGTACATCGGGGACACACAACAGGTTCACATGATCAGACTTAATCATTTATTTAGAGATGATCAGTGCTTCAACGTGTTACTTTGGTGTTATCATTTTGTCTTTTGTTGGGTATTGAGCTTCATACAATGAGATTGATTGCATCACTTCAACTACTTGGGGAAGTGGTCTCTTGATACTTCTGGTATGCATTACTTGAGCCTTCAGTGGGAAAAAATATGAGAAGAATTATTCAAGCGTGAGATAATACGTTGCTTGAGTCAGCCATTGGATTTTGATATTGTTTATCGACATCTTCTCACGAGCTGATATGATTTATAATAAAGTGCTTCCGGTTAATGCTTCATGTACACAACTTTATGTTGATTTCGATAATATCGCAACCATCAGTGGAGAGAAATGTGTACACTAGGACGCACAACAGGTTTACGTGATCGAGCTTAATGAATTATATCATCAACGCCGGTTTAGATGATCAGTGCTTCAACTTGTTTCTTTGGTGTTATCGTTTCGTCTTTCTTTGGGTATATGTGTACATTATGGGTTGATTTGTTATACGTAAGATAACTGTAGTGCACTTGGTGAGATGAAGATGTTGATCTATTTGATGAACCCCCGAACGGATAATCACGATGATCATTCTTAATAGGAGCAACAATATTAAATGTGGTTTACTACAAATTTCGTTGTGCACTTCACTAATGCAAGCTTGAAAGAGAGCTTTGAAGCTGCTCAAAAAGAATATTGTCGGTTTAGGGGGAAGCTATCTAAGCATCACATTGATAAGGCTCAAGTTCAGACGATTATTCAGGAGCCTCGAAAGCTTTGGTGGTGAATGATTAAGAGATGTTGACTACTGACTTTTACAACGTTCAGAACGATATCCTCATTTCGGTATCCATGTCAACATCTTCTTAAATTGAATAATATACTTTGTACATATCTTATACCAAAATGTAAATTGAATGGTCGGGTTTGTACCTTATCGGGTCAGGTCTATCTGGTAAAAAAAAGAAAAAAAAAAGCTAACCCGCAACCCGAACCGACAAGCTATCGGATCTATCGGGTTACGGGTTGTCAGGATTGGGTCTATCAGGTTATCGGGTTGCATGCTAATCTCATCTCACAATATGCTTCACTTATTAAAATACCGCTAAGAGGACCAACGCAACATTTGTATTTCCCTGAGCCTAATATATAACGAACGAATAAACAAGCACAATTCAAAGCATATTACAAGTAGCCATTTGCCCAAAACTTTTTTAGTCAGTAGTAGTTCCGTCTTTTTTTCCCTCTTTTGGCACCGAGTTATAAAATAGAAAAAGAAAATAACTAAGCTACTAATGCAAATCATGCAATTATGCTAATACACTACCGATGCAATGATGCTAATAGCCTAATATATTAGAACCAAGTTTAAAGATGCATATTATAAAGTTGTTCACGAATTGTGACTTTTGGTCTATGATAAACGGGCATTAGTTCAAAATTATAGATTTGTTAATGGGTCATTATAGCTTATCGGGTTTATCGAGTCAACCCAATAGTGAACCAACTAAAACCCTAACCGACCCTATTAGGCTATCAGGTTTATCGGATTGACCCGATAAGTTAAGTTGGACCAAATTAACCCGACCCTATAAGGCTTTATCGGGTTCGGATCGGGTCAGACCAACCTATTTGACAACCCCTATTCACAATTAATTTTTGTTGTTTTTGTTATTTTTGTTGTGAATGCTGATTTAATATTCGTAGTTTTTTGTTAGAGCACAAAGCGAGGGAGGAGCATTTAACACGTTATTGGTATGTCACTTCATCACATTCCCAATAACACACTAATAACTAAAATATTGTCCCTCATAACAGTATAACACACAAGTAACATGTTATTGAGTCCCACTTTTTTCATTTTATTTTATTTAAAAACAAACACATATTATTAAACATAAAATTAAAATTACAATACAAATAAAATACAATACGAAACGAAATACGATACGAAAAATAAACATACGAACTAAAATACAATACGATACGAAATACATTAACATAGCTTAATCTGAATGCTCTCCGCATGCAGAATTATATTCAGGAGACTCCCTGCGTGGAAGAAAATCATGATCAGGAGACAAAACATATTCAGGATAATCCACATACAACTCTTGTTGACGCCTTGCGTTTTCTGATCAACCCTTGCTTGCTCTTCCTCTATTTCTCTCAAAGCCTCTTCATCTCGCATCCAATTATAATGTTGTCTCGCAGTAAATCCATGTTCATCAACCGGTTCATCTCCAGTGTTTTCCTTGTGCATCCAACGGATCTTGTGACTTATGTTATCTTATATTTGTGACACACATCCCCTAACGTTTTCTCAATCTCGTGATCTTTCCAACCTTCCTCTACCAAAAACTTGTCGAGGACATCACGTCTTTCAGACGAAATGTCTTTGCAATTTGCGTATTGTTTCCTCAAATCCTCCTTCGATGTACTTGCTTGGCTAAACATTTTGGATAACTCGTAAATTTTTTCATTGCGAATGCTATCACCGTCAATCAGTTTCTGAACGCCATCCTTGACTTCTTCTATAGGGTGTGGGAGATTATAAGCCATGGTTTTGGAAAGAAAAGGTGTATTGAAATTGTGATTTGAGTTAAATGTATGTAATTTGCTTAGCCAATTGTGAGGTATGTAGGTGAAAAAATGTGTTTTAAAAAATATAGCCGTTACATTTAGGGGGCGTTTGGTTGGGGTAATTTGAAATTCCGGAATTTTAAATTCTAGAAAATTTAAATTCTCGAGAATTTAAAATTCCGGAATTTAAAATACCTTCGCATGTTTGGTTCACAGAAATTTATAAATATTTTTTTATTTTTTTTATATAAATTTCATAAATATTCTATTTAAAAGTTAAAAAAAAAATTATAAAAAAAGTTTAGAAAAAATTTATAAAAAAAGTTTATAAAAAATTTATAAAAAAAGTTTATAAATAATTTATGAAAAAAGTTTATTAAAAAAGTTTATAAAAAATTTATAAGAAATTTATAAAAAAACATTATAAAAAAAAGTTTATAAAAAATTTATAAAAGTTTATAAAAAAGTTTATAAAAAAAGTTTATAAAAAAGTTATAAGAAATTTATAAAAAATTTATAAAAAAAAGTTTATAAAAAATTTATAAAAAAAGTTTAAAAAAAATCTATAAAAAAAGTTTATAAAAGTATTATAAAAAAAGTTTATAAAAAATTTCATAAATATTCTATTTAAAATTTTATAAAAAGAACAAGAAGAAAAAAAGTTTATAAATTTTTTTTCAAGTAAATTAAAATTCCTCACTTTTTGGAGGCATTTTGATTATCTCCATTTTGGCAATTCGAGGAATTGTAAATTACTTCAAATGCCCGCATTTGAGTTGCCAAACAGGATATTTGAAGGGAATTAAAATACAAATGCCTCCAATATCCTCCAAATTGCCCCAACCAAACGCCCCCTTAGTATATTTCATTTACTCACTTTGAATTTCAAAAAAATTCTACCGTTACGTTTACTCACTTTCAATTTAAAAGGAAAAAAAAGCCACTCTACTGGCTTTTTTCCTTTTGGCTCACGAATGGCTTGTAAGCCGGTATGAGCAATGGCGAGCCAAAGGTAGTTTGGAGGTGCGTTTGACGTGTTAAACGCATGCATACCGTCTTCTCTTAAAAAAAAAGTGTATGTGGTTAGTATGTGTACAGAAGAAAGGTTAATTTATCAAAGAAAAAGTTGTGAAAATCGAAATATTGTTGATGTTAGACGGGTGAGTGCGGTGGCTCAAGCCCAACTTAAAAAGTGATGTCACGTCGTGACACTCGCGTGAATATCTTAGATATTTGGGATACAAGTGGTGAGCAATAGAAAAAACAAAGATAGGTGAGTGACGGTTTTTTAGCGAGAAAACAAGACGGTTCCCAATCCCAATCTTAAACAAATTAAAATGGCTCATTGAATCTCAAAACCAAATATTACTTATTATTATTCCACTCCAACAAAAACAACAAATCATCTCCTCCTTATTGGCTCATTCATTCATTCCCATTTAATCAATCTATCAATCTGCTAACAAACAAACAAACAAACAAACACCTCTCAGTTTTTCACCAACAATAATAATTCTACTACTACTTAATTCAAATCATAAATAAATATTTTTTTTACACTTATTTACAACCCTTAGTCAACGATTTCATTCAATCAATCAAATCGATCTTAAATCCAACCCCTATTTGTAACAGGTAATTTCTATTTTTATTTATTTATTTTTTTTTTATTTTTTTATTTAAGTTTTTATATAGTTAAATCTGTATGTGATTTGAATTTTGTACGGATTGTGTTAAATGTAGCGTTTAGATCGTGACTTAATGTGAGGTGTTCGGTTTGATTTTGCGATTTCAAACTGATTTATCGAAAATTCGCCGAATGTTGGTTGTGGAATAGTAGGAGATCATGACGGTTAATTGTGCGTTTTTAGTAACTTAGATAGGTAAAACTGCCAAACACCGCGTGTATGCTTCCCGTGTTTCTGTATGGTAGAAGCACTATTAACCGCATTGTGGTATGATACAAACCTATTAGTTGCTTCCTTTAGATAGTGTTATAGAAACGTAAAAGCGCGAAGCGCTCCGTTGCGCTAAGGGTCAAAAAACCGAAGCGCGAGGCGATGAGGCGAAAGCGCACGCCTTTCGTAGGCGAGGCGCATACTTTGTACAAAACGATTATAACTTTGTTAGAAAGCATAATTCATATATAAAACACATAAAGAAGACATTTAACAACAATAACACCGATTCATTCCCCATTCATTCTCAAAGTTTGCGATTTCATATCGCTAAAATGCTAGATATTACAAAACACGTATCATAAGCTTATCAAATTCCTACTGGAGAATAACAAAAGGACCACAAAGGCATGCATTTGAACAAAAACCATGCAATGCATAAGAATGAATGGGGATTTATGCAAAAACAATGCAAAGCATACATTCCCCATTCATTCTCAAAGTTTGGGGTTCCCTGTCTCTAATTATTTTTCTTATTGAAGGCTTTCTTAAAGCCCAATTCCCAACTAGAAAGGACTAACAATAGTCCATTTAAACCCTTTTAGTTTAAATGTCCTTTTTAGACCCACAAATACATGAGGCGTTAAAAAGCGCTCTTCAAAGGCGCCAAAAAGCACCGCCTTTTCTCGCCTTTTGTAATGGCTGCGCATCAAGGGTCCTGATGCGATGACCTTACTGCCTCGGCTCGCCTCACGCCTTAGGCGCAAAAAGGCGCGCTTTTTTAAACACAGAACGTAACTTATAGGTGTTGGATAGTTGCGGTTATTTGATTGTCTTATAATTGCGCGTTGATGCAGCAGACTGTTTTCCGTGTATAAAAGTATAAGCAGTTTCAATAAGTAATCGGTGAATGTTATAGTTGCTTTAGTAATGCTCTGGGGTTGGTTGCATTTTCACTATTGTGGTTGTTTTTGTTTTTTTTAGCTTAGATGGAATTTTGTACGGACTGTGGTCGTTAGTGCCTGATCATCTAGGGTTTTAGAACATTAGATCGTGAAGTAATTTTAGGATGTAAGGATTAATGATTGATTTACAGAAATTGCGTGTTTCTAATAATGTAATGACGGGAGATCACTGGGTGTATATTTCCAGTTGACGATTAGGAAGTATTTGGGACAATTGCTTATTGAAACTGGTTAAGTAAAAGGGTGAAATAAACAATTTGAGAGTTGCTTATTCAAACTGTGCATCTGATATGGGTTATTACCTCTTAATTGCTTAAATAAGCAGAATCTGCCAAACACTCAAGTAAGTGAATAACTGCTCCTTTGAGTATTGCATTTTGCTACACTGGATTACCTTCTTATCTAAAAAAATGTATAAGCAATCCCAAACACCCCTTGGATGCAAACCTAGTAGTTGCTTCCTTAGATGGTGTACGTATGCTTAGTAATATTTTGTTGTTGAATCACAGGTTAATTTTGATTTGGTCAGAGTTGTGTTTAAGAGACGATATTTGTTTATTGTGAATGAGGGGGAAGGGCGGGGGACCTAGATAATGAAGAACGAAATAGTGAGTTTGGAACTACAATGACTGGACTGTCATTGGATATAAGAACACAGAGTTATGCATCACCTCAGCAGCCGCAGAATGGTTCATTGCAGACTCAAAATGGGTTCATTGTACGCAAGTCTTCGAGGATGTCGTTGTCTGGTTCGAGAGAGAAGGATAGATTTCTTACATTTTTGTGCAGATATTTAAGTAGAAAGAAGGTTGTAATGATGATTTTAATGTCATTTGCTCTCATGGCTTTCTTGTCGGGGTTCTTTACCTCCAATAGAGGTTTGTTCCTCAATCTTTACTTATATGACAGCATGCTAATTTATAGTATCATTACTCTTAACTTCTAATACTTGACTGTTTAATTTTGAATTTAGTTAGAATGGTGAATATATACATCCTTTAGTAAGGTTTCAGTTTCTTAAAAGTTAATGCTTATGTTGCCCTTATACTCTTTATTTGTTTTTCTTTTTTCTTTTTCTATGTTGAACTTGGTGTTAGGTGTAGAGAAGTTTCTTAAATGCATTGTCAAATACCGATCTTTTTAAGAATCAAAATATGTCAGATATTGAATCCATTGTGTTAGACTCCGGTTTAGAATTTTGCCAAGTATTTAAAGTGTAGCTTTCCTTACACTTGACATGCTGCCAAAAAACTGAAAAAGCACTTAAAACTGTTAATTGGGCCATGTAGACTTGTGTGACTAGATAAATGAATTAGTTATCAATGCTTCATAAGATGCCCACTGTGCTGCATATTCTTTCAGTTTCCACTATTTTGTTTTTTGTATTCGCGATCAACTTTCTAATGGTCTCTTTTCATGTGTTGCTGTTTTGTCAGAAGCTGCATCAGAGCGCACGATCTTCAATCCCTTTAACGAGACATTTAATACCTCTTTCCAGTTTGCTAGATTTGATAATCAGAAATACAATAATTCTTCCATGGAGACAACTCTGTCTGTATGTGAAGTGAACCCCCCTACCCGTCGTTATTCGGATGCATCACTTTCTACAGGATCCGTTATTTCTCATAGCAATTTGTGTAAGAATTTTGCATTTCCTCCTCCTCCTCCAGGTGATAGGAGACGACCTGGACCTCGACGTAAGTTCATATCCATGTTCGCCTCATAAGTATATTGTTTCTGCTCCTCTGAACTATATGTTTTAAAATATTTAAAAATTTTATCTGTAGAGTAAAGTGATTAGTTCAACAATTTTCCCTAGTTTTTATGGTAAATTGTGATGGTTGGGTGGGGTTGTTATGCGCTTTAAAAGTGATTATCATTTGTTATAAATCGAGTTGTAGGAGATAGTGTTTGGATAAGATTTC
Organism: Chrysanthemum seticuspe; assembly: GCA_019973895.1. Classification (NCBI taxonomy): domain Eukaryota; kingdom Viridiplantae; phylum Streptophyta; class Magnoliopsida; order Asterales; family Asteraceae; genus Chrysanthemum; species Chrysanthemum seticuspe. Next base: position 307,636,978 of record BPTQ01000007.1, on the reverse strand, counting down.
ATAGTTAAAGTTGTAATAATCTAATCTATGATGTTTAGCAATCCTTGATTATTAAGAAAATATTGGAGTAGATAGATATGATAGAAAGGATTTTTTTTATGAATAAAGGATAAATGCCTTGTGAAATGCCTGTAAGATGGTAGTTTTATTTTACCCCTAGATGATCAGTTTTCTTGTAGCCGATACGAAACTGATTATCGAATTATAATTATTTGACTTTTTGACTCCTAAATAGTCAAATAATAAGAACCACAATCTCTTTCTACAAACATTAGAAGCCGATAAATGTGACCTTAAGTTGCTCTAATTTAATTATCAGGTCCAAAATAAATTATTTTTTTATCACTCCCCTAATATTCATCTGTGCAATCGAATTTTATAGCATTCCACCTCAATTTAATCTGATTGTAACTGATTTTTTATGTCATTTTCTCCCAGCTTGTCCTGTATGTTACCTTCCAGTGGAGGAGGCTATGGCTAGCATGCCGAACTCACCGTCACCATCACCGGTGCTTCATGAGTTAAACTATTTCCATGAGGGGACATCTACTAAAACTGAACCACATGAAGGCTCTGACTTTGGTGGGTATCCTTCCTTAAAGCAAAGGAATGAATCTTTTGATATTAAAGAATCCATGGCTGTGCATTGTGGGTATGTTTGATATAGCAAAGTTAAATAAACTTTACAACTATATTTACAATTCTTTATAATTTATAAATAATAATACAAATCTGTCCAGATTTGTAAAAGGATGCAGACCTGGTTACCAAACTGGATTTGATATTGATGTATCTGATCTTGTGGAGTTGGAGCAGTATCATGATATCATTGTTGCATCGGCCATATTTGGTATCCTTTGAGTTTCTTATGACTATCTAGTTCGTGCAGATGATGACACATGAATTAACAAAATATCCTTTCTTGAATTTCAGGAAACTATGATGTAATTCAACAGCCAACTAAAATTAGCGAGGCTGCAAGTAGAAACATTCCGTTTTATATGTTTATTGATGAAGAGACTGAAGCATATATGAGAAACTCTAGTGCTTTGGACTACAGAATGAAGGTTGGATTGTGGAGAATTATTGTTGTGCACAACATACCTTACACTGATTCGAGACGCAATGGAAAGGTAAATCTATGAACCATGTAGTTAAGATACATTTGCATTAATGCAATTAGGTATTATATAAACTAAAATGAAATGCATGTGGCAGGTCCCCAAGCTTCTACTACACAGACTCTTCCCAAATGTCCGGTATTCTATATGGATTGATGGGAAGCTGCAACTCGTTGTGGACCCATATCAACTTCTAGAGAGGTACTTTCATGATCATTAACCACCTACTAGAAAACGTGTAATGCTATAACTATAATTTTTTTATACAGGTTCTTGTGGCGCAACAATGCGACTTTTGCAATTTCAAAACATTATAGGCGATTTGATGTGTTTGAAGAAGCTGAAGCTAATAAGGCTGCCGGGAAATACGACAATGCGTCCATTGATTACCAGATTGATTTTTACAGAAATGAGGGTTTAACACCATATTCTGAAGCTAAGCTTCCCATAATCAGTGGTACTTTTTTTTTCTTTTCTTTTCTTTTTCTGCTCATCATTTTAATTCTTCTGTGGATCAATTTATAAAAGAGTTACCGCTTGTGTAGATGTTCCTGAAGGGTGTGTAATCATACGGGAACACATTCCGATAACAAATCTCTTCACGTGTTTGTGGTTCAATGAAGTTGACCGCTTTACTTCAAGGGATCAGTTAAGTTTTGCTATTGTAAGGGACAAAATTATGGCTCAAGTCAACTGGAGCATCAATATGTTTATGGATTGTGAAAGACGGAACTTTGTGATACAGGTATATGTAGTCACAATCTCGTGACATTATGAATCCACCATTTTCTGTATGCATTTATGGATAATTGCATAAGGTGAATCCACCATTTTTTTAAAGTTTCTGTATGCATTAATGGATAATTGCATAAGGTGTAACCAACTTCTTTAGGCCAGAAGGCCATCAAAACTTCACTATTTTAATTTTAGGTAATTACCTAATCAGAAAGTCAACCTGGTCAATAGTTAATGATATGCTGACTGTTATCATTTTCTTTACTGGTTACCAAATGTGCCATCATTTTCTTTGGGTATGTAGCTTGGGGCATGATATTCGGACCCCCCCCTATAGGGAGGGTTTCCAATCATTGGATGCATCGGAGGGTTGTACGGTGTGCATCGCGGTATTGTACTGTCTGCATTACGAGTTGTACGGTTGACCATAGGGAGGGTTCCTATAACACATCCCATGTAGCTTTAGGAGTGTTGGACTATTAGTCAAATGTGCGAATTATCATTACATAATGACAAAATAGGAAAATTTTGTACACTAACTTAAGTTTTGTGTATACACAGGCATACCACCGGGATCTACTAGAGCATATGCCACCTCCTGCACCTAAAGTGATTAATTTAAGGCGGACCCGATCTCCTATTCCTGTTCCTGTATCTGTGCGAGTTAATTCACCTGCTAGATATTCAGTAAAGAAAAACCCTGTTCGACGGAAAGGTGAAAGGAGACCTCGTTCAAGGAGGCATCCAAAAAATCCCAGTAATAGGGACAACACGGTCTTTTGATAATTTTGTTTTTTTTTCTCTCTCAATTCACCCGTTTTTTTATAACAAAAGGAATATAATTTTCTCTCTTGCAAAGTCAAAATGATTTGCGATTGTGTGTAGCATATGATGGATAGTTTCTCCCAATTTTGGTTAATACAATTCAATTTTTGTTGTAAATACTGGGATATAAAATAGTCTTTGAGAAATGTTCTTTTTACTTGATTCATGCCTTGTCTCTTTGATTATTTTCTTCATGTTAGTTAATGGATCTATATTATCTATTTGGCTATTTTGCCTTGTACAAGTACAGCAATGTTCAAATTATACTGTATTTTATAAAGACCAGAAAATACAATAAAGTATTTGGCTAGTTATGATTTTAAGTAAGGGTTTCAGAACTGTTTCATCACTATTTTAATTTTAAGCTGTGCCTCCTACGACTCCTCACGAACAGATGATATAAGAAAAGTTCATTTATAAACACAAAAAGAGATCGGCTTAAAAATATGTACATCAAAGCACAAACAGGAATGAGCAACTCCTCAAATTCAACACAATTGACAATAAACAAAATGGGGATACAACAGAAAACACCATTCTCATAGGATTCAAGATTCAAGATCCAAAATTGTACGTTTTAGATTTGGATGCTCATTTATTAAATCAGTGTCTCAGATAAAATTCTTGACGCATTCATAATTTAATTTGGTAGACTTTAAACAGGTGGCTTTCGTACAACCATAGAGAAGTTAACACTCTTAAGGAGAAATGGAAAATCAGGCGTTGTTTGCATCTGCTTCTGCTGCCGCCCTTAAGGATTCAGCCAACATCTTTTCCCTATTTTGTGTCTGCCTTTCTACAGCAACCATATATAAGCCTGCAGAAGCAAACAAATAACAGAAAGTTAAGCAGATAAAGTAAACAGTCCAAGAAACTAGAATAGACTCAAACCGGTTTGATCCAGAATCCAATTTAAAACTAAACAAAAAGAGGTGTGTGTCTGGTGTTGTAGTAACGGCATACCAACGGCACTTCCAATTGCTGTAAGCCAGAGAACCCTCATGGACCATTTATCACTAATCACTCCTCTGGTAGTTCCCATTTGTAACTGTCATATACATAAAGAAACACCATAAGTTACACGAGGAGCCTAGAATGCACTTTGAAGATCCTTAGAAGAAGAAATCAGACACTGGTGCATCACAATATTTTTACTCATTGATCTGGACACTATTTAGCAATGGGTACGCTATGGTTCTTTTCTATACCATCTAGTAGATGTATGTGCTTCTATTAGTTGACCCAATTATAAAACTAGACACAAGCGGGGTTTGGACTTCTTCGAAACCACCAACTGAATCTGTAATGACACTATGGCATAAAAATTGCTATGGATAACTAGAAGTAATGATACTTAATGTATGGATGCTATATAACTTGTTAAAAGCAAGATTTATTCAGTATATCAATAAAGTAAATGTCTGGAGCACCATACTGCCGTATCTGACACAACCAATTACACATCCAAAGGGCCCTGCATCATTTTACCAGAACAGAAAACCATATTTCATAGAAGTTATGGAAATGAAACACTGGGTACAGACAGAGACAGGGCGACTTGACTAGATATCTCTGCATTCTACTCTTTGGGTATAGGAACATCGAGAGAGTGAAATATGTGCGGATACTTAAGAATGTAATTGTGCACAATGCATATATGTAGCAATCTTCAAAGTTTATACGATATTTTCATGCGGTATCTCCAGTGAGATGTGTCCTAAATGCCAAATGGCACCTAAAAGATGCATCTCATTTATGTGATGGGGCGATTAGGTATAAATGAAAAACTTGCATGAGCGAACTGTGGGCATGACTCACAACAACATTGTGATGGAAGTACCGATCTGGCTACACACAAGTAGATTAACAACGGGTTACTGGTTACAAGATGTTCGCTTTGGGTTCCACTCCTAAGCAAGAAACATTATTCGAGGGTTCATTTCTTTCCTCCATTATAAGTTTATAACACAACTTACAGAGGCTATACATTGACGCCACAGATTTCGTACACTTAAAAGCAACAGTTAGTTTAGATTCTGATTATTAAAAAAAAAAAAAAAAAAAAGGATTTCGTTGTTGTTTATATCACCAGGCTCACAATCTTGCATCGCTAAGATACACGAACACACAATTATATTAAACAAACTCCCACTCGACAGTCAATCTTAGAACAGCAATAGAAAGCAAACCAGTTAAAAAACACGCCAAAGAAACAAGATTCTAGCTTATCATTTCCTTTCTCTTTCCTTTCTTTTTTGTTCGAGAAAAACCCGAGAACACCATAGTTTTTCAGTTTCTTTCCATTTACTTTCCTTTATTTCCAAACAAAAACTCGAGAACGCAGCATTAGGTTCAAAGGCAAGCGACGAAAATTACCTAACCCCTCAAAGAAAAATGGCCCATTTGACTATGATTCCATTACTACATTCCAATACCATAAACCCTAAAGAGTTAAAAGTGAACCATCAAACCAAACTAATACTTGAGCTTGTAAATCAGTAAATAAACCTTATGTTATGACTGTCATATAGAAATGAGCTAAATTATAAAACTAATAATAATCAGATCATATTATTAAGATTAATCTGAAAGAAGATTGTAAAGGTTATGGGTTTGTGACAAAAAAAAAAAGATACTTACTTTGATTAAAGTTGACTGATTTAAAGTCTTGAACAATTTGGGTTGCAGAAGATGAATAAACCCTCAAACATGAAAGGGATGGCTATTATGGGTATTTTGGCACATGGGCTTAATAAAGAATTGAGCTTTTAAAAGAAACTAAGTTATAAAATGAGTAAAACTGTAAAAAAGTTAAACTGGGGAAAATTTCATATTAATCGGGTTCCTTTAAAAGAAACCATGTCTCACTCTTTTTGCCACCTTCAAATGTAGACGTTTTTAGTGAAGTTTGAACTTTTAGTATTTTGTGAGAAAACCAAAAATTTTACTACTAGGTCATTTGATTGTAGTTCTAAGTAGGGGTGTTTACGGGGCGGTTTGGAGCGAGTAGTTCATTTCACTATCTGAACCCGAACCCGAACCGTACTATGCGGATAACCGAACATGCATATACTCAAAATGAGTGGTTATCCGTGGTACGAGTCACGGTTAACCATTTTAAACAATTAATCAAATTGAAACCAGATGAGCAATAACATAATCTACAATGCGAAATGTTATTGTGGTAAATTCAAATAATAAAGATTAAAGTCATAGTCAGTTGTTCTGTCACAAGAATTAAATTCAAACCATCATATATGGAGTAACAAACTAACTATAAGAGCACTGGGTACAGTGGTGCCAAAGTGTGGTGCCAAGCTCGTGCCAAACTGCCACGTCAGCAGTTTTTGAGTTTGGCACCAGAAACTGTTTGACACCACATTTCTGGGGTATCCGTTGGCACCAGAATAATTTTTTTATTTTTTATTTTTTTATAAAATTTAAAAACAATATATCCTAAAATTACTTTATTCATAAAAAAAACATTACAAGAAATAAAAAAAACAATAAACTTAAAAAAACATAACATACTACTGGAATTAATCTTCGACATCCCAATTTGGGCAATTTTTCAAAATCTCCCAAACGTGAACATATTTGAACTCATTTCTACCAAATTGTTGCTGGAAGCTTAGTTTCGCATTTTCGAGATGAGATTGGTCATTTTGAGCACTTCGACGCTGCAACTGTTTGTAAATTGCGTTGAACCTTTTGCAATCGACGTTAATCCTCGTCCATTTACCCCGTGATTGAATTTTTTGTACGATGGTCATCGGTTGTCTGATTATTGAACATATGCATAACGTCATTCCAAAAAATATTTTCGGAACGGTTATTTTGCATATCCATAGCTTGCGAAATTTGTATCCAAACTTGCGCAAGCAAGATTTCTTCAGACTTGTTCCACTTCAAATTTTGAGACATTTGTGTGTGTGTTTTTTGGATTGATGTAGATGTGAAATAAAATGGTGGTTGATGTTATTTATAAAGGTGGTTTTCAACGTTAAATTCGAATTCAAAAACCGGGTACTGTTGGGCGGGGTAATTCAAATTTAAACGTTAAATTTGAATTCAAAAAACGGGTACTGTTGGGCGGGTTAAATTCAAATTTTAAATTTTAAATTCAAATTCAAACGGTTAAGTTTTCTATATATACTATCATACCAGCATTAGTTTGACACACAAATAACACAATTCACACACAAAAAGAATGTCTCGCAAAGACTTTTCTCAGCAATTCCCCAGCCCAGAGAAGTTGCCGGAAACCAGCTTTCCGGCACCAGATCACTTGCCGGAAACCAACTTTCCAACTCTGCCAGAGTTTGAAGTTTACTCAACACCACCAGAAAATGTCTTCCCGGTGGGGTTTGAAAACATCCCGTACCTCCCAATTGTTCCAAGTCCACCTGTGAACAGTCCACAGGTGGATTTTCAAAACCACCCAAGCGGGTTAAGTGAGGCTTCCCTCCGGCAGTTTGAACAAGATGAAGAAAACGTCAGGGAGATACTGCAAGAGCAGGCACGTGAAGAGGCTGCTCGCCGTGAGCAAGAAGCACGGGAGGCTCAGTACCTCCAAGACAACTTTTTCGACATAATGGAGAGTCGATACATTAATGGGGAGTTTTATTCTCCGCCAACAAGTGATGATGGTTTGGACTCGGATGACTCGTTTTTTTAAGTGTTTAGTAGTTTTATTATGTATTTTATGTTTTTATGTTGTTTTTAGGGATCCATCTGTAGTTTTAATGTTTAAGGTTATTATGTATTTCATGTTTTCAGTTAATCTTTAAAGTTTCAGTTTTTTCTGTTTAACCACGAGAAGCTCAGTACCTCTACGAAACTTTCGAAATCAACTTCACCTTCAGGTTTTAAATGCAACGGCTAGTTTTTTTTTTTAAAAAAAAAAAAAAAAAAAAAAAAAAAAAAAAAAAAAAAGTGGGCTGTTAGTTTTGGCGCGAGGCCTCTTGGCGCGACAGAGGTAACGGTGCGCCAAACTTGGCGTCGCGCCAAACTCGTTGGCACCAAGTTTGGCACCACCGTACCTCCTGCTCTAACTATTTATTCGGCGTGTATAAGTTACGATTATATAAATCAATACATTTACATTTGTGAACGTTCAACTTAGATAAAGTAAAAATATGGGATGTTCAAATTACATGGTTCGGTTAACCGTGGATGTTTGAAATTAAAAACTATGCCCGAACCGTGATGAACGGTTTTCCGATTTTGGACTTTTACGGTTCGATTTATTCGGTTATCGGGTTTTTAAGGTTTCAGATTGAACAGATGAGTTCGATTTGTCGGTTTTTCAGTTTATTTGAAGAGGCCCTTGGTTCTGAGTTATAAAATGAGACTCAATAAATTACAAAAGCTCTTAAAGATCATAAACTTTTAGATAGAAAGAGGTTTGAGTTTTTGTTGCGGTAATGGTATACATATGTTTATTTATATATATATATATATATATATATATATATATATATATATATATATATATATATATAGAGTGTGGTTAGTGTGAAAAGTGAGTTAGGCTAAAAAGTATAGGAAGAAATATAAGCCGTCGATTTTATCATTTAAAATTAGATTTGTGGATGAGATCATTTTGGGTAGAAAATGTAAATATGCAACTCTTAAATGGACTAGGTGTATTAATGCATGTGTGTCCATGAGGGTACCAAGGTCATTTAAATATCATCCATCAACACCCTTTTAAACGTTTTGTAGCTACACATTAAATGAGCAATCAAGATTGAATTCAAAATGGTAGACCAAATTAAATTAAAGAACGTATAGTAATTTACTTTTATTAACCATCAAATGAAAAACGTGATTACACCAACAAAAAGAAAACGTGTGTCATATAAGTTTCAACATAGCATCCTTTATACACAATTTTTCTTTATTAGAATCGACACATATGATAGACATGATTATAAATATTGCCACATCGTTTTAATAAAGTAACACATCCTTTCATATATTGGCACATCTTTATACATATTGACACATCATTTTAATAGAGTGACACATCTTTATAAATATTGACATCATTTTAATAGAGTGACACATCCTTATATATATTGACACACTTATAACAAATCTATTAATATTTACACACTTGATACATACATTCTTTGGTGGTCGCTACATATGCGTCAAGAAACTTAATGTGTCGTACAAAAGAACAAAAAAGTTAGTCACAAACCTAGTCTTTTGACTCATTTAGTTTCATAATACATTTATAGCGACACACAAAGTATTTTGACACATTTCTAGTCTTTTGACACATTTAGTCTTTAGTGACACACTAATTTTTTAACATATGTCTATTGAAAATCTAAGTTTGTGACACATTTAGTTTCATGATATCTTTGTTGAGTTATAATTACTTTTTTGCCACATTTTTAATGAAACAATTAATCTTTTGACATAAAAAAGTAATTGTTGATAAGAGGTGAGATCAATGCAAAACACATTTAATCTAAAGAACAAATCATAAGATCTCAACCATTCATCTTTTTTTCATCAAATGGATAAGATGAAAGCAAAAATTAACAAAAGAATGGTAGAAATGTAATTCTATAAAAACCCTATTTCCACCATTTTTTAAAAAACAACATATCTTGCAAACGGTAAATCTTCAAGCTACAAAAAATATACCATCGCGACGAGAAAAAAATCATCTTTCTATTGATATGCACTTTTATATACTTTCGACGAACTTTTTTTTCAAAATTTTCGTCGAGAAAAATCCCACGGGATTCGTAAAAAAATCCCACAGGATTCGTAAAAAGACGAACTTTTTTTTTTTTCAAAATTTCTGTCCAGAAAAATCCCACGGGATTCGTAAAAAAATCCCACGGGATTCGTAAAAGAATCCCACGGGATTCGTAAAAAAATCCCATGGGATTCGTATAAGACGAACTTTTTCTTTTCAAAATTTTCGTTCAGAAAAATCCCACGGGATTCGTAAAAAAATCCCACGGGATTCGTGTAAAAAAATCCCACGGGATTCGTAAAAAGACGAACTTTTTTTTTTCAAAATTTTCGTCCAGCAAAATCCCAAGGGATTCGTAAAAAAATCCCACGGGATTCGTAAAAAGACGAACTTTTTTTTTTTCAAAATTTCCGTTCAGAAAAATCCCACTAGATTTGTAAAAAGACGAACTTTTCTTTTTTCAAAATTTCTGTCCAGAAAAATCTCACGAGATTCGTAAAAAAATCTCACGGGATTTTAAGTAAATCACATGTGAGATCAATACAAAACATTTTTCAAAACCTATAATGTTAAAACATAACTTAAATTGCTTACAAGTTTGTGAATTGTTGGGCAACTACGGCTACTCATCTCACAGTCCACAATAAAAAATAACCTTTATTGAAAAAAACTCACAAGTTGTCATTACGAAATCAAAATAGAACTGAAATTGATTTATCATCATTTGAGAACTGACATCCACAAACAAAATACAACTCAATCTAGTCCTTGAAAATTCAGTTATCATTAGGATTATGATAAGGTAATAACTCAGTCTCCTAATCTACAACTGCAACTGCCATTAACAAGAAATACATTACTCCGTATAATACAAAAAATCCACTTTCACTTTGATATCAGATTTTGCCTCTACAAGTATATCCCATAGATGTTGAGCTTGAGCAGGACCCTCCACGAAATGGCCATGAAAATTCATTAATTTTATATCAAATATTTATCCAACAATAAAATAACCAACCTTGGAGCTTATACACATCAATTCTACAACATTGACTTTTTCCACACCTAACACAATTTTCAACCTTACTTTGAACAGCATAGAATGATCAACTTTTAATCTATTAATTGATCAACCTTATCAGATCGAAACAAAAACTGCAACTAACTATTCCGACCTCACCTTCGAATAACTAATTATTCCGATAACTATAATTTTCCGATCACTTTCCGGCGACAAAATCACCGTCGCTGACATCACCTTGGAATGCATCAAACGACATCTGCAAAGTCGCATCTTCACCTTCACCAAAACCGGCGGTTATTTATTGGATCCGCCGACGATTATCTTTTGTTATTTTCCGGCGGTTATCTTTTGGTGGTAATGGGATGTGTGTGTTTTCTTATGAAAGAGAAGGTGAGAAAGTGAATGATGATAAAGACCTCGCATTGAGTTATTGAGATAGTAGAATTACCAAAATGCCTTTTGTTAAATAATTAAATTAAAATGTCAATTAATCTTAGCCATTGGATTGAGTTGGGATGGGTGGTTGAGATCAAAGGATTTGATCTTTAGATAAATTCTGTTCCGTATTGAACTTTTGTCTTGTTGATAATGAAAACCAGATATGCATTTCATTTTTGCTTTTCTTTTTCCCGTGTCGCCCAAAAATTGAATTTTAACCATAAATCAAATTATCATGATGCCCTATGTTCCCTTTACACGTAAAGTTTATAACAACATTATTTGTTGGAGAGCTTTAAATGATTAAAACTTAATGAGATTAAAGAGGATTAAATGAGCACATAAAAGATGAGTGGTTAAATGCCTAAAATGTCCCTACTAAACAATTGACATATTTTTACAATTTTAACCCTTTTTATCCTTTTTATCCTAATACACTTTCTATTTGATCTAATCCCTATATATATATATATATATATATATATATATATATATATATATATATATATATATATATATATATATATATATATATATATATATATATATATAGTGAGGATCATGTGCGGATATTTATTTTTAGTGCGGACGTACGGACAGATCTGGACCGCCCATTCCAGATCTGATCTTGACTTTTTGTAAAAAAGTCAAGATCTGCGCTAACATCACGGTACCAATTGACCATGTAAACGATTTTTTTAATTTTTTTCCTTTTGAGCGATCCTTACTATTGTTATCTTCTTTCATTTTTTTATTTTTTCAGATTTTTCTGACCACTTTTTGTTTTCTTGATTATGAGTCCTACCGTGATATTAACGATATTATGAGTTCTAGTGTGATATTATGAAACTGTGATATTATAAAATGATGATATTATAAAACCAACTGTGATATTAAGTTTTTTACATGTAAAAATGAACCTTGATATTAAGAAACATATGATAGTTACTATGATATTAACAATTTTATTAAAAAAAACATATGATAGTTACGGTGATATTAACAATTATATTAAAAAAAGAAAAAAAGTTCCTGTGATAGTAAAAAGAAACCGTGATATTAACATTTTTTTATTAAAAAAGGAACGGTGATATTAATAATATTAGTAAAAAAAACAAAAAAGTAACGTGATATCAAAGAAAAGTTAGTGTGATATTAACAATTTGTATTTAAAAAAAAAAACTTTACGTGATATTAAGATCAAATCTTGACTTTTTTACAAAAGTCAAGATCTGATCTTGACAAAGTCAAGATCAGATCTTGACTTTTGTAAAAAAGTCAAAATCGACCTTAATATCACAATACCTTTAATCATGAAAACGATTTTTTTTTTTGAAAATTTTTTCAGCGATTCTTAAATATTTTTCATCCTCTTTATTTTTTTAATTTTTTCAGATTTTTTTGAATTTTTTTTTTTTAAAAGCTACTGTGATATTTCCGCACCATCCCTACTTAAAAGGCTAAAACCCACCCGATCCCTTCCATATATATATATATATATATATATATATATATATATATATATATATATATATATATATATATATATATTTTTTGTGGTTTTGTAGTTTGTCATCTAATGTTATTTTATATTTATGAACTTTTATTATTAGGCTAGTCCCAGTCGCAACCTGGGACGACCTGGGACAACCTGCGCCATGTCAGCTTTCTCTCTCCAGTGACCTGGGACAACCCGGATGCCCCAGTCGACGACCAGAGGATTTTTTTTTTTTTTTTTTTTTTTTTTTTGTAATTCAAACATTTTTAACATTAAATTTAAATTTCATTCAAATTAAAAAAAAAAAAAAAAAAAAAAAAAAACATTACATTACGAAATAAAATAAAAACAAAAATATTACACTACGAATTAAAAAAAAAAAAAAAAACATTACAATACGAAATTCAAATAAACACTTGAATACTTAAACTAATAATCTAAATTGTAACGTTCTTTGATTGCTGCCTTAACTTTCTCCAACTCTTCTAGTTGGCGGCCGGTCAAATTTGGGTCGATTGGGGTGTTGTAGAAGATGATGTCGGACTCACGTTTTGATGTCCTCATGAGCTCAAGTTTTGCCTGTTTTATCTCGAGCTCTTTTTCCCTCAACCATAACCAAGTATCTTCTAAACCCTGCTTATTCTTACCTTTATCCTCTTTTGACGGCTTCTTGGTCCTTAAGAAATTTTTGGCCAACGATTGCATAAATGAGTCTGATGGAACATCACCATCGATTGAGGAGGACTTCCTTCCTTTGTCACGACCAGCCGGTCGTGATTCTCTAGTCGCTTCCTCAGCAGAATCATCAACGTCATAGACATCGAAAGGATCACGAGCTGCCGTTGAACCAGAGGTAGTGGTAGAACCCTTTGTTTTCTTCCGACTATTTGTTGATAAAGCCGGCAACTCAACCTCCTTCCAAGCAGCATGACCCTTTAACACCTCGTAGCACTCCTCTAAAGTGAAATCATGACCGTACGTCATACGGTATTCTTTAAGAGCTTTTGAGGTGTCGTCGATATCATTCTCACCGCTTCCATGGGTGTTCTTGATATTCTCCATGATAGCACAATAATTTCCAACCCTGTTACGAATCCTGCTCTTCCATTTGGTAGTGATGGAGTCATAGGTTCGGTCTTTGCCAGCTTCTTTGTTAAAGTACTAGATCACTTGCTCCCAAAACTTGAAGCGGTTCTGGGCGTTTCCTCTCACCGCGTTTTCCGACACATAGACCCAAGCTTTACAAAGCACCACCTCTTCCTCCTTTGTCCATGGATCTGCTGCCTTCTTGTTTTTCCCCTTGCTTGTTTCCGGCATCTTGCCTTTGTCCTTGGCCTTTGAAGCACGTCTAGATGGCTGCCTTGGTTTGATGGGGGACATCTCTTCAGCGGAAGCGGTTTTCTCATCATCAGAATCATCAACGGGAATGGAACCATGGAACGAACCGTGGTGCGAACCGTGACCCGAACCTTGTCCCATCGAAGCATCTTGACTTGGGTAGTTTTGTGTCGGATACTCCGGCATCTAATCTTCCAAATTCATGTCTAGATTAGTGCTTCGAATCGGGGAATAAGGTTGATACGGTTGAGAAGGATAAATGAAGTCCATGTTTGGATGGTAACCAGACCCACTAGGTTCTTGCCGGTAATCTTGGTAAGAACGTTGCGGTGGGACAAAAGGACGGTTAAGATAAAACGCGTTTTGGTTTTGATTTGGTTGGGGTAGTTGTGATTGATAATCAAAACTTTGCGGACGAAAGCGAATAGGAGGCCGGTTTTGTTGTGGTGATATGCCGGTTAACTCGAAGTTGTTTTCCGGCGAGAAATTTAGATCCGGGGCATTTTGGGGTAGTCGTGATCATCGGGTTTTTGATTGTGGGGTATTTTTCTTTGACATTTTGAAGTTGGAAAAGAATTAGATTGAGTTGAATATAGATGAAAATGGTAAGTTGTGAATTGTGTTTGAGGTAATGTGGGTATTTATAGAGTGATAAAAAGGATTTGATTTTTTTTTTTTTTTATTCAAACGGTCTTTTTTTTTGTTTTAATTCAAACGGTAGTTTCATTTTGGGAAGGTAAATACTTGGCTCAATATCGAGCGTTTTGGGAACCGATGTTCGAAAAAAGGGACGACGCTCGATGTGGCAACCTGCCACCCACAATCATGCACAACCGATGTTACATCGGTCGAGGGTCCAAATTTTGGTTGCCCAACCGATCTCGACCCCTCCCACTGCGACAAGCCTTAGAGTGGAAGGTGTGGTGACAAGCCTCACCCTCTTCATCAGTGCCACCTCAGCGCCACATCAGCATCCCACTTCTCCACAACTAACCACAACAAACCCCCTCCCTCATAACAAACCTCAACCTCTTCATTTGGGGGCCACCACTACCACTTTATTTTTTTATTCAATTTTCCAAATAAACTAAATTCATTTCATTAAAAATAAAAATACAATACATAACATAATAAAAAAACATACGAAACGTTAAATAAAGATACGGAAAAAAAACATACGCAAGAAATACATCAAATTATAACGAAACTAATTATTTGGATTCTGTTGTTGAAATTGTCCCCATTGAATTTGTTGCCAAACATGCTCGATGAGACATCGTTGAAGCTTTGCATGTTTGCGTTTATCATGTAGATATTTGGCTTTTTTCCTTTGCAATTGGCAACGTTCAATCCATGTCTGTTGTAAATTTGGTGTCGGAGAAATATACGTTTCAGCAATGTCGGATATCGCAAATTGTTGATCTTTCAAAATCATGTTATGCAATATGATACACGAGTACATAATTCTCCGTAACTTGCCAATAGTAAATTGCCGCGCCGGTTGGGCAATGATATGCCAACGTCCTTGGAGGACACCAAAAGCTCTTTCGATATCTTTTCGAGCACTTTCTTGTTTCGCTTTGAATGCGGCATTTTTTGGGTTAGTTGCAACTGTAAATGACTTGACAAAAGATGCCCACTCCGGGTAAATTCCGTCAGCTAGATAATACCCTTGCTTAAATTTAGACCCGTATACTTCAAACTCAACCTCAGGGGCGATGTCATCAAGCAAGTCGTCGAATAACGGAGAATTATTTAAAACCGTTATATCGCTATTCGCACCCGCTACCCCAAAAAATGCATGCCAAATCCACAAATCGTATGAAGCAACGGCTTCAAGCATTATAGTTGGATATTTTTTATCACCTTTATGAAATTGGCCTTGCCATTCTTTCGGACAGTTTTTCCATTCCCAGTGCATACAATCGATGCTCCCCAACTTATGAAATGACTTTATCCATATTCATAGTTAATGTAGTATTAGTAACAAAAGGATAAGTAAAAATGATGAATCATTAAATGGTTTTTCCAGGAAACCATACTCGATTCAATTTGGGGGCATTGGCATGTTAGGCTAGACTAAACCAATGTCATTACTATATTTAGTAATATCTAAGTGGGAGCTGAAAAGTTTTATGGATATTTAAATATATGTATGTCCGGATTCGAACTCGAGACTTCGAGATTGCACACATTACGTAATACGCATGAGAATTGATGTAAATAATTAATATATATATAAAATGTTATTATTATTAATTATTAGTCACGAAATAAATACTTAACGGTAGTTAATATTTAACGAGGTTTAGCTAACGGTCGTTAAATATGAACTTAAAGGACTAGAGATGAAATTATAAGTCGGGAAAGTTCTAGAATCCTTTTGGGGGCTTTGGCCGATCGGTTGGGGAGTCCTAACCCAACCCATACATTAACTTGTCCTCCAAGATTGGTTAACTATAAATACAATCCTATTGTGTTCATTCTAAACCGAATCTTGGTGACTTGCAAACCTAATTTCTCTCCTTCTCCCTCTTTCTTGTGTGTGGCCGGTCGAACACCCAACCACATAGGGTTTCGATTTGCTTTATTCAAGAATAAGTATTTGGTTTGTTTTGTGATCAAGAACCTAGCTTTTCACTTCAATTCGCTAATAGTACGTGTGTACAAGAACGAAGAACAAGTGCACTTGTGCTTGTAAATTCTTGGTGGTCGATTTTTTGGTGGGACGATTTTGGTGAAACCCTAAGTTAGGGTTTTGGGTTTTGTTACTTGATCACATCATCGTTTGGTTCTTGTTTTGCTAAAAGGTACGCGTTTCTTATTCGGTTAATTAATATACATATATTATCCTTATTCTTCCGCTGCATGCTTTGATGATGTTTACTTGCTTTTGTAAATTGTTATGATTAGTAAAACCCAACACCATCATCTCGCGTAATCAGTCATAGCTTGAGCCAACAACCACTGTACAGGCCATGTTCTTACTTCATAGTGGCTATTAATATAAATAATAAAGGGTTAAAATTGCTTTTCGCTGAAACTTTTGGCGAGCTTTAACCACGATCCTCACTAAGTTCCGTCCATAACCACTCGCTTCCCACTAGAGTCCACTTATAACTTTGATGTAATTAGGTGCTGATCTAGCTTATTTTGTGCCACCAAGCCTAAATTGACTTTCAAACCAAAAAAAAAAAAGTGATTAAAACATACATTGTGTTTTAAAAGAGATAATTTATTTGTACACATTAAATAATTGATTGTAACATTCTAATTGCATCAAATACGTGTTTAATATTAACATTATGGTTTAACTTCTTGTACATTAGAGTGTGCAGATTAAAAGTTATTCCTTTAGCTTTATGATACATCCAATCATTATGCAATTAACGATTTTATTTATTTATTTTTTGTTTTGGCAAAACTTGAAATTGAATTGATAATAGATCTGAGATATAGATTTGAGATTCAATCATGGGAAGGCATGGGCTTCAAAATTGAAATTACAAACATTGACTTGAGATGAAAATTACAATTTGCAAACATTGATTTCTAAACTTGGATTTTGAACCATTTGAATCTTGGAACACTTGATGAAATTGCAACTACATGAAGTCTTTTAGTATAATTGACAGCATTGAAACTTGCTTCAAACTAGCTAAGAAAAACATCCTACAAAACAAAAACATCAACAGCATAAATGCTTATATGCTGTGATTGAAAATGACTCTTACCACCAGTGGATCCAAAGAAAAGATACTGCCATTAAAAGACAATTGATTCATTCATTCAAAACTTGCAAAGTTGCAACTGAGGCTAGGCACATGTTTCATATATATTATAATGCCCTTTACCATAATTATCTTTACTTCTACTGCACATAATAAGTAACCTACTGCATAATAATAATAATGCTACTACAACAAAAGTTAACAACAAAAATGCCACAATACTTCATGGCCTACATCCCCTCATTGTCCAATTCTTTGCACCTCATTTTGATCATCAAATGTTTCGATTAAAAGTGG
Organism: Chrysanthemum seticuspe; assembly: GCA_019973895.1. Lineage (NCBI taxonomy): Eukaryota > Viridiplantae > Streptophyta > Magnoliopsida > Asterales > Asteraceae > Chrysanthemum > Chrysanthemum seticuspe. The sequence continues at coordinate 307,619,250 of BPTQ01000007.1, read as the reverse complement.
GGGAGCATAATGTGCGGTTCCTTGATGCTCCTCCGCATCTTGGCAATACGAAAGGATAATAGTATCAATCGACATTTCCACCACAGCAAAGAAGAGGGTAGCCACTATATATCCTAGACCCCAACACACCTGCATAATCCCATCAAAAAAATGTTAGGATTCAAGAATCGATCTTTCAGGTTAAAGGAACTATATTGGCTATAACCCATGTGTTACTTACTAGCACGGGAAATAACGGGGATGTAATCTTGTTATGGGATGATTTGTATTTGTGAGTATCCAACATAAGGAACGCGAAAAGTGCACTTGCAAGACTGACACACAACTTGCCAAGAAAGAGAATAACATCCCCGATGACATTCACTTTGCCTATACGTAGAATGTTACTAATTATCAAATCTGTTGCCATCTCAGAAGCTCTAAAAAACCCTTTTCCGGTTATAGCAATCTGCAAAAAAATTAAAGAACAAGTTAAAACAAAACCCCAATGACATTCACAAAACAGAAAAAGTGCAAACTTAAAGTTTTTAAGCCATAAGCTTAACTTACCATAATGTATGCATTGCGGTTTACAGATTTGATGGTCAATTCAATACCCTTTAAGCAGAACCGAGAAGTATGGAACATCATCCTCTTAATCCAGCTGTCGGGCATAATGTCAGCAACTTTTAATCTGCGACGTATGGCCTCGAGTATGAAGCGAGTTGACTCAACAAACGATACAATCAAGGACCCAATTGCCACTGATCCAAGGCTGTACCGCATGAGTAGCTTCATTGACGAGAAAACTGGAAGAAATGGAATCGTTGTCTGAATCACAAAGCAGCAACTTATTAGACAAATAAAATGCTAAAAAAACACAGTATACTTATTAGGGTATGTGGCTAACCGAAGATTCCCCACGAGCCCAATAGTAGGAAGCTACAGAACCGGCAATCACGGTTGAAGAGCATGCTATGATAAACTGAGTAGCCCAGTAGCACCCAAATAAGTGGAATAAAATTGAAGCTGCTATATGAGGGGTGTACTGGATGCTATAGCCACAACAATCATCACAGCTAACCCTTTTAGCTTTAAGATCATAAGCACAGCAATTTGTACTGCAATCATTGCGGACTATTTGACCTGAACTGAAAAGATGAAGGGCAGCCGACAACCAAAACATGTAAAAAACCGCAAGGATTAGGTATGGTATGACCGGAAATATTATGAGAGCATGAACTTCTCCAATGACCTTTGCTGCAACCTACAGGTAGACGAGACAAATTGACTTTTATATATTACACAAACCGATGTTGAAACTTTTGGGATTATATCATTAAGATGTAGGTGCTCACCTTAAGTACTGAAGTTGCCATGAGGATCCGCCTTACAATAGCTATGGATGATAAAACAGCAACAATCATCACACATGTCATGAAAAAAGCAGCAGCATGGATATGATGTTGCTCCTGAATAAAGCCAATTCGTAAATATATAGTAATGAATATATAACACGTTTTTGTGAGTAACTGTGTGAAGGGATTGATCAATGTAAGAACATACCCTCGCAGAAACATGATAGTATGGATCATGTTCACCAATGATGGGCGAGATAGCGTCGTCTCCAATCCATCCAGCTAAACCATGCAAAATAATGGAATATATTAAACTTCAAAATACACTGATGTGATGATTCAAAAAGTTTCAGGATCAATAAGTTAGTACAATAGTACATATAATCTTACCTTTCATGTAGTAGAACATTGTGACTGATATTATGAGACCATTAAAGAAAAATACGGTAACCCATGGCATTCCAGCAACAAAATGTCGAATCATTAAAAGCCATAGCAACGACAGAAATAGAGGCAAGAATCCACCGCATACAAGCAGCACTGGCCATGATTTTCCAACATCAGCCACATATCTCTGCAATCATTACACCAAGAATTAATCTCAATTTCGAAATTACAAAGGTAGCGTTTGGTTTGTAGTCGGGAATGGGAATGACAATTTCTGAAACGTCTCCCAAAATTTAGGATATGATTCCTACTTTTAGGACCCATCTCCTCAAACCAAACACTCCCTAAATGCTCAGTAGTAGGAGATCTAGATTTTTGACAAGTAAGAGTACTATCGAAACAAAAACCATTCAGGGATGCACCAGATAATTTAATTTGTTTAAAATATCTTTACATTGCAGAAAGAAATTCAGGGTACCTTTAAAACTGAAGACCGGGCGTTGATGTCTTTATGAATAGATTTATCTATGACCATGTCATCATTGATGGTAACACCATTCATTTGCTTCCAATGTGTTAAGGACACATTTGATGGGCGATCAATAAACTGGCAAGTCCAATAAACTGTATTCCCGATACAGCTTATTAATAAGTCAATAATAAAATATAAAAAAAATAGAGTACACAAAACTGACTTATGACATACCGTTTACGCTTGGAAAAATGACAGGGTAACAAGGACCTTGAAGCTGAAGAGAAGTGTTTCTTAATTCAGGAGTAAGGTCAGCAAAATAATCATAATTCATATCGATCCAATCATCTAATGAAAGACGAATATCACCCTCTGGATAATCACAAACCCAATTTAAAGAATCTTCTGATGGTATGGGACAATCTAACAAACATATTGTTCGGGAGTTAGACAGTTTGAATCCACTATTCTTTGATCCACTTTCGTAAACTTGGTTAGGATTAGCATAGTATTTGAGTTCCAATTCTTGCAGGTTAAAATCTTTGTGTTTGCCTCCACATACATTTCCTTTATAATCCAACCCAAAGTTTAGCCTGCATAGATACAGCTCATTATGTACCACATGATAAAAAAAGCTTAAAGAAACGAAAAACTTATTACATCACATAGTGAAAATATTAGCGTTCGAACAGAAAATGATGTTTGTGTGTATCCATCCAGTTGTGACATTTCCTCTTTAATTTGAATATCCAAGTTTCATGAATGTGACATTGTGTGATTAGTAGGTGCGTGACATTTTTGTTTTGAAAATAACCATGATATGAAAGATTCAGAATCCTATGATCAGCTGTAACAAAGCAAGATGCTGGAGATAGTATTTTGATTTGTTTTCGTTGTTTGAAGTTGTGCTGATAAGATAATCAATAAGAATCAACGTTCTGAATAATTTGATACTCGGAATGTTTCACTAGTACCCAACCACTATAAATGAGTAATCTTTGAACTAATCAAATAATCAAACAGTCACTTTCTAAATGTAATGTCAAACACTGATGAATTACTCCCCCAATACTATTTTTCCTGAGTAATTTCTTTGAACAACCTATCATGAACCATATTTATAGCTCTATTCCTAATAACATTAGTCACAAGCTTATAAATCCAACAACCCAATAGTGAATATACATTCAAATCAAAATCTTGATATTTAATGAACACTAACTAGCACATTAACATTAACATAACCACAAAATCAAATCTTGAACTAAAGATCATATACAAAAACATAAAACTTACACCAACTCCAAGAAATCTTGCAAACCCTTAATAAAAAATAAAAAACTTTACATAAACAAAAAACTAACAACATTTACTAAAAAACTGAAAAGATTAAAACTTTGTTACTTTTGTTTAATCTTTATTAAATTTACCTTAAAGGGTTTCCTTGGTTAAACCCAAAACTTGAGTTAACAATCATAGCAACCCAAAAAGCAATAAAAAAGACAAGAAAGACAACATCTTTGCATTTTCTGTTGTGTTTTATGATCCCATTAGCACTACCAACTTCACCATTTCCATCACTTGATGGAAATTTACCAATAATTCCTCTCATTTGTTTGCTAAAGAAAAGGGTTTTGGTGATGAGAGAGAAAGAGCTAGTGAAGTGAACTAGTTGAAAGTAAAGTGTTGGAAAAAGTAGTGTGAATGTGTTCACAAAGGAGATATATGGGGAATATTGTTTTTTTTAAATAATTTTCTGTGCCTGTTTTTCTTGCTTTTTTGGTTTTATGGTGTGAATTTTTTTCTTAAAAACTTTACTTTCCCAAACATGTGAGAATATTAAAAAGACTAGAAATAGTGTAAAAACATATTGTACAGCTCATGCATTCTCTATTATTTCATTCTTTTGTGTTAGTTGAAGAGGCTTAATAGGAATGAGTGAAGAAAAGTTTCAAAAAAGTGTGGCGAACTTTATTTTTCTTTGAAGAGTTTATAACATTTACTTCATTTTTCTTTAAAGAGTTTATAACATTTACTACTTCTTCATTTGAAATATTAATAACTAACAATGATATTCAACTGTACAACTATCTTTTATTTGATAAATCTTTTAAAGGCATTAACTTTTTATCTCTACTATCTAAAATGGAAAAACACTCAAGAGGAAATGTGGAAATTGAAACTTGAATATTGAAATGGTCAATCACTGTAATACGTGGTATATTTTTGGCAACTCTTGAATTCGGAAATCTCTAATCACACAGCTGTATTTCTTTTTTTAGGATTTTAGCTGGTATTACACAGTTGTATTCCATATATCTAAACAATACAAAAACACAAAAACCCTACCATTCTTTCATTATTCCTCTATCCAAATAGCACACCAACCCCCATCACCAACCTATGCTTCATCTCTTTATAAAGAAAACACACATAGCCCTTCTTTGCTGCCACTGAAACCGCCGCCACCATAACCAACATCTCTCTCGGTTGTTATGGCCGGCTAGGTGGTTTTGGTAGGTAGTTTTGTTGTTGGCTTATTTGTGTTTGTCCTCTTCGTTCAGATCTAGCCGGGTAGGTGCTTCTGTTGTTGGTTGTAGTAAATGAATGAAAGCAGCTAAACAGGTTTGTCAATCCTATATACGCCCGCGGAAAGGTTATTTGCTAACCAGGTTGTACCTAAAAACATTAGATTCTGAATTATAACTGATAGAGGGGAAAATGGATGCATAGTGGTACATCGACGTTCCATGGTCTTGACTCGGTGGCGAACCATCATTCACCTCAGTCTTATAGGTACTCCAAAAAAATACGTCTTACTTTTATTTTTTATTTTTTTTATTTTTTATTTTTTGTTTTTGATATATGCTACTCATTGTTATTACACAGCCAAGACATTTGCAAATGAACATATTAAATTGCATGGTAGATTGATCTGGGGTTCATACGTCGGTAACTGGGACGGCCAATAAAAAGGTAACAACTTACTTCATTCATTAGTTGGTTCTAAAATAAGGGGGTGGTCGGGACTTCTTATTAAAAGACTGAAATTGTGTAGGGATTAGTGTTTTACTTTGGTTGTGTTACAATAAGTATAGGCTGTTCTGCAATAGCCAGCTTATATAAGCTTATAAGCATAACCTTCCAAAGTACTTGAGCGTAGAGTATTTGATAACTTGCTTAAATAATTACGTGCATGCGGATTAAGGGTACATAGCAACCGAATCTGTTCCGGTTCAATATAAAAGCCTTAGCTGTGACGGCTACAGGAGTTTAGAGCGACCGACAAGCTAGCGAGCATATCATTAAGCCTGCAATTAAGCCTTGCATAAAGCTGCCTGTTACTGAGGTATACTTTTTTTTAAATGACTTTAATCTTATTATTGTTTTACATATGCTTTTTTTTCGCTTAAGGAACATGTACTTTCAGTATGCCTAAAACAAAAGACTGTTCAGCCTTGGTTGTTGGAAAGTAACTACAAGATAGGCAACGATCAGAATCAGATAATTAGTATTACAAAAAATGCCACATGAGTTGGAGATGAGAAAGTAGGAAGAACTCGCAATGAGTTATAAGCAACAACCAGAAACACTTTTTGCCTTTGGATGAGTTCCTCTGTTGGTCTAAAAGGTGATTTGGCAACAATTCTGCAGTACCAATCATTGAGAGTATTAGAAATTAAAACTAATTAATGTTTATTAGAGTGTTCATGCTTTTAAAGATATTTTTGCTTTAACTGACCAAGCTTTAGATGATTTCGTTTCGCTCCCAACAGAAACTATTAAAGCAAAGGCTGTTGCTCGAATGCGTGACTTATGTCTCTTTTTCCGTTTATAAAAGGTTACATATTTATATTTTTTAATGCTATTTTCCTGCAAATTGGTTATGAACAAAGCAATGAAGGGGGATATTGTTTGCATTTTTTTTTGCTATAATGTATTCAGATTAGAAGTTATATACAAGTCGGATTTGCCTTTTGGCTTGGTTGGTGTCTCTTTTTTTTGTACATGTATGCTGCAGAGACATTGTACAATACAGAGCATCTTGAAAAGTGTGTATTGTTCACTTATTTAACGTAGCAAAACTTATATTGCTTTTGTATTTACATGCTCCGACGCATATTATTATGAAGCCTAACCTGAAAATGATTTGCAGGGATTAAAAGGTGCGGAAAATACTAATGTTGAGTGAAAAAGTTGGAGACTGAGATGGTTAATTATCTACGACCGTCAGAAGAAGAATACAGCATCATATGCAGCCTCAGTATTAGTATAGGCAGCGGGTTTGATTCTCAATCTTTCTCTCTCTGTTATGTGCTTATGAAAGTTGTGTCTATGTTGGTGACAGTTGGTTGATAGGGGTTAGGCTACACCTGTGATATGTCAAATAACTTAAGTTACAACCTCTAATTTAGGATGAAGCAGGTTCGATGGCTTGAACGTCATCCATAATGTATCAAGATGCATAATATTTAAAACTGCAACACAAAAGCTAGATTATTATTATAGCAACATAGTCTTTGAACTTAAAATGTTGTTGTAAATGATAAACAATGTTTGTGGGTTTGTTTGACCAGACCCGCACAAGGGTACCCATTATGACCTGTTACTTGCGAATTAGAAGCACTTCCAAGTTGACCACTTTTTGAAAACTGTATTTTGACTCAAAAAGCTAATAAATAGAAGTTGTTGGATGAGTCAAACACTTTCAACAACTTATCAACTTAAAAATAAGCAGATATACAATTAATCAGGAAAAAACGGTGTTATACAGACTATTGTGTAATTAGTATGAGAGACCAACTCCTGTAATGTTTGAATACCACACCGACCATTTTAAGTAACATGTTCTTGATTTTTGTTACGTTTCAGTTAGTTTGCGTAACGTAATGAGAACAATTTTTGTAATCAGTTTATGCAGGAACAAGTGAAAGAGATAGAAGTTAAAGAGGTTGACACAGAGCAGGAAGGGAAAGGGAAGAAAGAGAGCAGCAAGAGTAGACACCGAAGCAGAGGCCGTGCCAAGGATAGGATTTCGGAAAGAGAGCAGGACAGAGGTTATGATTAAAACCGACGCAGAATATGGGCATGAAAGGTCTGATCGTTCCTTCATGTAGATTATTTTTGCAAATAGTTGCGCTTTCAATCACTTTGGATTTACCGTTGGGGTGTTAACTATTTCTGACAGCTTACATCCTTAGCGGCAGAATCTGATAGTGTTTATAAAGGTGGCCAACCTGCTGATTACGACTACTACTCAAATTCGTACTTTGCGTCCCGGTAATCTGTACTTTCAGACCATTGGCCTTAGCAACTGCATAACAAATTAGGTTTTTTTTTACCTTCAGCGATTGATAATACACTTTGAGCTACTCACAAGCCATTTGATCCATTTCATTTTTAGCTAGCTTTTTTGTTTTCCTAATAAGACCCATTAAAATTTTGTATTATCATGTTTAATGAAAACTGCCTTTTGCTATAAACTGACTCTAATAAAGCTAATTAGTATGTAAATTCCCCCGCCGCAACGCGGCGGGTTACTGCCACTTGTTAGGAACATGTGTGAGTTTTTAAGTTAACTTTTGGCTGCGTCTTCAAGACGTAATATGATTATGCACCGAGTCCATCACCGTCCATCCACACCAAATTGCTTCATAATTTTATTCACAAGGCTACTCTTTTTTTTAAGAAATTAAGATGACAAAGTATAATTTAAATCAACATGAATTAAGATTCTCTAATATGGTATTGGTGCACAAGGCATGGAGCAGACTCTCGTTATATTGCTAGAAGGTTCGGGAAAATTTGAAGGATTTATTGTTAATTTTAGTGATGAAATTTGCCTTTTTTTATGTTTGGCTTTATATAAAATTGAACTAGATATAAAGAGTTTTGTGACTAAACATTAGGAGCAGTATACGAACGATAGAATGGAAGGACGATGGTAATTGCACACCACAAGTTGAAGACAGCTTTGAGCCTTTGTTAAATGTTTCTTATTAGTCACAGCTCTAAATTACACTTCAATAACAAAGGATAAATATATATAATTATTATAAATAAAATATTTTCAAAAGTACGTGTTTTGTTAAATTTATTTTGAGAATACATGGTTCAACTAAAATACGAGACATCATCACAATTTAAAATGTAT
>BPTQ01000007.1:307458814-307606042 GCA_019973895.1 Chrysanthemum seticuspe | reverse complement strand
AAGTGAACTGTATAAAATACGAGACATCATAGACATGGGTTTATTTATTCTTTTTGTATTTTGGATTTAAAATAATCAGTTACAAGTTTATACCAGATCATAATATAGATATCTTCGAACCATGACCAATTATGTGCATGCTACAATACAATTTCAAAAATAATGAATCAAATTAGAATATTCTTTTTAAAGTGAATTAGCATGTCTGTATTTGATATATTATTTTATTTAAATAAATGAAAAAAAAATGTATGCATCATGGTATTAGAAAATTTCTATTATGCTAGGAAGAGGTGTTTTGGTGTCATAAGCAAAACTGGTATTATGAGTAAAAAGTACTTAGGTATAAAGCTGAGCATTGGTCTCGGACCGGACCTGACCGACAAAGACCGAGACCGAATTAGCCCAAAAGTCGAGATCGAGGACCGGACTGAATGTGGTCGGTCCGGTCTCGGTCGGTCCGTTCGATTGGTTTGCTCAGCCCTACTTAGGTGGTACCACTTTTTTAATGCTACGCCATTGTACGTAACACACTTGGAAAACTGGTATTATGAGTAAAAAGTACTTAGGTATAAAGCTGAGCATTGGTCTAGGACCGGACCTGACCGACAAAGACCGAGACCGAATTAGCCCAAAAGTCGAGATCGAGGACCGGACTGAATGTGGTCGGTCCGGTCTCGGTCGGTCCGTTCGATTGGTTTGCTCAGCCCTACTTAGGTGGTACCACTTTTTTAATGCTACGCCATTGTACGTAACACACTTGGGCTTAGTTGCTTTTTTGGGATATAAAAGTTGCTTTAAAGATTAGGCTTTTTTTTTGGACGTACAAACAAAGTAATCAATTTTTAACCCTTTTCTTATATATATATTTCCTATTTATTATGAAGGCCGATAGTTTTATGCCGCTAATGTTGTGAATTTGGTTTTTTTTAGATCTATTAAAGCGTTTTAGCGTTTTGTGCTTTTGTGATTTCGGATTCTAGGTTCTTATACTTTGATTTAAGCTTTTAGAATACAAATTCAGTTAAATAATGAGAAAGAGAAGGCTAAGGAGTATAATTTTTGGTTTCGCAAAAAGTTAAAAGAGGCCGGTTAAAGCAAAGTTGAGATGCATAAAAGTGAAACCCGTCAAGGAACTACACACGTATTAGTGAAACCAGTCAAGGAGGAGTCTACATCTCAAATGTCGTGTACCAAGAAGTTTTACGCGACGAGTAACGTGCATTATTAGTTATTATCTCATAATTGATGTAAAATTTTAAGTGTCACTAAATGTTTTTATATGTTTTTTGATACATGTTAAGAATTTATGTTACAACCGTTTCTAATTACATTTTGATCTTTTTCATGTTCTATTTTAAATGTTATATGAAACACTTACCACAATATAGCATATCGTTAATTGTCTTCCGCTAAAAACCGCTGCCGCCAGGCGCGGGTACTCGCCTAGTCTAAAATAATATGTCAAGGATAATATTCAATTAATTCAACAACTACTTTTTTTTTTAATTAATAAATATTGAAAAAATGTAAATAAAAATCAGTTTTTGAAGGTTTATGAGAGTCCAATAAGGATCAAATGAGAAGTAAAATTAAAATGAAAATGGTGAGAATGAGCCACAACCGCACATTGCAGATGCATTTAAAGAAATAGATCATCTCTCTTTAAAATTTTCATACTCATTTAAAATATGTTGCTCAAATTTCTTCTTATTCTTTTTATTTTAATTTCTCGTCTCACTAAATCCCTTCCCATAATCACAAAAATTAACTTATATGTTACTAGAAGAATTTATTATTACTATTATTATTATTATTATTATTGTTATTATTATTATTATCAAATATGGGAGATTAATGAATTCTTTAATTTTTTTGGCACATAGATAATTGTACAAAATGGTCAAAGTAAACAAGCCTGATTTGTGTTTCCAAAAAATTAAAAGCATGTTTGTGATCTAGGTTTTCTTGATATGATTTTGCATAGATGATAACTTCAATGTATTGATAAAAGCTCGAATAGTTTAGTAGCCTTCACTTCACATGCATACATTATTTGATAAACTTTTTAAGGGAATTAACCAAATTTCAAACAATAATTAACTTTCTTACTAATCTAGATTCAAATTAAATGGGTATTAATAAAAGTGTGGTAGCCTTTAATGGTAAAATAATCACTTATACTTTAAGACAAAGATTATGGTCCTCCTTATATTATTTTATTATTTAAGGGAGGACAGCTTTTGGATTTAAGACAAAGATTTCACAGAATTGATTGCTAAACAAGATCTAATGATGCTAAAGTATTACAGCTTGAGCCGAATTAAAGTCGGCTCCTGTTGTGCCCATAATATGTATGTTTTATTCTCCTTTATTAATGCTTTTTTAGATCTTTGCATAAAAGTCCTTGTTGTTTCACAAAATTGAGATTGTTTTTTTCCCAAACAAGTGGCCAACTATACAAGAACTTTAAATCAATTCAAGTGGACAATCTCAAACTTAACCGTATTTTGTCGAGACAAAGAAAATCTAACATATATTTTCGAATGTTTGTTTCAAATCTTAGACTAGATGCATTGGTCATCAATCATTTACCATCACTTCTTCGTCTTTCATCTCAACGTCATATCATCATTCAACATATCACTACTTCCTTCATCTTTCAGGTGCAATGGTCATCATTCCTTTCATCTGTCAAATATACCTTACAAAATAACTCACAAATCAAATAAATAATAAAAACTTGCACGGAGACCGAGTGGCGAGGTTGGTAACCTTTCGTCCCTTTTTTTCTTGCCTCACACGTGAGGTGATGATGCTCACAATGGTGTGAAAGGTGAGGATGAATGATGAAGGTGATGGGTCACACCCATTGCATCCAGCCTTACTAGACTTTAATACTAAATGTAGTGGTGATCAAACATCATCTTCACATCAACATCTACTCTTATTTCCAAACCAACTATTAAAGCTATGTAAATGACGGTGACCACCAAACATACATCACTTAAACACAAACATATTTCACGACACACAAATACACACAAAATAATCGAAATTTGGTTTGGTTAAGAAAGTGAACCAACCATCTCCAAAATCTGGTGACCACGTGTGAACCCACTTAAGTGTGTATATGCAATGTTTTGAAACTGAAATCGATGAATCGGATTGGAACCGGTTCGACGATTCTTCCGATTCAATCGAACAAACCAAAAAATGGGGAAAATAGCCGATTCAATGTCCAGATTTTCAAACATTGTGTATATGTTGTTGCAATTGTCCTAACGCGCGTGTAATTAATCTTTATTAAGCGTGGTCTCTTAAAATGAGAGTTGTGTAAGAGTAGTAGACACTTGAGAAATGGTTAGGACGACAGTTGTAACACCCCCAAAATTATCGCAGCGGAAGATTGTGTCACTGGGGTATTACTTCATAGTTAACAGAACAAGTTACAGAAAACGACTCTAAATGAGACAGTTTTGAAATAAATTATCATTCGATTAAGATATCAGAGTTTACAAACAGAGGTCCCACAAGTTTGTACAATCATAAAAAGTACAACATAAAAGTTGTAATATTTTTCGAATGATAATATATGCATCGTCTTCAAAATATTTTCTGTGCGCCTTCACATGCCATGCCAGCTAATTCCTTTCGAACCTGAGATAACATGTAAAAGTGTCAACACAAAGGTTGAGTGAGTTCATAGGTTTGTAAGCAAAACAGTTGATCACAAGATATCAAGTTTATAAAAGTAGTGGGCTACGTTGTTATACGCCCATAGTGCGTTTGATTGCCTAACCGGTCAGTACAAACGATAGAAACAGCATAGGTTTGAAAACAGTAGTGGACAATATAGTTGGTAGTATAATTGCAATGTGTACAATTATTTTCTTGATAGTTATTATTGCTCTAAGCTCATGGCACTCACGACTAACTATTGTATATATATCACCGTACGATGTATATATATAAATAACTTGCCCCGGGTAGGTATTTTGCACTTTACCTAGATAATCTCAAATATAGTGCGCCTTGTTATTTCTGATAACAGAGACGGGTTCGTCAATTCCGATAGGCCTATCCACAATATTTGCGCTCACTCCCAGTGATTAGTGGTCCATGATGTTGGGGACATTTGGCATAAACAACTTAGGCATGCAATAATACAGTCAAGGCATTCATTTTGCAAGTAATTGTCCATAATAAAGCATTTTAGCATGTAGTAAAAGCAGTAGCATGTATCTCCCCCAAAAGAGTTTATAAAACAGTTAAACAAAAGCTGGGGCTATGAAACTCACTGTAGTGATCAGCAACGAAGTGTAACGATATAATGTTTATCAACGGTAGAGTATGACAAGACCACAATCTTTAACGATTACCTACGAAAGCATAATATTCGCATTTTAGTATGGTGTATGATATAAGTGTACAAGTATATATAATTTGTTGGCTTATGATGTTGTACATAAATCTTAAGTTGATGTATTCCTTAAGTGTTGTTTGGCCTATAGCCCTTTTATAAGTAACCTCGTACCATCGTTCGGGCTATCAAAATCAAGAGGTCGTGTAGTGAACGTATGAGGAGGCAAGACACTTTAAATCGTAAATCCACAACTCGTCGATACGACACCCCGAAGAGGCCTCTTATGACAATGAAATTCCTCACTATTATTGTACTTGTCATTTATAAGTAAAGTATTTGACGAGACAAATGTTATATAAAACATGTGTCGTGTTTCGTCAAAGACTATTGATTGACTTGTGTGACGATATGATGATATAAGTTGTGTGTCGTGAAGTATTTTAACATGGCATATGGTCATTTACTTAGTTTGTCAAAGTCTAGCAAAGTCTAACCCAATGAACCAAGTTTTAAAAAACAAGTTTCGGGTCATTAAACTTATATTAGCCGTGCAGCTAAGTCAAACAATAATCAAGGACATTCTTGAGGATGTATCTAAGTTAAAATATCTTGAAACAACACCTTGGCTTTGTTTTGGCCTCAAGGAATCAAGATATCACTCAAAGTTTCTCAACTAACGTTGTTTTCTAGTCAACAACATGTCAGTTTAGTTTGTATAGTTTTTAGCATTTTCTGTTCACTTTCTGCTTATGTGCTCCCGAGTGTTTGTAGAAAAAGTGATTCTGAGAAACTTTTGTGTCTTATACTTTTGCTGATTCGGACCAGAAAAGGCTCAAAACCTCGTTTTAAAATCGTATCAGCAAGCTTTCTTGTTCCAGCACTATATTTACCTCTAGTAACACTTAAGTAGGCATAACTTTTTAACCACAAGTCCTTTTTAAGTGATTCAAAAGCTCAAGTTTTAGTTTTTACTTCCTCTAACAGCTTCTCAAGCTTAATCAAGTTCAAGTTCCAAAATTTACTTATATCAATACTCTAATTACAAGTATATACTTATTTTTCAGTCCTGCCAAAACGACCATAAGTTGAGTTCTACAACTTGTTTTGACACGCAGCTTTTGCCAAACTTCAAGTTCAGGTCTTGGCTACATTTCATAAAACTGAGTCGACTTCCAGAAATGAAAAAAACCATGGGCTTTTCCCAAATGAAATCTGGTGTGCATATTTTGACATGTTTTGCCATTTTGGCTCTCATTTACTCAGCGGGGGGAGTTATGAGGTGCGCCACCTGGAGAAACGACCGTAAGACATAGCTCTACAAGCCTATATTTCTGAATTAACCTCAAAATTTACTGAAAATATCAGTTTAATCAATCTGTGGGACTGTTGCAGAATTCAGGTTCATAGAACTTACCTAGGACTTGTTTTAGCTTGTTTTCATGGTCACAACCTCATGTACAACATCAATCATGCCATATTGCATTTACTAATTATATCAAATTACATCAAATAATATAAATTATTACAATCTTATTGAATGAATATGAAAAGAAACTCAAATCTTACAAAGGATAGGATGAAAAGTTACTAATAATCAAGCCTAACTTCTTTCCATCTTCAACCCTTGTCTTCAACCCTTTAACCAAAGTTCACTAATCTCTTTACCCTTGTAATAGCTCCTTTTATTCAGCCCCTAATACCTTGTATAGCTCCTAATTCAACCAAAGGATCATGAAAACAACACAAGGACTAGTTGTAACATCTTGAACCTTCAATCTTTAACAATCATACTTAACTTGGAAATCAAAGGAGGTGATGTTTTGGTGATTTATGTTGCACGGTCAAATAGAGGAGAAATGGAGGATTTATGAGGTTTCTTTGATCTTATCAAATGATAAGATAATACTTATGTGATAAGTATAGGACTAGATGAAAGGGATGGTGTACATGTGTACCAAGTAGTAACACCACAAGGATTAGTGTCCCTTGTGGTTTTTGACGTGTCCTCATAAGAAAAAGAAAGGATTTGGTGATCATTTTATACTTACTTAAGTGTCTAGTGGTATAGTTTGGTCCCGGTAATTACTAATGTTAAGCCCTTAAGTCACGAAACTTAAAATCGGGCAACGTAAAAATGTAATACTTACAAAAATATTAAAACTTATCAATATACTCTAACTAGGTATATTAAGAGTGTGATAAGTCTAATGGGGTGCGTCTATGTTGTTAAAACCTAATAACGTAGGTTTAAGTACGCGTATTACGTAAAGAGTAAAATGTTTACGTAAAAATAACAAAGTGGCAATAGTTCATATAAAATATGACTATTGGTGAAAGTAGAGTATTTTGAACACCTAGACTTATCGTAGTCTTGTGTTGATCTCGAGGAAAGTTTACACAATTAAACTTTCGTAATTAATAAAGTAACAACTTTAAATAATTATTTATAGCCAAAGGTGAACAAAAATGTTCAGAGTGGGGCAAATTAGTCATTTTGCCTTATAAAAATTTACGAGTTGCTACAACAGTATAAATAAAACGTTTTTAGCATAAAAATGAGAGATTTGATGTTTGACCTTTTCGGTGTTATCACATCTTCATTTTGTATTGGTTGTATGTAACAATAAAACTAAACCAGAAAATTATTTTCTTTGTAATACAAGCTTATGCAGGGGCAAAATTTACTTCAATAGTAACTTAAATGGCCCAAGCATTATTGTCTTATTGGATCCTATCCTGTTACCTTAAAGTAAAATCATTTTTACGATCTAAAACTTTGTGCAAAACAAATTGCTGATTACATACAGAGGTGAAGCTTTGATTGGTACATCTAATTTCATGCTTTAAGAGGTTATACATATGTCACAGAATGTATATTGTATTTATATATTTGAGCGTGTCAATCAAATATTTGAGTATGCAAATCATCACTTTTATGTTGGTTTAATGGACAAAATATTAATAGATGTGTGTTAGCATCGAACTCAATACCACGGGATTGCACACTTTACGTATGAGAATTAAAGTTTAATAATTAAATATAAAATGTTATATTTAGTTATTAATTACACAAACGACTAACGAACGTTAAATTAATTAAGTGTAATGGACTAACGATCGTTAAATGTTAAATGGAAGGACTAAATGTGAAAATAGAGATTGGGAAAGTTCCGGAAACCCCTTGGGATAGCTAAACCGATCGGCCAAGGGTTCCTCAAGCCCAATCCAAGTCCAACTTGTTCACCAAGTTATTTTGGGTATAAATACAAGGCTTAGGGTCTTGGTATTTTATCTCTTGTACTCATTGGCTAAAACCTAAAAATTGTTTGTGTGTGTTTTTTGCTATAATCGATCGTACAACCCCTCTTGGGTGTCGATCACATTGTTTTTCCAAAACAAATTATTTTGTGTTAATAAAACTAGCATTTACTTTAATTCGTTAATAGACGTGTGTACAAGAACGTGGTACAATCACACCATTGATTGTATCTTGGATTGAATTACAAAACAGTAAAGGGTAATTCTTATAATCCTATAAACCCTAATTAGGGTTCATCTAAATTGCTAGTTTTGTGGAATTGATTCTTGTTCGGCTAGAATAAAAAATGTACGCATACTTTATGTTTTAGTTAATTAATTATGGGCAAATCGCACAAAAAAGTATCCAAGTTATTTTTACAACTTATTTTTTCTCAATTTAAGGTATCCAAGTTATTTTTTATTGCAATATCGGGAAGTTTTTACCTACACAAAAGGTTCCAGGTTACCATCATCATACTTCATCTTCCCCAACCAACTTCCGGCCAATTTCCGGCCAAAAACTTATATCTTTTGTTTTACTCTAATTAATATTCCAATATACACATCTTTAAAGTATTTTTTTATTGCAATTCGTATAAAAGTGTTTTTTTCTCTTGTTCCCCACAAACACACCAACTGTTGTCACTACAATTACACTTGGTCCTCCATTCAAACACTAAAAACGCTTATTTGATGTTTAAAAACGTAATCTGAAACACCCCTTTAGTAATAGACAAGCAAATATTCAAGTTATATGACAATCACAGCTAGCTAAATATAAAGAGTATTTGATTTTAAACATACATTAATAACTGCAAATTAAATAAATAAAAGATTGATATGAGATTAATGAAATGTATAAACCGAAAGGAAGGGAAATAGATATAATTGGTGTGTAAATAAGTAAAAATAAAGAAAAAAGAAATGTGTGTAACCTGCTGATTTCATAGATGTGACCTGATAACTTGACAATTGTCTAACATTGCAACTAAAAATAACTTGGATACCTTAAATTGAGAAAAAAAAAGTTGAGTACCTTAAATTGAAATTGAATGTAAGTTTGATATCTTTTTATGCGATTTGCCCATTAATTATTCATTATACGTTCCTTTACGCTTCCGCACTTGCTTTGATGTTTATGTGTTTTTATATATGATTGTCATAGTATATAATTCTAACATTTTAGACTACCCAAACCCTCACATCATTTCACTTTACATCTCAACGCTACATCAGTTTTCTCTCCCCTTCACCAACATCTCACTTTTCACTCATAACCATCTCACATCACTCCACCTTTCAACGCATTTTTTATTTATTAAAATACCTCATTATTATCTCTCATACACTCACAAACGAAAAATAAATAAAAAAAATAACCACTAGCACAATGCACGAAAAGTGAAGACTTCACCTTTTATTGCTTCACCTTTGAGCTTGCCAACATCTCACACAACACCCCCACTGGAGGTTCACGCAACAAAGCAACTTCCTAACCCCTCACACTAAGATTACCCTCAACCCTCACACCACTTCACCTTCAACCTCAGTGTCACATTAACTTTCTTTCTCCTTCACCATCATCTCACTTTCACTCCCAATCATCTCACATAACTTCACCTTTCAACACATTTTTTTATTTATTAAAATATCTCACTATATATTTCCCAATTCCCACACACTCACAAACTAAAAAAAAAATGGGTAATTATGAAAATGCATCTTTTGCTCAAGGTGTCATCACTTTTTAGGAAAAAAGTTTGGGTATTTCCAAAATAGACTTTGAGACTTGCGACTTTTCTACTTTTTATATAAGCTTGACAAGTGTCCTTCGACGTTTGTGTACCCAATCATTTTTTCTGACTTTTACAGCTACGATTTTACAGCGACCGAATCTAGGCGACTTTGTGTAGAATCTTGCGAAAATTTTTTTTGTCCTTTAGTAAAAAAAGTCAAAGTTACAAAATTATTTTTTTATACATTTAGTTCCTTCCCGAGGTTGAGCGACTTAAGCGAATCAATATAAGCGACTTAATTTATGTACTTTTTTTGTACCTAAAGTACTGTTTTAACATTATTTTGAAACATTTTTTTTACCCTGTTTTCAAATTTTTTACCCAAATACAAACACACACACTAACACTACTACCACAAAAAACACAATTCAAAATTGTGAAACCCTAAATCAATCCCTAATTATTCAGTCAAATAAACTCCAAAATGGCTTACATTCCCCAATATTTTGATGCTAAGTTAACGGTTCGTTCCAAGGTTAAGTTGTTTTCGCAAATTAAGTCTAAATTGTCAAGCAATCCAGATCGAATGAGGCTGTTCAGAGCAACTGTTTTTGGGCCATGGTTAGATATTCCTGACCTAGGTAAAGGCAATCATATTGTTAATTTCGTTTTACAACACCAGGTAATTATCGACAAACTTCTTGATTCTTGTCCCCCCATTTTATACAAAATTGGGAACAATGTATTGAAATTCGGTCGGGAACAGTTTCTATTGATGACTGGATTTCGTTTTGGTCGTTTGCCTCCCCATGTACAAATTGATCGAAGTCCTTTTGCTTTGCGTGTCTTTCCTGAAAAACAATTAATAAGAAAGGTAACTGTAAAAGGCAATGAGCTTTTAGATTTGTTTGGGAATGACACGGAATTTTCAAAGTTATCAGCTGAGGATGCTGTAAGGGTATGTCTGTTGCTAGTCGCTGAGATCGTGTTCATAGGTCGTGGACCTTGGTACATTGTTGACAGTCATTTGTTGCAATTAGTTGAGGATTTTGGGGCATGGAATGCATATCCTTGGGGAGAGTTCTTGTGGACCCGTTTTTACAAAAATTTAGCCAATTTGGTACCCCGGCATTACAATGCTCACTGCAAAGAGAAATTGCAAAAAAACCTTCTACAATTGCAACATATAATATTTCTGGCTTTTTCTTGGCTTTTAAGGTTAGATGTGTATACATTTATGAACATATCAGTTTTTGTTTACTAGCAGTTCATACAATGGTTTTTTTGTTTTCGATTATTTTAGATATGGATTCTTGAGAGTTATCCCACTAGCACTGAATGGTGGAAGAAAGACCCGTCAAAGATACCACGTTGTCTGTGTTGGTCAAAGGGTAATACATTTGCCAAACGCCATTATGGCAAACGTTTTGGTCCTGTAAGCATTTCCATTTGTTTGTATTTGTCAAATAAGTTACGACTTCGTTATATTTGTTTTTAACTTTATAATTGTTTGTTTACTAGCGTTCTATTCCAGTCTTGGATCTTCTTCCAACAAATGCGGAAATGTTAGAACCATGGTTTGCACCAAGTAAAGCGTATTTGAGCCAGTTGGATAGTCTACAAGATCAATTACCTGCCGATGATCCCACTAATGAGGTAAGTTGGCCCGTTTGTGCAAACCATGGTTGTATTCACGTTGACAATTGACCATTGCACATTCTGTTTCGATCTTGATTTGTAGGTGCATAAAGAGGTGGTGATATTTGATACAGATGTGGCGTTAGGTGTGGCTATAGTCAATAATGATGTGCCAGTAACTGATAAAGGTCAAAGTTCCAATCAGCTAGACATACATGCCGAGGTTGACGGTATTAACAATAGACTTGCCGTTGTAGAGGAAGCTCTAAACATACAACCCCGAGCCAATAAAGATACAACCCCGAGCAAGCTAGACATTAATGTGGGAGTCCTTAATGATATTAAAACTAGACTTGCCGTTGTTGAGGAAGCTCTAAAGATACAACGTCCAAAGGTGAAATGGTCTTTACATTCATTTTTAGGATATATGTTTCGTAAGAACTTTGAATTAGAAAATGAGACACGTATATTACAACTTCTTTTAACAACTCATAAGTCGTAAGTATAATGAGGCTTTGTTGTAAATGTACACACACGTGATTTTCATTCCTCCTTGGAGTTGTTTTGTAAATTTGATGTATCCACTGCTAGTGTTTTCAATCCACTGCTAGCGATTTTCAATCCACTGCTAGCAGGTTCCTTTAATGTATCAATTGAGGGGCTGTTTTTGTAAATTTGATGTATCCACTGCTAGTGTCTATCAAAGCACTGCTAGTGTCTATCAAACCACTGCTAGTGTCTATTAAACCACTGCTAGTGTCTATCAAACCACTGCTAGTGGTTTTGAATCCACTGCTAGCAGGTTTCTTTAGTAGTATAATTGATTGTATATTTTAAATTTCAGACTTCAACTGATACGGACGGCAAATCGGAGGAGGCTTGTTTTGGCCAAAATGCCATGGAAATTCAGACGTCAAGTCCAATTCAAAATGAAAACTGGAATGGTAGTCATGTTTGTTTGATCTTCATTCTGGTGATGTTCATTCGGCTGATTATAATAAGGTTATGTTCCTTTTAGTAGTACTTATTTTATTTTATTGTTTTTTTGTTACATGCCTAAATCAGTTTGGTTAACTACAGAATTGCGGCAAATCGAGTTGTGTAAATGCTGAAAACGAACGAGTTGGTCTTACTTATATAGACCCTGCCGCTTTTCCATCAACTATGTCACAGCTTGTGGAATATTGTCTTCACGACGGACCATTGCCGTTAGATGATCACATTCCAGATCATGATCCCAGTCATTTGAATTTACCTAATTTGAATGAAACATTTTCTCAATCGGCTGTTGAAGTACGTATATATAAATTCCACCTGCACTATCTATACATGTTTGCTATATTTGCTCATCCATATAGATGTGTTAATTCTTGTATAATTACAGGGGAAACAGCTGCAGCTAGATGAACAGGTGGAGCTAGAAGATGATTTCTCTGTTTATGGATTTTCGGAAGTTGAGGACAAACAGGTTGGGATAGATGAACAAAATGCTGCTGAAAAAAATGAAGATGGCGAAACACCGATTGAGGTTGATGATAAATCTTGTGCTGATAAACCTGGAGAGTCGGTTCAAGCACATGAAATACATGCTCATGAAGGTGTGTTTAATCTTGATGATAAGCTTGTAAAGGGCGTTCATGGTAATGAAAATACCATTGTTGATTGCAATTCTGCTGATCAACACTCTCATGATCGTGAGAAAGTAGGTGAAGTAGTTTTAAATGTGGATGATAAATCTATAGAAGGTGTTAAAGTTAATGAAAATGTCATTGTTGATTGCAATGCTGTTGATGAACACTCTCATGATCGTGAGGCAGTGTTAAATGGTGGTGAGAAATCTATAGAGGTGGTTCAAGGTAATCAAAATAACCTTATAGATTCTCATGAAGGTCATAAAGTAAGTGAAGCAGTGTCACAAATGGCAGGGATTGGGTATGAGCATATGAATCATCTTGGAGATACGGTTATTCATAATGAAGCATACAATGTTGATGCCCACGTTAAGGTGAAAGAAAGCGGGGTTGAGTTACCGGTTGCAAATCAGTTGTCAACCAAGGCGGTAATTGACAAAATTGATAATGATGTTGTGAAGGCAAGACAGACGATGATTCATAATTCTGACGGACAAGCCAGTAAGCCTTTGCCTACAGCTTCTGAGGTACAGCTACATTATATATTAAACTTACCCCATGTACTTCAAAAGTTTGATGTTATTTCAATGATGAATTTTTTTTCTATAGTATGTTTTCATGCGGGGTAAAAGGAAGAGAAATGCAAGTAAGAAAACTAGAAAGGCGAAAGTTACCAAAGAGAGTGATGCCAAAGTTACCCAAGAGAGTACTCCTGTTTTGAAACGAGATGATGAGTCGAAAAGGACAAAGCAGGTGGGCAAGTGTTTGCAGAAGCCATACGTGAATCTCCCTTCCATGACTCCACAGTTGCCGAAACGACGTTCCAAAAGACTGAGAAAAGATATTAATCCACCACCTGGTGAAGATAATCAGTTGGAAACATGGGTAGAGGTATAGAAGAAGTACATTTACAAACAGACATCTTAAAGACATATACATTAATCTTGTTTTTAACTTTATTCAGGATCTGTCACGTCCTGAAGGTTGTGATATCAACAAGATTACTAAACCGGCGTGTATGGCTACCTTTATAAAAAAAGATTTGAAGTCATCGCATAGCTTTCCTTGGGGTCTTGGCGACGTCGTTGTTCATCGAAAATTTTGGTTGGCTTTGTTGGGTTATGGAAGAGGCAATAAAAAAGGATGGCTTGGAGATGAGGTACCTAACAGATATTTAATTTCCATAAAAAATTGAATTAATTTTTTTTGATTTAGTTTACCGGTATTTTGCTTATAAATTTTTTTTTGCAGCATCTGGATCTCTGGGTTGATCTAATGTGGTAGTTCAGGCCGGTCAATGCCGATTGGGCTATGGCTGGACCATTTTTCTCTTCCTCTATCCTTGAAGGGTCTATGCGTGCCTACTACGCCACTGGTAAACGCTATCCATTGCCATGGTCTAGTGTCGAGAAGGTTTGTATATAGAGACCATACTTTCTTCTAGATATTTGGGTAAATATATACATGCTCAAAATGTGATGAATTATGACAAGGATTATTTTATCACATTTAGGTATACTTTCCTGTCAACGTACCCGAGTGCCACTGGTTTCTCGCCGAGTTGGAAATTCGTACCGGAGTTATAACAATTTATGACACACTAGGTACGCCAGAACCTGAGACGAGAGAAAAGAATTTAAAATGGAGGGTCACTTTTGAGAGAAAGCTACCACAATATCTAAACTTGTGTAAAGTTCTTCAAGCCAACTCAATATCTGTTTCTGATTATAAGATCACATTTCGAGTTGCGGATGATGTCCCTATACAAGCCAATGCATACGGTGATTGTGGAGTTTGGGTATGTATTTTTTTGCACAGGCTGGGTAACAACTTAAGTATGAAGGTTGATGACCCTCTTCAAGTTGCTTTGGCGTATCGAGAGCATATGGTGGAGTACTTTTGGAAGTATAAGGTGGCTGTTCATACAAGTGATGAATAAAGATGCATTTCATCTGTTTCGGTATGGCTTGTATGTGGTTTTAGACTTTTGTTGTTCAACCAAATGTAACCACAAACTGGATGTCTGTGAAAGACATCAAAAGACAACTTCTTATGCATGTCTGTGTAGCGCAACTTGGCATATTCCTAACACCCATGCAGGCTTTGTTTATGCCCTAGTTTCTGTATATACGTGTTGTGATACTGTTGATTTGCAACAAACATGTTGTGTAAAGTGCTAAAACGTTTGTTTTTTACAAACATCCATTTGATTTGAAAAAACGACTACATACATATTACATATTACATGACACTTATTGGTAAACAGATTACCATAACCAAACTACAGCACTGAAGAGAACAATCAAACTGAAAACCAACACAACTTTGTCATGAACTTGCACTCTTGACTTGATAAAAGTCAACTCATCCAACATTTTGATGATATCATTGTTTGAAACCTCAATAACTTCATCCGAGACTGAAATCTTTCTCGTCTTCATTAAATGTTTCTTTTCCTCATGTTCCTTGTAAAACAAATCTTTGTAATACTCAGTTGGTAGTTCCGGGTCTAGGAACCCATAGAAGTTACATTTGGTCTTTTTGTCCTAAAAAAAAAATTTGTTAAATTCACATATTCAACCTAACAAGTAAAATAAGTATAATGCATAATAATATTACATAAATTGGACAGGCCTTGAATCTTCTACCAGGATGAGTCCGGGTCCAAGAGGTTTGTACTTCCACTGGTAATGGTTTTGGACATTCGTAGTGTGTAGCATTGATGTAGTATTCCAATGGCTTTCTATTGGATCTGGAGGTAGAGGCAGAGGAGGGAGCCATTGTTTTATTTACCCAATGAGTAAACTCGACGCTTTTATAGTAGAGTCACATCAAATTTGGCGGGAAATATACTTTGTGAATGAGCGGGTAATGAATATTGCGGAGGGAAAATTTTTAGCGAATTTTATATTGAGCGACTAAAAGGTCCTATTTTCAGCGAATTTTATTTTGGTTCCCTTATTGTTTCGTACAAACCCAAAACAGTGAACACAAATCCCAGAAAAATGACTTCGGCTAATCCCCAAAAATTCAAACTTTATTTGGATTTTGAGACATCAATTCGTGGAGTTTTACTTCCAGTTAACATCACCTACCTACAGCTGATTACCTATCTCACTAACAAATATCAGATTAAAGATAAGATCATCAGTTTATACTACATGTCCGATTTAACCAAAATTCATGTGAGTGACCCTGATGATGTTTCTTTCTTCGTTCATGAAATATGCTGTAAGCGGAACTTGATCCAGACGCTATACATCAAACTTATCGAGAAATCTTCAGAGGTAAAGCCGCCTACTTCTTCTAAGACTCTTGATATTGATCTTAATGTTCCTTTGTTGCCTCAAGAATCTTATTTTGAAACACCAAAAGTTGAAGATCATAATAAGGAGGGTGCAGGTGCAAACGTTAATGTAGATGTGCATCCTAGTTGGCAGAAAACCACATTTCTAAATATCCCTGATCCACCCACTTCAGCTGATCCCATAATTAAAAAGCTAAGTAACCATAAACACCCGGTAGTATCTAAATTAAAGGTGGGTAGTCGGTTTGATGATAAGCAAGGATGCATTTATGCAATAGGAATAAAAGCGTTGGTTGATATGTTTGAGTATAAAGTTACTAACTCATGTAAGAAAAGGTACAGTGTAGCTTGTTTTGTAGAAGGTTGTAACTGGTACATTAACGCACGAAAAAGTGTTGTTAGCCGATACTTCTATGTTACTTCCATTAACGACTGTCATACATGTTCCAGAACAAAAATTTATCCTAATCATCGAAATGCTACCCGAAAATTAGTGGGTCACATACTAATTGATAAATTGAGGAATTACAAACGGGTATATATGGGTGCGGACATAAAAAAAGATTTTAATGTTGATTGGAAAGTAGACATTTCTTACTACCGAGCTTGGGGTGGGAAAAACATTGCATTACAGTTGTTGAACGGTTGTCCTAGGGAGTCTTTTGAGCAGTTGCCGTATTACTGCTATAACTTAAAGTTGCAAAATGAGGGGACAGTAACACACATTGAGACAGATGAGACAGATCGGTTTAAGATGGTATTCATTGGTTTCGGTGTTGCTGTAAGTTTTCCATATATTCTATTATCTTTTATTTGTGATTAATACCTTTATTATTATCAAAATTTTATTAATTAAGCAATCTTTTATTTCTGATTGATTTAAAATAGATTCGGAGCTTCTTACGTTTTATGCGACCATTGCTAATCATTGATGCCACACATCTTAAAGGGAGATACCTTGGTACGAATCTGGTTGTTGTTGGGATGGACGACAACAACCAGATTATACCTATTGCAACTGGTGTATCTCAAGGTGAGACCAATGAATCATGGACATGGTTTTTGAGCAAACTTAAAGAATGCATTGGTGAAGTAAAAGATTTGGCCATCATCTCTGACAGACATCCGGCTATTGCACATGCATGTAGTACCATTTTTCCCAACGCGTTTCATGGTTTTTGTTGTCGGCATTTAATGATGAACTGCACTTTGAAAACTAGAAAGTGGAAGGCTATATATTGGAGGACATGCAAAGCTTACACAGAGCAGGAGTTTGATGCTTCAATTTCAGAGATTCGATCATTAAAACCTGATGTGTATAAAAAACTAAAAGATGAAGCTGGATTTGATAAATGGTCGCGTGCTTACTGCCCTGCAAACAGATACAATTATTTGACCTCAAATAGTGCTGAATCAGTAAACTCTGTAACCAAAGATGTTAGGAAGGTTCCAATAACCCAGCTAATGGAGTACTACCGAAGGCTTCTAAAAAATGGTATTTTGAACGTCGAGCAAAATACAAAGGTAACTTAAAAAAACTGTCTATTATAATAAAACATATTTGTCACGTCGCTCGAAAATGTATTATTATTTTTTTATTTCAGATGCTCCAACGGATGAACTTAGCGATTGGGCAAATGCAAAAGTAAACAACAGAATGGCAAAGAGTGCTAATTGGGGTGTTAACGGAATTGAGATGCACAAGATTTACCAAGTTACTGATCCGAAACATGTTCATATTGTTGACTTTGACAACAGAGAATGCACTTGCCGCAAATGGCAGCTATCTGGTCTACCTTGTGGTCATGTTTGTGCTGTGTCTAGAGTTGAAGGGATGACTGACGCTAGCAGTTGGGCGATGTATTGGTTTAAGAAAACGTCACTAAAAAATACATACGAAGCAAGGGTTTATCCTCTAAAAGATGTATCCTTGTGGGGTACTCCTGATGACTTGCAAACCGTAAAACCTCCTGCTATGGATAAGCGACAACCTGGAAGACCCAAAGAAAAAACACGTATCCGATCACAGGGGGAAGAGCCAGAAAGCAAAACCTGTGGCAGGTGTGGAAAGGCAGGACACACAAGACAGTCATGTACTGAACCGTTGATGACAAGCAAGGCAAGTGTGTTTCTATATTTTATTTCAAGGGATATAATTTTTAATGTAATTACTCATATGGTTGTTTGAACTAATGTCACATGTCAGAAACGTAAAAGAAAGTCACAATCGTGCACCCCTACAACCAACGAAGAAGCAGTGGAACAAGAACGACATGGAGGACAGAGGACGCGTGTAGAGGTCGAAGAGGGAGAAGCAAGTGCTCAATCAAACAATGATTTCGTATGGAAATGTGAATCATCTACTCCTGAAAACATCGTTCCTAATAACATTCAGTCACAACCTGTAACTGAAAATGTTGTTCTTTTGGACGATTTATAGTTACTCCAATTTGAACTTTAACACAATGGAAGCACAACTTATCAGTCATCTAGAATTTTCAATGTTTGTTACTTGAATAATAATATCTACAGGAATGGGTTACTTTTATTGTTTTTTTATGTTACGTTGTGAGAATGTTATACAATCAACTGTTGAATCAATTTGGAAATTTTTGGTTCTTTTCTATAAAAACATATTGTTCATTCATTCATTCGAGAAACAGTTTACAGCTTACCTCTTACAGAGTACAATCAACATCAAATCCAACTACAAGAAAACAGCTATACATATTGTTCATTCATTCATTTCATCTATTCCAACATCTAACAGGCTGTTGGATATGCATGATCGCTCACATCTTTCACACTAGAAGCTGGATATAGGCAAACCAGAAACCATATAAACGGATTTGATGTGTCTTTACCTGTAGCCGTTTTCTATCTCCGAAGATAATGTGGCAGACTTGTTAACAAAAGTGTTTGATGGACCAAGGTTTCAACACCTTGTGGTCAATATTGGCATGCTAAACCCTTGACTGCAGAGTTTAAGGGGAGGCATAGGCCTCAGGGGAGGCATATGCCTCAGGAGAGGATTTGTGCAAACTCTGCATATTTTTGTGTATTATTTTGTTTACCAACACTAACTTCTAATAATTCTTTAGTTTGTTTGTCTTTCTGTTGTTCTTGTGTGTTTTTGTGTCTGGATTGCATTTTGTCTATTCCTTGTCTGAATTGCAGTTTGTCTATCCCATGATCAAGATCAAATTCTTCAAGTGTGGTTCATTGGTATATGGTCAAGATAGCAAACAATTTGATTCCACTGAAGTTATAATACTGAAGAAAAGAAATTGAAGTCAAATTGTTCTTTCATTCATTCAAGAAACAGTTTACAGCTTACAGCTTACAAAAGTCAACCTACTACAAATGCATCTTCAAGATACGAGCTATACACTTACGCTAATCCTAATATAGTACATATCATCTATTCCAACATCTAAGTGAATGTTGGATATGCATTAGATGCTGGATATGCGTTCGTGGGTCTTGCATACCCACCCATTCCGTCTATCTCGATGGCTGGATATGCATGACCAATACGACGAAGATGCTAAGGACCAAAATGGAGAGGATGGATTGATGCAAACGTTGATGATGACGATGACCACACATGACGATGGAGAAAAATAACGTCTCCTGTGTGCTTCATCTATGTATTTCAACCAAAATGCAATCCATCCACCCTCCCTAAGCCCTTCTATTATACGATGTGTGTTGATGCACCAAAAGATGGTGCAGTGAGACCAAGAACCACCTCTCTATCTTTGGGGAGTGGCGGATTCCTGGCACGAGGCCTTTGTTGAGACTGAGGTGCTGGAGGTTGGGAGTATGATGTTCCCTCCTTATAGGAGTCATCAGAATCATCAGCAGATTCACTTGGATTCACTACACTATCATCTTCTAAAAAAGGGAGAAAGTGTGATTTATTTGGTCGTGGATAAGGTTGAGGAAAATAATGTAGCCATGGGTTTGAATCACCACTTGATGATGATGAAGAGGATGATGAAGATGATGTTGTGAGATCTATGATCTCAGGTTTGGTATTCATGATACAATTTGGTTAATTGGGGTTTGTTTTTGAATCTAGGGTTTGTGGTAAACATTTGGGGATCTTTGATGAAGAGATAAGTATACATTGGGATTATTTTATAGACGGGTTAGAGGTTCAATGAAAATTAATGCGAGTGGGTGGCACAGTAATTCTAGAAACTTACCGAAGATATTCTTATCTTGGATGGTTTCTGCTGAAGTGTATAACTTCAGCAGATTGACCATGTGTTTATGCTGAAAGCGTTATTTTGGGGTTGGTCAAAGTTGAAATACACGTCAGCGACGGTCAACCAAACGGTCCATTTTTCTTTGACTATAATTTGGGCAAAAACTTTCTCTCCACCATCACTCTCTTCAGAACAAACCAATTCCCTCTCATCCTGCATCCACAAACACTCACCATTACGAGAAACATAACCCTAAAAACTCATATCACTCATGGCTCTTGAATTTAAAAATGATCATAACAAGGTTGCATTTCTGGGAAAAGGTAAGGGATATGAATTGTACGAACCAATGGTGGAATTCTTGAATAGGTCCAACATTTGTTATGCTCTTACACATTCTCCGAATGAGATATATGAATCACTGGTTACTCAGTTTTGGGAATCTGCTGTGCAGAGGAATGAGACAGAGATTAGGGCTGTGATTGATGGAACAGAGCACATAGTGACAGAGGACCTAATAAGGAGGAAGCTTCGCTTGGAAGATGCTGATGGAGAATTTCACTCTAATCAGGAAGACGTGCTTACTGGGCTAAGGGCAATTGGCTATCGAGGTACAAGGACTGATATGTGGCTGAAGAAGGAACTTTGCCCGAAGTGGAGGTTCCTGGTTCACACACTACTTCAATGCATAAGCAACAAGTCAGGAGCATGGGACCAGTTCTCTTCACAACTAGGATGTGGTATTGTTTGTCTTTCCCAAGGGGTAACTTACAATTTTTCTAAGTATATTTTTGAAAACATGGTTGAAAATCTTCAAAGGAAAAAGACTAAGTTTTTAATGTACCCAAGGTTTCTGCAAATGATTTTAGACACCACTACCCAAGCCCAATCCTTTTATCCCATAGGTGCTTTGACTGCTAAATTATTTGCAACCATGAGAACTCACTTTCAGGGGGAACATCATCCCTTGCTTGCAGCCATGTTGCCCCAAGCCAATGAGGCTGCTGATGAGGAGAATGTGGCTAATAATCCTCCTTCTTCACCTGTTGCTACTGATGGTAATCCGTTAGTTAACATTGATGAGGGCCCCTCATCAACTGTTGAAGCAACTCATGTTGCTCCAGACCAGCCACCTTGTCCCAGTCCAACACCCACACTAGTTACACATGATGAGTCTGATCTTAACAGACTACCCACACCAAGTCCTGTTAGGGATCCTCTCAATGAAGATCTTCCTCACTTTGAGCATGATCATGATTCTACTGAAAGGTCCAATGAAGCTCCCCTTACCACAGAGCAATCTGCTGGTGGAGCTGAGGACCCTATTACACTCTCATCTGTTTATGCTCTTGTCAACAGGTATGCTACTGAGGTGACTAGTCTGAAAAAGGAGCTTGCAGAGACCAAGTCTTTTCTTGGTAGTAAGATTGAAGTACTACAGAATCAAGTCAAGGAATTAGAGGACAAACTCAAAGGGGGCTCCAAAAGGAAGCTTGTGGTTTCTTCTGATGAAGAACAAGAAGTACCTCAGTTTGGGTCTCTTGATATGTTGGCTGATGTGTCTCTTAATGATCCTTCATCAGTAGTTGCTGCTTCCTCAAAGAAGAAGGAACCTGTTCTCTACAAAAGAAGAAAGAGATCTTATTTAAGTAAGGTTTCTTCTGAAACTTCAAAGGAACCTGGTGTTGACAAGGCTGCATCTGCT
Organism: Chrysanthemum seticuspe; assembly: GCA_019973895.1. NCBI lineage: Eukaryota > Viridiplantae > Streptophyta > Magnoliopsida > Asterales > Asteraceae > Chrysanthemum > Chrysanthemum seticuspe. The sequence goes on along the minus strand of BPTQ01000007.1, from coordinate 307,584,145 downwards.
GATGTGCAAATTGAAGATGTATCTTCATATCATGGTCAATCTTCATCTGTTCAAGAACCAACAGGCCCTTCACCTTCAGCAGATCTTCCAGTTGATAATCTGCATCAACGTGTTTCTCCTACAGTTGACCTGGGTATTGCTACTGAGGTTCCTGTCGTTGATATAACTAAAGATGAGTGTGCTAAGAAGCCTGATGATAAAGGGAAAGATGTAATAACTGAAGATGAGCTTGGTCCAGACCTGGTAAGTGAGGAGGAAAGACTAGGACAAGCAAGTAGATTGGCTGAGCTTGAGAAGTCAAAGAAAAGTGAAGTATTGGCTCAACAACTTGAGACAAAGGACTTTTCATCTTTACCTCCTGAGAAAAGAAGAGAACTGGATGAAATGCGTGTTCAGATGCCTGCTGAATACTGGGATACTCTAACTGAGCAAGTTATTTCAAGACCTTCTCTTGCTCAAAGTATACTAGGTGGAGATTTCAACAGTGAAAGTTATGTGGATCAAATGATGGCTCAGGGAAGACAAAGGAAGCAAGAAGCTATCGCACAAAGGAGGGCCATCAAAGCTCAAAAGAACAAAGAGAAAACTCCTACTAAAACTGAAATGAGAATGGTGGTGAAAAATCAATGCTCGATGTACAACTCTGGCTTAACAATGAAACAAGTCAAGGCTTTTCCTGATCATGTCCTGTTTCGCAAATATAAACAGATCATGAGGGACAAATCATCATCTTCAACACATTCTACCAACTTGAAAAGGATTGCTGAGAATGAAGTTGCTCAAGAAGCCAAAAGACTCAAGTCTGATGATGCTCCACCCAAGGTGACTTCTCCAGTCATTTCTACTAAAGCATCTGCTAAAGTTGCTTCCTCTGCTGACAAGGGTCCATCTGCTGAACCATCTACCAATTCTCCTGAAGCACCTGATATATCAGCCCCCACTTCATCTGTGGCAACCGTTGACACACACGAAGCTTCTAAAGTCAAGGAAGCTGATCTCGCAGAAATAAAAACAGAAAGGGCGGTAAAGATGCTTCACAGGATGAATGCACTACGTGAAGATGGTCCAACCAACTCTCCCTCTGCCTCTTCAAGTCTTACCACAAATGTTCAAACTGAAAATGCTCCCTCTGGGGAAATCCATAAGCCTGGTAGGAGGAAGAAGAGAATGGCCAAAAGATCTCCCTTGGATCTTGAAGCTGATAACTCAACTTTCATTACAGAGGGTTCTGCTGTTGATTTTCCTGAGGGAGATCAAAATGTGTTGGTCGATTGGAATCTGAAGGATGATCAGATGAATGTCATTCATCGAAAGGACTCCACTTCAATGGAATTCACCTTTCTGAAGGAAATTCTACACTTGATAGACAGGGCAGACTTACTTACTCTGTACACTCGTGTTACCACCCATTACTACAACAAGGAACCACAAGGTTCTGGGATGTTCTTACCGGGAGATCTTCAAGTCCTGTTAAACTCTCATTCTCCCAATAGTAAAGCACATTCCATTTGGGAGAACTCACATCGGTGGAAGGTTGCGTCCTGGAGATTCTATCCTCTCCCTCGTGTGCATGTGCTTGAGACTAAGGGTGGAATCACTGTCTGTATGCTTGCTGAAAGAAAGTATCCATTGCCCAACAGACTTATGGAACGAATGCTTAGTCAGAAATTGGAGATTCCTCCAGATCCAGTGGGCAATGAAAGACTGTCTGCTTCAACATTGGTGGGTTTGATCAAGACTCAACTTCTTCAACAGCAATAGGCCTCATCCTCATCCTTATCATGGTACTTGGTACTCTCTGCACTACCTTGTTTTGTTACATTTAGTTTGTGTTATTTGTGTTATTTGTCAATTTCTGTGTTATTTTTCAATTTCTTAGTTAAAAAAAAATAATAATAATAAAACTAACATTTATGCAGGTTTGTTTGTTGTACCATTCTGATGGTTTTTAACTCACCAGATATACCTTGTGTATGTCAAAGAGTTGGCTAGTCCAAAGGGTACAACTTTGGTAAAGACACAACAAATCTGTTGATAGCTGTAATGGTTTGCTCAAAATCATAGGGTCTACAACCACCCATGCTTAACTGCTGAGGGTTGCATGGTCATCAATTCACCATGGTCTATTCCTTTTTGGAATCCAAGAATTGGCTAGCCCACATGAATATGGAATGTGGTAAAGGCAACTGAATCCATATTTGGTTCTCAATTCACCAATACTAAGAATTGACTAGTCCTGAGCAAACGGCTACAGGTAAAGACAAGTCAAATCCGTTTATATGGTTGCTGGTTTGCCAATAAATCAGATGGTTATCAATGTACCATAGTTTTCGAACTCAAAACATATGGCTACTCCAGTAGTGATGGCTATTGGTAAAGAGACATCAAACCCATTATTTTCAATGATTCACCTCTCGCAGGAGTTAACACACCTGGAAGTGATGAGAATAGTATGAAACTTATATGTTTTGATGTACATGATGTCATATGTTGCTGCAAAGATCTGGTGAGAAATAAGCTTTGAGCTTACTAGACCATATACCAAAGGACCACACTTGATGAGAAATAACTGAACAGGGCATGCTGCAAAACAAACTCAGAGAAACACAAACCTAGTCAAATTCCAGTTAAATATCTATTTTGAGTCTTTGCTTCTGATGTTCGTATACAATCAACTGGTGCTGCATAGTTAAAGATCTTTCAAGAAACTGGAACCTAACCTAGTCAAATTCCAGTTTAGGTGAACATCCTGTTGGGAATTATGTGAAGTATGGATTAAAACGAACAAGTTAATGCTGAATGGATTCTGCTGAAGTAGTGTGGATTCTACCGAAGACATAATTCTGCCGAAGATATATAGTGATCATTTGGTTTCTGCTGAAGTTGTTATTCCGTGTTTAGTATATTTAGTTTGGATATACATGAGCTTTATTAGGAAGTGATTGTGTATATCTTATTTAGTGTTATGTTTATACGTTTCTTGGGAAACGGTTTAGGGTATTGTTTAGGGTTCCTTGTCTATGGAATATATGGGATTTTAATTTAATAAAATGAGGTTGCGAAAATAACAAAATTTGAACAATCGAATACATTAACTTCACATTGTTAAAGTATCGTCTGACCTTTTTTGCATCAATTTATTGATTTACAAATTTTTTCGCCTAATCCGTTACACTTTACTACTAGCCGCATTCTAACATCAGCAGTGGATTCAATCTTCTAGGATTGGTTTAATTACCTCTGGCAGTAGGTTCCTTGTATGTCTGCAATCTTCTCTATCTTTTGAAACAGTGGATCAATTATAGGATGTGTCTCCTTTGTTCCTCTTGAACTGAGTTTAGCTTCCAGCATTTGTCTTGCCACATTCTTTGATAAAGGATAATCCCTATCAACGAACATGAAAAACCTATCATTTTTTTTAGTTTTTACACCATGAACCTTGCAGTATGAGTACAATAGCCATTCATCCACCTCACAATCATACCAATATTCAGCATCAAGATCAGGTTCAAACATGGTCTTTATAGCAGCCCACACAAACTTAGCTAACTCTCCATTTGGACCTAACTTCCCATATCTGAACTTCATTACTTTCCACAACTGGTCCAAATCACTGTTAGTCAAACAATCCAGTAAGATCCCAAATGTGAAATAAGTGGATTTGCATCCATCACCTCTTGTAATCTCAACTACTTCTCTACCTCTTTGTATAACAATCTGCCAATCGATAATAGGATGAACTGCTTTTAAATGAATAGGATTAATAGGTTCAGGATTAGGACTATTAGTCTCCTTAAAATACTGTTTAGTTCTTTCTTTCTTTTTCAAATCTTCATCCACCTTTTGTCTTTTATAACTGGATTGCTTCTTTAACCATTCTGCTTCTTTCTCAGAATTCATAGGAATGTGATCTTCATTAACCCTCATACACATCTGACAAAGCTCCTTCAGCCTCTCAACTGAACATGTTCTTAGATTTACACCAACATTTATGCCTGAATTCTTGATAATCTTCATGTATGAATTTCTCATCTCGCTCTTTGTAGGAGGTTTCTTTCTTTTGACTTGCTTTTTCTCTTTTTTGAACCTTGTTGCCCATTCACACAAGATTCTTGCTTTTTGATTATTAGAGAACAGTTCCCACACTTCACGAGTGTACTCATTCCCAATATTAGTAGAAGCTTCAAGAAAGGATTGTGAATCCTCCCAATCATCTATCCATCTCTGATTAGCTTCCTCCTCTTGTAGCCTTTTCCTTTCTATTTCTGCTTTTTCTGCAGCTATGATTCTTACACCAAGGTCATGATCATAAGCAATCTGCTCTTGTTTATTCTTAAACTTTATATCAGGTTCAACAATACCTTTTCCCTTTCCAATATCTGGTAGAGCCACCTTCTTGTTCAAAGGCTCACCAATAGTCAAGCTTTTAGTCAAGGGTTTAGGTCCAGTTGGTTTAAGAAATATAGGAGCCGGTGCAATGGTAGGTGTAGGGTTTGATGAACTATTGCTTAAATTTATCAGTGTACTGGCAGCCTCCTTGTCAACTTCTTTTGATTTAGGTGGTGAAACAGATGTAGTTGTGACAATTGTAGATGTGGTAGTAATAGCAGTGTGTGAGACTACTATATTGTCTACTACAGTTTTCAAACTAGCCGTGGTTACAGAAACGCTAGCCATGGATGTCTCCTTTAGCACCTCCTTCTCTTTAACGTGTACATGACTTGGTGTCGTTACCTCAGTTGAAGTTGTAGCAGTGGGTTCTGAGTAACTATCAGTGGTTACAGAAACACTAGCAGTGGATGTGTCCTGCACCACCTCCTTCTCTTTAACTTGTGCATCACTTGGTGGGGTTAACTCAGTTTCAGTTGTAGCAGTGGGTTCCGTGTAACTATCAGTGGTTACAGAAACACTAGCAGTGGATGTGTCCTGCACCAACTCCTTCTCTTTAACTTGTGCATCACTTGGTTGGGTTAACTCAGTTTCAGTTGTAGCAGTGGGTTCTGTGTAACTATCAGTGGTTACAGAAACACTAGCAGTGGATGTGTCCTGCACCACCTCCATCTCTTGAACTTGTACATCAGTTGCTGGGTTTACCTCAGTTGAAGTTGTAGCGGTGGGTTCTGAAAGACTATCAGTGGTTACAGAAACACTAGCAGTGGATGTGTCCTGCACCACCTCCATCTCTTGAACTTGTACATCACTTGGTGGGTTTACCTCAGTTGAAGTTGTAGCGGTGGGTTCTGAAAGACTATCAGTGGATGTTTCCTGCACCAAATCCTTCTTTATATCATCTAATACAGTCTTCACGATCTCGAGTACAGCTTCATTCCCATCTTTATCAGACACCACATACTGCCCTCCATGATCTACACTATCCATATCCACATCCTCATCCATATGCACAACTGCATCCTCCCCTGAATCAAATCCTTCAGTCGTCCCCTGTTTTTTTTGGTCCTCCAAAACCACATCTTGACAGGATCTCACATTCTTAGTATGTTTCCTAACTCTTCTAACAACACTACGCCCATGTCTCCTAACTTTCTCCATCACAAACATCCTGTGCTTCAATTGTCTGATCGTATTCTCCATTTTTGTACATTTAACCGTCAATTCATTTAATCGTTCACGATTTTCATCCCCAACTCGACCTGTGTTAACTGGTCCGAGAGGTGGTTCATTGGAAAAGGCATCATGTTGATGTTCATCATTATCCGTCCATTCATGTTGATGTTCCAAGGTACCCTCCTCAGTTCGACCAGTGTGAACTGGTGCGACTGGTGAAGTTATCATAGCATCAGGGTTGGTGTCAGTGGTTACAATCATACTAACAGTGGGTGCAACTACGGTGTTAATGGGTTCAGGTCCAGTCAATTGGGGTTCATTTACATCATCAAACTCACGAATGACAGGTAAATTAATCATATGAGGGAACAATGGAACAATTGGGATTGTTAAATTAGGCTTTTGGTTCCTCATATGAGCAAAAACCTTAGGATGCATATAATGCACCTCATACTTTGTATTATGTTCAACAGGTTCTGCTATTTGGCTATCCACAATAAGTTGAACAAACCTAGGATACAAGTAATATTTACCTTTCTTCCTAATATTCTGCAAAAACCCTTCAAAAATCATGCTAGACTAATTGAATTCCCTCCCTTCAGATAGACAAATTAAAGCAGTTGCAATTTTGGAGGGAAATTCATTAAACCCAGTGGTCTTATTACTCAGACACATCAGCAAGGTGTGAATTAAAAACTTCCATTCGGGAGAAAACATACATTTAAAAATTTTTACCCTGTCTCCCCTTCTTGCATAACCTAATCTTTGTAAACCTATAAATATATCATTATCAGAAAGATTAACTAGTCCGTTAGCATCATCGAACATCAACGTACCTCTGATGACTTCCTCATCCACCAAAATCTCATTATCATCCACCACAGTCCTAAACACCTCAAATCCATCTCGCTCCTGTATCTCAGCATTACCCCAAAAAGCATGTATATAATCTTTAAGAATTGTGGGTGCTACACTTAGTGCAAACCGAATTTTAGTGTGGTTGATAAATTCAATCATGTCATGAAAACCATCTGAATGATTATTTTTTATTAAGTAAGCAACTAGGTTATGGGTGTTGGAATACTGCGACGGCATTGTGAGTTGTTTTGGAATATGAAGTGGGATTTTGAAATTACCAGTTTTGAGTGGTTAGGGTTTATCTGGACCGTCAATTGGAAGTGATTTGAAGATCAATTAGTTCAACTGGCAGTGATTTGGGGGAAAAAATAAGTTTGCACCAAATTTACAAAACACCCCTTGAAGTATGCATTACCATGCAACTGATAGCAGTGGATTTCAAACAACTAGCAGTGGTTTGATAAAGTATAGCAGTGGATACATCAAATTTACAAAACAGCCTCCCAAGTATATATTATCAGGAAAACCACTGGCAGTGCATTGACAACCACAAGCAGTGGTTTGATAGGCACTAGCAGGGGTTTCATAGACGGTAGCAGTGGATACATCAAATTTACAAAACAGCCCCTCAAATGATACATTAAGAGGAAGCTGCTAGCAGCGGGTTGAAGACCACTAGCAGGGGTTTCATAGACGCTAGCAGTGGATACATCAAATTTACAAAACAGCCCCCCAAGTATACATTATCAGGTCAAGTACAAGAAAGAATGAAAATCACGTGCTTATATGTACGACTTACGATTTTTTAAAATAATTTGTAATATACGTGTCTCGTTTTGTAATTTTTTAAAATAATTTGTAATATACGATTTTTTTTAAATAATTTGCAACGTGTCAAATAACCAAACACTTAATGAATACCAAAGTCAACCAATTAATTTACTCCTCAACAACTTATACCTTCCCCACATTAATTTATGATTCCATATTAACTTCTATTTAAGAACCTATAACTCAGATACTACCCATATCACACATACCCCAATTATTAACCTCAACTGCTTTCACCTCAACTTCTTCATCTTCATCTTCATCACTGCACCACCACTACATCATAGCGCCGCCTCCACCACCACTACATCACCGCGCAGGTATCGTTTACTACTTTTTATAAATACTCTTGACTGACCGTAAAAAGCTACATGGGTTTTTGTTATATAGTTTTAATCTTAACTGGGTATCTCTTGTTTATTAGGTATTGTTATATAGTATATGCAATTGATTAGTTGTAGGAATATATGATTTGCTTTTATACTTGTTTCAAATTGATTAGGTGTCATGGGTTCCAATCCGAGGCCAAGCCGTGACCGCAGTCGGGGCCAAAAGGTAGGATATGTCGTTGCGTATTTTAAATAGCTTAGGGTTTTAAGTAATGAGAACTATCCAAGCATCAGGTTTCAAAAACACCCTTTAAACCATTAAGCTCGAGTTGGTCATTTTAACAATTAGGGTATGAGGGTAGGATGGTGGATTTTTGGGACATAAACCAAATTATTGGCAGGGTTTTGGGGTCCAACCCCTTTCTTGTGTAATAGAACTTTAACTAGGATAATGAGATCATGTTGTGTTCATATGCTTGTGATACAAAAGATTTGATCGTGTTTGCGGCCGACTATTTGAACAGTGTGTATATGGTTGAGGGTTCTTGAAAACAAAAGAATGTTGTTAGTGTGTGTGCTTAAAGTGCTACTATACCATTGCCCAACACCATTTCATTCTCCTTTTTACAATGATCTTCCCAAAAACTCACCAACAATTCTCTCCTATATTATCAAACAACAATATAGAAATCAAACAGCCATGACACGTAGCTTCTCTGATGGTTTACGACGAGGAGGTACACGGTTTCTTGGTCCGGTAGATACCGGAAAGTGTAAAGCCATTTCTTGTTACGGTATGTAGAAGTTACCTGCTGAAGAGGGTTGAATTATCAAGTGTAGAAAGGTGGTGCATAAGGGTTTAGCTTGCTTTGAGATTGTTTAACTGAGTTTGTGTTTTTAGTGGTGTCTTTTTTGGTGACAAATTCCATGTTTCTGTGTGGTATGAGATCATAGATGATAACAAGATAGATGAAATGGTTGGTAATGATATATATATAATGGTGGCGAGCGATATGAGTGTTTTTGAGGGTGCCTCATTAACTCCACTTCACTCGCCATCATTATCATTACAAAACCATGTCATCTATTTCTTATAATCTCTGACATCTCTTTGTTACACAGAAACATGGAGTTTCTCATCAACAAACAGACACTAAAAACAGACACAGGCACGGTTATGAACTCTCTACGCATGGCTAAACCACTTTGCACTACCTTTCTACCCTTGAAGATTCAACTCTCATCATTAGGTAACCATTACAAACCGTAACAAGAAACGTGTTGTACACTTTCCCATATCTACTGGACCAAGAAACCGTGTACCTCGTCGCCGTGAACCATCAAAGAAGCCACGTGTCATAGACGCAAACTTCAATTTTGTTGGTTCATAATATAGTAGAGAATTTTTGGTTTGATTTTGGGGTGATCATTGTAAAAAGGATAAGGAAATGGTGTCGGGCAATGGTATAATATAACTTTAAGCAGACACACTAACATCATTCCTTTGTTTTCAGGATCCCTCAACCATATACACACTGTTCAAATAGTCGCATGCAAACACGATCAAATTTCGTGTATCACAAGCATATGAACACAACATGATCTCATTATCCTTGTTAAAGTGCAATTACACATGAAAGGGGTTGGACCCCAACACCCTGCCAATAACTTGGTTTATGTCCCAAAAAATCCACCATCCTACCCTCGTACCGTAATTGTTAAAATGACCCACTCGAGCTTAATGGTTTAAAGGATTTAAAATACCCGATGATTGCATAGTTCTCATTACTTAAAACCCTAAGCTATTTAAAATACGCAGGTTAAGCTTTGGTCAAACTCGAAGAAGCAGGAGATATCGGAAGTCTACTGACAAAAGACCCTGGTTAACACGAGTTCGCGCCTTATGTGTTACGATATGTTTGTAGAGAATAACTTGGTTAGGATTACCGCTAAATGGATTATAGGTATAGTTTTTGAACATTTGCTTATACGTAGCTTAGGTATAGTTTTCGGACCATTGGTGATTTTGTAAACACATTTTATGTTATCGATTGATGCTTATATAAGAAATTATGTTTAACGAACTTGTGTTGTTGTGACAAAACAAAAACGTATATGATGAAAACTTCTAAACTATATACAAATATCAATTAACAGTCAAAACATAAATGATGATAACTTCTAAACAGTATACAATTTTTTTCTTCTAAACAATATACATTTTACACTTCTATTTTAAAACAACTATAATTCCACTCTATTTAACAACTCCTATCACAACTACCAACACATTTTGTGGTTATCACTCTATATTTCCACACTCTATTTTTAATCCTCTCTAAAAAAACGTATCTCAACAAACAACAACAATGTCCAACCCCCGTCTTCCCCTCTTGGATCAACTTTCCCGTACAGCAAACTCTCGATCTGTCAAGTCCATGATGATTGTGGAATATTGGGGAGAAGTTAGGGATACTGTTCGGGATGAATTAGATCTGCAAGAGAAGATTGACGAGCTAACTGCTCGTGTACAACGTAGGGATGTGCTTATTGGAGAGCTGTTGGTTGTGGGTCCAACTAACTCGTCTGTTGCGTCTGTTCGGCACATGAGAAGGATGCAAATTGAAGATAGGGCTGAGATTGTAAGGAAGCAGACCTCCATCTTTGAAAGGCGTGCTCGCGTTTCTTCTTTGTTATCCTTCATTGAACATCTTGAGTCAATGGTCCTTTGAATTTCTGAAGCCTTCATGTTAGGTTTATGTTTTGTTTAGGTTAGTTATGGTGGGTTATGTGTGTACTAGTTAAGTGTAACTACTTTTGTTTATGTCGTTGTCAATCTTAATCTTAATTGTCTTGTGTTTTACAAAACAACCTACATTGACGTTGAATTAAAAAAGCAAAATTATATCGCATAATCGACATAATTAAAATTAAAACATAAAATAAAATAGCAACCACATAAATCCTTGTATCCAATTTTTGGTTAGTAAAACAAAATATGTTTGTCTACTCGGTTTAAGTTGGTAAGATGAAAATGGCGCATTAATAAGGTCGCTTGGAATACATCGGTTTATGTGAAAGTACTTGACATGATACATACATTGGTTTGTGTGATAATACTTTTTTACACTTATTGTTGTTTGACCTCAAATCGGAAAAGATTTGCATTTGACTTGTAAATAAATGTAGAGTTCTTGTCGGGCAGAAAGCGGTAAGAAGAAAAAAGGCGCTTTAAAAAATGTCGCTCAGAATATATTGGATTACGTGATAGTACTATTAAACACATGTCTTATTTCATATAAAGATCATACTTTCTTATAAACAAGTTTATTGCTTATAAAATAACGCTTAAAAAAAGTTGTTTAAAAAACTAAGTAAAATTATTCGATTAACAATTTAAAATAAAGGGAACTAAACTAAATAAAGACATATAAATTTAGGCCACTTAAATACAATTGTCGAATATACAATTTAGCAATACAACTATTTTGAGTCCATGCACTTCTGCAATACGTTTAAACACGTCTCCTAATGTCACGATTACTGCCAGGCATGGAAACCTGTCAAATTAAAGAAAAACAAAGGTTCAAAATTTCCTCAATATTCATCAAGTAGTGTACTATACTTATTTTGGTTCAAATTGGCTATCAAATGAATGTGGCTTATAAACAAATTCATCAAGTAGTCTAGTATACTTATTTTGGTTCAAGTTGGCTATCAAATGAATATGGCTTATAAGTCAAAACGCCATAATTACTATGCGTAGCTATCAAATCAAAAGACCTTATAACTAATATAAAAACACACATAAACCAAAGGAAAACTATGACTGTTGTTTTGTTAAAAATAAAATAAAATAAAATAAAAACCAAAAGAAGAAAATGACTACAAAAATGCCTTTCTGCGAGGAGTTAGCTGCTGCTGCTGGTTCTAGTCTCGTTAGAGACATGATGGTGGAGAAGTTTCGTAGGGAGGTTACTGTCACTAGGGTGGACGAAGCAGAATTAACCAAAAAAGCCCAAGATATTAGGGCTCGTGTTACTGAGAGGGATTTCGTGATTGCAGAGTTGGAGCTTTTGTATCCCTTTGATTCAGGTGTGCAAAGTATTTCACAGTTGAATATTTTGCAAAATGAAGATTTGGCAGACATTGCAAACATGTTGGTGAAGGTTGTGAACAAGCAGAAGCGAACAAGGGAGCTTATGTCATTCATTGAGAAGCTCAAGTCTATGGTGTACTGAACTGGTTTCTTCTGGTTTTTTTCATATGTGTTTTCAGTTTAATATATGGTTAGGAATGTATGATGTTTATGTTAATGCTTATGGATGTTCTATAAACCTATTAAGGTTAATTTTGTTGGATATTTTAATATATGCACTTAGTTATTTATGTTTGTCTAAGTACTTTTGTGGAACATACCTGTGTTATAACCTGCTCCCTTGATATGCTGGCTTGTAACGTAGTGTTGAAAACATAACCTACATCATCAAAAAAAAGTATAATGGATATGGATACGTGTCGTGGTAAGTGTGATATGAATTAATCGGTAACTTTTACGCACCAGGTAAAATATAAGTGTCTGCTATAAACAAAAAAAAATTAAAAAAAAAAAAAACAAAACAAAACAAAAAACGGCGATATTGCTGGGCTGCTAAATGCTACTTTGTGACACATATATCGCCTACTTTATTAGATTTATGTGTCACAAAGTAGAATCTAACAGCTCAGAAATAGCGTTGTTTTATTTTTTATTTTTTTTGCACCACCTTAATTTTTTTATCGATCGCCTGCAAAGGCTTTATCTTGCTCTTCAATGAAAACCAACTTACGCTTAACCTTCGGCTTAGCAACTACATCCCTATGGCTAACAGACATATCGACATCGACATCAATAAGGATGCTTGCTTCTTCTTCTGCTCAAGCAATAAGCTCATCATATGTCATATTGCTTGCATCTTTTAATCTTCTTCCATGTATAATCAATTTGGTTGTATAATCATCTTCAGAATCATAAAAGTTAAGATTTTTATAATAAAAATCAAATAAGTTTTGGGGATTATGTGCCATATACATCATTAACTTCCCATATCGATCAGCAAGGTCATACATGGCAGCCACATCCCTATCACACTCTATTAGTTTCAATCCTACCTCTAATTGACATTGTGGTAAACAGAAAAACAACAAATGGAAATTTAGCTCAGTATGTTCTTTCAGAAACTGGCACATACTATTATAGTCCACCTTCCTATCCTTGGACACACTCCAATAAAAAACACCCCCATTTTCATACCTCAACGGTTGGAAATAAAACTCCCCCAAAACATGAACGTCAAACAGGTAACGAGGATCTGAACTCCAAATAGGTGCCATCCTGTTACTGGAACACGTAAAATACAATATTTTAAAAAATATAAATAATTTTAAATGTAAACCCTAATTAGATTCGAATATTGAAACATCAAATATAGACAAAATTGATATGGGGGACCATGACAATAAAGTATGACGAACCTTTCGCACAATTCAATTTTAATAATCGAACGAAAACGACAGTTGTATTAGATTATTAAGAAGATAGGGTTCTGGTCGGTAGGAAGTGAATGTGGGAACAAAAAGATAAAAGACACAGTATTAGTGTATCATAAATCGCTAAATTGAAAAAAGGCGCTTTTAAAAAGTTGCACAGAATATTTTGGGATATGTGATAGTACATTACAGTTTGGTCATTAAATATTAAAAAAAAAAAAACAAAACAAAAAATAAACATTTTCAAAACAATTTTTACCACTCTATAAATACCAACTTCACATCAAACACATTTTTTAACACACAATTTCAAACACAATTGAAGCTCAAAATACTTCCCAACACAAGATTTAATATGGCTTGCCGTCTCCCCCATTCTGTTGAAGATATGCAAGTGTACGTTCAAAATCAATGCAATATCGATGATGAGGCCCGAAAAAACGCTATTATAAGCGTCATCAAATTGTTTGACCAGGCAAAGGCGGAAAAGGAACAAATGAGACAAAACTACCATAGTTGCAACGACATTACTACTGAAAGAAAAGCTGTGATCGACAAATTTTTGAAAGATCAAGCACACAAAGATCGCGAGGTTGCTGACAACTTGTGGCGGTGTGTAGACGATGGTGTAGACGAGGAAGATTAGGCTCGGTTCTAGGGATTTGCTCGTTCTCGTACTCCCTCGTATGACTATGCATGCGGAGAGCATTCAGATTAGATTTATGATTTATGTATTTCGGAATGTTTTTATTCAGCATTGTAAAATTTTAATCATCTCTAGCAGTGTTTTCATCAACTCTAGCAGACGTTTCATCAACTCTAGCAGTGGTTTAATTCAAGCATTGGATTCATTCTTCTGGCAGTGGTTTCATCAACTCTAGCAGTGGTTTGAAATGTCCTAGCAGTGGATACACCAACCACATTCCAATCTCTTTACCAAGATTACATCTACCAAAAGTAGTCGAAAAATAGTGATATTATGAACTAATATGAAGGATTACAACATAATGGTTGTGTTGTGAAAGTCCTTACCATAAACTGTTAAAATTTGTAACAGTCTAAACAGTCCAATCGAATACAAGTATATACACACCCACCACTGAAAAGTTTGTTCATGTAACCCAACAAAATAAATAGAGAAAATGTCATAACAATCTACATACATGAAATTAAACCTTATCCGATTTCCTAACAAATATGGAAAACAGGATACACCAAACAGGTTCTAGCAGTACTGTTTGAATGGATGTAATGGTTCAATAATAAATGTTATGAGGCTACATTTTAACAATGTAATGGTTGTGTGGTAAATCTTATCTATGAAACAATTTATTGAGATGATTGTTGTAGTTTTGTTATCGAGATAGTTGTGCTGATAGACATCAGCATATTTAATCAAAATAATAGCAATGTAACATACACATGGTAGTAGAACCATCATCACATACTAGTTTGTAACATACACTAACAAGCCTTCACCACATACTGAAAATAAATTGTTTCATCATGATGACTAGTTAGTGTAGTTTGTAACATACACTAACTAGTCATCATGCATGGAAAGGAACAAAAATACAAATTGTTTAACAGGGTACATACCACCCTGGAAGATCAAATAACTACCACATGGTAGCCTTCATAATACCTTCGAATTACTTGGATCAGAAGAGGCTGGGTATGACATGGAACCATCAGCTGTGGAATCTGCAACTATCACTTGATCATTAACCAAACTGATTGCCTCATCACCCTTCATATCATCAGATTGATTACTACCAACTTCTTCAAATTCATCAAATAATCTCCTAGATTTCAAAGTACCAGTTTCAAAACGACTTTTCTTGGAGACATAATGAACTACAGTTGAGCTTCCAACTGTAGGAAGGCCATCAATGTCATTAAAAAACCTCTTACACTTTAAAGGGCTGTTTTGAGTAGATGGGAGTATACATATTGTTGAATGTGGATCCTGAAGGTCATGATTATCAGCAGCCTCAAAGTCGTTAAAAAGGTTCTTACCTCTTAACGGACTAATCTCCAACCCACGTTCGTTTGACAAACACTCGGTAACAGTGGAGTTCTGTGTCCAAGAATCTTCAAAGTCATTCGACACATAAGGTCAGACTGTAGTCCTTAAACAAGGAGGAATGTAGTCAAGGTCATTAATACCACCAAATTCAGACTTTCCTCTGAATAAACTAGCTTCAACAAAAGGCTTGATATAAGGTGTCCTAAGGTAGGCTGGTGAATTTTTTTCCTCTTCTTCCCATGCCATTAGTTCTTCAAACGACAGACAGTCGACATCTTTTTTTTTTCTTTTCGTGACTTTTAATTTTAAATGTCAGATCATCGTCTGGGGAATCAAAAGACAGGTTCTTGTGATAGTAGGTAACTAAATGAACCTGTGGCTGATGACAAACATAGATCTCAACTAGACCATGGACCTCAGCCATGTCATACAGTTTCTGGACATCATTATCATCTTCTACAAGGGTCAACCCTTCCTCCAGACTACTACTTGGAAGACAAAAATACCAAGCCCAAATATCCTCCTTAATTTTTTTCAACAGCATGTCACATATTTGAGAATACGATAACCTACTCAACCTAGGTAACCTCAAATGTAAAACATCTCCACCTAAATAACTTAAGGGATAAAAAAAAACTGACTGCCATGATAAACATCAAACCCAAGATCTTGACTGTTTTCAGACATTCTGTGTAACAATGGAAATAATTCAGCAAAACAAAAGATATTTAAGATAAAATTTAACAGAGAAAAATAAAATGGACAAACTTACACCCATTCTTGATACCATAATTCATAACAGCCCTTTGATTCTGTGTTTTCTGATGCCATATTTAGTAGAAGTCTGAAAAACAGAAAATATATGTAAGATAAAATATGGGGTAGTTTTGGTTAATAGTAGGTACAAAATATACAAAATGTACAAAAAAGTGAACAGTTAAAAAGTGTCTAAAAAGTACATTACAGCCATACTCAAATGATATATCTAAGATATAGTCAAACTCACCCAAAAAAAGGGTTGTTTTTGAAAATTTCGTGTATCCACTGCTAGTGTATATGAAAACACTGCTAGTGGTTTTCAATCCACTGCTAGAAGCTTCCTGATAATGGATAATGGAAGGGTTGTTTTTGAAAATTTCGTGTATCCACTGCGAGAGTATATGAAACCACTGCTAGTGGTTTTCAATCCACTGCTAGCAGCTTCCTGATAATACTTGAAGGGCTGTTTTTGTAAATTTCGTGTATCCACTGCTAGAGTATATGAAACCACTGCTAGAGGTTTTCAATCCACTGCTAGCATCTTCCTGATAATGTCAAATTATATATACGATAAAAAAAGAAAAAGAAAAAAAGGATATATTACCCCATTTCTTTCTCGAGCAAGAACCTGAAAAAAGGTACGTATATTATTATCAGTAGTCGTGTGATTATTGATGGGTCTATGAGTTTGAACAAATGCTTAAATAACCTGAATAATTGTCTCAAGTTTGAACAAACGCTTATTTAACTCTGTAATAACACGATCCTGTGTTAGGCTGATCTCTATTATACTGCTCTCACTCCTGCGTATAATAGGTAAATGTTTCCTTTCAGTCTTGCCACGTTTGCGTGCTGCGGCCATCTTCTTCAACCACTCGTCATAGAGATGTGTTGTTTTCACTGGTGGAGTTCTAGGTATGTAATCATGGAAAAATGCCGTAAACTTTATATACCAATCAGATCTCCTCTCAGCTATTGTCGGTGTCAGTTCTTTGACAGGATTCGAATCCTTAAAAAACAAATAATAAAAGATTGCATTAATGTAGAAATAAAGATTGCATTAATAAGAAAATTTTATATATTACTTTTACCTTTCCAAAAAGAAACTTATAATCAGATCTTTTGAAGGGTGTATTCTTTGACCACGCTACTCCTCTTGGCATAATATCAGGAACTTTATTCCACCATAGAATGCTTCTTTCAAAAGACTCCAGTATCCAAATCTATACGGATTTTGGAATTTCAATAAAAAATAATAACATAAAATATTGATACACAAAATGAATCCAGTTTATATTGATATATAAAATATTAACCTTGAAAGCCAAAACGAATCCTGACAGTGTATAGGTTGGAACAAACTTGTTGTCTTTGTTAATACCTTGAAGGAAATCCCACTTGTGTTTATCTGCAACATCCAAAATTTCATCATACAAATGCCTCCAAATATGCTCTCCCCATGGAAAGGCATCCCAATCATCTAGGTTTTCAACTAATTGCATGAGAGAAACATCAACTTCCTGAACCAATAATCTGCCCATGAAGATAACCTCCAAAGCTAACAATAGACAAAGACGTACTGCATCTTCGTCGCATATGATACCAAATGCCTCTTCATCCTCAATTAAACCAAGAATATCTAAGTTTGTAATTTTTGAACCTGAATGTTTTGGGAAAACCCTTGACATAAAATTGAGGTGTCCAGATCCATATTTTTCAAAACTTACTTTTCCAAAATTAAAACCAGTGATAACCGAAAACTCTGGACGACCGAAATGTAGGGGACGGTCATCAATATAATATACAATCGGCATATCATAATGATTTTCATTCGGATAACATTGTTTTTGTAAAACATAATCTATCATATGTGCTTCGTGGTCAAAATAAGAAAGGTCCAACCATTTACCGAAACAAGTTGCCCGAAACAACTTCCTTCGATTTTTATCCAACTTGGATTTTATTAAAGAAAAGTAGTTTGGTTTACTTCTGATGATGATTTTCGCCTCATATTCCTACAAATGAAAAAATAAAATGAGTAACAAAATTGCATTCAATCATCCAAGCCTCACACTACAATTTTGTAACAATTACCAAATATATTTTCAAAAAGTTAGAACAACAAAGAATCACATCTCAGACAGCAGATAAATTACAAACCCAAACACAATCTAAAACCTTTTGCTAACTTAAATAAACAAAATTGTTGTTGCAAAACTACTATTAAACATGATTAATTTCAAATAAATAAGGGGAAAAACAAATATACGAACAATTTATACATAAAAATACATACCCGAATACGAAACATTTTTTTTGCAGGATTTCGCGAAGACGATGGTTCTTGACTTCTAGGAGAAATTTTGTAATGGGGGTGTAATGTATGTGTTATTCTAATTCATTGGTTAGGAAAGATATGTGATAAGTAAAAACTATTTTTACCGTGGTGTAAAAATTGGATAACAGTACAAAGGTACTATTTGCCTAAAAACGCTCAAATTAATTCGCTTAAGTCGCTCGACATTGGGAAGGAGCAAAAGGAATAAAATATTACTTTTTAAAGTTTGACTTTTTTCTCGAAAATATCAAAAAAAAAATCTCGCGAATCTTAAAACGTCGCTGGATATTAGTCGACTAAAAATCATAGGTACGAAAATGATTGGAATCTGAAAAGTGTCAGGACACTTGTCACTCTTACATTGGAAGGAAAAAGTCGCAAGTCTCAAAGTTTATTTTGGAAATACCCAAACTTTTTTCCTAAAAAGTGATGACACTTTGAGCAAAAGATGTATTTTCATAATTACCCAAAAAAAAAATGACCACTAGCACAAATGCCTAAAGGTGAACTCTTCACATTTTCTTCTCATTTCTCTCTCCTTGCCAACACCTTACTCCACACTACATCCATGTTGCTGCGTGAACTTGATGCTTGCCGATGCCTCACTCCTTTGGTTGGGGGTAGCCTTACATATATGTCCAAAGTCTTAGGATTCACTTTTATATGCCAAATGGTCTTTCTTTGTTTAGGAATCACTTTTGCAAGTTAACGTTTCATCACCAGTTCATACAAAAGGGTTACAGTGGTCACAACGCGTATAACTTTACCACTTCATTACTGTCAAAACAGCGGCATTAATCTACCACATATATAATAATCACTCCCACACCAAGAGCAAAAGCAGCACACGAACAGTAAAAATCAAATTAACAAGAAAACGTTAGTGGGATTTCCGGAGCATTTCAGCAAATACATCAGAATCCAACTATACAGGTGGATATCAAATTTATTATGCTGTTTGCAGTTTCTGTACTTGTGATATCATAGACGAAACAAATACGATGACTAAATTGGTGCAAATCTAGTATATACATAGTACCTCTACAAGAACTTTTCAATGCAGGTACACAGAGTTGATCTTGGAACTGCACCAATGACGGCGTCTTTCTTTTCTCCGCCTTTAAAGATCATGATGGTCGGGATGCTTCTTATACCATATTTGGTTGCGATTGAGGGACTCTCATCAGTATTTAACTTGTAACACGTGAGCTTGCCTGTGTATTCTTTCGCGAGGTCATCAACAACAGGGTGGATCACGCGACATGGCCCACACCATGGAGCCCAGAATTCGACTAATACAGGAAGAGCAGAGTCGAGGACTAGAGATTGCCATGTTCCATCAGTCACGGGAAGTACTGCCATGTGAAATTAACAAGAAATCTAACTTAGTTTCCACATCAATAGATACACTCATTTTTATAATGTTATCTAACAACTAAATTAGCTTGAACATATATAACAAAGAAAAGCCTCAATAACCATAGACTACTCTTTGATTCGCATAAGAACGAGCCTCACAATAACGAGTTAACACATAAAGTTAATAGCCGCGTATGACTTTGCAAGTTATGTAAATCACATCCAATCACTAGCCATATAGCTACACTAGTTTCATTTTATCCAAGAAATGATAATGCCATACTTCAAATGGACAACCGATATAGCATGATTACCCAAACCATTACGATATAAAAACAAACAGAAATATTCCATCCATTGCAAACAAAGAGACAGTTTCAAATCACATGTCAATAGACATAAATCTATTCTTAACCTTCTTGAGCAAAAACTACCGACTGCATTGCACTTTTAGCAACAAAATCAAAGTGTAGTATTCATTTTTATGAAAGTAAATGCAAAACAGAATTTGCCCGACATAAATGTCACTCCTAATCGAGATCCACCTCTTCTTCGCATACAACTATAACTACGTACTCTACACAAGGGATGATGTATTCAACTACGAGAACATCAACAAAAATGACAAAAATGTTGCTAGCTTGGCCGCTTATTACATATACACGATACATTCACTAATCAACTAGTAACATAAGATAGATATTTCCATACATTATCACACCGATTGCAATATCCAAAGGGAGTTGATATTGACACCAAATAAATTGATGGGGACACCACAATTATGCACATGGTATGTTGTAATATATGCATTAGCGATAATATTGTGGTGTCCCCATCAATTTATTTGGTGTCAATATCAACTCCATATCCAAAACTCAATCACTACTACATAATATCCTCATAACATAAACAACTTATTAGTTTATTAAACCTAACAACCTTTTTTTATTTGGGTTACCATGGTTTACGACCTTTTCGCTGACTAATCCACATGGTTTGAGTCGACCGGCGCCACACACACATGAATTGGGTAAAGCGCTTACCTTATTTTGGAGAGGTCATCATTGTCAGTGTTGTTTAGCATAAATTGAACTTGAGACCTCTAACAATTTGGTGAGTGATAGTAGTCACAAGCCTTTTGCCATTAGGCCACGAGTGGTTAAATGGAACAACCTTACTAGGATAAAAAACCTACTTCTTTTTATATATAAAATATCGATTTCTACTACTATTCAGAGAAATAACTAAAAATGACCCGGTGCACTTCAGAAAATTTATTATCTTTAATAAAAATTAAACTAGACCACAAAAATCCAAGGGGACCACCCTCGTTCGGCGGGCAGCTTAGTTGGTAATTGGTGAGGGCATCTTTGCAAAGGGTTTAATCCTTGGCACCCCATAGCCACCGCTTCCATAGCCACAACCGCTGGGTGAGTCATTTATGCCCCACATTATGGAAAGGCAGAGGTTCGGGTTATCTAATATTAACCTTTTGCACCTACCTACTACTATACATTGTCGTCCTAACACCAGAATATAAATACCTAGTTTCATAAATTAATCTAATTACATACATTATTAACATCATGATCATCACCATGTATACAGAGTATACAAAACATAATAAATTCAACACAAATTCATAACATAATAAATGAAGTGATAATAACCTTGAACAGATGTTGCCTCCTGAGCTTCACAGACAATTCGGTTGAATCTGGACCTTAAATTAACGGATCCATATGATCTGAATGACCTGATGTTTAGTTTTGAAGAGGTCGGGATAAAGTTCCGGCGAATAGAGACCGGAGGAGTTAAGGAAGCCGTTGGAAATCCGGTTGTTAAGGTGCCAGCCATGTGAACAACGTAAAATGTGTGTGTGTTTGTTTGTTTGTTTTTGAGTTTGTTGGAGAAAAGATTAGATTGGATATAGTGTATGAGGTTGTTGTCACAGACTTATATTTTGTATTTCCATCTTTGTCTTTTTTTCATGCAAGTAACCTGTTCACAAAAGATTTATTTTTTTAAAATGATTTTTAAATTTCAGAAAATTACTGATGAACCTTTTATAATCTTATATTATGAAAATGAACCGCGCATTCGTATTTTTATCAAAATGAACTTTCAGCGCGCAAAGCAAGCGCGCTCCGTTAGATAGACGACACCAACAACTCAGGAGCCATCACGTAACCAATGTGCGCGCATTTTATCTCTGTATTAGGCGTGCTTCATATATATATACTCTTTCTGTATAAGTAGTGAGTAGAGATGGTTTTGGGCATGTCCAAATTCATCCTTTTATTCTTGTAAATATTATACGTTTTGTGATTAATATATAATTCACATTTTTACAAAAATGTAAAATATTAATAGATAGACGAAGTGATGTTGGATCATGACCTTTTACTAGCATCGCAGATCTTAATAATGGGTGAAACACTTCGAGTTAAAGGGGTCTTGTTTTGTTAATGCTGCAAAGAACACCAAACTGAAAAATCAAACAAAACTACTTAAAAGCTTCCAAATACAAGCAAACCACAAAGACCTTCTAAAACTATTCCAAAAACCTTCAATTTCCAGGTGCGTAAATAAAAGAAGAAAAAATTACACGTTGGTCCTATGGTTTGACCAAAATAACAACTTTAGTCCCTAAGTCGTTTTTATCACACCAACAGTATCTTATTTTGAAACTATGCACACTTTTGGTCCCTATTTTGGATGGGCGTTAGTTAAGTCCGTTAAGTACTTTGCGTTGTTAGTCCTTCGTTAATAATTTTTGCACCGTTAGTCCTTATTTTTTAAAATATAGTTTTCCTCAGTTAGTCCCTCCGTTAATAATAGTTATCGCCCGTTTTTTTACGTTTTTGTCCGTTTTCGTTCGTTTTTATCCGTTTTCCCCCGGGTTTTTTCGTTTTTCGTCCGTTTTTTACGTTTTTATCCCTTTTTGTCTGTTTTTATATGTTTTCGTACGTTTTTTTACGTTTTTGTCTATTTTTATCCGTTTTCGACTGTTTTTTTACGTCTTAGTCCCTTTTTTTATGTTTTCGCCCAATTTTTTACGTTTTTGTCTGTTTTTATCCGTTTTCGTTCGTTGTTTATTCGTTTTCGCCAGTTTTTTTTTACGTTTTTGTCATTTTTTTCCCGTTTTCGCCCGTTGTTTTACGTTTTTGTATGTTTTTTCCCTTTTGCGTTCGTTTTTTTATCCTTTTACGCCCGTCTTTTTGCGTTTTTGTCTGTTTTTAGCCGTTTTCGTTTGTTTTTTAATCTTTTTCGCCAGTTTTTTTACGTTTTCATCCGTTTTTGTCCGTTTTTCTTACATTTTGTCCGTTTTTCTTTCGTTTTTGTACTATTTCAACAAATTGAAATTTTTTTCCAAAAAGAAAAAAAATTTGGAAAAAACATATTTCCGAAAAAAAAATTGAAAAAAAATAAATAAAAAATTCAAATTTCAAAAAAAAAAATTTGAATAAAAAGTTTCAAAAAAAATTTTGAAAAAGAAAATTTCAAATATTTTTTTTAAAAAAATCTTTAAAAAAAATATGTCCGTTTTTTTTTCAATTTTTTTTTTAAATTTTTTATTCAAATTTTTTTATTTTTTTCCCAATTTATTTTTTCAATTTTTTTTTGGAACTTTTTTTAAATTTGTGAAAAAATTCCATTTTTTTTTTGGAAATTTTTTGTGAAAAAAAACTGGCGAAAACGAATAAACAAGGAACGAAAACGGATAAAAACAGACAAAAACGTAAAAAAACAGGCGAAAACGTAAAAAAACGGACGAAAACGGATTAAAACGAAAAAAACAGTCGAAAACGGATAAAAACAGACAAAAACGTAAAAAAACGGACGAAAACATATAAAAACTGACGAAAAGGGATAAAAACGTAAAAACGGACGAAAAACGAAAAAAAATGGGGAAAACGGATAAAAACGAACGAAGACGGATAAAAAACTGACAAAACGTAAAAAAACGGGCGATAACTATTATTAACGGAGGGACTAACTGGAGAAAACTATATTTTAAAAAATAAGGACTAACGGTGCAAAAATTATTAACGAATGACTAATAGCGCAAAATACTTAACGGACTTAACTAACGCCCATCCAAAATAGGGACCAAAAGCGTGCATAGTTTCAAAATTAGATACTGCTGGTGTAATAAAAACGACTTAGGGACTAAAGTTGTTATTTTGGACAAATCATAGGGACCACACGTGTAATTTTTTCATAAAAGAATAGTATACTTATTGGACCGTAAATTTATACTACTAATTTGATGGGTGTTGTTATTCCTACCCCTGTAATGATTCTTTATCGGGATGTGTTATAGGAACCCTCTCTATATTGTCACATCATAAGGATTTGGTCAAACCGTGCAATCTGTGATGCATACCGTACAATCCGTCAATGCGTCCAATCATTGCAAACCCTCCCATAAAGGTGTGGATAACTTGCCCTTCTTTTTACCCCTGTCGACAAGAGAAATACTACTATTTTTTAACATTTTTTGTTTCATAGTTGTTTCTTGACTTTCTTCTATTACTTTTATCTTGTTGAATTTATAAACTTACCCGCAAAAAATACTCTGCAAAATAAGTTAATCTATTTCGTACACTTTTGTATTTTATTTTTTTACTTTTTTTTCTTTCTCCTTTCTAGTCTATTCCAAGTATTTATTATGTAATTTAAAAAAAAATATATTTTATTAGTTTTGTTTTGTCAAATTTTATTACTTTGCCTTCTAATAATATAGTTCAAATTCAAAACAACAAATATTCTGTAACTTTCATTTTTTTGATAAAACTAGGGTATTATAATTTATTTTAGGGGGAGTATGAATAACCTCCTCTATTTAATTTGTTACACAGTTGATAAAAGTTAGATAAAGATAATCTTACAAACCAAAAATTAATACTGCTAATTTATCACATAAATTTGACAATATAACTTATAAAATGGAATGTCTAAATTTTGGCTCAGACTCTACAACAATGCACAATAAATATACATGAATGTGACACCATTCAAAGCTTTAAACTACATATTACACTCCCGGAACAAAATGAATACCTGAAAAAGAACAAATGAAAACGAACGCTAGTGTAATGAGATTTTCAAAATGGACACCACTGAACTATGACAAGTTCCTTTCGCGCATATAATTTTCGATCTTGGCGACATCTTCTGGAGTATCAACACCATGAGCATCATGATCTACTTTTATTACCTGCAACCAAGCGAAAAATAAATATATCAACAATCTGATCATATTTCATTTTCACATCTATATGTCAAGAAACCACATTTTAGTACCTTCATCTTGTAACCATTTTCAAGAACTTTAAGTTGTTCCAAATCTTCTTCTAGTTGCAATGGAGTTGGTGTCAAGTCCGGATAAATCTTTAAAAATTCTGAATCATAGCTCTATGAAAACAATTCAAACAAAACAATGTTGTTACTTCATTATTATTTATAAACATGTAACAATGGAAATAGAATCAAACTTTGTTTTTGTTTTTTATTTTGTTATGGGTACCTGAATACCGAGATGAAGATTGTAAGGGAATTCAGGATTGACCTTCCCTGACCTGCACAAAGAAAGAACAAATGAATCCATTAAAGTTGATGTAAACGTATGAATAAAGGCGAAGGTGAGCAATCTTCACGACAATAACTATATATACTTGTTAAAAGGGATCAGTCCTCGAGAGAAATAGATTGCATAACCACGGTTATCAACTACACATTTCACACGATTAGGATCAAAAGCATCTTCCGGTTTCAAAGATGTAACACAAGTGCTGAAAACTGCATCTGGGGTGGTCTGCAAATAGCATAAATAATAAATTTCAAGTGAATAAAATCAAAGATATAGCCTTGATTCTTATGTTGCTAATTTTAGAAATTCATCTGTCATTTTATGAGATCAGTGTACCTGAAGAGCTTTGACAATCCCATCAATGATTTCAGGTTCAATAAGAGGCTCATCTCCTTGAATATTGACAACAATATCATACTTTTTTTCGAGCTTTTGAAGTGCTTCACTACACCTTTCAGCGCCTTACACATCAGATAATAGTATCGGTTAACAAACCATATATAAGATTAAAAATTCAGTTGACAAGCATAATTTATACCATTTCTGCACGATTCTGCAGTCATTATCACATCAGCACCAAATCCTCGACAACATTCTGCAATCCTATCATCATCCGTTGCCACAACTACAAAACAAAAACTGTTAAACTTAGCTACAAAAGTAAGTCAATCTTACTTAGAAGTTATAAATGACCTCTACGACTAAACCTACGATCTATCTTAAATCCAGCTAAACCTACGATCATCAAAACAATCTCTAACAGGGGATGTTTGACATTTACTAACATAACATTCCTTGGCAAATGAAGATCTATCTTAAATCCAGCTAAACCTACGATCATCAAAACAATTTCTAATAGGGGTTGCTTGACTTGTCCTTTTGAAAGTAATCATATGATTCTTTCGTTTTCATGTCGCAGAATTCTTATTATTATAAGTCATATAATCAAATTTTATGGGGTGTTTGGGATTTCTTACTGCTTTAAATAGTTTATTTCCCTGAAATTAAATCAGATAAACACTCCGAACTGCGTTTCTGGTCTCAAATAAGCAAATCCCAAACACCACTAGCTGCAAATAAAACGGATCTGATCATCTAAAGAACGTTTAACATACAAATCATCTAAAGGACGTTATAATTCTATAACACTGATTATCTATCATGTACTATTTATACATAATAACATACAAAAACACAATGCCAAACACTCCCATAAATAAACATAATCATAAGTAGACATACATACCAACACGATCCAATGTTGTTGCCAATTTTGCTCTCTCCCATGTTCTCTGTTACAAACAAATTTATATTAAAAAAAGAAAAAAAAAAAAAAAAGAAGCCAAAGTTGAGTTTACCTGAATCATGGGTTTTCCAAGTATTTCGACAAGGGGTTTACCCTCAAACCGGGAAGAAGCAAACCGGGCCGGGATTATACCCACGACCCGGCTCCGGAAAAGAGTGGCGGATCGACGGTAGTAATAGTAACCACCCGCTAATGCCGTCGCAACGGCGGCGGCATGTAGAATTGCTGATTTGGTTGACATGAAAGTGACCCGATCCAATCTACTACAGTCTGCTTCACCGCTCATGATTAATCAGTGGGTGTGTGTTAGGGAGCTTATATTAATACAAGTGATAGGGATTTGCATATTTTTTAAAAATAAGCATAAATCTTTTTTTTTTAAGTCCCCGTGGTTAAGTTTTAAGCCAATGTTCAAAATGGTCATGCGCAACCAGTCTACTCCGCAGCTTCATCTAAAATTCGCCACGTGTCCAAATGAAAGTACACTTTTTGTACCTTTTTTATTATTATTTGTACTTTCATTTGGACACGTGGCGAATTTTGGGTGGAGTTGCGGAGTCGAGTGGTTGCACAGTAGCGAATTTTGGGTGGAGCTGCGAAGTCGAGCGGTTGCGCATGACAATTTTGGACATTGAGTTAAAAAGTGATAACAAAAGGAAATTCAAAAAAGATTTTAGCTTATTTTTGTACTTTTCTCTTTTTTAAATGGGTTTTTTTTAGCCAATTGGTTACAATCATTTACGAAAAATACACTAACAATGAATCACGGACGCACAGAAAAAAAAACAGAAGCCACAAAAAGAATCAGGACCCACATTTATAGATCAAAATTGTAGCCAATTGGCTACAATTAATTGTATCTAATATATTCCCTTTTTAAATTGATTGAACGCACTCTTTAATTTAAACTAGCCGGGTACCCGCGCACAGCGGCTGCGATAAGTATAGTTCTATGTGTTTGTTTACCCGTTTAGTGAATTCGTTTCACAATACTTCGAATGTATATGTGTTAGTTGTAAGTGTTTGTTTG
Organism: Chrysanthemum seticuspe; assembly: GCA_019973895.1. NCBI lineage: Eukaryota > Viridiplantae > Streptophyta > Magnoliopsida > Asterales > Asteraceae > Chrysanthemum > Chrysanthemum seticuspe. The sequence goes on along the minus strand of BPTQ01000007.1, from coordinate 307,556,613 downwards.
AGTTACCCGTAACTTTCCCGTAGCTTTCCTGCGACATCATTATTCCCGCATATAGAAATACCCTCGCAATCTCTTACGCGTCAAACACTACCCCAAAAGTATATGATTTTGACGAATCAATATTATATTGATTGAAATAAATTAAATAAAGGTTAAAGTTGTAAAAATTTGAATTAAAATAAAATAAACCCATTAAAAATATAAAAACTAAAAACTCATAAAAATATATCAAAATGAATGTTGAAATAAAGAGCATAAAATTTTAGAAAATATGGTGAAATTAGATTATAAAAAAAAAATAAGTAGATAAAAAGATATTTTTATTTTAAAATAAAGATGAATTTTTAGTTGAGAAATGACACATGTCATTTTATAATTGGAGCTCTTTATCTTAATTTTTAGTGGTTAGAAGTTAGGTTTGGAGTTTGTTAGAAGTTAGGCTTGGAGTTTGTTAAGAAGTGACACATGTCATCTCATGATTGAAGCTCCTTATCTTAATTTTTGGTAGAAAAACTCTTTCCATAATAAGCAAGTACAGTAAAAAAGTCTGAATTTTTAAGCCTTCTAATTTTAGAAGGCCTAAATGCATTATAAAGTAGTATAGATAAATACACTTTAAATTAGGGTATGCCAATCAATTTAAAGAGTGTGCAAATCACTTCTCTTAATATAACGGCACCAATTTATAAATTCAATACGATTTTACAATTACGCCCTTAATTTATTACTCCCTACGGTTCTAAAATTATTGTCATTCAACAAAAAAAAAAAAACAAATAGAATAAAAAATGCATTTATTACTGTTTTGATTTTTGTAAAAGAACACCTAAAAACAGTTTTACACTTTGACTATTTATTAATAATTTCTTTTAACTTTGTAAATAATAAATTTGATTAAAAGTACTAAGGCAATAACTTTAAACCATTTCAACTTTTATATTTAGGATTATTTTGGGATAAACTAAAAAGGAAATGTGGAAAATAATATTGGGACGGAGGGAGTAACCTATTCTTCACATCGATTAATATTTGACGAATACTTGCATAAAACGATGATGTATAGCGGCAAATAATTATACTTGCGAAATTGTTATTATGGTTTGACCTTTAATGTAAAACTTACGAACTCAATGTGTAGGCATTGTGAAAAAAAAGTTCATGGTTAGAAAAAAAAAGATAAAAATTTGTGAATTAAGCAATATTTATAATATTAATTTACTTGTAAACGATGTTATCATTTTTAATCAAATGTATAGTAATTAACTAATATTACTTTAAATTTTAAGCATTTTAAGTTTAAAAAATGCATATACATGCATTATGAAAAATAGAGGTGGCAATTTGTGCTAAAAAAAAGAGCTAAATGAGCAATTTTTTGAAAGATTTAGTTACATTTAGCCCCATATTTTTTTTAAATAGGCATGTAATGCCCATTTAGAAGTTAACTGGGCATAATGGGCACATGTTTTTCGCGAATATTAAATTATTTTTAATGAAAACTTATAGATATAGTTTATTTAGTTACTTAAATATAAATGAGGTGTAACGTTTGAGGAATTTTTTTTGTCGTTTTACGTCTTTTCTAAAGCGATTCGTATAACATGAGCCCGTTTGGCCCGTACCCATTTAAGCCCGTGCCTGTTAGGCTAATGCCCGTTTAGCTCGTTGCCCATGCCCGTCCAGCCCGCCCGTTTTACCACCTCTAATGAAACACAACAACAATTTCACTGTAAAAAGGTACATGTGATCGTAGAATTGAGCGACATAAGTAGTACAAATAGGCGTTGAAGAAAATGGTGGGTACTGAATTAACTATCTAGACGGCTCTAACATGAATACTATGGTAAACTAATAGAAAAAAGGTTAATAAATTGTAAGGGTATATTTTTCAAGGTTATAAATAGCGTAAGATTGTGACGTGGCGGCATAATCAAGTCTTACGTCTTTACGGTCAAGGCGAAGTTTTTGCGTTTATAAGGCTTGACATAAGGCGGCATAAAATATGAAAATATTTATATTTTATATCATATTTCATATATATCAAGTTTATAAAAAGATGTGATATAAAGTGGCGTGACGACATGACGTGGTAACATGACTAAGTCTCACGTTTTTGCGAAATTTTTGCGAAGACTTTGCGAGCCTTTTAGAGCCATAATATTTGTATACTCTCAAGCAATTGCCTTGAATTTATAATATGATGCCGTGAAAATATAACCACCAATTTATATTATGTTTTGTTTATTTTATTTGTGGTCGTTCATACGTCACATTTTTTTTTTCTTTCCCAATTTCTGGAAGAGTTTGATTATGGGTAGCATTATATGTATTTTATGCCGTGCTAACTACGGCCCAAGATAATTAATACTATGTTGTTTTTTACATCATGTGCAAGTAAATTTTGTTTAATCCTAAAATATACAAATGCATTTTGCAAAAAGTTGGATTTGGTATATGTTGATGGGAGGCCGTGAGCAAATTCATTTTCCAATATAACATGTAATAATATAAGTTTTGTTATGTAGTCATCAGAGGGAGATAATACGCGCTGCACTTTTTTTGTCCTTAGTTATGATTTTGTCCCATTGGGTTTTTCTAACAAGGTTTTTAATGAGACAACATTTCTAAAGCGTGTTAATAATATGGACATCCAAAAGGGAGTGTTATGGATAATATTATGTGGATGTCCATATAACCCATAAGAAGCCCATGACCCAATTACTATTAAGTTTTAATCATAATGTTTATCTTATATATATACCCATTATATCTCATACATTATGATTAATTAAAGAATACTTTTCATCCTCTCCATTCTTGTTCACAACAAGTTTAGTTTTCAATAAATCAACTCCCAATCAAAATATTAAATAAGAAAAGGTTACTTTTCATATGGCAAATATGGAAATATAAACTATTTATGATTTAAGATCATTTGAGGACAAAAACTTCTTTACATACTAAGGGATCAAGAGTTGAGATCCATGTAGAACTCAAATTTGTCATAGAACCAATTAACCAATCACATTCATCTATTTTTTTATTTTCACCTTTTTTTTAAAACAACATATCTTGTAAACGGTAAATCTTCAAGCTACAAAAAATACATCATCGTGACGAGAATTAAATTATCTTTCTATAGATATGCATTATTATATACTTTCGACAAACTTTTTTTTTTTTTTTTTTAAATTCGTCCAGAAAAATCACATGTGATTTTTAAAAATCACATGTGATTCGTAAAAATCAAATCACATATGATTTTAAGAAATCACATGTGATTTTTCTGGACGAAATTTTTTTTAAAAAAAGTTCGTCGAAAGTATATAACAATGCATATCTATAGAAAGATAATTTAATTCTCGTCGAGATGGTATAATTTTTTTGACGTAACGATTAACGGTTTGTGAGATATTTAATTTTCAAAAAAAGGGTGAATATATTTTTAATAAAAGAAATGAGTGGCTATGATTGGTTGATTGGTTCTATGGCAAATATGGGTTCTATAATGAACTTTTCTCAAGGGATCAATATCCACATTTCATTTTTATTAGATCTAATGGATGAAATTAATCCCAACAATTAAAAAAACTCACTTTCATCCTCTTTTTTCAAATATAAATATCTTTCAAAGCGTTAATCGTCAAGCGAAAAAAAATATACCATTACGACGAGCATTTAATTATCTATCTATAGATAGGCACTTTGATATACTTTCGATATTTTTTTTTTTTTTCGTTTTTTCACGTTTTTTTTTTTTTTTTTTTTTTTTTTTTTTTTTTTTTTTTTTAGTTTTTTTCGTTTTTCTACGTTACTGAAATTTGCATGAAAAAATCATATATGATTTAACACTAATTTGAATACCACATGTGATATTAGTATTAAATCATATATGATTTAACACTAGTATCACATATAGTATTACATATCATATGTGATTTAACACTAATATCACATGTGATCTTCAAATTAGTGTTAAATCATATATGATATTTCATGCAAATTCCAGTTTCGAAGAAAAACGAAAAAAAAAAGAAGAAAAAACATGAAAAAAAACGATTTTTTTTTTCTTTTTTCAAAAGTATATATAAAAGTGCCCTGTTAGGATTTACTAAATCCATGTATTAAAGAGTCGGTCACCTCAAGTATATGTAATCGTTAGAAAGCTCGTAGTCGTAGATTATTATAAGTTAAGTAGTATTTAGTTTAAGTAACACCGTGGAGGACGGACGGGTCTTTACCCACTGTATGCCTGATCCACAGCCCGATAGGTGGCGATTTATGTAATGACTATAAATACTCTCTACCTCCCAAGGTAGAGAGTTGGAGCTCATAATAAGATTTTTCTTTCTCTCACTAAAGTTCCCAAACCTCTAACTTTCTCTCTCTAAAACTCATTATACGCCTATTTGATCTTATGGTTTAGTGTGTTTGTGAAATCCAATATGTTACAAATGGTATCAAGAGCCAGGTTTGATCATCTCTTACATATCTTTGGATTTCTAGTGACTTTTAGGTGGTTTTAGAGTTTGAAAAAGTTTAGTGGTTTTTGCATCATTTGGATCATTTCTAGTGTTAAAGTTTGAATCTTGGGTGTAGTTCTGTGTTTAGAATCATTGTATGTGCTTGGGTTTTGATTTGGTAAGCTTGAATCATCGTGGTTGGGTTGTTTTTGGAATGAAAAGTGGTGTTTGTTTGATTTTCTAGCTAGCGACTTGAGCTACAAATAATTTATCTTCGTAGCGACTTACTTTGTAAGTTGGTAGCGAGTTGTAGTAGAAGTTCTTAGCGAGTTGAGCTTAGCGAATTGTCTATTGAGACAAGCCGACAAACAATACACTTAGTGGATTCTCCACTACAGGTAGCGACTTAGTGAAAGTTAGCGACTTGTACTTAAGTTTGTTAGCGACTTGGTATTAGCGATTTGGTGCTTAGCGAGTTGCTATTTAGCGACTTGACATCTTAGCGACTTGGTGCTTAGCGAGTTGCTATTTAGCGACTTGACATATTAGCGACTTGCTGTCAAAATTTGCTAGCGACTTGGTGCTTAGCGACTTGGTTCAGGGTTTCTTAGCGACTTGGTTGATTCCGTATGTAATACGATTTTCTCTTGATTTAGTAAAATCCCGTGAAAGAATCTATTTCCCGGTTTAATCATAGAGTTATAAAATCCCGTTTAATCTGTTAACATGTCTACCAACGTTCCTACAATCATCTCCACTGTTGCCGAGGATGTTCATGCAGCTGGTTCAGATACTCGTCCACCCATGCTTGACAGAACTGACTACGACTCTTGGGCTCAACGAATCAGATTGTACTTTCTTGGAAAGGAAAATGGAGTCAACATTCTCAAATCCATTGATGAAGGACCGTATCGGTTGAGACTACTAGAGACATAATTGATACAGCTGAAGATGGAACAATGATCTATGGAATAGACAGACCAAAGACGTATGATGAGCTCAATGATAAGGAGAAGAAGAGATTCGATGCAGATATCAGGGCTTCTAACATCGTACTTCAAGGTCTTCCAAAAGATATCTACAAGCTGATCAATCACAACACCGAAGCCAAGGCAGTGTGGGATAATGTCAAGATGCTTCTCTCAGGTTCTGAATTAACTATGGAAGACAGAGAATCACAACTCTATGATGAATTTGAACACTTCAAAATGAAACCAGATGAGAGTGTCTATAACACCCTACAAATTTGAATAAAATTTTAGTAAGATTTTTGGATTATATCCTAAATTGAATAAATAAATAAGTGATATGAAAACTATATGTTAAGAAATAAAAGATAAAAAAATTAAAACCCAAACAAACCCAAGCCCAACCCAAATTTTGTAAACCCATATTAGACAAAAAGAAAAAAAAGAATGGTCCATTCCCCCCTCCAAAAACGTTTTTACAGAAAAAAAAAAGAAAAGAAACCCTAGCCTCCATAATTAGTTGTCATCAAGAACTCAAGATCAAGATTTGTAGTAATTCCGCGAAGGTTTGGTATGATTAATCACCTATTTTCTTTAACATCTTTTGTTTTTAATTTTTTTTTGTAACTATAAATGATGGATATGATTAGGTTATATCAAAATCTCAGTAATTAAGTATGTTTGATCATTAAAACATAATTAGGGATGTGTTGGTGGTTTTATCTTGCGTTGATTAGGGTTTAGGTGTTGCTGTTGGATCGGGACAGTTTGTAGTCGAATTTGTGTGGGTTATAGATCGAATTTTATAAATTAAATAATCTGGTTTTTTTGTTGGAAAAGTTTATTTTATGTCTTAGTTAAGTTTTCCAAGTGGTTTGGTCGAATTTGGAGTTGCCTAAGTCGTATTTTTGAATTTTACAAGATCAAGTGTCAAAGCTGAAAAAACGGGTCTGAAATTTAGTTGGATTGTTTGATTTTTCATTTTCAAACCATAAGGAATTGGGAGCTCTCTTTTTACAGGAGTGACATTTAGGATATAAATGAATTTCTGAAAGTTTTGGGGATTTTTCCAAGGTGTCTAAACAGGTCCAATAAGTGTAAACTTTTAAGGTATATTTTCTGATTACTTTCTGGACAGGTCTGGACTTGTGATTTTCCATAGGCCATTTGGCATAGAGATAGAACCCACCAATTTTTGGAGACTCTTTTAAATCATATGGGAACCCCTGGGATTTTACTTGATTTCATTTGAGCTAAGTAAGTATTTTATAAAAATCTCTAAAGTCTGGTCCAAATATGAGTTTAAAAAAATGAAAGATAGGAAAAGGATATCAATGAGTAAAACACTTACACATGCATAAGAAGCTTATAAAATGAGTATATAAGTAATATATGATATCAATTCATGTAGATTCGTTGAAGAAGATACGACGTTGCTTCCCGGTGTTACTTTTCCGTTTGTTTTCATTTCGTTGCTAAGGTACAGATATTCTGACCTTGTCTCTTAAGGTTTCTCATGATTGGTTTACATCTTTCGGTATTAGATTTGAACTGTGATACCTTACTCTGAGCCTTCTTATTAGGGCTTCCCTATAACTTTGCTATGCTCCCTTTGATTGGATCTCGTATGTGAACTGTTTGATTTTGAATCTTTGATTATGAACCTTCAGATTATGAGCCTTTGATATGAACCTGTGATATGAACCTCTGATATGAACTTATGATATGGATTTTGATATGAAACTTTGACTTCTGAACCTTTGTTATGAACCCTTATGATATGATTATGCTTTGACCCTTCAGTTTGATACCCGAGCCAAATATGTTTCCCTAGCCATGAAGGTAACATGGCCGTGTCATTGATGCACCAATGGCATGACTCTAGTGTGTACGAGTGATGTTACACACCGTCTGTAACACCCCCAAAATACCGCAGCGGAAGACTGTGTCAGTGGGGTGCTACTTCATAATACAAAGTACAAGTTATAGAAAACGACTTCTAAATGAGACGTTTTGAAAAGTTACCATTCGATTAATGAAATCAGAGTTACAAACAATGAGGTCCCAAAGTATAATACAAAAATGTTTACAAAATGTTTCGAATGGTAAATACGAATGTATAAAGTCTTCAAAACATGTCGTGCGACTCTAAGTTCCATGCAATAGCTATCATCTTATAGACCTGAGATAAACATGCTAAAAAGTGTCAACACAATGGTTGGTGAGTTCATAGAGTTTGTTTTGAATAAGTTGAAAAGCGTTGAAAGAATGTTTACACAGCAAAGGCATTGTAAATCCACTCAGTTCCAAGTTCCGCCATAAAGAACTTGCAACCTGTGTGTTCACAACCCACTGCCAAAATATAGTTTGCACAATCATGTATGTATGTATCATAGTAGTAAGAAGTATAAATGTCACCACAAGGGTCTTCCAACAACTTAATTTGGGGTGTATCTAACTTAATAGCCTTCCAACAACTTAATTTGGAGCCACTAAATTAATGGTCATCCAACAACTTAATTTGGAGCCACTTGCGTATGTATCTAATTTAATAGCCTTCCAACAACTTAATTTGGAGCCACTAAATTAATGGTCATCCAACAACTTAATTTGGAGCCACTTGCGTATGTATCTAATTTAATAGCCTTCCAACAACTTAATTTGGAGCCACTAATTTAATGGTCATCCAACAACTTAATTTGGAGCCACTGAATTGAATAATGCAAATAAGTATAATGCAGTCAAAAATAACGCAAATAGGTATATCATAATCATGTATATATGCAATCAAGTATTTTGCAATCAAGTATAAAAAGTATAGCGTAGCATAAAAGTGTAAATGTTTTCAGTATTTGTATTTGTAAAGCAAGTAGTTGAGCATGTATCTCCCCCAAAAGTTTGTAAACAATTAAACGAGTAAAAGTGGGGCTACGAACTCACCTGATAATAACTGATGAATGATACTAGAAAATTGAGCAGCGCTTCCGCATCTAAATTCAAAAATTCATTTCCTAAACTATAAAAACCTCTAAATCACCTCATATCTACCCCATAACTATCCCAATAGCTTCAAAAACAAAAACCCATCTTTAATATTGCCCGATCTATCTTTGCAAAAGTTTTGAGAATTTCTTGGGACCCACAACTCCAACCCACCATTGTGTAGCTCTTAATCCAACCGCGGAAATACAAAATAAACTTAATTTTTACGTAGAGAATACTAATGCCTTCAACTTATGTGTATAACTCGGAGCCTAAAAATCAAGTATAGAGTGTGTATGGAGGGTAGCGACATCAAAGAGGAGGGGGAAATGTGTGTGTTTTTCTGTGAAATAAAATGAACTAGTTTTCTTTCTATTTATAGGGAAAATATCTGAAAATATCTAGATATTTTGATGAATAGTGTTTAGATATTTTGATGAATAGTGTTTAGATATTTTGACGAATAGTGTTTAGATATTTTGAAAATATCTAGATATTTATAAATAGTAACTAGATATTTATACATTATGAGTACAGAGTACATTGTTTATGCATGAAAATTATGTAAAAGTATTTACTTGTTTAATTTATGCGAAATTAGTAAATAATAAAAATTACGGTGAATAGTAACTTGTGAATAGTAATTTGTGAATAGTAATTTTCGAAAAAAAAAAGTTTGAGTTTAAATAATGACCCAAAATATGATGAACAGTAAAAATGAATAGTAACAATGAATAGTAAAAATAATAGTGACCCGAAAATGCGAATTGTTACAGTCTCTACCCCTTAATGGAACTTCGTCCCGAAGTTCTGTTGATGTTAACTACTTATAGCGTGTCTAAGAAAAGTGTGGTCTCTATAACAATGGGGTTCTCTCTTATTCAATAGGAATAGTGTATGGGTTACGTTGTAATACACACATAATGTGGTTAGGGAATCGTATCGTAGCACCCCACTGACACAGTCTTCCGCTGCGGTATTTTGGGGGTGTTACACTGTCCCTTTCTGTTATCTGATTATGAGCTCGATATATATTATGGCCACTATCTGTCTGCAGGGGCGTATGGATGCATCCTAGATTTGTTCTGTATCTGATATGTTATGCTATGATATGATTTGTCTGGTGAATGATGTCGTGTGCAATACGCGTCTTCACAATCTGGGAGCTAGCTACTCCATTGGTTACTGAGGTCTCCCCTCCTATTATATATGGTATTCCGAGGTCACCCCTCCGAATACAATGGCTACTTATGATATGATATGATATGATATGTTTCTGGGCTCGTGGTAGATTTCTGACAACCCTTACAGTTTTGATATACCTATATTGTACCCCCTATATTCCCAATACACCATACTCTGTATTATCTGTTCATTACTCAATCCCTTATATGACTCACTCTACTACCAAGATATATACATTCCATTGCTATGATCTGTCACACTTTCATTCCATTACTTCAGACTATGGTTCCATTCACGTACCGGGTTATTACATGATTATTGAATTTGTTTATGCTTTTACATGTTTATGTGACTACAGGTTACCATGCTACGATATGATTAATATGTTTATATGTGATTCACATGTTGTCATCTGATTATATGTTATCTTACCGTTATTTGACCTCTTTGATCTGTGTGGTGACTATGCTAGTGTGTAATCGATTGTCTTGTATGTTTATTATGTATACTTCGTTCAGTTAATCTCGTGAACTTTGACTATCCGTTAGTATCCCTATCTGCCTAAGGTTGACCTGCCATGTTTAAATTTCTTCTTATACTATTGTTGATTGGGTAAATGGTTCAACTTATGACGTCTGGCTTGTTAACTTGTTTAATTACCCTGCTATGTCCCTAGTTCATTTAATTATAATGTTCATACTGTATTCCTACTTGTTACGTGTGACTGCCATGTTTCGACTACTGTTATGATACTGGTTATGTTTTCAACTAAGGGTTTCTGTCTTGTTTGATTGCCATGCTCAATTACTAATTAACTGCTTCCGCTTGCCTTTAGATTTTTGTATGTGCTTGTATTTATGTCATTGATGCTTTGTTTTGCTTCGTTCTCCTTGTTATATGTGCTTTGGATATCTGTATAATTGTGTTCTGCAGGATCCTCATTGACTCATTGTCCTCATTTCGCTGCGACTTTGTTATCAGTTTCATTATTCCATTTCGCATTTCTGATTTTATTTAGCTTTCGTTCTGTTATATCTGTTCACTGGGCTTTTTAAGCTCAGCCGCATTTCTTTTCCTGCGGCAGGTTTTTAGGTTTGAAGATGGGCTTCGATGGGCTGAGAGTTAGAGTATCTGAGTGGACCAACCCTAGCACCTTTTTACTTTGGGACTTATTTTGAAGAACCTTTGTTTTGGGATTTTAATTCATTTTGGATATTGTATTTCCTTGTCAGTCAACTGTTCATATGATTTGATACTTCATTTTAAGGTTTTCGTTTGCAAAGATTTTAATTGTATGTTCTGATATGACACCAGAATGTGACACTTCTACCCTTGTCGGGTTGGGGTGTTACAATTATGGTATCAGAGCAAAGGTTTCGTCTTGTTGACCTTAGGATTGACCTGTGAGGACTTGGGTAGACATTAGGCTTCCGTCTGTGCTGATCGTTTCCGATTCCTTTTGATGGTCGTTCAGATTTGACTTCGATAACCTTTTGTCTTCATTGATTTGGCCTTCTTCTCTTCGCATATGAGTTTGTTTATTTTGTCTTCCCACATCCGTTTGTCGATCGTTAGATGGTGATTTCTCATAGAGTCGAAGATGATGGTGCCGACCCTGCATTGCTGCAACAGTCCTAGAGCTGGAGTGGTTCGTGAAGCAGAAGCCGCACCCGACTGCCGTGCTGCTGGAGACATCAGGTTGCTGCTGGAGGAAGCTGGACGGACCAACCAAAGGCGCAAAAGACGGAGACAAGATTCAACCGGTGGCTGAGAAGGTTCATCTACTTCATATGATTTGGGCGCGACTTGTGTTACTCCGATTCGTTTGTCATGCGTTTTGAGGCGGTTTGATATCTTGCTATGTGATTTTAATCGGCATCACTTTTCTTTGATTTGTTCAGAACTCGGTTTGAATCGTGAAGTTTTATCGTTTAGCATTTTGGTGATATCTCAGTTTTTTTTTCGGACCGTCACTAATGAGTCATGAGGAACCATTTCGAGCAAGTTGGTGGCCTTCCTTCTTTTGTGTTATGGTAAGTTGTTTGATGTAGTATATGTTGTATGTATGTGATCTGGCCTGTTTTGGTATGTTACTTGTTATCTGTATGTTATCTGTTTTGATGTGATATTGGTTATGTGGTTTGACATGACCCGAGGCAGAATATGATGACAATAAGAGCTTGTTATGTGATGCAAGTATTATGACGCCTGATCAATGTGACAATACCGAGATCATATAATTTAAACTTATTGAAATCATACGACATCTTGGAAATGCCTGGGGTTGGTACGTGAATGGACTGACTTATATCCGTTAATTGTTAATCCTTATATTCGTTTGGAATTATGTACCTCATTGCGAGATTCTCACCGACATCTGTTGCGTATAATTTTTGTACGCTTTGGGCCCGAAGTTGTTGCGATTATGCCAACCTATGGATTGCAACGTCTGCCTTAAGCTTGCACGTCTCTGTGTATCTCTGCGACTTCAATTTCGAGGACGAAATTTTCTTTTTAGAGGGGAAGAATTATAACACCCTAAAAATTTGAATAAAATTTTAGTAAGATTTTTGGATTATATCCTAAGTTGAATAAATAAATAAGTGATATGAAAACTATATGTTAAGAAATAAAAGATAAAAAAATTAAAACCCAAACAAACCCAAGCCCAACCCAAATTTTGTAAACCCATATTAGACAAAAAGAAAAAAAAAGAATGGTCCATTCCCCCCTCCAAAAACGTTTTTACAGAAAAAAAAATGAAAAGAAACCCTAGCCTCCATAATTAGTTGTCATCAAGAACTCAAGATCAAGATTTGTAGTAATTCCGCGAAGGTTTGGTATGATTAATCACCTATTTTCTTTAACATCTTTTGTTTTTAATTTTTTTTGTAACTATAAATGATGGATATGATTAGGTTATATCAAAATCTCAGTAATTAAGTATGTTTGATCATTAAAACATAATTAGGGATGTGTTGGTGGTTTTATCTTGCGTTGATTAGGGTTTAGGTGTTGCTGTTGGATCGGGACAGTTTGTAGTCGAATTTGTGTGGGTTATAGATAGAATTTTATAAATTAAATAATATGGTTTTTTTTGTTGGAAAAGTTTATTTTATGTCTTAGTTAAGTTTTCCAAGTGGTTTGGTCGAATTTGGAGTTGCCTAAGTCGTATTTTTGAATTTTACAAGATCAAGTGTCAAAGCTGAGAAAACGGGTCTGAAATTTAGTTGGATTGTTTGATTTTTCATTTTCAAAACATAAGGAATTGGGAGCTCTCCTTTTACAGGAGTGACATTTAGGATATAAATGAATTTCTGAAAGTTTTGGGGATTTTTCCAAGGTGTCTAAACAGGTCCAATAAGTGTAAACTTTTAAGGTATATTTTCTGATTACTTTCTGGACATGTCTGGACTTGTGATTTTCCATAGGCCATTTGGCATAGAGATAGAACCCACCAATTTTTGGAGACTCTTTTAAATCATATGGGAACCCCTGGGATTTTACTTGATTTCATTTGAGCTAAGTAAGTATTTTATAAAAATCTCTAAAGTCTGGTCCAAATATGAGTTTAAAAAAATGAAAGATAGGAAAAGGATATCAATGAGTAAAACACTTACACATGCATAAGAAGCTTATAAAATGAGTATATAAGTAATATATGATATCAATTCATGTAGATTCGTTGAAGAAGATACGACGTTGCTTCCCGGTGTTACTTTTCCGTTTGTTTTCATTTCGTTGCTAAGGTACAGATATTCTGACCTTGTCTCTTAAGGTTTCTCATGATTGGTTTACATCTTTCGGTATTAGATTTGAACTGTGATACCTTACTCTGAGCCTTCTTATTAGGGCTTCCCTATAACTTTGCTATGCTCCCTTTGATTGGATCTCCTATGTGAACTGTTTGATTTTGAATCTTTGATTATGAACCTTCAGATTATGAGCCTTTGATACGAACCTGTGATATGAACCTCTGATATGAACTTATGATATGGACTTTGATATGAAACTTTGACTTCTGAACCTTTGTTATGAACCCTTATGATATGATTATGCTTTGACCCTTCAGTTTGATACCCGAGCCAAATATGTTTCCCTAGCCATGAAGGTAACATGGCCGTGTCATTGATGCACCAATGGCATGACTCTAGTATGTACGAGTGATGTTACACACCGTCCCTTTCTGTTATCTGATTATGAGCTCGATATATATTATGGCCACTATCTGTCTGCAGGGGCGTATGGATGCATCCTAGATTTGTTCTGTATCTGATATGTTATGCTATGATATGATTTGTCTGGTGAATGATGTCGTGTGCAATACGCGTCTTCACAATCTGGGAGCTAGCTACTCCATTGGTTACTGAGGTCTCCCCTCCTATTATATATGGTATTCCGAGGTCACCCCTCCGAATACAATGGCTACTTATGATATGATATGATATGATATGTTTCTGGGCTCGTGGTAGATTTCTGACAACCCTTACAGTTTTGATATACCTATATTGTACCCCCTATATTCCCAATACACCATACTCTGTATTATCTGTTCATTACTCAATCCCTTATATGACTCACTCTACTACCAAGATATATACATTCCATTGCTATGATCTGTCACACTTTCGTTCCATTACTTCAGACTATGGTTCCATTCACGTACCGGGTTATTACATGATTATTGAATTTGTTTATGCTTTTACATGTTTATGTGACTACCGGTTACCATGCTACGATATGATTAATATGTTTATATGTGATTCACATGTTGTCATCTGATTATATGTTATCTTACCGTTATGTGACCTCTTTGATCTGTGTGGTGACTATGCTAGTGTGTAATCGATTGTCTTGTATGTTTATTATGTATACTTCGTTCAGTTAATCTCGTGAACTTTGACTATCCGTTAGTATCCCTATCTGCCTATGGTTGACCTGCCATGTTTAAATTTCTTCTTATACTATTGTTGATTGGGTAAATGGTTCAACTTATGACGTCTGGCTTGTTAACTTGTTTAATTGCCCTGCTATGTCCCTAGTTCATTTATTTATAATGTTCATACTGTATTCCTACTTGTTACGTGTGACTGCCATGTTTCGACTACTGTTATGATACTGGTTATGTTTTCAACTAAGGGTTTCTGTCTTGTTTGATTGCCATGCTCAATTACTAATTAACTGCTTCCGCTTGCCTTTAGATTTCTGTATGTGCTTGTATTTATGTCATTGATGCTTTGTTTTGCTTCGTTCTCCTTGTTATATGTGCTTTGGATATCTGTATAATTGTGTTCTGCAGGATCCTCATTGACTCATTGTCCTCATTTCGCTGCGACTTTGTTATCAGTTTCATTATTCCATTTCGCATTTCTGATTTTATTTAGCTTTCGTTCTGTTATATCTGTTCACTGGGCTTTTTAAGCTCAGCCGCATTTCTTTTCCTGCGGCAGGTTTTTAGGTTTGAAGATGGGCTTCGATGGGCTGAGAGTTAGAGTATCTGAGTGGACCAACCCTAGCACCTTTTTACTTTGGTAATTATTTTGAAGAACCTTTGTTTTGGGATTTTAATTCATTTTGGATATTGTATTTCCTTGTCAGTCAACTGTTCATATGATTTGATACTTCATTTTAAGGTTTTCGTTTGCAAAGATTTTAATTGTATGTTCTGATATGACACCAGAATGTGACACTTCTACCCTTGTCGGGTTGGGGTGTTACAGTGTCTATGAGTATTACGTGAGATTCCACAAGCTTGTTAATGATATGAGGAACATCAGAATGACTATGCCAAACATTTAGCTGAACTCAAAGTTTGTGAACAACATGAATCCCGAATGGCACAAGTTTGTCACCTCTATGAAGCTAACCAAAGGATTGAAGAATACAAACTATGAGCAACTCTATGCCTTCCTTCTTCAGAATGAGAGACATGCTATGTTTGAAAAAAGGATTCTAAATCAGTTCAAAACCAACCAGGGAGAGATAATCTCATCAAATGATTCAACTGCCTTCTACTCAAACATTGGAATTACCACCAAAGCATCTCAAGTTATACCCATGGGTAATGGTAATCACAAACTCATTCCCGATCCAATGTTCAAACAAGCTGATGCTGATGAACACGTGGGAAACTTCATTAATCAACTGGATCTCATGATCAGTCAAAACATGAACTCTCTCCCACACACCAACAACAACCTCAGAACAGCATCTAATCGACATAATCAGGCAACTGTCAAAGATGGAAAGGTTATGGTGCAGCCAGTTCAAGAAAGGCAGTACGAACAAGGAAGAGGTGGAGCTGGTAGAGGTTATGATGCAAATCAGAATAGGGGAAGGAATGAAAACCAGGGTCAAGCAAAGCCAATCAAATGTTACAACTGTGGAGGTGGGGGACACATTGCAAGGAACTGCACATCGCCAAAATGCCCTCAGAATGCCGAGTACTTCAGGGATAAGATGTTGCTTGTGCAAGCTCTGGATAATGGTGCAGCTTTGGATGAAGAGGAGTTGTTGTTCTTGGCTGAGGGAAATGCTAAGACATATGATGCAGATGTGGATGAGCAACCAATTCAGGAGATAGGCCATAATCATCAGAATGCCTTTCAAGTAGCTGATTGTGATGCATACGACTCTGATGTTGATGAAGAACCTACTGCACAAACCATTTTTATGGCTAGCATTTCTCCAATGGTCTCTCCTAAAGTCTCTTCATCACCACAAGCTGGTCCATCCAAAGACAAAATCATTTATGAGGTATTAAAATTATACGATGAAGTTGATGAGCAAAAGATACATAACGAAGTACAATCAACTGTAATTATTGAGTCAGATATTGAAAATATGGGTAATATCAATGCTGTCCCATATGATCAATATGTGAAACAAAGTGAAAGTGAGATTGTACCAAGTGATGTATCTTATGCAGTCAATGATGACTATGCTTTTGACGAATACACTGCACGTGCCCCTGATGATTCTGTTATTTATGAACTTAATGCTTATAAAGAACGTGTTGCTATTTATGAACAACGTGCTAAGTTTGAATTAACCACCCGTGAGCAGGAAATGGATGACCAAATGCGTACAACTATTAGAAAAAGTAGGTTTAGAGAAGAAGTATTAAAACAAGAGTTAAACTCCTTACAAGAAAAGCTTTCTAAAACTGCTAAGCAAAAACAAGAACTTCAAGAAAATGTTAAAATGCTTAAGCAAGAATTCAGTGTTAAGGAATCAAAACTTTTGAATGATTTTTTTAATCTAAAAACCTTGAAAAACAAGCTTGAAAATAAGTTGTACGTACAAGGAAATACCATTCAGACTGCTCACTTAATCACTAAGCACAGAGTTTTGAGTGATAAGCATAGTACTCCCCTTGTTGAGGAACCAAGTCCAGAGGTCATTAAAAAGGCTAGAAATGCTCATAAGGTTCTTTATGATGGCAATGAAATCCTTAAGCCTAGACAGAAACCTAGTTGTGTTGAGTGCACTGAGGAAGATAAGAAATCACATGAAGTCACTAGGGAAAAAATGAACAAGAAACTAGATGATCCTAAATGTAAAGAGAAGAAAATAAATATCACACCCCATGATTACAAGAAGGAGAATTGGATTTCCTTGAACAAGTTTAAGCCTCAGACGTTGTTAACACCCGAACAAGTGTTCTGGAAAAAGGATTTAGATAAGCAAAAAGCAGAGAATCTTGTTGCAACAAACCCCCCTTTTAGGAAAATGCCTTCACGACTGTGTATCCTCCCAATACACCAATGCATTTAGTTCCTAGGACTATTGCCACTAAAAGCAAGACCTTAATCAGTCAATATGTTATTTTTCAACTATTTGTTGATTTTGAGAAAACTTGTAAGAAAAGGATCACACCCACTGGGATAACTGAAGGGGAAAGGGGTTTTGAACAAACAAAAGAATGCTATTTAACTGAGGTCATGCCTTTCTTTAAACAACTAAAAGATCATTTTGAGAGTCTTAAAAAGGGGATAGATTCAGATATTAAAGGAATGGAAAAGGAATTTGATGCAATGATAGTTGAGGTTAGTGACTATGAACGAGCATTAAAATATAACGAGATTGAGAGGAAAAACTTGCATACCTTGAATGAGAATCTTATTTCTGAATGTATTGCTCAAGATGTGTTTTACACTGCTACGAATTGCTCCATTAATGCTTCTCAATTTCATGAACTATCTGTTGCTTTAAAAGTCTCCCATGATCGTGTCATTGAGCTTGAAATCAAAAACTCTAAACTAAGTGAGAAAATTGAACAGGATGATCACGATACTTTGGTAAAACATTTTTCTAAACTAGAAGTTGAACATTTTGATTTACAACTTAAATATCAACATCTCAAAGAAAATGTTAAAACCTCAAACATCAAGATATCCACGGATGTTCCAGAGTTTGATGCAGTTTTTGAAATAAACAAACGTGATGAACAGATTCAAGCTCACTGTAACACTATCAGAAAGTTGAAAGCCCAAATTTCTCAGTTAAAGGGTGAAAAGAACAATGTGACTGGCTCCCAAATGCCTCCTCCTTTAGATTCTCGGAATTCTCAAAATTTTCATCTTCAAAATTTGGTTAATACTTTACAAAAGGAAAATGAGAGTCTTCTTGATGCGCGCAAAACCGTCAAGTTCTCTCACGCAAGCGTAAGAAAACTTAAAACAGCTCAAGCACGAAATCAATGAAGATCTGAGGAGTACAATGTTTCCCCGGGTCGTTATGTCCCAGCGATTTGTGCAATGGATTATCTCACGAATAGTGATCGAGGAATCTGAACGGAAAAAGGATATGCGAATGATTATTATAACTACTGGAAAAAGCCAACAGATAAAAACGGCTTAAATGCAAATTAAAGGAAATTAAAAAGATAAAACCTATTAAATAAACGCTATCACTATATTTAAAGTGATGAACGTTTAAAACCTAAAACGTACGTTTAATTTAAAAACTACGTAAACGTACAAAATAAAACGTGAAATCTCAGAAATAAAAGTCCTAAAAATAATAAAAATACATTTTTACAATCCTAATGATAAAAGAAAATTTTTAGAAAAAGAAAATGATTTTTATAACTATTTAATTAATTATTATAAATTAAAAACTAATTTTAACTATTTAATAATTACCTAAAATACAAGAAATTGTGAAATTAAGCTAGAAAAATAAGATTAAGACTTGGAAAAGTCTAAAACATCAAAATAGACTTTTCAAAACTATTTTTGTATTTTTGTGATTATTTTTCTATTTTCTAGGAATTTTAAACTATTAAAAACTAATTAAATTATTTAAAAATACAAATTTAACTAAGAAAAATCTAGAAAAATATTTTTTTCTCTTTTTATATTTATCTTAACTTAAGAAAAATGAAAAATTATTTTTTTGAAGCTTTTCTTAATTTTTTGTATTAAATCCTATTTAAAAATGATTAAAAACTAATTTAAATTGAGAAAAATAGCAAAACTACTTAGAAAAATCTGAAATTTTCAGGAAAAGTCTAAAATTATACTAGGAATATAAGAAAAATGGAAAAACAGGCACTTGTTTGGAGAAATATGAAACTGCTAAATCAAGTGCTTATCAATAAGCACTAAAATAAGCTAACAGTGACCCTACAAGCACCAAATGATTACAGGAGCTAAATTATGCTACAATAATCCCAATGCAACTTATCTCAACTATCCCTAACCTCTAAATTTCAACTGCTTATGAATTGAAGGTTTGAGCTTAAAAGTTGAAAACAGTTTCCAACCACCCTTTTGCAGCTTAAGCACAAGCCACAAAATAAGCTGAAACTATAAAACAAAAGTGTGAATCTCAACTAGACCTGGTCAAGAGGTAGTAAACCAAAAACCAGACCTATATAAGCTAAATTGAGCTTGTGACAAGCTATGGAAAAAGCCTGTGCACACACAACTACCTGTGCACAGGACACTTTCAAAAGCTGAGACCAAGTTCACAAGTAATTATAAAGCTTATAGAAAATTTCTAAAAATGAGTAAAAATCATGACAAGTAACTTGACCAGTTTAAGTTTTAAAAACAAGAAGTATCACTTGAATTGACCCAATATTGAACCCAAGAAAATTCACCCAAGATGGCTCAAACTGAGATTTTCAACATTTGACTTCTGACACAAAAATGGAAATGTTGACTTTTATGATCTTTGCAACTGATTTAAGGGCTAAAATTGATGTTTCATGTTAAACCAAGACTAATGCAACCTAAGTTCATGAAATCTAAACACAAAATAAGCCTTTGGTTTCCAAAAATCTCAACAGATATGACATTAAGACTGAATCATGGTGATTTTGACTTTTAATACTAGCAGACCAAATATACTGACCAAAATGAGTTCCAATAAGCTTAGTAAACATAGACTAACAAGAATCATCCACTGCATAAGTCTCTGAGACAGCTTATTCAGCAGAACCAAACACCCCTTATGTTAACTGTTATATAATTAAAATGACAAAACAACTAAGCAATCTTGAATTGATGATCAACCTACACTAATGTAACTTAAATAGACCTATTTGAACAGATTTTAACTAGCTTTAACAATGGAAACAGATTATGCTTAAGAACTTGGAATTAACTTACAAGTGATCCATTAGCCACTATGGCTTGCAACTGTGAACCAAGTACCACTAGCCTAACCACACCCCTATCCTAGCTTAATATCAACCCAACTCCACATCTGAATCAACCCATCACCATTTCCATAGCCATTTGCTCACCCAGTTGACTTTTGTTGACCCGGATTCAAAATGAATGGAAACTTGACTATAAGCTTATGAAAAGCTATAAAAAGCTTATCTAAGCTTATATAAACTGATAAACAGGCTTATTGAAGCTTAGTTTAATGAAATGGAACCTTAAATTTTTAACAGTGGACACATAAACATGAAACTGAATTAAACTAAGAATTGATAATTAAAACTTGATTAAACTGAATATGTAACTTGAGTTTGATATTTTAGAACAAAGTATTACAACTTTAGAGTTTAACTAAGACATAATAAAAAAAAAACGACATAAAAGTAAATTGAAACTAAAACATCTACTACTTTTGCTTCTTCTTTTTGCTTTCTTCTTATACCAGCTCATCTTCTCTCACTTCTGAATATTTCCCCACCACTCTAAGCCATTGGATGACCTTGATTTAATCTCCACCATTCAAACTTGATTTTGGCGCCAAAATGATTGTCTGCCAATTGGAGGTTGAGTGAGAGGGGGGGGGGTGTAATTAATGGACCTTGGAAGTTAGTTGTGGAGTGGGGAACATGTTTGAGTGATTGGAGAGGAGGGGGGATGGGGGGGGAAGCTAGTTGCAGAGGGACAAGTGGAGAGGGTGAGACTTTTGGCGGGTTTGAGATTATTGACCAGGTTTGACCAACAGTGGTTATTAATAGATGGGGTTCACAATTGAGTTTTGACAGGGGGTCCAAAATAGATAAGGGTCCAAAAATGAGTTAAAGGTTTTAATAATCCAAGGGACCTAAAGTGTAATTCTGAAAATTTGAGGGGCCTAAGCTGCCAAATCTGATAAGATGTTCCAAGGACTTAAAGTGACAATCTTCAAAAGTACAAGGACCAATGTTGCCATTTCACATTTTCCAGGGACCAATTCTGCCAATTTTTAAACTTGAAGGGCCATTTTTGTAAATTTCTCAAACTTTGTATATTTTTCACCAAAGGACTTATTTTGACAACTTTTGATTTTAAAAGGACCTTTGGTGACTTTTGCATTTGAAATTATGTGCTCAGGGACTGTTTTTGACAACTTTTGATACTTGGGGGACTGAAACTGCAATTTTTGCAAATTTGATATGTTTTTCATCTGATTTTGATAATTTTGCATTTGAAACACATAAAACACTGATTTGTGATGTTTTGATCATTTTGATGTGTTTCTGAGTGTTTTCAGATGATTTTGCAGTTTATTTTATACAAAAATGATGAGTATTTACACACTCATCACTTCTAGAAGAAAATGAGAAGGTTAAACGTCATTTCAATGAGTTATTTGAGTCAATAAAAGTCACTAGTAACAAAAATAATGAAAAAATAACTTCGTTACAAAAAGAAATTGAGAATCTGAAGAGTCAGGTCAAAGGGAAAATGCCAATGACCAATGGAGAGAATGGTGCTTCAAAGGTGCATGTCGGTAATAAATATGCTTTGTCTGTGAAATATGTTCCTCCTCATCTTAGGAATAACAAACTTGCCATTCAAACATATTTCTCATACCTTAAGGATAGTCTAGAATGTCTCCGTTAGATTGTAGAAGAGGATAAGTTAGAGAAACCATTTGATAATGCAATTGGCCATGCATGCTTATATGCCAAACGATCTCAAGAACTTCTAGAATGCTTAATTACAATATGCCCTAAATCCCTAGGTGAGCAAGTCAACCCCTTGATACCTTGTTCTATGCCTAATGCCAAGTATACAAATCATTCAATGCCCAATGTTATGAATGTGAAATTTAGTAGGCCCTCAAATAGTTCAGATCCCAGCACCTCCAGTGTTAAGAAAGTGAACCTCAATGTGCCTTCGAATAGTTCACATCCCAGCACATCAAAACAGGAAAGGCAAAAAGTAGCAAAACCAACTAATGTTCCCGTTCCCTCTACAGGAGTAATCAGTGACATTAAAGCGAGCATGTCAAAGTCTCAAGGCAATACAAGGAATGATAGGGCCGCGCAAGCTAAGTATGTGCATTGGAAGAAAGTAGAAGATCACCGTAGGGAGAATTTGAATAAAACGAATCGTGTTGATTCTAGTATTAGCCATAAGCGTACTGTAATTAATTCGAATTCTAATACTATTTGCAAACCTTGTAATGATGTTTGCTTGAATTCGGTTAATCATGAATGTGGTGTGAATGCCTTGTCTGATGCTGTCAAATCCCCAGTTAATATTATTAATGCAACATATCATGCTAAGAAGGCAAAAAGGCAAAGGCGAAAGAAAGTTAGAAAACAGTGGAAGTCCATAGGAAGAACATTTAGTAAGATAGGTTATCAATGGATACCTGTTGGCCATAAGGTTAATCAGGAAATGCCCACTAGAAAATGGATGCCTACTGGTAGAACTATTCCCTTAAGAAGTGAACATACTTTGAATAGGGCAAATACATATACTAGTACTGCATCTATTCATAATGATTCCATTACCTCAATTTCTGATATGAATGTTTCTATTTCTGATGTGGGTGTTCCAATCACTGTTACTAACCAAATGGAACCCATTCTTGCATGGGGATCCCAATTATCCAGTTATCCATTCTTGTCTGTGTTCAACTGCAGATCGTTCAAATCGTTCTGTGGTACCTGGACTCAGGCTGTTCCAAGCATATGACTGGAGACCGGTCACGGCTCATGAACTTCGTAAGTAAATTCATCGGGACAGTTAGATTCGGGAACGATCATTTTGGAGCTATTATGGGTTATGGAGATTATGTGGTTGGTAAAAGTGTAATTTCCAGGGTATATTATGTGGAAGGTCTTGGTGATAATTTGTTCTCTGTTGGTCAATTCTGTGATTCCGATCTAGAAGTGGCTTTTAGAAAACACACTTGCTTCGTTAGAGAACTTGATGGTGTGGAATTATTAAGAGGTACTCGAGGTTCAAACCTATACACCATCTCTATCGACGACATGATGAAGTCCTCTCCAATCTGCTTGCTGTCAAAGGCTTTTAAAACAAAGTCTTGGTTATGGCATCGTCGTCTCAATCACTTGAACTTTGGTACCATAAACAACCTTTCCAGAAAGGATCTTGTTAGAGGTTTACCCAGATTAAAATATGAAAAAGATCATCTTTGCTCAGCTTGCCAATTGGGAAAAAGCACGAAATACGCCCACAAACCAAAACCCACAAACTCTGTAATGGAAGTTCTTCATACCCTTCATATGGATCTGTGCGGTCCAATGAGAGTGCAAACTATTAATGGGAAGAGATATGTGTTAGTAGTGGTAGATGACTACTCCCGATTCACTTGGGTTAAGTTTTTGAGGACAAAGGACGAAACTCCAGATGTCATCATTAAACTCATTAAACAACTCTAGATCCGACTCAACAAAACGGTCCGAATCGTCCGAACTGACAATGGAACTGAGTTTGTTAATAAAATACTCAATGCATTTTATGAAACTGTTGGAATCAATCCTCAAAGAAGTGTTCCTCGAACTCCTTAACAGAACGGTGTAGTTGAAAGACGAAATCGAACTCTTGTAGAAGTTGCAAGAACAATGCTGATTTACTCAAAGGTTCCAATGTTTCTATGGGCTGAAGCTATTGCCACTGCTTGTTACACTCAAAATCGATCTCTAATTCACACTTCTCATGGAAAGACTCCTTATGAACTTGTCCACAATAGAAAACCTGATCTATCATACCTTCGTGTGTTTGGTGCTTTATGTTATCCAACTAATGATGGTCACGATTTAGGAAAACTGAGAGCTAAAGCGGACATTGGAGTATTTGTAGGATATGCACCAAACAGAAAAGGTTACCGAATCTACAACAAGAGAACCCGAATTATCATGGAAACAATTCACGTTACGTTTGATGAGCTGACCGGTCAAATGGCTCCTGGACAACCCAGTTCTGGACCCGCACTTCAAAACAGTCCCATTGGTTCATCCCTTGTACCAAATTCCTCTCCAGCAACTCCATATGTACCTCCAACTGAAGATGATTTGAAGAAATTATTTGATCCGATGTTTGATGAACACTATGAGCCAAGTGATAATGAACTGTCAATTCCTACAACAGAGGCTGCTCCTATCCATGAGAATGAAGTCAACCCTTCAGTCTTAATATCATTAAGTCAAGAAGTGCCTGCTGCTGATCACTCAGTCTCATCAACAAATCATCAATCTTCGAATGTACATCATGGAACTGTTTCTGGCATCAATGATGAAGTTAATCCCTTTGCTACTCCTGAAGATGCTATATTTGAAAACATATTTGCTCCTGAATCATCATTAGAACCATCTTCTTCAGGAGACATCGACTCTGCTACTTCAGTCCCTCAACAACTGCCACATGAACACCTCAGAAAATGGACTCACGATCATCCATTAGACAACATCATTGGAAATCCCTCTCGTCCAGTATCCACATGGAAACAACTTGCAACCGATGCCTTATGGTGCTTCTTCAACTCCGTACTCTCTAAGATCGAACCAAAAGATGTTAAAACTGCCATGAATGAAGACAGCTGGTTCAATGCCATGCAAGAAGAAATTCATGAGTTTGATCGACTTGATGTATGGGAATTAGTACCTGCTCCAGATTGTGCTATGATCATTGCTCTAAAATGGATCTTCAAAGTGAAACTTGATGAGCATGGTGATGTCTTAAAGAACAAGGCTCGATTGGTTGCTAAAGGATACCGTCAAGAGGAGGGTATTGACTTTGAAGAATCATTTGCTCCTGTTGCTCGTATCGAGGCAATCAGAATCTTCTTGGCTAATGCTGCTAGTAAGAACATGGTAGTCTATCAGATGGATGTAAAGACGGCATTTCTGAACGGAGATCTTAAAGAAGTCGTCTACGTCAGCCAACCTGAAGGCTTTGTGAATCCAGAGCATCCTAATCACGTTTATCGTTTGAAGAAGGCTCTTTACGGTTTAAAGCAAGCTCCAAGGGCATGGTACGATACGCTTTCAAAGTTTCTTCTATCTACCGGATTCAGCAAAGGAGCAGTTGATCCGACCTTGTTCACCAGGAAGTCAGGCAAACATTTAATTCACGTTCAAATTTATGTTGATGATATCATCTTTGCCTCGACTGACCCCAATGAGTGTGACCGTTTTTCAAACGAAATGGGTTCTAAATTTTAAATGTCAATGATGGGACAAATGTCATTTTTCTTGGGATTACAAATTTCACAAAGTCCCGGAGGCAATTTCATAAATCAATCTAAATATGCAAATGAGATTTTAAAGAAATTTAGATTTGATTCAAGTGACCCTGTTGACACTCCCATGATAAAGCGTACTAAACTTGATGAGGACCACTCAGGGATCATGGTAGATCAAACGAAATATCGTAGTATGATTGGATCCCTGATGTACCTCACAGCTAGTAGACCAGACATCTTGTTCGCTGTGTGCATGTGTGCCAGATACCAGGCTAAGCCTACTAAAAAGCACCTTGAAGCGGTTAAACGGGTCTTTCGGTATCTCCAAGGTACCATCAATATGGGAATTTGGTACCCGAAAGACACCGGTATGTCATTAACAGCCTATGCAGATGCTGATCATGCAGGATGTCAAGATACTCGTCGAAGTACTTCTGGAGGTGCTCAGTTTTTGGGTGATAAGCTTGTGAGCTGGTCTTCAAAGAAGCAAATGAGTACTTCTATTTCCTCTACAGAGGCGGAATACATAGCCATGTCATCTTGTTGTGCTCAAATCCTATGGATGAGATCCTAATTATCTGACTATGGCTTTGAATTCAACAAAATCCCTCTGTACTGTGATAATAAAAGTGTTATTGCTCTCTCATGCAACAACGTACAATACTCAAGAGCAAAGCACATCGACATTCGACATCATTTCATCAGGGAGCAAGTTGAAAACGGTGTGGTGGAACTTTACTTTGTGAGGACTGAATACCAGTTAGCAGACATCTTCACCAAAGCTCTTCCTAGAGAACGTTTTGAGTTTATTCTTCCACGACTGGGTCTTAAGAGCCTACAACCAGAAAAACTCAAACGTCTTCAAGAGGAAGAAGAGGAGTAAAAGGTTTCCTTCATCTATATCTTGTAAATATTTATTCGAAAAACAAATTACAAAATTATAAAACCTTCAAAAATCAAATAGAAAAATATAAAACTTTCAAAATCCATAAAAATTTGAAAAATTCGAAATATCTTCAAAAAAAAAATTGTCTTTTTGTCATGTTTTTCTCGATTCGATAATATCTACGGTCTGTGTTGTCATTCAAAGAATGACACGGGACTTTAGATGTTGCTCAAATTTTTATATATATAAAAAAAAAATCAAAAAAATCAAAAATATTCTTGGGAGAAAGAGAAACAATGGTTTATTGTCATTTCAGGCAGTAACCCGCTTTTCAAAGAAAGAACAGAGCCATGATTTATCTTGGTTTTCAAATCTAATGCTCTGATTCTTTAAACAAATCCTTACTATCTAATGAAAACTAATTGCTTTGAAAAATAACTCGGACTTTATTTTTGGAAACCATTTAGACTTAAAGTGTGTCAAAATATCTATCTCTCAATCAACAACTTAGGTCATTGATTGAGGGGGAGAATGATTTCAATTAAATTAAAAAGTTATGTGTCATTCAATTGCTTTCAAAAGATAATCATGCATGTTTAATCAATGGAGTCCAAAGTCTCAAAATCTGATCCTTATCAGTTAAAACGCTTTCATAATCAAGTCACAATTCTCCTTAAAAGCTTTCCAAATCAATTTAAATATACAGAGATCACAAATCTCAAATGATTTGATAATTGTGATCGGGGGAGAACTTGTGATTTAAATTGGATTTAATCTGATAATTCGGTAAATGGTTTTATAAGGATGTACAAGTTCTCCTTCCCACATGTGCCAAACTATTTCAAATTTTCCATGCACAGGTTGAGGGGGAGCATCTATCTTAAACCACAAAGATCTGAAACGTGATCAATTTGTTTCAATGTGCAGTCTGCTCCCTCTTGTATGTGCAAAACTCTTTCAAACCTCAAGGCACATATTGAGGGGGAGCAAGCTTATGAAAACCTCATCCTCCCTTATATGCTTTATCTACTTGTTTTGATCTGGGAAGTGATGTTGATATCTTTTAGAAAATGGTAATCAAAGAAGTTAATTCTTTCTCTTGCCTCCGTGTGCAAAACGATTTCACTTGATGCACATGTTGAGGGAGAGCTCTTGTTCTAAAAATATCAAAAACAATTCAGGTACAAAATGCTTTGATAATATATCATAAGTATCTGGAGTGATTTTCAAATGGTTTTCAATTGGTTCCAATGGCAGATGAACAATACCAAATAGACCGACCAACTTTACTTTATGTATGGTGATATAAGGATGATAAGGTTAGGTATTTGTTCCCATGATCTGCCAGAACCGGAGGGATCTACCCAGGGACAATCCACTAGATAGTGTAGAAGTCCTTAGGTATATTGGAAAAAAAGGAGAAAAATGAGATGTGGGAATAGTGCGGACTAAGACTGAACTGGTACTGGAATAAACCCAACAAGGTTCTAGTCATGAAGTCTCGGTAAGCACTGAAGGGGTTGAAGAATGAAAAAGAATTGAATGTGAAAAAGGGTGAAAAGAAATAGCCCTCCATTTATTCAACCTTAGGGCAGAAACCGGGTTTAATTCATATGCTACTGGTGGTTACCAAGGTAACATCGATATTGAAGACAAGACATCATGGACCCAGTGACGCATTGCACTACATCTTCCCAAACCACTCAAGTTCCTATTAAAAGGGCTTGTTTCATTCTCACGGGGAACCTAAATAATCTATCAACTTTCTCTTAGAGGTTGTTGATATTGAAGAAGGAGACCCTCTCCCTAGTCTCCGGCACAGGAACCAAATATGCACATAATTGAGTCTAGAGCCACGAGATCATCAATTAATCTCCTTAGGACACTTTCAATGAAGACTCTCTGTTTCACACAATGTGGAAAGAGAGATTATATCTTGAGTCCTACGCATTATCCTTGTGGTATTGCAAGAACATCTGAGTGATATGCTAACATATTCACAATGAAGATGGAAAGCCTTCTGGAGCCAACATCAAACAAGCTCCTGGTGGGTGGCATGTGAGATCTATTCTATAGATCAACCATGTGACAACTGAACAGAAACAATGGGGCGATTCAATCCTTTGAATCAATCCTGGTTCAGGTTATGGATTGACGGATACCTTTGAAAAACCGGTCATTGTGCTTAAAAACTCTTTTCTTTAGCACATCGACTGTGTACTTATATTTCAAAATAAAAGGTGTTTATGATTGATAATTGATTTTCATCAAAACCTTCGTTGTATTGCAAAAACAATTTCTATTGAGCAATACTCGATTGTTTTTCAAATCTCTTTTCATCAATCTGTGAATCTCGTTTCGCTGGTTCACTCACTCCGTGTTGTCTTCTTTCAGACGTTCCGGTTTGAGAACAGCTAGAGCAGCTGCGAAACCCTGTCAAGGAAATTCTTCGAAATTATACCTGATCAC
This sequence comes from Chrysanthemum seticuspe, assembly GCA_019973895.1. Taxonomy (NCBI): domain Eukaryota; kingdom Viridiplantae; phylum Streptophyta; class Magnoliopsida; order Asterales; family Asteraceae; genus Chrysanthemum; species Chrysanthemum seticuspe. The sequence continues at coordinate 307,527,766 of BPTQ01000007.1, read as the reverse complement.
AGGCAGTACTTGTACTGATCAACGGGGAACCGTGGGCCGTGTACCTTAATTCAACGAAAGTGATCAAAGACACTTTCGTGCGCTTTATTGCTAAATGTTCTATGCAGGTACGCCCTACGTTTGCAGCTGATCAGAATGAAGCTGTCAATCCATAGCCGGATGCTCACTCAACACATTCATCTCGAAAGAAATCATGATTAGTGCATCAATGACTCTGATATTTTCACTCCATGCTTCTGCTACGCTGCTACCAATATCATGAATCAACGAAAGCTTCCGCTACTCTGATGAGAATATATCATGATCCAGAATGTGAGCATGTCGGTCCATAAGTCACAACATCACAATGGAAGAGTTAGAGATGTATTATTGCTGATGATCTCAAAACAAACTCAAAACTCATCATCATGTGGATCAGATTAAGACCTCCACTTGGGTTATCCAAACATGCATCAATTAAGAATCAATGACTACGGGCTTCAGAGCAAAGAACAATAACAAGAATGCAAGAACATTCTTTATGTAAAATCTGTTTGTATTCAATGTATGTTTGAGGTGATCTTGAGGTGACCTCCCTTAGGGGGAGATTATTAGGATTTACTAAATCCATGTATTAAAGAGTCGGTCACCTCAAGTATATGTAATCGTTAGAAAGCTCGTAGTCGTAGATTATTATAAGTTAAGTAGTATTTAGTTTAAGTAACACCGTGGAGGACGGACGGGTCTTTACCCATTGTATGCCTGATCCACAGCCCGACAGGTGGCGATTTATGTGATGACTATAAATACTCTCTACCTCCCAAGGTAGAGAGTTGGAGCTCATAATAAGATTTTTCTTTCTCTCACTAAAGTTCCCAAACCTCTAACTTTCTCTCTCTAAAACTCATTATACGCCTATTTTATCTTATGGTTTAGTGTGTTTGTGAAATCCAATATGTTACATACCCGTATATAGAAATAGTGAGTTATAAATAGTGAGGAAAGTTATTTTACATACCAAACTTTTTTCACATATCAAATGACTAATCTTCACCCTCTATCTAAAAAGAAATCAATTGTTGAGATTAAAAACGTTTTATTATTTCACGGATTTTTTATAATTTAAATATCTCTTAAACTATTAATCGTTAAGCGAAAATAATTACACCATCGCAATGAACATTTAATTATCTTTCTATAGACGGGCACTTTGACATACTTTCGAAAAAAGAAAAAAAAAGTCATTTTTTCACGTTTTTCGCCTTTTTTTCGTTTTATTTCAAAACTGGAATTTGCATGAAATATCACATGTGATTAAACACTAATTTGAATATCACATATGATATTAGTGTAAAATCACATATGATATGTAATATCATATGTGATATTAGTGTTAAATCATATATGATAAATCACATATAATATAGACTAAAATACACGGTTGGTCCCTAAACTTGGCAGGCCGCATCGCGATGGGACAAAACTCGGCCTTTTCATCGCCACAGGTCCAAACCTTGGCCATTAAATGCCAGATTCGTCCCTTGACCAATAATGCCGTTGTCAACGTTATGTTGGTGAGGGCAAAACCATCTTTCACTGTAGCGTACTAAATAAAAACCGTTGTACAGTGTCTGAGCTAGTATATGTGTGCAACACGGTTTGGTCTACATTTATCACCCATCCCTAAACTATCCTTCAAAACCGGTCTTCTTCAAAATGATAATTGTTTCAAGATGGTACGTTGCTGGTGTGGTAAGCAAGCTATTATTCGCACTTCGTGGACCTCTGCCAACCCAGGGCGTCGATTCTTTGGTTGTCTTGTTCAAGTAAGTGCGTCTTAATGTTTCTTGTGTAAGTTTGTAACAATGGTGGTTGTTTAATGACTTTTCATAATCATCAATAGGGGTCTTCTTGTCAGTGGATAAGATGGTATGATCCTGAAATCTGTGCTCGTTCAAGAATGATCATACCAGGCCTTTTGAGGGGGAGAAATGAGCTTGAGGCAAGATTAGTAGCTGCTCAAGGTGATGTGTGGAAGTGAAAGATTTACCTGGTGCTAAGTTGGATGTTGTTCTTGATTGTTTATGCATTGGGATAACTTTTTAACCTTTTATGTAATGAGGCTAGTTGGTTAATGTTCTGTATCTTGAATTGTAGTAACCTTGTTATGAAGTATTCAGTTTGGTTTGTTTTTGATTTTCAATGCCTTATGGGTATGCAGATGGTTAGCAATTTGTTTAGGGTTGACTTTTAAATGTCAACATTCTTATGAGGTTCTGTTTAGATTTGGTTACTTTTGATGCAAATTACTCACACATCAAGCTTAGTCAATCTATAAAAATACACAATAATGACATGGTTCCATAGTTAATGCAAATGGATATAATTCCAAATGCATAAAATTGCATACTTTTCAAAGCATGAGAACTACAGTTAGACACAAACACACATATGTTTTTAGAGTACATAACTTTTCCATAGGAAATAACCTAGATGAAACATCGTCTACATAATTATCATAACAGATTTGACCTATGGTGAGGCCATCATTCTTTCCAGTGCAGCCTGCTGCCTAGTCATTCTTCGTGTAGCAGGCTGGGTTGAAGCAGAAACTGCTTGAACATCAGTTGACTGCATCTGAGAATCAGACTGGGATTGATCATGTTGCTGGGATTGACACTGGGCTTGCTCATGCATGCTGGGATCGGTAATTGCTTCATCTTGATGTTGCTTGGATTGTGACAGGGATGCATCATGTATGATGGGATCTTCAGTTGCTGGCTCTTGATTTTCAGATTGAACACCACTTCCTTGAACTGCACTAACTTGGATTTCAACAACAACACCTGTACCTTCAGCTTCTTTATCTGCTGCTACCTTTTTACCTTTAGGATGTTTCTTTTTTCCTGCAGCTTTAGTAGGCACCTGTTTGACATTTCCCTTATTGGCAGTTCCACTACTTGCAGCTCCAGCATACCCTAGGCATTACCTTGTTGTGTCCAACAATGCCACAAATACTACACTTAACACTCTTCTAGGCCCTTGACAGCTTACCATCCTTCACAATCTCTTCAGTTTCAGGAGCTATCCTAACTCTTTTTCTACCTCTTGCGGTAGGCGGGTTTGTTTCGGATTTCGGTGGAACAATTGTTGTTGGCATAGTTGATTTTTCCCAATGTAAACTGCTAGTTATAGGCTGGACATGGTGTTTGTAGGTAGCCTCCCAAGTGAGAAGATAGTAACAAGGATGAGCCCATGTTTCTACAGCTCCTACTTGTTGGTCATTTAAAGCCATATTCCAATTGGTAGCAACAACATGTTTACATGGTAAACCTGTTATCTCCCACCTTCTGCAAGTACAAGTCTTGTGTACAACATTAACTACACATTGGTCACCCCATGGTCCACTAACCTGAAACTTAGATCCCTCATTCCATAAAACATTATACTTAACAGCCTCTTTCATAATAGCCTCTAGCATGTGTTGTGCAGTTGGTGTTAGTGGCCCATCACTCTTCTCAATCACCATAAGAACATGCATTATCCTCTTCATACAGTATTCCCTGATGTATTCTAAGGCTGTGATAATTGGTTTGCTTAAACCCTCTTTTATTTTCTCATGAAACACTTGACACATGTTATTAAGTAACACATCAGAAGTAGCTCTCCCTAAAGATGACAAGTAATAAACATGTATTAATTATAACTGTTTATACTGCATTTACGAATACAAAGTAAGTGAAACAAATAGATCACTTACATGAAAAATGTGACCTTGACCAATGGATCGGTGGTATCTTACTTAACCAATCATGGGCTAGTTGATTAAGTTTCTTGAGATCAGCCATAGCTTTCAGAAACTGTACAACAGTTGAGGCTGTTGCACATTTCCACAGATGGTCTTTATAGGCCCTACCTTTCCATTGCAGTTTCATTTTCTCATGAATGCTTTTAATACAGAATCTGTGTTCTGCACTTTGAAAAACTTCAGCTAAAGCTCTACTTATATCCTGCACAAAATCAAATATGTTTACTGTCTGTTTTTTTACTTCAGAGAGACTTAAATTCATGAATAGAGTAAGAGAGTATGTACCTTATTCATGTCAGTAATAAAAGTGATGCTTGAAATTGGCCCAAGTGCTATATCATCGGATAAACAATGAAGAAACCAAGTCCATGATCCTATGTTATATGAATCAACAAAAGCATAAGCGAAAGGGTATATACCATTGTTGCTATCAATTCCCACAGCTGTCATCATTTGGCCATTGAAAGGACGACGAATTGGAAAAGCAGCCAGCCCCAACAACGATCTCCCACAATCTTTAAATCCTTGCTTCAGTGCACCTAAACAAACATACAGTCTCTTGAATTCTCTGGTTGGAAGAGACTCATCCGCAGGTCGTTCCACATTCATCACCACTGTTGTATTAGGGTTTGTCTTCTGCAACTCTTGAACATAATCTCTCAACATGGTAAATTGTAGCTTGAATTGACCCCTGATGGCTGTTATTGCTAGGTTTTTGGCCCTTAAAACCTTCTGCAGGGACACTTGAAGGTCGTATTGGTTGGTAAGTTGATTATGCACAGACCTGACAGGAAGCTGTGGATTTGTTTCAACTTGTGCTGTAATTTTCTGTGAGATATAGCGAATGTCAAAAGCTCTGACTTCCCTTGATTGCAAACAAGTGTGTTGCTCATTATATGTTCTTACTGACCAGATACCTGTCTCACCATTCCTGCCGACAAACAATAGCCATGGGCAGAGTATTTGTGAGCCTTTTTGCCAGAAAGCAATGCATTTATACCCCTTCTGCTTAATGGACTTCTAGATGGGCCTATATCCAGTCCAGGACCTTTAGTTGGGCCTGAAAGTGGAACACAACCCCTACACCTGACCCTTATTCTTGTTTTGTCATTCTTCATAAAAAACAACTCCCTCCTAGTTTCTATTGAATGCTCTCTTACTAGGTTTTTTACTTCCCCTGCAATACCAAACTCCTGACCAGCATAGAAAAAAGTGGTATAGACGCCATTAGCAAATTCTGCGTGTTGGAAACTAACATGGTCACTGCAAAATACATCATCAACCATCACAGGTAAATCATTTACCAACTGCCTGTCATCACTTATATTACTGGTTGTTCCTTCTTTACCTAAATCATTACTCTGACCTACTTGTACCATACCAAGTTGTGTATCATTCTCTTGACAAGTGTTCTCTTCATTTGGTTCAACTGCATTGCCAAAGTCACTAGTGTGACTCACTTGTAACAGAGTAACATCAACAACATGATCTTCTTCCATGTTATCCTGAGTCAATTGAAACAGAGTTACATCCACATCAGGCTCCTCAAACCTGTTATTGACATCAACTAGTGCTCTGCCTGCTTTGTGTAAATGCTTCTCCTGAGTCAATTGAAACAGATTAACCTCAAAATTTTCAGGCTCCTCAAAGCTGTTATTGACATCAACTAGTGCTGTTCCAACTTTGTCTAAGTGCTTCCCCTGACTCACTCTAAACATATTAACCTCAACATTATCAGGCTCCTTTATAGCATTGTCCTCATCAATAACTACTAAAGCACGCTCACTGTTATGAACAGGTTGGCTAGCAAATGAGCAGTCTAAGGTGGAAAAGAGTGGCTCAATGTTTGGCAAATTGCTAGATTCACCAATATCATTGACGTCCACATGAAATTGTGTAAGTTGGATAAACGAATCTAGGGCAGGTTCATTATCTATATCATCTAACACCAACCGTCTACAACAGGATTGAATAGCCGCAATAGCAACTTTTCTCCTATCTTCATCCATCTCCCAAAACACAGTCTTAATTGATTGTGGGGACATTTCAGAAAGTTCTAATCTAGTCTTCCCTATTTCAACATACACGTCTATCAGCTTATGTTGTATGACAACATCTTTCAACAAGTCTACATTAGCAGCTTCACGCATAGAAAACAAACCGTCGTCTAATGTACAACCAGGCTTAAGAAAGTAGAAATAATTGGTTTGTCCAGACTCATAACCGATTTGGGTCATGAGAGCATCCATTTCATCAACAGATACCTCTTTTATTTCCACAAGATCAACAAGGTATTTCTTGCCTCCTTGATATATCCTACCTGGAAAGTATTTGAATGTACCTTCATAATGGAACATCATGCTAAACGATCCAGGTTCACCCGCTGTATAAAAAATGTACAAAAACATTGTTAAGCTAAAGTTACCTAAAAGGGGAATAACTTAATCAGTCGTACTAACATATGATTGTAATAGGCTCTAACCAAAAAAGACTTACAATATCTCCTAATTGCAGCTCTTTCCTCCGTTTCACGATCATCATATAAAAGATATTCCCTTACTCGCCACAGAGTAAATCCAAGGTGGTTGTTTGTTATTTTCTTACTCAGATTATTTGATTTGATGATAGACATTGCATTAGGGTTTTCTGGGTAGGCTTCTGATGAGTGTCTAAATACTCATCATTTTTGTACCGTCTAGACTGCAAAATCATCTGAAAACACTCAGAAATGCATTAAAATGATGAAAATATCACAAATAAGTGATTTATGTGTTTTAAATGCAAAAATATCAAAATCAGATGAAAAACGTATCAAGTTTGCAAAATTGGCAGTTTTAGTCCCCCAAGTTTCAAAAGTTGTCAAAAACAGTCCCTGGTAAATCAAAATAAAGAAAAATATCATTTAAGGTCCCTGAAATATTCTAAGTTGTCAAAAATGGTCCTTGAATGAATCTTTGGTCAAATGGCAGAAAAGGTCCCTAAAGTTTGAAAAGTGTCATAAATAGTCCTTGGATATTTAAAAAGTGAAAATTATCAAATTTTATCCTTGTACTATTAAAGTTTGTCAAGTTTGGTCCTTTTGATATCTTTGGAAAATTGGCAGTTTTGGTCCCTCATAAAACAGAAAATTGCAAAATTGGTCCTTATATTTAACAAACCAAACGGATCCCTTTTAATATCCAACCCAGCTGGCCCAATCTTGCAACCCAAGCCCAACCCAATGACTTGACCCTTGACCCTTGACCTATACCCACTTGAGCCAGTCAAATAACGTTTTGAACCCAATCATTATCCAATTGTGAACCCCCGTTATTAATAATACACGGTCAAGAAAGTCAAAACCAGATGTACTGTACATCTCTCTCACGTTTACTCGCCCAAAACCAGTGATCCAGATACCACCATGCTTTCATCCCACTTGATCCTTCTACCTTTACACCTGTCTTCCAAGTTGTTTACCCACTCCCCTCCACCTTCACAATATCCCAAACTTCATTAATGCTAAAAACCTGCTTAAGACTTTTGGCGCCAAAACTCCACATGGACGATTCTGATGAATTTTGAGGATCCAATGGCTGGAAAGAGGTGGGAAAGTCTCAGAGATGTCGACTAGAGTAAAAAAGATCTTTATAAAGAGAGGAGAAGCAATGTGGGAAGCTATCAAGTGTAATTTAGTTTATCTTATGTCGTTTTAGCTTACTTTTAAATTCCAGTGTAGCTTTAAGCTTTTAAGCTTTGTATTTCAAGTATTCAGTGTATAATAAAGCTTTTGTGATAATCAATTTCAGTGTTAAGTTTTAATTTCAGTTTATGCATTTTCAAAGTTCAAATTCTCAAAAATATTTGAATGTTGTTAAGTGGTTGTTATTAAGGACTGATAAGCCACATAAGCTCCTAGATAGCTTATTAAAGCTATTAGAAACTTTTAAAATCAGTTTAGAAGCAAAAAGAGAAAATTATCAAAAATACAAAAAAATTAGTTAAAAATAAAAAAGCAATGGAGATGGTGATTAAAGCTGGAGCAGGGTGAATATTGGATTGCCCTGGGTTAGAGGCTTAGTGGTAAGCCTATAGGAGTGGTCTTTTGTTCTTGGTTCTGTGTTTTCAGTTGGATATCCTCTTGTAAGCTTTTTACTCAACTTTTGCATTTCACTGTTTAAGTTAGTCAATAGCTTAAATCTTTGTGATTTTGTGTTTCTTAGTTATAATGAAGTATAATTAAACAATAAAAATAGTTACTTGTTCTTTTTAATTTGTAGGTAATAAAAATCTTGTTTTAAGCAGTTAAATTAGCTTAAGTGTAAATTCTTGGTTTTATGTTGTTATTGTTGTTATTTTATGTTTCTTTAGTCTTATTAAAGGATACTATAAGGTCTGTAATCAGTGGTATGTTCTTAATCTTTGAAATCCTTTGAAAAGTTTCAATACAGTCAAGATAAAGGATGTTTGGATTTGCCTTTTTTTTACTGTGTTAGAGTTTGTTTAAGGCAGTGTATTGTTTGTTGTTTATCACACTTGGTCTAAATAGCTCACATAACCAAATAAAACCAGTCCTTATTTGGTAGAAAGTCAAAATTCCTTTCAATCTCACCTTAGTAATTCACTGTTAGGATTAAAAGGATAAAAGTCATCATAGTTGCTTATAAATTGGTACTTTAGCTTAATTTCACCTTAATTCATCTTATTACAACATATTAAGTGAGTAGGATCAACTTAAAGTTCACTTAAGTCAACTTCTTTGGTTTTTATAAAAAGTCAAATTTTCAGTATTAGTCGTTTTTGAATAAAATAGATTATTTTATATAGAACTTAATATTAGTTTTCAATATTTAAGCTTTTGGGATATTAAAATATAGTTGCTTAGCTTTATACTAGTATTTTTTATAATTTCTGTCTAGCTTATTTAACAGCTTTTTACTTAGCTTCTTTTAAGTACCATTTCAAAAACTTGCCCTGTACACAGTTTCATGGCCATTTTTACAAGCTCCCACAGAGCTTATTAGTTAGCATAAGCTTGTGAAATTTGGTTCTTTGGAAAGCTAACCAAGCTGTCTTGAAGTCCCAAGCTTAATTTTCCATTTTGTAGCTTATTTGCTAGGGCTGCAAGTGACTTTTTCTTTGTCCCATTTCTGTCTTAGAAACAAAGAAGCCAAGTGCTTATCTGCTTATTCCTAGCTTTTCAGTATGCTTCTTTGTGTCTTTTAGCTTCATTTGAGTAGCTTGTAGCTTGTTTTATCTTATTTCAGTTTTGGTTTCAGCTTGCAAGCTTATTTGAGCTTAAACATCAAATAAGCTCATAAACTTTAACTGTTGAGCTTTTAAGCTCTTAAATAGCTTATTTTTAAGTTTGAAAAGTTTTGTTTTTATTAAAGTTACTTAATATCAGTAGTTAAATAGTTTTGAAAAATAAAAACCACAAAAACATCATTTTAAATATAGTGATAGCATTTATTTAATAGAAATTAGCTTTTTGATTTTTCTTTTCAGCTTATTATTAAGCAAATTCAGTTTTTATAATTTTCTTAGTTTTCTGTCACATTAGGATATTTTTAGAAAAAGTTTCATAATTTTCTCTGTTTCTTTAGTATTTATTAGAATTTAAAATAGTTAAAAGTATTAAATAATTAGTAATAAATAAATGAGTAAAGTCCAAAAAACATCCCTGTGGTTTGCCCCGTAACGCTGTATACATCCCTAAACTTTTTTTTGGCACAAAATCATCCCTCCGTTAGTAAAGTTGGCACAAATACATCCCTCCGTTAGCAAATTCAGTTAATGAGGACTAACGGTGCAAATTTTTCTCCGTTATCTGCCACGTGTCATCGGGTCGGATCAAACATTTATTTATAAATTCGTCCCTGTGGTCAACGTTTGGTCAACGCCACGTGTCACCACATGAGTGGTGCCACGTGGCAACGGGTCGGGTCGGTATATGGGTCGGGTCGGTAAACGGGTCGGGGTCGGGTCGGTAAATGGGTCTGGTCGGGTTGCCACGTGGACCAATGAGGTGGTGCCACGTGGCATTGGTAAAATATACCATTTTTGGCTCGAGTGGGATTCGAACCCGGGTTGTTTGTGTGGGAAGCTATGCATTGCCCAACTGGGCTAGGCATAGTTTCATTAATAATACTCAAAATCTAATACATAACCCTTCCTTATTATTTGACCCAATTCAATAATAACAAAAGGTTCAATTTAGGTTTTGGCCTATCAATTTATGAGGTTATTTGGACTGTCAAAAAATAAATAAATACACCATCGGACTCGTTTTTTCGTGCTCTTTCCAATGGTATTCTCGGGGAATTTTTTCGACTTAGTTTGAACCTCGAAAAATGCGAAAATCATCGTTTTTTCTTTGTTTTCGCATTTTTTGAGGTTCGTTTGAAATCAAAAAAATTCCCCGAGCATACCATTGGAAAGAGTACGAAAAAACGAGTCCAAGAATATGCTCGGGGAATTTTTTCGACTTGGTTTGGACCTCGAAAAATGTGAAAACATAGAAAAAATGACGAAATTCGCATTTTTCGAGGTTCAAACTAAGTCGAAAAAATTCCCCGAGCATATCGTCGGACTCGTGTTTTCGTGCTCTATGGTATGCTCGGGGAATTTTTTTGATTTCAAACGAACCTCAAAAACTGCGAAAACAAAGAAAAAACGATGATTTTCGCATTTTTCGAGGTTCAAACTAAGTCGAAAAAATTCCCCGAGCATACCATTGGAAAGAGCACAAAAAAACGAGTCCGACGGTATGCTCGGGGAATTTTTTAGAGGTTCAAACCAAGTCGAAAAAAAGTTTAGGGATGTAAACAGCGTTACGGGGCAAACCACAGGGATGTATTTTGGACTTTACTCGATATTTTACCAATGCCACGTGGCACCACCTCATTGGTCCACGTGGCAACCCGACCCGTTCATTGATCCGACCCGATGACACGTGGCAGATAACGGAGAAAAATTTGCACCGTTAGTCCTCATTAACTGAATTTGCTAACGAATGGATGTATTTGTGCCAACTTTACTAACGGAGGGATGATTTTGCGCCAAAAAAAAGTTTAGAGATGTATACAGCGTTACGGGGCAAACCACAGGGATGTTTTTTTGACTTTACTCTAAATAAATAAAAAACATAAAAAATATCTTTTCAGTTTTAAAATTAGTTTTATAATATTCCAGATTTTTCTAAGTTAAAATTTTATTTTTCCAGGTTAATTTTATATTTTCTTGTATTCAAGTGTATTTTAAAAAATAATTAATTAGTAATAAATAGATAAAAGTGTAAAAAAATATATTTTCAATTTTAAAAAAGTTTTATAATATTTTAGATTTTCTTAAATCATAATTTTATTTTTCTAGCTTTATTTCATATTTTATCATATTTTAAGGTATTATTAAATAGTTAAAAATAGTTTTTAATTAATAATAATTAAATAAATAGTTATAAAAATAATTTTCTTTTTCCAATAATTTTCTTTTATTTTTAGGATTCAAAAAAATATCATTTTCATATTTTTAGGCCTTTTATTTCTTAGATCTCACTTTTTATTTTGTACGTTTACGTAGTTTTATAAACGTACGTATTTACGTTTGTCTTATCTGATTGTTGTGTTTTACAATTCTGTATCCAAATACATTCCAATCAATCAGTAGTGTAATTATCCATCAAAATCCTTACTGATCACTATCCTTAGTGATCATTCTATCATCTGAAAGTTTTGAAACACCATTGAGTCTCCGTGGGACTTAACGACCTGTGGAAACACTATACTCTCCAGATCTTCATTGCATTGGTTTTAGACAGTTTTAAGTTTATTACGGTTGACCATTCACAAGTGGTTAGCTTGCGTGATTAAACTTGACTGTCTGGAGCTCAACCAAATTTTGGCGCCGCTGCCGGGGAGGCTGTAAGCGTGTTCTAAAGCTTTTTCAGACCCGTACTTGCACGTATACCATCTTTTGTAAACAGTTTTTTTTTGTAAAGTTAAAAAAAATCAAAAAGTTCATTAACACTTTTCCTAAAGTGATAACAACACCAAACAAAATATAAAACAACAAAACAATCGTAACGTTTTCTAGCTTGTGTTTCCTTTAAGGTGATTCTTAAAGAGATACGATTTGGTTAAACGAGACGATACCAAAAATATTGTCCAAAAGTTTTTAAACCCTTAGCACAAATCCATACCTACGTCTTTTCAGTGGTACTTAATAAATACATAAAAATCAACCACCGCAAATCAAGGCAGTACACCTACCAACTGGGGGTGTGACCATTAATAAGTTCCCGAACAACAGATTTAAAACTTGCCTTTGTGTCCTTGTGATTTGGTGTACCTTTTTCAAAGAAGCCATTTCATTTGTGATTATTGGTTTAAGTTCACTTGTCGTTTTGCCTCGCATTTGTTTTGAAAACTGATTTTTATACTTAGTGCATGCGCACTCGTTCTTCTAGTTCTACAAGTCCACTTTCTGAGCTTGCAAATATTCCTCGTAGACGTAGAGGACGTTCTGCTCCTTCAGCCGTGACTGAGGAACGTCTACCACCACCACCCCCTGTCGTAATGGCAGAAGATAAGCCTATGAATGAGCTTCTCCAAGCACCCATCGAGGGTTACGGAGATGCCATTGTTGTCCCAGCCATCGTGGCTGATACCTTTGAGCTCAAAACCGGGTTGCTTAATCTTGTAACCCAAAGCCAATTTTATGGTTTTGAGCGGGATGATCCTCATGCACATATTCGATGGTTTAACAAGATTGCATCTACCATCAAATACAAGAATGTCCCACATGAAGCAATTAAGCTTCTTCTGTTCTCATTTTCTCTAGAGGGACAAGCCCGGAATTGGCTTGAGAAACAACCCCCTCGTTCCATTGAGACATGGGAGGATCTAGTCACCAAGTTCGTTAACGAATTCTATCCTCCATCCCGAACTACAAGTCTTAAGATTGAGATAATGAAATTTTCTCAAAGATTTGATGAATCATTCGGTGAGGCATGGGATCGTTACAAAGAGTTGCTCCGCAAGTGTCCGCATCATGGTTTTACCGAGTTAATGCAAATGGATACTTTCTACAATGGTCTGAACCAGACTAATCAAGACTCTTTAAATGCCTCCGCGGGAGGTAATTTCCTGAGCAAGACCACAAAAGAAGCCTTGCAAATCATTGAAAACAAGTCCCAGGTCCGCCCTTTCCGAGCAAAGACATATCAATCTCAGTCTAATGCAGGACCTTCTACTTCATCTCCCGTGAGTACATCTAGCACCGATGCTAAGATTGACAAACTCACGGATATTGTTCAGGCTTTGGTTCTTGCTAACCAAAAGAAAGTCACCTTCACACAGACACCATCACATGGTGAAGTGAAGAAAGTCGAGGTTTGTGTTACTTGTGGTGGCCCTCATGCATACTACAACTGTACTGCCACCGATAGTAGTCCGTTTGAAGCCAATGCTATAGCCGGTACTTCACATCAGGGAGGTAATCAATACCGTCCTCAAAATGAACCAAACTACTGTGCTAATACTTATCAGGCACCATCCGGTTTTAACCAGAATCCTAACCGGAATCAGAACCAAACTAGAATGAACCAAGGTTATCAAAACCAAGGTAATTTCTATCCCGGACCCAATCAAGGTTTCCAACATCAAGGAAACCTTAATCAAAACAATTTCAATCGAGGGAATCAATTTCATGGGAATATGAATCCTAATCAAGGAAATTTTCAAAATCAAGGCCCTATTCCTAACAATAGAGGCCAGAATTTTCCTAATCAAACTCAAGCCATTGTTCCAACTGGACCATCATCTGATGAGTTATTGAAGCAATTCATGAAATCCCAAGATGAAATGAACAGGTTGTTGGTCAGTCAGATCGCTGATCTAAAGAAGTCTTTAAATGATCAACCCTCGGGCTCAGGAAAACTTCCGAGCAACACGATCGCTAACCCGAGGGGCGATGCTAAGGCGATCACAACCAGAAGTGGTGTTTCATATGATGGACCCGCTATTCCTACTACCTCTTCTTCTTCTCTCCCGAAGGTAGTGGAAAGTGAACCTGAGGCAACAAAGGACAAGGAACTTCCTACTAATAACGGAGGTACCAACAATGTCCATCCTCAAGTTGTCCCGAAACCCAAATCCAATCCAGGAGTTGTTTTTGAACCTCCAGTAGCTCCCGTTGAGAACCCCAAATCCAAATCTTCTATTCCTTACCCATCACGTTTGAATGAGCAAAAGCTCCGCGAAAAAGCCAGTCATCAAATGGACAAATTTTTTCAAATTTTCCAAGAACTACATTTTGACATAAGCTTTGCGGATGCTATCATGCTGATGCCCAAGTTTGCATCAACTCTCAAACACATGTTAAGCAAAAAGGAAAAGCTGTTTGAGATGACAAAAACTCCTCTGAACGAGAACTGCTCAGCAGTTATCTTGAAGAAGCTTCCAGAAAAGCTTGGAGATCCTGGAAAATTTCTCTTACCTTGTGTATTTCCAGGAATGGTTGAATGCTTTGCCCTAGCAGATCTTGGTGCAAGCATCAATCTGATGCCTTATTCAGTATGGAAGAAACTTTCTCTTCCGGAACTTACTCCTACATGCATGACTCTCGAGCTTGCAGATCGTACAATATCCCATCCTCTTGGCATTGCCGAGGACGTATTTGTGAAAGTAGGAAAGTTCCATTTTCCAGCTGACTTTATGGTTGTTGATTTTGATGCCGATCATCGGGTTCCTCTCATTGTTGGTCGAGGATTCCTGAGAACGGGCCGTGCTCTCATTGATGTATTTGAGCAAGAAATCACATTACGTGTTGGTAATGAAGCTGTCACCTTTAACCTTGATCAAACTTCGAGGTACTCCGCAAACTATGATTCTGAGTCGGTTAACCGAATAGATATCATTGATGTTGCTTCTGAAGAGTACTCTCAAGAAGTTCTTGGTTATTCTCATAATTCTGTGAGTGGGGATCCCACCACATCTTCTCAACCTATCATAGCCAATTCTACTCCTTCTCTCACTCCGTTTGAGGAAAGTGACTTCATCTTGGAAGAGATTGAAGCCTACTTGTCTAGTGATTCTGTTCCATGGGAAATTGATCACGCTCCCATCGACATCGAGGGGGACATACTTCTCATTGAGAAGTTACTTAATGATGATCCATCATCACTCCCTCCCGTCGAGCTTCATAACAAGGAAGTCAAGTCAGTTGATAAAACTGAAGAATTTCCTGAAGTCGAACTTAAGGACTTACCGCCTCATCTCGAGTATGCATTCCTTGAGGGTGATGATAAATTACCCGTCATTATTGCTCGAGATTTGAGTAAAGATGAAAAGACTGCTCTCATAAAGGTCTTGAAGTCACACAAGCAAGCAATTGCTTGGAAACTCTCTGACATTAAGGGTATCAACCCTGAGTTTTGTACTCACAAAATCTTGATGGAGGATGACTTCAAACCAGCAGTTCAACATCAGAGAAGAGTAAATCCAAAAATCCATGATGTTATCAAACAGGAGGTTATCAAACTTCTTGATGCAGGATTAATTTACCCGATCTCAGATAGTCCTTGGGTTAGCCCAATTCACTGTGTTCCTAAAAAGGGTGGCATAACTGTTGTCACAAATGAAGATAACGAGTTAATTCCAACTCGATTGGTTACGGGATGGCGTGTGTGTATTGACTATCGTAAGTTGAATGATGCCACCCGTAAAGACCACTTTCCTATACCCTTCATGGACCAAATGCTTGAGAGATTAGCAGGGAATGAATACTATTGTTTCCTTGATGGTTTCTCGGGTTACTTTCAGATTCCCATTGATCCACAGGATCAAGAGAAGACTACATTCACCTGCCCATACGGAACTTTTTCCTACAGACGTATGCCTTTTGGCTTATGTAATGCTCCTGGCACGTTCCAACGATGTATGATGGCCATATTCCACGACATGATCGGGGAAACAATGGAGGTGTTTATGGATGACTTCTCGGTCATTGTGGACTCGTTTCAAACATGTCTCTCTCATTTAGATAAAATGCTAAAACGGTGTGAAGACACCAATCTTTGTCTAAATTGGGAGAAGAGCCACTTTATGGTCAAAGAAGGCATAGTCCTTGGCCATAAGATTTCGAAAAACGGGATTGAGGTAGATAGAGCAAAAGTCGATGTTATTGCTAAATTACCTCATCCTACTACCGTCAAAGGTATTAGGAGTTTTTTAGGTCATGCCGGTTTTTATCGCAGATTCATACAAGATTTTTCTAAAATCGCCCGGCCTATGACCCATCTTCTTGAAAAAGATGCTCCTTTTATCTTCTCACCTGAGTGCATCGAAGCTTTTGAAACATTAAAGAAAAAGCTTACTGAAGCACCCATTCTCGTTGCTCCCGACTGGGACTTGCCTTTTGAGCTCATGTGCGATGCAAGTGATTTTGCTATCGGTGCAGTCCCAGGGCAACGTAGATCCAAGCATTTTCAGCCTATTCACTACGCAAGTAAGACTATGACTGAAGCTCAAACCCATTACACCACCACAGAAAAAGAGCTATTAGCTGTGGTGTATGCGTTTGAGAAGTTTCGGCCATACTTAATCTTGACCAAATGTGTGGTGTATACTGATCACTCGGCTCTCAAATATCTCTTTGCAAAACAAGATGCAAAGCCGAGATTGCTCCGTTGGGTTCTCCTCCTCCGGGAATTTGATATCATTATACGTGATAAAAAAGGAGCTGAGAACCTGGCTGCTGATCATCTGTCCCGATTAGAAAACCCTCACCAAGATGTTTTCGAGAAAAAGGAAATAAATGAAACATTTCCTCTCGAGACACTCAATGCGGTTTCTTTTCGTGGAAACTCTACAACCCCATGGTTTGCTGACTTCGCAAATTACCATGCGGGTAACTTCATAGTGAAAGGGATGTCAACCCAACAGAAGAACAAATTCTTCAAAGATGTTAAACATTACTTCTGGGACGACCCATACTTATTCAAAATCTGTGCGGATCAAGTCATCCGACGGTGTGTTTATGGACAGGAAGCTATTGACATTCTCAAAGCTTGCCATGCTGGACCCACCGGGGGCCATCATAGTCCAAATTACACCGCCAAAAAGGTGTTTGATTCCGGGTTTTATTGGCCCACGATTTATAAGGATGCCCACGATTTTGTCAAAGCATGTGACGCTTGTCAACGTCATGGAAATATCTCTCAAAGAAATGAAATGCCGCAAAACGCCATTCAAGTGTGTGAGATATTTGACATCTGGGGTATTGACTTTATGGGGCCATTTCCATCATCTCGAGGAAACAAATACATACTCGTGGCTGTTGACTATTTGTCAAAATGGGTTGAAGCGAAAGCTTTACCTACTAATGATGCCCGAGTTGTTGTGAAAATTTTAAAATCTCTTTTTGATAGGTTTGGAACTCCACGAGCTATAATCAGTGATCGTGGTACACATTTCTGCAATGATCAATTTGATCATGTCATGCAAAAGTATGGTGTAACCCACCGTCTCTCTACTGCATACCACCCCCAAACAAGTGGGCAAGTGGAAGTTTCCAACCGTGGTATTAAAAGAATTCTTGAAAGGACAGTAGGCGAAAACTGTGCATCCTGGTCGGATAAACTGGATGACGCACTCTGGGCCTTCCGTACAGCTTATAAAACACCCATCGGGTGTACTCCATACAAGCTAGTGTACGGAAAGGCACGTCATCTTCCGATTGAGCTCGAGCACAAAGCATACTGGGCCTTGAAACATGCCAACTTCGATATTCAGACAGCTGGTGATCATAGAAAAGTTCAAATGAATGAATTAAATGAACTTCGTGATCAAGCATACGAGAACTCTTTGATCTACAAACAAAAGACAAAGAAGATTCATGACTCTAAAATCAAAAACCGCTTTTTCAACGTTGGTGATCGAGTCCTTCTTTTCAATTCAAGATTGAAGATTTTCTCGGGAAAGCTTAAGTCCCGTTGGTCTGGTCCATTCACTATTGCTAAGGTTTATCCTTATGGTACTATTGAGTTATCTCAACCCGATGGTCCAAATTTTAAAGTGAATGGTCATCGATTGAAGCATTATTTTGGAGAGGACATTCCACCTGTGATTGTCCCGGATCTACAAACTTTCCCCATGAACCAATGAATGCGGGGATCGAGTCAAGCTAGCGACTCGGTAATCAAAAACAGTAGCACACCATATGGGTTTTCACTCATATTTCTGATTTCTTTCTAACTATTCTACCACCCTAGTGTGGGGGAGTTGCCCCCGCTGTTGTATATAAGTCTCTAAAAAAAATGTGTATATATCAAAAATAAAATAATGGCCGTAGTATTTCCCTTTTACGTTCTTTGTTTCGGCATAACAGCATGTACTTTGAATATTGAGGGCAATATTCATTTCTAGTGTGGGGGGGAATTCTCACGAATTCTATCATGTAATTATTCCACACAATTCCCCCGTTTTTGGCCAAATTTTTTTTTGGAGTAAGTGTTTTTCACTTACTCAGCAAATGGTAATCAGTCCGCCATGTCTAACACACATAAGGATTGGCTAATCCAGGAGCAAACGGCTCTTGGTAAAGATATATCAAATCCGTTTACGGCTTGCAATTTGCCCAAAATTGTATGGTGTTCAACTCACCATATCTTTAATTAGTGAAGAGTTGGCTAGCCCGCAAGTTTATGGCTTGTGGTAAAGGCAGTGGAAAAACCATAATTGGTAATCGACTTACCAAAGATAATATTGATAATTTATCTAAGAGTTGGCTAGTCCAGAAGCAAACGGCTTCTGGTAAAGACAAATCAAATCCGTTGAAAGCTTATGATTTGCTCAAAATCATTTGGTTATCATTGTACAAAGGTTCTTACTTGAACTGAAACAATTGGCTACTCCAGAAGTGATGGCTTTTGGTAAAGAGTTCTTTAAAATCCATTAAAGTTTCAAAACATTGCTAGGGACTAGCAATATCTTAGTGTGGGGGATTGATGAGTGTCTAAATACTCATCATTTTTGTACCGTCTAGACTGCAAAATCATCTGAAAACACTCAGAAATGCATTAAAATGATGAAAATATCACAAATAAGTGTTTTATGTGTTTTAAATGCAAAAATATCAAAATCAGATGAAAAACGTATCAAGTTTGCAAAATTGGCAGTTTTAGTCCCCCAAGTTTCAAAAGTTGTCAAAAACAGTCCCTGGTAAATCAAAATAAAGAAAAATATCATTCAAGGTCCTTGAAATATTCTAAGTTGTCAAAAATGGTCCTTGAATGAATCTTTGGTCAAATGGCAGAAAAGGTCCCTAAAGTTTGAAAAGTGTCATAAATAGTCCTTGGATATTTAAAAAGTGAAAATTATCAAATTTTATCCTTGTACTATTAAAGTTTGTCAAGTTTGGTCCTTTTGATATCTTTGGAAAATTGGCAGTTTTGGTCCCTCATAAAACAGAAAATTGCAAAATTGGTCCTTATATTTAACAAACCAAACGGATCCCTTTTAATATCCAACCCAGCTGGCCCAATCTTGCAACCCAATCCCAACCCAATGACTTGACCCTTGACCCTTGACCTATACCCACTTGAGCCAGTCAAATAACGTTTTGAACCCAATCATTATCCAATTGTGAACCCCCGTTATTAATAATACACGGTCAAGAAAGTCAAAACCAGATGTACTGTACATCTCTCTCACGTTTACCCACCCAAAACCAGTGATCCAGATACCACCATGGTTTCATCCCACTTGATCCTTCTACCTTTACACCTGTCTTCCAAGTTGTTTACCCACTCCCCTCCACCTTCACAATATCCCAAACTTCATTAATGCTAAAAACCTGCTTAAGACTTTTGGCGCCAAAACTCCACATGGACGATTCTGATGAATTTTGAGGATCCAATGGCTGGAAAGAGGTGGGAAAGTCTCAGAGATGTCGACTAAAGTCAAAAAGATCTTTATAAAGAGAGGAGAAGCAATGTGGGAAGCTATCAAGTGTAATTTAGTTTATCTTATGTCGTTTTAGCTTACTTTTAAATTCCAGTGTAGCTTTAAGCTTTTAAGCTTTGTATTTCAAGTATTCAGTGTATAATAAAGCTTTTGTGATAATCAATTTCAGTGTTAAGTTTTAATTTCAGTTTATGCATTTTCAAAGTTCAAATTCTCAAAAATATTTGAATGTTGTTAAGTGGTTGTTATTAAGGACTGATAAGCCACATAAGCTCCTAGATAGCTTATTAAAGCTATTAGAAACTTTTAAAATCAGTTTAGAAGCAAAAAGAGAAAATTATCAAAAATACAAAAAAATTAGTTAAAAATAAAAAAGCAATGGAGATGGTGATTAAAGCTGGAGCAGGGTGAATATTGGATTGCCCTGGGTTAGAGGCTTAGTGGTAAGCCTATAGGAGTGGTCTTTTGTTCTTGGTTCTGTGTTTTCAGTTGGATATCCTCTTGTAAGCTTTTTACTCAACTTTTGCATTTCACTGTTTAAGTTAGTCAATAGCTTAAATCTTTGTGATTTTGTGTTTCTTAGTTATAATGAAGTATAATTAAACAATAAAAATAGTTACTTGTTCTTTTTAATTTGTAGGTAATAAAAATCTTGTTTTAAGCAGTTAAATTAGCTTAAGTGTAAATTCTTGGTTTTATGTTGTTATTGTTGTTATTTTATGTTTCTTTAGTCTTATTAAAGGATACTATAAGGTCTGTAATCAGTGGTATGTTCTTAATCTTTGAAATCCTTTGAAAAGTTTCAATACAGTCAAGATAAAGGATGTTTGGATTTGCCTTTTTTTTACTGTGTTAGAGTTTGTTTAAGGCAGTGTATTGTTTGTTGTTTATCACACTTGGTCTAAATAGCTCACATAACCAAGAAAAACCAGTCCTTATTTGGTAGAAAGTCAAAATTCCTTTCAATCTCACCTTAGTAATTCACTGTTAGGATTAAAAGGATAAAAGTCATCATAGTTGCTTATAAATTGGTACTTTAGCTTAATTTCACCTTAATTCATCTTATTACAACATATTAAGTGAGTAGGATCAACTTAAAGTTCACTTAAGTCAACTTCTTTGGTTTTTATAAAAAGTCAAATTTTCAGTATTAGTCGTTTTTGAATAAAATAGATTATTTTATATAGAACTTAATATTAGTTTTCAATATTTAAGCTTTTGAGATATTAAAATATAGTTGCTTAGCTTTATACTAGTATTTTTTATAATTTCTGTCTAGCTTATTTAACAGCTTTTTACTTAGCTTCTTTTAAGTACCATTTCAAAAACTTGCCCTGTACACAGTTTCATGGCCATTTTTACAAGCTCCCACAGAGCTTATTAGTTAGCATAAGCTTGTGAAATTTGGTTCTTTGGAAAGCTAACCAAGCTGTCTTGAAGTCCCAAGCTTAATTTTCCATTTTGTAGCTTATTTGCTAGGGCTGCAAGTGACTTTTTCTTTGTCCCATTTCTGTCTTAGAAACAAAGAAGCCAAGTGCTTATCTGCTTATTCCTAGCTTTTCAGTATGCTTCTTTGTGTCTTTTAGCTTCATTTGAGTAGCTTGTAGCTTGTTTTATCTTATTTCAGTTTTGGTTTCAGCTTGCAAGCTTATTTGAGCTTAAACATCAAATAAGCTCATAAACTTTAACTGTTGAGCTTTTAAGCTCTTAAATAGCTTATTTTTAAGTTTGAAAAGTTTTGTTTTTATTAAAGTTACTTAATATCAGTAGTTAAATAGTTTTGAAAAATAAAAACCACAAAAACATCATTTTAAATATCGTGATAGCATTTATTTAATAGAAATTAGCTTTTTGATTTTTCTTTTCAGCTTATTATTAAGCAAATTCAGTTTTTATAATTTTCTTAGTTTTCTGTCACATTAGGATATTTTTAGAAAAAGTTTCATAATTTTCTCTGTTTGTTTAGTATTTATTAGAATTTAAAATAGTTAAAAGTATTAAATAATTAGTAATAAATAAATAAAAAACATAAAAAATATCTTTTCAGTTTTAAAATTAGTTTTATAATATTCCAGATTTTTCTAAGTTAAAATTTTATTTTTCCAGGTTAATTTTATATTTTCTTGTATTTAAGTGTATTTTAAAAAATAATTAATTAGTAATAAATAGATAAAAGTGTAAAAAAATATATTTTCAATTTTAAAATAAGTTTTATAATATTTTAGATTTTTTTAAATCATAATTTTATTTTTCTAGCTTTATTTCATATTTTATCATATTTTAAGGTATTATTAAATAGTTAAAAATAGTTTTTAATTAATAATAATTAAATAAATAGTTATAAAAATAATTTTCTTTTTCCAATAATTTTCTTTTATTTTTAGGATTCAAAAAAATATCATTTTCATATTTTTAGGCCTTTTATTTCTTAGATCTCACTTTTTATTTTGTACGTTTACGTAGTTTTATAAACGTACGTATTTACGTTTGTCTTATCTGATTGTTGTGTTTTACAATTCTGTATCCAAATACATTCCAATCAATTAGTAGTGTAATTATCCATCAAAATCCTTACTGATCACTATCCTTAGTGATCATTCTATCATCTGAAAGTTTTGAAACACCATTGAGTCTCCGTGGGACTTAACGACCTGTGGAAACACTATACTCTCCAGATCTTCATTGCATTGGTTTTAGACAGTTTTAAGTTTATTACGGTTGACCATTCACAAGTGGTTAGCTTGTGTGATTAAACTTGACTGTCTGGAGCTCAACCAGCTTCCAAAACAAGTTTGGGGATGAGCAATGAGTACACAGTTTTGTTATATTGTACATAATGGCGGGAAATTGGACAAGACAGCTGCTACAGTAAATAAAACAAAATGACTATTGTACCCTCAACAGTAACATGATTACGGGTTTTTGTTGCGTATAACGGAACATTGACAACGCCGTTATTGGTCAAGGGACGAATCTGGCATTTAATGGCCAAGGTTTGGACCTGTGGCGATGAAAGGGCCGAGTTTTGTTTTATCGCGATCCGTCCTGCCAAGTTTAGGGACCAGCGGTGTATTTTAGTCTATAATATACATATCATATATAATATCAAAGTGCCTATTTATAGAAAGATAATTAAATGCTCGTCGTAATGGTATATTTTTTTCGCTTAACGATTAACGGTTTGAAAGATATATATATATATATATATATATATATATATATATATATATATATATATATATATATATATATATATATATATATATATATATAGAAAATAAAGGATGAAAGTAGGTTTTTTTAATTGTTGGAATTAATCTTATCCATTAAATCTAATAAAGATGGATGGTGGAGATTTTGATCCTTTGGTATGTAAAATATGTTTTGTCCTCAAATGATCTTAAATATAATATGATTTAAGATCATTTGAGGACAAAATATCTTTTACATACCAAGGGATGAATCTCCACCCTTCATTTTTATTAGATCTAATGGATGAAATTAATCCAAACAACTAAAAAAACTCACTTTCATCATTTTTTTCAAATATAAATATCTTTCAAACCGTTAATCGTCAAGCGAAAAAATATCATATATGATTTAACACTAATTTGAATACCACATGTGATATTAGTGTTAAATCATATATGATATGTATATGATATGTGATTTATCATATATGATTTAACATTAGTATCACATATGATATTACATATCATATGTGATTTAACACTAATATCACATGTGATTTTAAAATTAGTGTTAAATCATATATGATATTTCATGCAAATTCCAGTATCCAAGAAAAACGAAAAAAAGATGAAAAAACGTGAAAAAAACTTTTTTTTTTCTTTTTTCGAAAGTATATCAAAGTGCCCGTCTATAGAAAGATAATTAAATGCTCGTCGCGATGGTGTAATTATTTTTGCTTAACGATTAACGGTTTAAGAGATATTTAAATTATAAAAAATAGGTGAAATAATAAAATGCTTTTAATCTCAGCCATTGATTTTTTAGATGGATGGTTGAGATGAGTCATTTGGTATGTAAAAAAAGTTTGGTATTTAAAATAACTCTCCTCATATAATATATATCTATATTATCTATAAAACAAAAGAGAATAGTTATTTTACATACCAAAGTTTTCTTACATACCAATGGACTCATCTACACCATCCATCTAAAAAGAAATCAATTGCTGAGATTAAAAGCATTTTATCATTTCACATATTTTTTATAATTTAAATATCTCTTAAACCGTTAATCGTTAAGCAAAAATAATTACACCACCGAGACGAGCATTTAATTATCTTTCTATATACGGGCACTTTGATATACTTTCGAAAAAAAAAATCGTTTGTTTTCACGTTTTCTCGTCTTTTTTTTTTCGTTTTTCTTCGAAACTGAAATTTGCATGAAATATCATATATGATTTAACACTAATTTGAAGATCATATGTGATATTAGTGTTCAATCACATATGATATGTAATATCATATGTGATACTAGTGTTAAATCATATATGATAAATCACATATGATATACATATCATATATGATTTAACACTTATATCACATGTGGTATTCAAATTAGTGTTAAATCATATATGATTTTTTCATGCAAATTTCAGTTACGTAAAAAACGTGAAAAACATGATTTTTTTTGGTCGAAAGTATATCAAAGTGCCTATCTATAGAAAAATAATTAAATACTCGTCGTAATGGTATATTTTTTTTCGCTTGACGATTAATGGTTTGAAAGATATTTATATTTGAAAAAAAAGAATGAAAGTGAGTTTTTTTTTTTTTTTTTTTTTTTTTTTTTTTAATTATTGGATTAATCTCATCTATTAGATCTAATAAAAATGGATGGTGGAGATTGATCCGTTAGTATGTAAAGAAGTTTTTTGTCCTCAAATGATCTTAAGTTAAAACAAAAATGGTCAAACTTGAAAAATGAAAAAAATTCAGTCATGATCAAACTTTAAAACTTCAGCCATCTATATAAGAATAAGGGTTATGGTACAGAAAAGTTACTAAAGTTTACAAAAAAATTGTCCTAAGGTAATATAGTTTCATTTTGTTCAGTTAGGTTACCAAACTTTCGGTAAGCATACACTTCGAAAATTCAGTGTTAGTTCGAGTAACTTGGATGTATACTTTTTGATTAGTTCAGTAACCTGAGTGAACAAAATTCAAAGTTCAATAACCTGAACATTCACTTTTATAAGTTCAGTTACCTGAGTGAACAAAGTTTCAAAGTTCAGTAACCTGGATGAACAAAATGAAACTATATTACCTTAGGACAAATTTTTTGTAAACTTTAGTAACTTTTGTGTACCATAACCCTAAGAAAACTTATGAAATAATTTTAAATTAAAATATATTTAAAATATATACTATTAGTCAAAGCTTACACCACAATTTTCAGGAAAAATATAATAAACCAATTTTCGAGTCTAAACAGGTTTCGAAAATAAAAAAACTGGTTTTATTTTACCCATTTTTTGATCGGAATTGGTTCAACTGGTGGAACCGACCGGGTCGACCCGGGTTTCAGAACATTATGTTTAATCCCCACATCCTCAGACTTTTATTATTTTTCGTTTATAACAAATAAACCTTTTTATCACTACAACTAACTGCCGCTATGAAATCTTGTTGCTATGCACGAATACTCTTCTAATGTTAGTATATAAGGAAAAGTCAGATTAGGTGTGATGGTGATCAACCCCATTATTATATACACGTTAGTGACGAATCATCATCCAACACATTAGCAAATCCACCACCAAACAAGTGTCATAGTTACCACTAAACCAAACATATAAATAACATTTCACTTTATATAAACGGGTAGGTAAACACGCGCGTTGTTGCGGGTTTTTTGTGTCTTTCTTCCCTATTTTTTAAGGAATTTTATTTATTTATTTATTTTTAATGTTTTCGGCATATAAACTGAAACAAATTAACATGGACCTACAAATCACACTAACCTTTTTACATGGCAAAATCCCATAAACCTGTTATACGAATCAAATATACATTAACACCCACATAAAATAAAAATGAAGGCATTGTGATATTAGAAAGAACATCAACAGAGGACATAACTGATGACGTATAGCACGTACACGTTTTCTAGAAACGAACGGCTGCCCCAGAATTTCCACCATCATAACTTGATTCTTACTTTTAGTCATTAGCATGCCTACTGGGCTTAGCTCTTGCTATACGTATTCCGGGCCCAGGCCCAACAACGAAACAACTATAAGTATTATATCAACAATAAGCCCAATAGCAAAATTAGCTATGGTCCAGGCTCAAAGACGCATGCAGAATGCGGCGGACCAAACCTCTGGCCGCAGAAAGTATTCTGTGTCCGCATCTGCGATTATTATGGTGTTTTGTTTTAACAGTTACAAGCTTTGGTTTTAACGAGACCAATTGTAGCGGTCCCACGAATATCGCACTACCAGGCTTCGATGGTGATCAAAGAGTTTGTTGATGGGGGATGAGTTGCCAAGCTATAGGTAACATGTGTCAACATAAACGAAAACACTACGTTAAGTGAAGTGAAAGGGTTTGGCCCTGCGAATCATCTCCGGCCTGAGAGTAAGTATAGAAATGATAATGAGTGTGTAAGTATGTAAAGTAGGTGTTGAAAAAGTATCCAAACCTGAGTGCTCCGCTCGTCTATTTATAGGTGATAAAATGGGCATGGGCACGTCTCTCATTTGAACCGGTGAACGTGGGGGAGTCCCACGCTTTTAGGGGATTACAGGGGGTTGTGTACCACGATCCCTATTTTTGCGGGAAAGCCTTGATGGGGACTTAGAACGTGGGTTTGACTTGGTCAGAATTTCCTTTACGCTAGTCTTATCGGAGGGCGCACCCCAAGGGGCGTTGTGCTTCGGTTGGTGAATTCCCATTTCGGTAACCATCGTGAAGATAGTTTTACGCCGTCAGAGCCTATTCGATGGCTCTTAGATGTTTAGTGAGAACAGATCCCAGTGAACTCGGAGGGGTAGCCTCCGAGCCAATTCGGAGGGTACGTCATCACTATTCAATTAAGGTAAGTTATAAGTTTAAATTACGCATATTAAGCAAAATGTTTGATTTTATTTATTTATTTATTTTTAAATTTTTTTGTAAAATGAAAGTTTTAGTTGAATATATTCACGTTAATCTTTGCACACGGAGCAACTCTTAGATAAACCCATAAATTATTATTTTAGTTTACTTGTAACCCTATATGAGTAAGGGATAAGAGCCCTCGTCGTCCCCCTTCGCCGTCCACCCTGGCACTCCGCCGTGCCTCGTTTTGACACCGGGGTCCCTCGTCGTTGTTCGCCGTTATTGAACTCATCGTGGTGACGACGAGAGAAAAAGACTGACACAAAGCATATGTAGTATAAATACGACATCATCGGTTTGAATAAAAAAAAAAGTGGTAGTGGTGGGCCCCAAATGAAGAGGTTGATGTTTGTTGTGAGTGAGGAGGGGGTTTGTTGTGGAAAAATGGGATGCTGATGTGGCGCTGAGGTGGCACGACGACGAACCTAGTGCTCGTTTTGACACCTAGTGCTCTAATGATTAAAGAAAATGTTACTTGTCAAAGTTTGTGGTTGTACATACCCTTCTAAAATAAAAACTTTCCCCAATAGAAGCTAACTATCACCTCCTTATGTGTAAAATTTTTGGAGTATGTATAGTGATCTAAAGGCTATTGGTTATAATATAGGTAGATATCGATATTTAACGTTTATCATTTAACGTTTTATGTTGTAACAAGCTTATAGACCTGTAAAATCACGGGTATCTTGAAAGGAATTATTCTTTAGGAAGTTACGTGTGTGAATAAATAAACAAACACCAAAGAATGTAAATAAGTTACATAATTTTTTGAATGGAGTAATAAGTAATGTGCTAATGATACAATAAACAATCTGGTTTGTAGCTATTAAGAAAATAAATGTGCATGTATTGTCTTTTTCAATTTGTAGATAGTTTTAGAGAGTAAAGCTATGCAGACAATGAGTAATTCATGTTTATCCCGTTAACACCTAAATATGAAAAAAAAAAAAAAGTCAAATTAAAAGAAAATTGTTTATAAGAGTATATGTAAAATTAAAAAATTGTATAAAACATGTCATCTATATGGTTGTACATACATGTTGAACACTAATAATAAACCTTAAAATACTTTTTTGTAGACGATGTTTATAGTATTTTTCGAGATATTAAACCTAGATCATGTGTTTGATGAAATATGTGTGAAGAATTCTCATTTTCTATGTCACCATACTTTTGTAACCTTTGAAGTCTTGGCGTGGGTCGACTAACAGATCTTTCTCCATACCTTATGTATCGGTGTTCTTTCATAAGCTAGTGATCTTACAGAAATATTTCTTTTAGTTAAATTATATATTGTTTGAATTCAATGTTCTTTTAAAGATGTATTGCTCGCGAGAAAAAGAGAGAGTCTACTATATAGAGCTAGTTCGAATCAATGTTATAGACGAATTTGTTAACGTACGCACTTTCTGCTATATAGTTGGAAACTTGGAATCAATGTTGTAGGGTATGGACATGTATTCCATAATATAGCTTTCATGCATGTAGGTTCATCCATGCAACTATGCAAGTATAAAAAGCCCAGATAGAAAATAAAGGATTCCAAGTAATTAAACAAACCCAAAAGACAAAGACAATATGCAAGGAATTCGATCCTAAAAATTTGATGTGTATAATTCTTTTTATGAGATACTAGCCTAGAACCATGATTACAAAGCTTGCCTAGATTAGCAACAAACGTAAACCGGAGACCTATTACTATTTATTCCTAACTTGATGATAATCGATTAAATTACCACAACAACCCCGATGGTCATGATGCACAAAATTAACTGAAATCTAAGTAAGTGTGATATGATTTTGATGGTATCTTGATCGATGGTATCTTGACCGATCAGGGATGTGATTTCGACAAATAGGGCAACTTCGGTTATTGTTGGAAAGCCACTTCTTGATACAATAGGTATGGTACAAGTGGTTGCATGGTTCCACCACTCGAATCGTCTCCTTCTCTTTATATCCCTCCAAACATATCACACAAACATGGTCATTCTCGTTCTTGCACTTACTCCTCTCGTATATATGCTCCTTTACATTCTCAGGAAGAACAAAGTTATGTAACTTCTCGTCCACTACATCAAGTTCGTTGATTATCTCTAGTCTTACTTCCGGTACTGCATTGTGGATAGCACCTCTAGATCGTGGATCTTCAAAGTGTGATCTTGTTATTGGAGCTTCGGAATGCTGTATATTCTGACGAGTGAGCGCTGACTGATCATCTTCGTTCTGTGACTTACGATCGCAACAAGACCAACAAGAAGCGACTAACAGGACCAGGATCATCATCGGCAA
Source organism: Chrysanthemum seticuspe (assembly GCA_019973895.1). Lineage (NCBI taxonomy): Eukaryota > Viridiplantae > Streptophyta > Magnoliopsida > Asterales > Asteraceae > Chrysanthemum > Chrysanthemum seticuspe. The sequence goes on along the minus strand of BPTQ01000007.1, from coordinate 307,498,607 downwards.
CTCCGGAAAAAACACAAATAAATCTTAGCATCGTATTTGATATGTGATCACACATGTCGCTCTGATTTGATTTGCTTGTGTTGTGTTTCTTGGATTGTGGTCATATTTGAATATATATTAAATAAAACATACTCGATCGTGTTCGTTGAGGATTCGGTTTTGGAGTTTTAAAAGGAAAAGATAAAATATATGCAAAGAATAGTTATAAGAGGTGGTGTTGTTCAACCGAGAGGAGGATTCGAAGTGTTTTTTCTTATAAGAGGTGGTGTTGTTCAACCGAATCCTCAACACGTTCTTTTCTAGTTCTTCTATATGAAGAAGGCATTTACTCTTTGTGTTTTTGAAGTTCTTGGTCCGTAGGAACAACACCACCAATCATAGCGCGCAGGGCTGTGAGCTGAGCCGATTCAACACCTCCTCTCGGTTGACGTTTAAAAGCAGAACATGATACAAGAAGAGATAACCGATTCATAATAAAACAATCTCTATCATTGTCAAGCAAATATATGTGCGGGAAAAGCTTTTTAAGAGGCTGATTTCCACGCCAAAATCCTCCCAAAATCGGGTAGTAACTCCATTCCCTATCTTGCGAGTGCACAAGGAAAGAAGATCAATACCTTTATGCTTAAGGCATTTAACCGAAGACAAAGTGGCACCCCATGAACTGTGAGTAGATCTATAAGCGATGTCGTCAGTAATGCCCCCATGGATCCCATAAATATTCTTTATTACTCGAGGCCATAGATCAGAAGGTCAACACAAAAACCTCAAAATCCATTTGAACATGAGGCTTGTATTTAGCTCGAAAATACTACCAATACCAAGGCCTCCCAACGTCTTGTTCGCTAAGCACTTCTTCCATCTCACCCATGTCATCTTTTTCTCGTCTTTATCAGCACCAATAAAGAGGTTATTATGCAACGACTCTGGCTTCTTTTGAACTGACACCGACATCATATATATATCGACATATAGTAGGTGGGAAGATTCCTTAGCACCGACTTAATAAGAGAAAGACGGACACCAACCGATAATAGACGAGCTTTCCATAGGGATAATTTAGAAGAGAACTTTTGGATAATGGCATTCCAATTAGAACACCCAACTAGAACGCCGAGATACTTCAAAGGAAATTTAGCCTCCCCACAACCTATGATTTTCGCCACATCTGAAACCTCTTCATCAAAAACACAAACACCAAGAACGTTGCTTTTATGAACATTAATTAAATTTTAAGACCAGAGATTAAATAGAAGCAACGAAACATATATAACATGTGATGCGCATTTATCCAAGACCGCTCACCAAGAAAAATAACATCGTCAACATAAATGAGGTGTGAAATACTCATGCTGTAACGACCAAAAGAAGCACCTTTGTGCAAACCCAACTCCCCAGCCTTGCACGTGAACGCGTGCAAGCCTTACATAGCCAAAATAAAGAGAAAAGGAGATAAGGGATCTCCTTGTCTTAAGCCTCTAAAAATATCTAACTCTGCTATAGGAGACCCATTAACCAAAACAGAAGATCGTGCAGAACTAAGGCATCCAAAAATCCAATAGCGCCACTTATAACCAAATCCGAGCTATTCCATATTCGAGTCCAAAAAATCCCATCTCAAAGAGTCAAATGCTTTCTCCAAATCCAATTTAAAGAACATGAGCGTTTTCTTTCTTTTACAGTACCACCCCATAACTTCATTTAAAATGAGAGGACCATCAAGAATATTTCTACCTTTGATAAAAGCCGATTGCTCTGGACTTATACAAATTCCAATCACCGTACCATGTCTATTAGCTAAGATTTTGCCAATTATTTTATATTCACACCCTATTAAACTAATAGGGCGAAAATCCATTACAAAATTGGCATTAGACACTTTCGGAATCAACGCTATAAACGGAGCATTACAACCTTTAGGAAATGTACTTGTGAGGAAGAACTCTTGCAACAAACGGACTACATCCTCTTCTTAAAGATCCCAAAAAGAAGTGAAGAACTTGAAGGTGAACCTATTCGGGCCCGGTGCTCGATCTTGGCTTTTTGAGCTATATATTTAGCTTCCAATCAGTCTATTTCTCCCAGGAAAGTTATAGAACCTTTATGGTTAAAAAAATCCTCCTCGTTAGCAAATCCTTGATCAATCTTAGCATCAATGGAGGAAAGTCGCATTTGGTGGTTTTTCTTTAAAATATTGGCAACTGCTTTTTTCGAAGCAACACAATCTCGAATAACTTTTTTTAAATTATGTAATTTGTTCTTAAACGAAATCAAACCATTAGCCTCAACTATACCATAATTATTCCAAGTGTCAACCCTCCATTTTCAACCATGAGTGAAAGAATCGAAAAGGGGTGGGACCATAATCCGCCACAGATTCTTTAAGGAGAATAGGACGTCGATCGGGAATACCTTTCTCCAAGAAAACACATGCTATACGAGGAAAGACTTCGTAAAAACTTTCAGAAACTAAGAAACGATCAAGCTTGCCCATCTTAGACCCCCACTTATCTGTCCAAGTGAAATTAAAACCGCCCAACGAAATATCAATAAGACAAGAATTAGTGATAAATTCATTAAATATCTGAGCTTGCCTTTCGTTAAAAACTGAACCAAATCTTTCTCCAGCTTCATGTACTTCTTTAAAATCTCCCATCACCACCAAATTACCATCTCAATTAACTATCAAATTAGCCAAAGAAGACCATAAACCAATCTTACTTGACAGGTTTTGAGGAGCGTACACAACAATCCACATAATATAAAAATTGTTTGGAATCCATAAACCTTCAACTACCACATAATTCTCATTACAGAGTGAGAAAAACTAGAAGGGGGTTGAATAGTTTAACCGATTTAAATTTAGATTTCAAATGTTTAGATTAAAGCTTATGTGAAATCTTGTGGATGAATAGATAGTACCAAACAATAAATAAAGTAAATAAAGAATGAAAGTAAAGTAAGAGATAGAAAGTAGCGACACAAGTGATTTATAGTGGTTCGGCTACAAGGACACCTTCCTTGCCCTACTCCACTTCCCGAGTACCCCACTCGAGAGTTCAAGCAACGTCGCTTACACTTTTTTCGGTACAAAGCTAAATACCGAGTTCTTCCACAAGGTAGAACCAAACCTTTACACAACTATTACACAACAAATATGTGAAATAAGGATTACAAGATAAGCTACTGAAATCTTGTGAATGGACAAATCAATCAAGGACCCTTTGCTTGGATGACTTGTATGAGTATCGTGATCTCGCCTTCGTAAAAGACCTAAAAGAGAATCATAACAAAAGAGAGAAGAACTACAAGAATGATCAAGTGATCTGAGGTTAAAAGAGTGAGATAATATATGAGAGAGTTGTAAGAAGAAGGGTGAGAAACAATGGAGAAATGACTCACTATTTATAGACATTTTGTCTACAGTTATCCCGGATCCGGCCAGTGTAATCCGAGGGATCCGGCCTCTGGGTCAGTCAAGTCTGGATTTTGGATACCAAACCGGGTTATGGGTTATAGGTTATGGAGCATGGGTCATGGATTTTGGATCATGGATACCCAACAAGATATATTGTACCTAGTCAATGGGTCATGGGTAATGGGTCATAGACTTTGGGTCATGGATCATGGATAATACCCAACATGATTTCATGCATGATGTCATGGGTTATGGATCAAGCCCCATGGGTATGGGTCATGGTTTTTACCCAACCTATTGCATGTTTTATTACAACATATGTGTAAATAAACAAATGTATATATTTTGCAAAACAACATGTATTCTTAGAATTATACTTATGATAACTTTATATTTGTTATCAAAAAAACTTAACGAGATCACTAAATATAAACAAATATTTTTACGGTTTATTTGTTAATCTCCCCCTTTTTGTTGATAACAAAACATAAAGTTATAGTGAATAAAACTTAAGATTAGATGTATGTTTTTAAAATGTATGTAAGATATACTCTCTTCTCCCCCTTTTTGTCGAAACAAAAAGAGAGTCGAAGAAAAAAGGGATAATGACAAAAAAATGCATCGAATTTGACCACTTCTGCGATTGTGTGTAGCCAACTATTTTTTTTCATTGTAACACAAACCATTTGAATTTGTGTTATTGTATGTATCCAGTCAAGCTAAGCCTTACATCGTTAGTCCTTTATATTAACGACCGTTAGTAAATAACTTAAAATTCCGTTTTCTTACGTTTTTATACGTTTTCATCCGTTTTTATATGTTTTCATCCGTTTTTATACATTTTCGCTCGTTTTTTTTACATTTTCGTCCGTTTTATATGTTTTCGTCCGCTTTCTTACGTTTTCATCCGTTTTTATACGTTTTCGTCCGTTTCCTTACTTTTTTTATACGTTTTCGTCCGTTTTCTTACGTTTCATTTTATATGTTTTGTTCGTTTTCTTACATTTTTAACGTTTTCGCCCATTTTTTTAATGTTTTCGTCAGTTTTCTTACGTTTTTATCTATTTTTATACGTTTTCGTCCGCTTTCTTATGTTTTCATTTGTTTTTATAAGTTCTCGTCTGTTTTCTTACATTTTTTTATATGTTTTTGTCTGTTTTTATACGTTTTCGTCCATTTTCTTTTGTTTTGGTCCATTTTTGTACGTTTTCGTATGACGTTTTCGCCCATTTTCTTACGTTTTCATATGTTTCACCCGTTTTAATACGTTTTCGTATATTTTTATACTTTTTCATCCGTTTTTATACGTTTTCGTCCGCTTTCTTACGTTTTTTTCAACTTTCATACGTTTTCGTCTGTTTTCTACGTTTTTATACGTTTTCGTCTGTTTTTACACATTTATGCTCGTTTTTATACGTTTTCGTTCATCTTCTTACGTTTTTTTTCTTTTTTATACGTTTGTACCCGTTTTTATACCTTTTCATCCGTTTTACATGTTTTTGCTCGTTTTTATACGTTTTCATTCGTTTTTATACGTTTACGTTTGTTTTTATACGTTTTGGTTCATTTTTACACGTTTCTGTTCGTTATTATATGTTTTCAACCGTTTTTATACGTAAAAAACTGACATTAACGTTAAAAAAATGTAAGAAAATGTACAAAAACGATAAAAACGAATGAAAATGTATAAAAATAGATGAAAACGAATGAAAACGTATAAAAACGGACAAAAACGTATAAAAACAAACGAAAATGTAAAAAAACATAAGAAAACAGACGAAAACCTTTAAAAACGGATGAAAACATATAAAAACGGACATAAACATATAAAAACAGACGAAAACGTACGCAAACGGACGAAAACTTATAAAAACATATGAAAATGTATAAAAACGGAGGTTTTCTAACGGTTTTTTTAACGTTTTCGTCCGTGTTTTACCTATAAAAACGGGTGAAACGTATAATAACAAATGGAAATGTGTAAAAAGGAACAGAAACGTATAAAAACAAACGTAAACGTATAAAAACGAACGAAAACGTATAAAAATGAGCAAAAACATGTAAAAACGGACGAAACGTTTAAAAATAGACGAAAACGTATAAAAACAGATGAAAACGTAAGAAAGTGGATGAAAACGTGTAAAAACAGATGAAAACGAACGAAAACGTAAAAAAGGTTAAGAAAACGGACGAAAACTTATAAAAACGGATGAAAACGTAAGAAAACATATAAAAACGTAAAAAACGTAAGATAACGGAATTTTAAGTTATTTAGTAGCATGCGTTAATATAAAGGACTAACGATGTAACGCTTAGCTTGACTGGATACATACAATAACACAAATTCAAAAGGTTTGTGTTACAATGAAAAAAAAAATAGTTGGATACATAGAATCCCAAAAGTGGTCAAGTTCGATGCATTTTTTTTGTCATTATCCCAAGAAAAAATGGTGGAAAAAATGTTCCACAAAGCAAAAACTCCCCCTTGACGGTAGCTCCCCCAAGAATAGGGCGTCAAGTGAAAAGTAAAAAGATACCTACAAAAAAATGTTAGTGATAACACGTAATATAACCATGTAGAAGACGTGAAGAAAGACAGGAGACCAAGGTACGTAAACAAGTCCTTGTAATAAAACACATCAACATGTAGTGGTATATATGCCACATACAAGTGTAAAATTAAGAACAAGGGTTTGTCCTTTATAAAGACCCAAAAATAAAAAATAAAATAGAAGAGAAATATTATTATTGGTCCTTCCATGCTTGCATAAGGTCTAATAGTGGAAGTTTTGGTGAGCGATAATGTCAATGCGATCAAGAATGTAGTTAAGAATAAATCGCATTTCGTCCCTAATATCTAGTGCAAGATCCGAGTACATTGGCAATGTTAGCAAAAGATATGGTGAGGGAGAGGTGGTTGGATGTCATCCGTCCAAGTTTGTTTATTGGATTGAGGATTAGGTGGTGGCAATGCGGGTAAAGATGGATCTATGTCCATGATCTCGAGGATTGGTGGTGGTAGTGAACCTAAGTGTTCTTGCAATGTGATGGATGATTGCTTGAAAATCACCTTAAACAATAATATACCAAAGATCAATATCTTTGGATTTCACATAAGTTTCAAATCTATTTTTCCAATAAATAAAACTATAGTTTCAATTAGTGGAGGTCTTTGCATAGATTGCCCTTTTTTATAGTTTTAAAAATCCATCTTGATCGAAAAGTTTTTAAAATACAATTTACTTTAAAACTTTTTGAAAACCTTGCTCTGATACCAATTATGGAAAACTAGAAGGGGTTGAATAGTTTTACCGATTTAAATTTAGATTTTAAATGTTTAGATTCAAGCTTATGTGAAATATTGTGGATGAATAGATAGTACCAAACAATAAATAAAGTAAATAAAGAATGCAAGTAAAGTAAGAGATAGAAAGTAGCGACACAAGTGATTTATAGTGGTTCGGCTACAAGGACACCTTCCTTGCCCTACTCCACTCCCCGAGTACCCCACTCGAGAGTTCAAGCACTATGTCAACAAGCTCCTTCAAATCAACGGAGAAGCCTTACAACGTGGATTACACTTTTTCTGGTACAAAGCTAAATACAGAGTTCTTACACGAGGTATAACCAAACCTTTACACAACTATTACACAACAAATATGTGAAATAAGGAATACAAGGTAAGCTACCGAAGTCTTGTGAATGGACAAATCAATCAAGGACCCTTTGCTTGGATTACTTGTATGAGTATCGTGATCTCGCCTTCGTGAAGGACCTAAAATAGAATCACAACAAAAGAGAGAAGAACTACAAGAATGATCAAGTGATCTGAGGATAGAAGAGTGATATAATATATGAGAGAGTTGTAAGAAGAAGGGTGAGATACAATGGAGAAATGACTCACTATTTATAGACATTCTGTCTACAGTTATCCCGGATCCGGCGGATCCCTCACCCAAGGGATCCGGCCAGCGTAATCCGAGGGATCCGGCCTCTGGGTCAGACAAGTACGGATTTTGGATACCAAACCGGGTTATGGGTTATGAGTTATGGACCATGGGTCACGAACTTTGGATCATGGATACCCAACAAGATACATTGTACCTTGTCAATAGGTCATGGGTCATGGATTTTGGGTCATGGATCATGGATAATACCTAACATGATTTCGTGCAATGGGTCATGGGTTATGGATCAAACTCCATGGGTATGGGTCATGGGTCATGGTTTTTACCCAACCTATTACATGTTTTATTACAACACATTTTTATTACAACATATGTGTAAATAAACAAATGTATATATTTTGCAAAACAACATATATTCTTAGAATTATACTTATGATAACTTTATATTTGTTATCAACAAAACTTAACGAGATTGCTAAATATAAACAAACGTTTTTACGGTTTATTTGTAATAATACAGATAATTCAAGATTTTTTAAAAACCAAACTATTTCATATGCATAAGATACCACCCGACTTACCCCTAGCAGAAGTGGAAGCAAAAATAAAATGGGTGTTACCCTAAACTTGATGAAGCATCCATAAATCAACCTGTAACATTTTAGTCCCCTGAATAGCTAAGAAATTAACCTTATACATGTTTCACAAGTCGCGAACCCATCTCCTTTTAGTAAGTTCTCCAAAACCTTGAACATTAAAAGACATAGAATTCATCTATTCACTATAAATTCTCCATTTCCAATGACCAAAGAAGCAAGAGTATTTTCACAACCCTTCATATTAAGGCCTAAAGCTGTGCCAACCTTTATTGTTTCCTCCAATATTTCAATCATTGAAAAACCAACTTGTTTACATGAATCACCATCAGAATTTTTGTAAAAAGATTTGGAAATCTGTTGATCAACCTTTGGAATTGGTGCGTACCCCGGTGAGAATATAGGAGTCTCGGAGCATTTTGTTTCAGTAGTCTATCACGCTTCTGACTGATAAGTAGATCCAAAATAAATGGATCACCATCCATAGGCTTCTCATTAGTACCCTCATAATCAATCCAAACTTTGTTAATGGTTTTCTGAATCTCAGGCTCAAGCACCTGATCGTGTACATGTCCATCAACTTGGACTTTGTCCAAATCAGCCATTATGTCAGCCACCGATTCCGCTTCATTTTCCTCGAACACCTTCTCATCATCTTGATCAAACCTACCCGTAAAACCCTCTTCTTCACTCCCTGAATCATCTCCCACAAAAGTAGGTGTCCATCTGCAAAGTTCTCTAACCCATATAGCATATGTGACATCATTCAGGGACACCATAATAGTAGCGATCACCAATATAGCATGAGAGGATTTAATACATATTTGTATGAATGTATCGTTATTCCATGCTCGAAGAGGGACTCCTTCGATCTCGATCCAAATAAGACGTTCCTCTACCATAAAATCATCATGCCATGGTTTTAGGGAGGAGAACCATGAAAATAATCCTTTGTGCTTAAGAAACTTATATCTAGTTTCCTATGATAAGAATTCAAACAGGACAATAAGCCTGCCAAATATTTAAGCTCCACTTCCAAAACACCTTCGTCCCGACACAAAGATCTAGTATTCCCAGTGGAGCAAAAATCTTTGTAACAACCAAGAATCGCCAAAGGAAAATCATTTGGATTGTCTTGTTTAAGGGTAATTAAAGAGTTATTCACCCCACTCTCTTCATGATCAACTTTAGAAACACTATCTCCACCACTAAGAGAAACCTTAGCTGCATTAACATAAGAAGTAGCTTTACATTGTTGAGTATCATTATTAGCAACCGGAGTATTAACCTTAACACCTACATGAGAAGGTTTCACATCCAACTGCCTGTCAAATCGAGCCAAATTAGCATGCACACGCATCTTCCCAATCCAAACATAGGACAATGAATCAATTAGGGTTTCCGTGTTAGACACCTTTATGTAACAACAAAAAGCAAACATTTTCCCTAATTTATTCTTACGATTAGCGATATAAACATCGACAAGAGTCCTCTTGTTACCATATACATTCCAAATTTCACGTACTGTTAGTTAAGTAGGAAAATTGGAAACATACACGGTTAACGAAATCTTCGTCAAATCATCCACCAAAGATGTCTTTCCTTGTGGGAATTTCAAACTTTGGAACACATATCGATGTTTCTTCCGAGTAACTTCCTTCCATTTGTTGTCTCTCATTGAAACCTGAATATGAGAAGACGAGGCGATTGATCCCTTCGGAGCGTCGTTAGGGTTTTGTAGGTGTTTTTTAAGATAATGAAAGTATCCCCATTTAATTTACTTTTGTATCCATTTGATTTTACATGAACTACTTTTTGACATCTTTTATTTGATGATCGATAATGAATCATTTCTTTAGACTTTTCTATGTGTTAATGGTACATAATTAGTCAAGACACGCTGTAATTTTGTATATAAACCGATTGATTTTTATGTAGTACGTATACGGACTTGTTCATAGACGTGACTTTTAAAAGCACATACAGTTTTAAGTCGTAATATTCTAACATACATATGTTCTTTAATATTTTTGAAAGTACTTATTTTGTTAAATGTTTCTTAAAAATACAACACTCAACCAAAAAACTCTCAAACTTGACACATATTACTATTGTATCTATGTAACTTTTATTTTTCTTATTGTATGTATCAATATTTTTTATTTTTTCCTATTTTTTGTATCAAACTTTTTAATTTTTCCTTTTACCCAAAAAGAATAGGAGAACAACATTTAAAAGTTTGTTACAAAAGAAACACTTTTTAGTTCAACTGGAACATTCATAAAACTACATCGTTATTTTAGCATAAATTCTTTTTGAGACTATCGTATCTCATATTTGTAAGAGTGAATTGATTGACGATCTTATTAATGAATAATGAATAATGAGATAGAATATTTAATATTACAAGAGTATTCTAGAAGTGGTCGTGAGCCCATTATAAAATATGTCGACTAATACTCCCCCACAGTTTAAGCGGGAGAACACTGAACGCTCAAGCTGGTACGAAACTTCTCAAAAAACGTTGAAGGTAAACCCGTAGTGAAGATATCTGCATACTGATAACGGGATGGAACATGGAGAACTCTGACCTAACCAACATCAACAAAATCAAGAAGAAAATGATTTGAAGTGTGACCCAACACGAAATCGTGTGACCATGGGGTGAGTAAAAACGGGGTTCGGGTTTATAGACGGGGCATCGATAGCTTGTTGGGTCGTGCTTGGTGGAGCGTTGTTTTATTGGGCTGTTGGTGGAGTTAAAGCTGAGCTAGTGGAGATTTGGCATTAAGTGACTCGTGATTTTGGTGGGCATGATTTATAGGCGAGTTGTGTAACGTACCTGTTTTAATGGTAGGTGTAGTTTGGTGTAAGAGGCTCGTTTGGTGATATTGTAGGATCTTGGGTATGGGTAATGGGTGATGAGCGTATTTTATGGGAAAAAACATTAGGTGGCTCATCCAAAAAGGTATATGAGGGAGGTGAGGTGGGTGTTATAGAGCCAAAAAAATACCGTCTCGTCAAAGGTATGGTGTCTTGAAATAATAATTTTATTTGTATTTAAGTGAAGACAATGATACCCACGATGATTTGAAGTGTGACCGAAATATATGGAGGACGTAGCACATGGTTTAAGTTTGTGATTGGTATATGCGGTAACATAAATACCCAAAGGTACGTAAAAACTATAGTCCGAGTTCGTTCCAAACAAACGGGTATGGGGTATTTCATCTGTAGGACCTTAAATATCTCAACCTTATCACAATATCTCAACCTTTATCACACGATTAAAACATACGTTAAACACAAACTTTATGCGTAAAAGATGAAGAAACAAAGATTAAGAGAAAGATGGTGACTTGATGATAAGATATGTTATGCGTATATGTGTAGAGAAAGACGAAAACAAGGAGATGTTTATTTCAAAGGAAAAACATACACACACACATTCAAGCACACACCTCAAATGACTCATTTGAGGTGTATTTATACTACAAGTACATATGCCCTAATGGGCTTTGGGATGGGCTTAGATTGGACTTAGATTGGATGACAACTTATACAAGGCTAGCTTAACATAACTTCTAGCCATTTAGCTTAGCCCAATCCACGAGCCCGTTGACTATTCTAATACGATATCTAACACATGTTACAAAGTTCCTAAACGTGAATGGTCATCACTTCTAATAAGAATGTTACGGCTAACAATCTCCCCCTAAGGGGTGGTCATTCAAAAGATGCTCCACTTGATTAGGTCTTTACTTTCCATGAGCTTGAACTTTGCGTGTAGATATAGAATAGTCTTGATTCTTTGTTCCTTCATGCTTTGTGATCAGTTAATGTGATTGTCTGCCGTTGTCAACTTCGTTGGTTAGGTTTCTCCACATCTTTCTCCACCATGCTCACACTTCTATTTGTCTTTTAATTACCAATGATGTAGTTCTCGAGTCTTTATACTTTGTAGATTCTTTGATATTGATGAAGAATCATCTTTAACTTTGTGTTGCCTTTGATTTTGATGAGAACTTTTCATGTGTTGTTGGTATGAGCATGTGGAAAATCTGCAAGATTTCTTCCTCCCGCAAGCATCCATAAGAAGAAAACATAAAAAACATGGGTTAGAAGTAATCCAGCGCTTACAAGTTTGAACTTCGAGTGTGTTAACAACATAGTGTGAAAACACGTCTCTAATTCTCACAAAGGTCGTTCCTGAACTGGAGTCCCACAAGTGAGATAACGCGATATACCGAAGTACATCCACAATTCAGATGAGTCGTTGAAGTACACCGAAGCATCACTCCACGACTGTAGACCGTTTGAGACACACTAAGCGTAATCCACGGGGAGTTACCGAAGTGACCTGTTGTCAGGGCTGCTTGACGTTGACCCTGGCAGGAGTTTCCATTCAATCATTGAAGATCACAGATGTGAAACTTCTCATAAATGTTCTGTCAGATTGCTAAGATCTGCGTAGGATTCTAGAATATATCACTTGTGTCCTTATTGATGAACAACAAGCGATGTCATGTCAAGTGTTCCTATGAGATCTTTTGATGAATCTCGTGGCTCTAGACTCAATTAGTGCATTTTGGTTTCCTAAGCGGAGACTAGGGAGAGGGTCTCCTTCTTCAATACCAACCAACTCTAAAAGAAAGTCGATAGATTATGTAGGGTTTCCAATGAGAATGAAACAAATCCTTTTAAGAGGAATTGAGTGGCTAGAAGGTTTAGTGCAGTGCGTCACTGGGTCCATGACGTCTTTGTATTCAATACCAGTGTCATCTTAGTGACAACCAGTAGCAGATGAATTGAACCCGGTTTCTGCCCTAAGGTTGATTATGGAGGGCTATTTCTTTTCACCCTTTTTCATTTACTTTTCTTTTTAATTCTTCAAATCCTTCTTTTTCCTTTCTCACATTACTCCTTTTTTCAATCATTCCTAAGGACTTCTAATACTAACTATTTGTGATGTCCTTGGGTAGATCCCTCCGGCTCTGGCGGATCATAGGACGGATTTACCTATCCTTAGTCACCTTATAACTCCATGACTGTCCCATGTTGCCATAAAACCATTTTTCTTGAAAATATCTCAAAGTGTTTATGATTGAAAACATGTTTGGAACACTCTGAGAGTTTTATATTTTCAGAAACACTCCCCCTTCACTTGTGATTATAAGTTTTGACAGAAATCTGCACATAGAGGGTAGAGTTCGCACTTTTTGAATTGATCGACTTTAAATGATCAAGACCGATTCGAGACGTTTACATCACTAGAGAACTAGCTTGAAATTATTACCCGTCCTGATCAAGTCCATAGAAAGTTTCTCGAGATGGTACATTAGTGACTTTGATTCCTCGTCAATTCATTGGTTTCAACTGAGTCGAGCTCATTTTGAGATTCAAACAACGAACATTAAACTTTTTGATCACATTTTAATCACGTCTCCTCCCCCTCAAAAATAGCATATTCGTGATATTTTTGATATCAACGGATTAAACAACATTTTAGAAACTTGTGGGGAGACAAACGGATTTGATTTAAGCATGAATTTGGAACATTTTAGTTTTATACTCCCCCTTTAATAAAGCATAATCAATTAAAGGGTTTTAGAGGGAGTTATCTTGAGCACAAAATATTTTGATAGATTTTGAAAATCTTTTTGAACAATCTTGAAAAAGTGCTCAAGATGATGATGATTTCTCACCAGTTTTAAATGTAGTGCACTGAGGCGTACACTTGATTTTTTCTTTAAAAAACACGAGTTTTGATTTGAAAATAATCAAAACTCATCATTTTAGTCCGGGTTTCGTACTGAAGTATACGAAAGCCATTTTTTTGAAGAAATTTTGAGAAACGACATGTTTTAGAAAACATTTAAAGAACTCTCGTTCAAGCATCTGTACATGTCTGTATCATTGTTGAATGACATTTCTAGAAACGTACAGAATATCGATTATACAAGAGACATGTCGTGAGAAGAATATTTTTGGATTTTTGATTTTATATTGTTTTTGTATTTTTTTTAAAGTTTTATATTTTTATATTTTGCTTTTGTTGGTTTTTCAAATTTTGTATTTTGTTTTTCAAAAATATTTACAGCGAAGCTTTGTGGAAAATCATTTTCAAGAAGATTCGAGAAGACGTTCTAACTCCTCAGGGGTTAGGCTTTGCATTCCAATTCGTCGAACTAAATCGTTAAACCTTTCTTTTGGAAGGGCTTTAGTGAATAGATCGGCGAGTTGGTAATCTGTCTTCACGAAAAATAATTCAACAGTACCTTCTTCCGCGTGTTTTTTTATGAAGTGATAGCGGACACGAATGTGCTTAGTCTTTGAGTGATGAACAGGATTGCACGATATGGCTATGGCACTTTTCGAGTCACAATACATAAGTATTTTATCGAAAGTAAAGCCATAATCTGTGAGTTGTGTTCTCATCCATAGAACTTGAGCACAACACGCAGATAGAGACACATACTCGGCTTCAGCGGTTGAAAGTGCAATGCAATCTTGTTTCTTTGAAGACCAGCTGACTAACTTTTCTCCCAAAAATTGTACTCCTCCTGATGTACTTTTTGCTGTAACTTGTTCACCTGCGTGGTCCGCATCTGAAAAAGCAATTAGATCAAATCCGGATTCCTTCGGATACCAAAGTCCCATGTGAATGGATGTCTTCAGGTACCGAAAGATCCTTTTAACCTCTTTGAGGTGCAGTTCGGTAGGCTTTGCCTGAAACCGTGCTAATAAGCAAATAGCAAAATGAATATCGGGTCGACTAGCAGTGAGGTACATGAGAGAACCAATCATGCTCCGATATTTCTTCGGATCGATAGGTTTCCCAAACAAATTGGCTCTAATTTTTGGTGAAGTTACCATTGGTGTTCCGACCGAGTCACAATTATCCATACCATGATTTTTCAAAATCTCAGTTGTATATTTAGCTTGATTGATAAAAATTCCATGTGGGGATTGATGTATTTGTAAACCAAGAAAAAATTTTAGTTCCCCCATCATGGACATTTCAAATTTGCTTTTCATGAGATTTTCAAAATGTTTTGAAAGATTTGGATTAGTGGACCCAAAAATGATGTCGTCCACGTAAATCTGAACAATCAAAATGTCGTTTTTGCATTTTTGTGTAAACAAGGTAGGATAAACAGTTCCTTTGGTGAAATTGTTTAGAATCAGGAAAGAGGACAGTTCGTCATACCACGCTCTCGGAGCTTGTTTCAAGCCATAGATTGCCTTTTTGAGTTTGTAGACGTAGTCTGGATGTTCCATGTCTATGAAGCCTTCTGGCTGACTCACGTACACTACTTCTTTCAGAGTTCCATTCAAGAACGTGGTCTAAATGTCCATCTGATAAACCGTGATGTTTTTGTGAGCTGCATAGGCTAAGAATATCCTGACTGCCTCAAGTCTAGCTACCGGCACAAATGACTCTTCAAAGTCTTTCCCTTCTTCCTGTCTGTATCCTTTGGCTACGAGACGAGCTTTGTTGCGAATTACAGTCATCTCTTCATCCCTTTTGTTCTTCCGTAACCATTTGAGATCAATGACTCGAATGTCAATTGGTCTTGGAACCAAATCCCAAGAGTCATGAAGACGGTATTGGAGAAGTTCCTCCTGCATTGCTTTTATCCAAGCGTTATCTGTCATTGCCTCCCTAATGTTTTTCGGTTCAATATTACTAATTGAGCAAATGTAAATGCACAAGTCGCAATCGGTGGCAAGTTGGCATCTCGTTTGAATTGGCCGTGAAGGTTCACCAATAACTTGTTCAATTGGATGGTCTTTTGTCCACTTCAGAGTAGAAGGATACCGTTGGTTAAACGTATGCGAGTTAGATGGTTCTCGTAAGCTTGAAGATGATTCAGCTGATTCCGTACCAAACGGGTTTTCAAATAAGTCGTCATCTAACGTTGCATTGTTCTGGTTTTGAGTAGGTTCTTCTTGAAATGATATGTTTTGGTTTTGCTCATCAACTGCTGGTAAAACTGTTGTAAGAATAGGATTTGCAGAAGTAGATGTAGATGATGTTGATGGAGTTGGTGCATTAGTTTCGACCGTTGTAGATGCATCTTCTGTTGGTGGTGATGGATGATTTTGAGCGGGTGCAGTGGAATGATGGTTTGATGCGTTTGTCGAAGTTCCACCATAGTATTCATCGAACATTAACTCGAAGAAATTCTCCCATTCATGTTCATGAGGACGTCCAGCAAAAGTTGATGGAGCTCTTTGTTGTACGAGTCCTGAACTGATATGTCCAGAAGTCTACGGGTTTGGTGCGGGATCTAGAGCGAGTCTCACAGAAGCCATAATCTGTGAAAGTTCATGAAACTTCACATTCATCGTCTCCATGATCCTCCTACTTCTCCTGTTATACACCCTGAATGCCCTTGAGTTTTATGAGTATCCAATGAAGATTCCAATATCACCTTTAGCTTTCAGTTATCCTAGATCTTCTCTGTCGTTTGTCGGATAGCACAAAGCGCCAAACTCGTGAAAGTAAGAGATATCAGGTTTTCTGTTGTTGATTAGCGCATATGGGGTTATATTGAATCTTGGATGGATTAAGGATCTATTCTGAGTGAAACAAGCAGTGGCAATAGCATCAGCCCATAGAAATAACGGTGCACTAGAATAGATTAGCATTGTGCGAGCAGCTTCCACAAGAG
Source organism: Chrysanthemum seticuspe (assembly GCA_019973895.1). Taxonomy (NCBI): domain Eukaryota; kingdom Viridiplantae; phylum Streptophyta; class Magnoliopsida; order Asterales; family Asteraceae; genus Chrysanthemum; species Chrysanthemum seticuspe. Next base: position 307,482,007 of record BPTQ01000007.1, on the reverse strand, counting down.
TACAATTTCTTCTTTCAACTACCCCATTCTGCTGTGGAGTTCTAACAACTGATGTCTGATGTGTGATTCCAACATCTTCAAAGTAAGCTCTTAACTCCTGATTTGTGAATTTAGTGCCGTTGTCTGTTCTTATAACCCTTATAGGAGTTTGAAGAAGTACTTGAATACGTTTCAGAAAGGTGATGATGATCCCTGGTGCTTCGTCTTTTGACCTCAGAAACCTAACCCATGTATATCTTGAATAATCATCGACGATAACAAGAATATACTTTTTCCCATTAATGCTTTCAACTCTCATTGGGCCACATAAGTCCATGTGCAACATATGCAACTTTGCTTCTGAACTAGGTACGGATTTAGGTTTATATGATACTCTTTTGCTTTTTCCTTGTTCGCATGATGGACATAGGTGATCCTTGGTGTATTTGAACTTTGGAAGTCCATTGACGATGTTGTCTTTGGCCAGTTTGTTGATGGTGTCAAAATTGAGATGGGATAATCGTCTGTGCCACAACCAGGAATTTGTTCCAGATGCTCGTGTCATAAGACATATTGGTTATGAAGAGGCCATTTGGTTAATGTCGATAGCATACAAGTTTGTATCACGATTCCCAGTTAAGAGATTAGTGCCATCCATGTTTCTAACGAAGCAAGCATTTTTCCTAAAAGCAACCTCTAAATCTGCATCACAGAACTGCCCGACTGAAAACAAATTGTGTCCCAACCCTTCGACATAGTAAACCTGAGTGATCAAATAATTTCCAAAAGGTAGATCTCCATAACCCATGATAGCTGCTACATGATCATCTCCAAAACGTACGGTTCCCATGAATTTCCAGACGAAATTGATCAGCAGCTTCAGATTCCCGGTCATGTGCTTGGAGCAACCCGAGTCGACGATCCAAAGACATATTTCGATAACCTGCCAATAACAGAAGAAGAGGATTTTGGAAACCGTTTTGATTTTGGTTCCTTTGGGTTAGAGGTAAAATCCTGATCACACTCATAGAAGTTATCTATTGGTATGACAGGTTCATCACTCATTCTACCATTCTGGAGTGTGAAAGTTCTACCCGTTGGTTTCCAAATATCATCCCTAAAGTAAACACTATGCTTCTTATCAGTAGTGTAAAGCCTAAGTCTTGCCACTAGTCTTCCTATTCGTTTAGCATAAGTTCTGTTTGGAACGTCCTTCTTAGCGAGCTTATCATTCACATTCTTAGAAATACAATCATCATGAATATTAATTAAAGATTTCTTGAAAGTTAAACAAACAGAATCAACACATTCATTAAACTTAGCAAGTTTCATAGGTTCAGTACATTCAGATGAAATGTCTTTCTTATTACAAAGCGGTAAATTCCTAGGGTGTTCTTCTACTTTCTTCTCTTTATTCAAGCTACTACTCTTAGAGGCACGCGAGACTCTATTGTTCCTTGTATTGCTCTTAGGCTTTAGTCTGATGTTCCTAGAGGTGCTTTCTAGTCCTGTAGAAGGTAAGGCACACTCATGAGGATTCACATTTTTATCAAGAGAAGTGGTTTCGGCTATCCTAGTCTCTTTAGAGTGCTTGTTTAAACTTATGTCGTTTGTTCCATATGTTTTAGATGTGGAGGCAGACGCATTAGTGGTACTCATCTTAAAAAGGCCAGGTGCTAAAACTTTTGGTTTCTCGATAACTGATACGCTTACGCAGCGCGTTCGGGGTCAAAGGAACTTCGTTTTCGTCGAGCAAGTTTTTCAACACCCTAGGCAGTGAACCTAATCGTTGTAGTGTAGTATTAGGGTAAGCCACGGGTATTGATATCGTTCTCTAGGGGAATAGGAATGCTAGTGAGAAGTTACTACGCTAAGGTTAAGGTTGAGGAAGATTATGTTTTATCTTTTTTATGTTTTTTAGAAAATTGAAAGGTACGAATCTCGGGTATTGGATTTGGGGGGTTGGTATTTGATCTTTGCTAAACAGTCAAGCTACCTCACAAGCTAGCCACTTGCGAATGGCTAACCGTAATAGACTTAAAACTGCTTAAAACACAAATACAATGAAGTCCTGGAGAATATAATGAATTCCCGGGTCGTTAAGTCCCACGGAGACTCAATGGTGCGCAAACACTTGATCAGACGATAGAATGATCACTAAGGATAGTGATCGGAAAGGATTTGGATTGAATATTACACTACTGAAAAAGTTTATAAATTAAAGCGACTTAAATACAAATTAAGAAGATTAAAAAGATAAAATATATTAAATAAACGCTATCACTATTTTTAAAATTGATGAACGTTTAAAACTTAAAACTTACGTTTAATTAAAATTACGTAAACGTACAAAATAAAAAGTGAGATCTAAGAAATAAAAGTCCTAAAAATATGAAAATGACATTTTTACAAACCTAATGATAAAAGAAAATTTATAGAAAAAGAAAATTATTTTTATAACTATTAATTAATTATTATTAATTAAAAACTAATTTTAACTAATAAATAATAGCTTATAATACAAGAAAATATGAAATAAAGCTAGAAAAATAAAATTAAGACTTAGAAAAATCTAAAATATCAAAAGAGAATTTTCAAAACTATTTTTGTATTTTTCTGATTATTTTTCATTTTTTATGAATTAAAAACTATTTAAAACTAATTAAATTACTTAAAAATACAAATTTAACTAAGAAAAATCTAGAAAAATATTTTTTTGACTTTTTATATTTATCTAAACTTAAGAAAAATGAAAAATTATTTTTTTGAAGCTTTTCTTAATTTTTTGTATTTAAAGCTAATTAAAAAGGCCTAAAAATCAATTTAAATGCAGAAAAATAGCAAACCAACTTGGAAAAATCTGGAAAATTCAGGAAAAGCTTAAAATAAAATGAGGAATCTAGGAAAAATAGAAAAACAAGTGCTTATGTGGAGGAAATTGAAACTGACACACAAGTGCTTATTGAAATAAGCACTTGAATAAGCCAAGAAGCACCCAAGAGCACCAAACTGATGTAGAAGCTACAATAAGCTACAAATACTCTAAATGAACTAAAAACAACAACAGTTAACCTCTGGATTGCAAGTTGTACAGATTTGATGATTTTGAGATAATGAGCTAAAAACAGTTTTGGGAGCTACTTTGTGGATTAAAAATAAGCACTTAGATAAGCTGGAACTAAAAACCAAAAGTGGGGACTTAAAGTAGACCTGGCAGGCTACACAAGAACCAAAACTCAGCTGCTCATGAGCTTATTTGAATCCTATGCAAGAGCTGCAAGAAGCTTGAAATGACTCAGCTAACTGAGTTCGACACAGGAGCAGAACAAGGCCAAAATCTGTATAGAAAAATTTCAAACCAAGTACTCTATTTCTATGGTTCTAAGTACACTAAAGGGGGTCTAAAACATGCATTAATGGAGATCTAATCCTTCAGAAGCAAAAAGAACAAATCAACCTTAAAATCTACACAACCTATTTGAAAACTTCAAAATGCATTAAAAAGGTAAAACAACAATAGATAACTACTAATCTTACCTAAATTATCTAAGATCAAAACTGGACAAATGGTAAAAGGGAAGAAGAGTGCAAGAATGACCATAAAATGGCTTGTGCCAAACACCCCTGTAGAAACTGGATATGCAAATGCAGGGCTGTTTGAGCTAACATAAATTACCAATCTAACTTCCTAAAAACTAAGTAACTTAAAGAAATACCAATGAAACAGAAATCAAGGATGAAATAGCACAAGTTAGGCTGAATTAGAAAATCATTATTTTAAGCTATTTGAAACTTTTTCTGGCAAAAACTAACTGAGATAACTACTGTACATCAATTTAAAAGCAGATACTCATAATAAAACTAAAGAAGCAAGAAAAATTCAAAATAAGCTCCAAATAAGCACATGAACAGTACAGTTGACTTTTGTTGACTTTACAAGACTTTTTTTTTGGAAAACTGGAAATTAAGGACAGAATTGCTTCAATCTTGATTTAGAAACATTAAAATACCTTAGATGAACCAATTTGAATAAGCAAAGCAGAGTAAAACTTAAAACTGACAAGGATAGAATTTTGGCGCGAAAATGAAATTAACACAAAAACTGGGAATTGATTCTTCAAACTTGTGAATTTATACTTAAAACAACTAGAAAATTACATTAAAACTGAAACCCAGTAAATTTGAACATTAAACTTAAAGCAGAATTACAAGTTTACACTATAAATGGTCTAAAAACATGTGACAACCCATTTCTTTGTCTTCTCTCTTCATTTATATGCTTCATTAGGGCTTCTCATCTCAATCCTAGCCATTGATTTGGTGTTGTTGATCTCCACCCTTGATTTCTTATTTTGGCGCCAAAAATGAAGATAGTGGAAAAATCCACTATCTCTGATAACTTGTAGCTGAGGAGGCATTAAATGCTTCTTTGTTGTTTGGTGGAGGTGGGGGAAATGGGGAGTGGGTTTGTGAGCAGGAAGGATGGGAGATGGAGTGTGTGCAGGCTAGGTTGGGAGGAAGGAGACAAAGGGAGGGAAAACGGGGGTCTTTGTTTGACTGTGAGAGTTTACTGGTTTTAATATTATGAAGGGGGTCAAAAGCAGGGGGTCCAAAGGCTTGGCAGGGTCACAATTGGTATTGGCAGGGTCCAAATGGTGTAAAGGCTCATATGGCAAGGACTAATTTGCACTTTCTGAAATATCAAGGACTAAATCTGCCAAATTTGCAAAGTTGCTCCAAGGGACTAAAAGTGACAAGTTTTAATAATATAAGGACTAAACTTGACATTTTCAAATTTCCAAGGGCCATTTTTTGCCAATTTTTAAACTTGGAGGACCAAACTCGTAATTTCTCAAAACTTTTGATATTTTTCACCAAAGGACTAAATTTGACAACTTAGGATTTTAAAAGGACCTTTGGTGATTTTACTTTTGAAATTATGTGCTCAGGGACTGTTTTTGACAACTTTTGAAACTTGGGGGACTGAAACTGCCAATTATGCAAACTTAGCTCATTTTTCATCTGATTTTGAACATTTTGCATCTGAAACATATAAAATGCAATTTTGGAATATTTTCAGTATTTTGATGCATTTCTGAGCATTTTTAAACGTTTTGCAGTTCAGATTGACTCAAAAATGATGAGTATTTACACACTCATCAATCCCCCACACTAAACTATTGCTAGTCCCTAGCAATCTTTTGAGAAAAACTTAATGGATTTGAATCTCTTTACCAAAAGCCATTACTTCTGGAGTAGCCAAATGTTTCAGTTCAAGTAAGAACCATGGTACACCGATAACCATGTGATTTTGAGCAAACCACCAGCTTCCAACGGATTTGATTTGTCTTTACCAGAAGCCGTTTGCTTCTGGACTAGCCAACTCTTAGATAACTTATCAATATTATCTTTGGTGAGTTGATTACCAATTATGGTTTTTCCACTGCCTTTACCACAAGCCATAAACTTGCGAGCTAGCCAACTCTTCACTTTTTAGGATATGGTGAGCTGAATACCATACAATTTTGGGCAAATTGCAAGCCGTCAACGGATTTGAGATATCTTTACCAAGAGCCGTTTGCTCCTGGATTAGCCAATCCTTTAGTTTATTAGACAAGGCGGACTGATAACCAAATGAGAAAGTGTAAAACACTTACTCAAAAAAAAAAAAAAAAATTTGGCCAAAAACGGGGGAATTAGGCGGATAATATATGAAATTCGTGAGAATTCCCCCCCACACTTAGAAATGAATATTGCCCTCAATATTCAAAGTACCGGCGGTTATGCCGAAACAAAGAACGTAAAAGGGAAATACTACGGCCATTATTTTAAAAGTTTTTTTTTTTTTTTTTTTTTTTTTTTTTTTTTTTTTTTTTTTGATAATATATATATATATATATATATCATGTGGGGCAAACCCCCCACACTAAGGTGGTAGAAAGGGGTAAGAAGTCAGAAATATGGGTGAAAACCCATATGGTGTGTGCTACTGTTTTTGGTTACCGAGTCGCTAGCTTGACTCGACCCCGAATTCATTGGTTCATGGGGAAGCAAAGTGGAAGAAACAATCTCCATCGGACTTTCATTCAAGATGTTTGGACAAACATTTGAAGCACGTGAAAGTTCCACACCGACGAGATATAGAGAGACAGACCCGGCTCACAGATGATAAATGAAAATGCCGGGGTCAAAGATAGTGTCCTCACTCCCGAAGGAGTGAAGAAGAGAGGAAGTCACATCATATGTGAGGAATGGAAGAAAGATGTTTATAACAATTAGGATCCATTCTTCATTCTCAAATGTAGACATATCGGGAGGAAGGGTGAGGGTAGTATTATCAATAAGCAAACTCTTATGATAGAGTACACCTTCCTCCGAGCCAATATCATCCTCAAGATCAAAATAGAAATGATCATATTCCGGAGGAGATATGTCATGAGAGAGTTCACCGGAGAACTCTTCATGAAGAGAATCATTGGAAAAAGCCTCAAGTTCAGGAGATGTTTCGGGCTTGTCCAATGTAGAGTCACTATCCACAACGGGGATAGGAGATGAAGCTGACTTAGCACATAATGATTCGATCTTAGAAACGAGGAGATTTATATTGAACAATTGTTCACGAAGTATCTCGTCCTCAATTTCCAGATCATCAGAATCTCTCACTTCCTCTAAGCTAACTAGCTCAGAAGGTAGCTCCTCGACATAATCGATGTCTCCATAGGATAAAGAATCGTCAAACGAAGTACAATCGTTGTCAGAATCGGAGAACATCTCGACATGATCGTTTGGAATGTCACGAGGAGGAGAAGAATCACCATTAAGAGGCTCATCACACATATTACCGGAGACAACCTCAGACTCACTTGGGGTTGGGACAAGGTTCTCAACACTAGACGATTCCATTTCTGGAATAGTGCTAAGAGGCTCGTCCCCCATTATGAGAGAGTCAATGGGAGCTTCGGGTGTGATTTCAGTTGACAAGCTCTCATAATATTCCTTCATTTGAATAGAATCCTCATCATCATCGTCATCATATCTGATTCTTATATTCATCTGTTGAAGCTTACACACCATTCTTTTCATTTGTAGTTTCTTTCGAATGCGTATTTCTTCAGAACTTTGCGGAAGATTACACTCCTCGTAATCATTGAAATGTTGTGAAGGCTCGGAAGTCTGATGACTGATGGAATACTGTGGGGTTTGGAAATTGTCAAAACCGGGAGAATTGGAATTGTGAAAATTTTGATTCATCGGTTGACATTCAAAAGTCGCATGAGGACCCCCGCAATTCTCACAACAGAGATAATTGGGAAAATAACTTTCACCAAAGTTCTGATTGTAACATGGTTCTGGCTCATAGACAAGCGGGACCCGTGGTGGACAATCAAAACCGTAATGAGAATCATTCCCACAAAACTCGCATGAGTAGGATTCGTATTGGGGCTGTGGAGGTAGGTAGGAAAAATCGGGTGTTTCATTATTTGAAATGGGATCGGGATTACCGACAAACTTGTCTCTGAAACTCACATTGGTACATCGCCGACAATTTCCACCGTTAAATGGACCTCCACACCAGGAACATGTCGAAAACCATGACATGAAGAATTAAACGGATAAGAGGGATAAGAGATGAAGAATTAAACGGTTATAGAGGATAAGGAATGGAGAATTAAACAGATTAGAGGATAAAGAAATGGAGAATTAACAGATTAGAGGATAAAGGATGGATATTTTTGGATTTTTTGAAAAAAATTGCTATAAAAACAAAGAATGAAAATATTTTTGGTGTCGTTAACACTTCAGGAAAAGTGTTAATGAACTTTTTGGATATTTTTATAACTTTACAAAAAAACTTTTTACAAATGGTGGGTTATGTGCAAGAATGGGTCTGAAAATGTCTTAACACACGCTAAAGCCTCCCCGGCAGCGGCGCCAAAATTTGATCTTTGCTAAACAGTCAAGCTACCTCACAAGCTAGCCACTTGCGAATGGCTAACCGTAATAGACTTAAAACTGCTTAAAGCACAAATACAATGAAGTCCTGGAGAATATAATGAATTCCCGGGTCGTTAAGTCCCACGGAGACTCAATGGTGCGCAAACACTTGATCAGACGATAGAATGATCACTAAGGATAGTGATCGGAAAGGATTTGGATTGAATATTACACTACTGAAAAAGTTTATAAATTAAAGCGACTTAAATACAAATTAAGAAGATTAAAAAGATAAAATATATTAAATAAACGCTATCACTATTTTTAAAATTGATGAACGTTTAAAACTTAAAACTTACGTTTAATTAAAATTACGTAAACGTACAAAATAAAAAGTGAGATCTAAGAAATAAAAGTCCTAAAAATATGAAAATGACATTTTTACAAACCTAATGATAAAAGAAAATTTATAGAAAAAGAAAATTATTTTTATAACTATTAAATTAATTATTATTAATTAAAAACTAATTTTAACTAATAAATAATAGCTTATAATACAAGAAAATATGAAATAAAGCTAGAAAAATAAAATTAAGACTTAGAAAAATCTAAAATATCAAAAGAGAATTTTCAAAACTATTTTTGTATTTTTCTGATTATTTTTCATTTTTTTTTATGAATTAAAAACTATTTAAAACTAATTAAATTACTTAAAAATACAAATTTAACTAAGAAAAATCTAGAAAAATATTTTTTTGACTTTTTATATTTATCTAAACTTAAGAAAAATGAAAAATTATTTTTTTGAAGCTTTTCTTAATTTTTTGTATTTAAAGCTAATTAAAAAGGCCTAAAAATCAATTTAAATGCAGAAAAATAGCAAACCAACTTGGAAAAATCTGGAAAATTCAGGAAAAGCTTAAAATAAAATGAGGAATCTAGGAAAAATAGAAAAACAAGTGCTTATGTGGAGGAAATTGAAACTGACACACAAGTGCTTATTGAAATAAGCACTTGAATAAGCCAAGAAGCACCCAAGAGCACCAAACTGATGTAGAAGCTACAATAAGCTACAAATACTCTAAATGAACTAAAAACAACAACACTTAACCTCTGGATTGCAAGTTGTACAAATTTGATGATTTTGAGATAATGAGCTAAAAACAGTTTTGGGAGCTACTTTGTGGATTAAAAATAAGCACTTAGATAAGCTGGAACTAAAAACCAAAAGTGGGGACTTAAAGTAGACCTGGCAGGCTACACAAGAACCAAAACTCAGCTGCTCATGAGCTTATTTGAATCCTATGCAAGAGCTGCAAGAAGCTTGAAATGACTCAGCTAACTGAGTTCGACACTGGAGCAGAACAAGGCCAAAATCTGTATAGAACAATTTCAAACCAAGTACTCTATTTCTATGGTTCTAAGTACACTAAAGGGGGTCTAAAACAGGCATTAATGGAGATCTAATCCTTCAGAAGCAAAAAGAACAAATCAACCTTAAAATCTACACAACCTATTTGAAAACTTCAAAATGCATTAAAAAGGTAAAACAGCAATAGATAACTACTAATCTTACCTAAATTATCTAAGATCAAAACTGGACAAATGGTAAAAGGGAAGAAGAGTGCAAGAATGACCATAAAATGGCTTGTTCCAAACACCCCTGTAGAAACTGGATATGCAAATGCAGGGCTGTTTGAGCTAACATAAACCACCAATCTAACTTCCTATAAACTAAGTAACTTAAAGAAATACCAATGAAACAGAAATCAAGGATGAAATAGCACAAGTTAGGCTGAATTAGAAAATCATTATTTTAAGCTATTTGAAACTTTTTCTGGCAAAAACTAACTGAGATAACTACTGTACATCCATTTAAAAGCAGATACTCATAATAAAACTAAAGAAGCAAGAAAAATTCAAAATAAGCTCCAAATAAGCACATGAACAGTACAGTTGACTTTTGTTGACTTTACAAGACTTTTTTTTTGGAAAACTGGAAATTAAGGACAGAATTGCTTCAATCTTGATTTAGAAACATTAAAATACCTTAGATGAACCAATTTGAATAAGCAAATCAGAGTAAAACTTAAAACTGACAAGGATAGAATTTTGGCGCGAAAATGAAATTAACACAAAAACTGGGAATTGATTCTTCAAACTTGTGAATTTATACTTAAAACAACTAGAAAATTACATTAAAACTGAAACCCAGTAAATTTGAACATTAAACTTAAAGCAGAATTACAAGTTTACACTATAAATGGTCTAAAAACATGTGACAACCCATTTCTCTGTCTTCTCTCTTAATTTATATGCTTCATTAGGGCTTCTCATCTCAATCCTAGCCATTGATTTGGTGTTGTTGATCTCCACCCTTGATTTCTTATTTTGGCGCCAAAAATGAAGATAGTGGAAAAATCCACTATCTCTGATAACTTGTAGCTGAGGAGGCATTAAATGCTTCTTTGTTGTTTGGTGGAGGTGGGGGAAATGGGGAGTGGGTTTGTGAGCAGGAAGGATGGGAGATGGAGTGTGTGCAGGCTAGGTTGGGAGGAAGGAGACAAAGGGAGGGAAAACGGGGGTCTTTGTTTGACTGTGAGAGTTTACTGGTTTTAATATTATGAAGGGGGTCAAAAGCAGGGGGTCCAAAGGCTTGGCAGGGTCACAATTGGTATTGGCAGGGTCCAAATGGTGTAAAGGCTCATATGGCAAGGACTAATTTGCACTTTCTGAAATATCAAGGACTAAATCTGCCAAATTTGCAAAGTTGCTCCAAGGGACTAAAAGTGACAAGTTTTAATAATATAAGGACTAAACTTGACATTTTCAAATTTCCAAGGGCCATTTTTTGCCAATTTTTAAACTTGGAGGACCAAACTCGTAATTTCTCAAAACTTTTGATATTTTTCACCAAAGGACTAAATTTGACAACTTAGGATTTTAAAAGGACCTTTGGTGATTTTACTTTTGAAATTATGTGCTCAGGGACTGTTTTTGACAACTTTTGAAACTTGGGGGACTGAAACTGCCAATTATGCAAACTTAGCTCATTTTTCATCTGATTTTGAACATTTTGCATCTGAAACATATAAAATGCAATTTTGGAATATTTTCAGTATTTTGATGCATTTCTGAGCATTTTTAAACGTTTTGCAGTTCAGATTGACTCAAAAATGATGAGTATTTACACACTCATCAGTATTTCTACCGATTACTCTACTATTATCTAATTATCTAAACTAAGGTGGTGGTAGTCTATGTCTAATTAATGTGTGCTCGTATGATAGTTTAAAGATGTGTTTACTTAGGTTTTACTACTCCTTAATTATCTCTTATTGATGGTTGAGTTGTCACGTCCTTATTCTTAGTTGCGTTGTTTGTCTAAAGTTGTAGGGTATGCGTTTCTCCCTAACTCTTTGAACTTACCAAATGGTCTCGTCTACAAAACCCACTAGGGATAATAAACTCTTACTCTAAGGCACTCTTTGGATGGTTTAGCTTACAACTACTCAGGTAATTATATTCTAAGGTTCACAAAGATGAATCAAGCATTAAGTACACAACGAATGACCTATCGCATTACTAGATCATTAATCAACTAAGATAAGAAACAACCAATCAATATTTAACAATTAAGTTTCATATTCCCTAAGCAAACACACAAATAAATTAGCCGGACATGGAGAACATGCAAGCATACACACAAATAATCAAAGACATAATTGAATTGATGAAGTAAATACTTATCTTGATGTAAGATAGGGTTTGGAACCCTAAAATACTGTACAAGACACCCTTGGTTCAGTTTTAGGTTTTTTACTCCAAAAGACTCTCCTAAAAACTGAAAAATTCGGATTCTATATATAATATTACATATGCGACGGCGTCACCTTATGTTTTGTGACGCCGTCGTGTCGCCGTCATTAGGGTTTCGTCTTGGCCACGTTAACCTTGCAACGGCGTCACCTTATGTCTGTGACGCCGTCCTCTTCAGCTTCTGACGCCGTCTTGGTCGCATCTAGGCCGTCTGAGTTGCGACGGCCTACTCTTTTATAACTTGACGTCGTCACTTGAAAATAGGAGTTTTGGCTTCTGTCCCGTCACAAAAATCCTCCGACGGCGTCGCAGTTAAGCAGTGACGCCGTCGCCTTCTGTTTTCAACAGCTTTGAGTGTCTCGATTCTGACTTTGGCCATTTTCTTCGTATATTCGCGCCTTTTCGTCCAAATAAGTGCCATTCCAGCATTTTGCCTTCAAGAGACCTAAAAAGTGAAAAGGAACGATATTAAGCAATAACGGATACAAAAGTGATCAAATAAGGGCTTAAACGACCCCTCAAAATGGTACCTTTTAAAACCTTATCAAATATCCCTACACTTGTTATTTGCTTGTCCTCAAGCAAATATGCTTTTAGCCAATTAATTTATAAGTTAGGGGTCATGAAGCATTGATTTAAAACGGTCCACAACACATATAAGCCCCGCAAAAGTCATAACAAGCACGGAAATTACATACTAGCACCTCACATGGGGTGTTTGGATACTCACATCTCTCTCGGGTGTATATATGAAATATAACAAATAGGAAATGGAAGATAAACACTCATTAACCGGTCCTAGTACATAGATTACCATAGGCTTGAGAATAGATCAAACCTCCATCGCTTTGGCGTAAGCACCTAGGAAAGACTATCGAAGAGGTCTTTTTAAAGGGTTGTAATGTTAGGCTTACGGTAGGGAAACAAGGGTTTGGTGGGATAGGCTATTTAGTGGTGGCAAGTCAAAAATTTCTATGTTAAATGCATACGAAGAATGGCGTTGCTAAGCTAAGACTCGACACTCTAAAACTCTAGGTAACGGAAATAAACAAACATAAATTTAAAGGATAGATGTAGGATGGTAGCCCGTTTTTTTTTTTTTTTTTTTTTTACACTCTATTTTTTTCTTTTTCTCTTTTTCTATTTTTTTTTCGATTTTTTTTTTTTTTTTTTTTTTTTTTTTTTTTTTTTTTTTTTTCATACACTTTTACTCTACCATCCTCTACGGTAACATCAAAATGATAGGGATTTATAGGCACATCCCTACACTTGAGTTTTTATTACTCTAACACTAATTTGACCCGAATTGAAAAGATCAAAACACTTGGGGTACATTATTACGCAAACAAAGGGAATTTGAATTTAACGTTCCCTTCCCGTCATTTCATAAACTTTAACTTTTCCCATGAATCCCAATCGTCCCAAAACTGTATACAAAGGATATGACTCGACTTAGCAACTCATGCAAGCAACCAGATAATTGAACTAAGGGTTTAGGGTGATAACAAACATTTGCACTAAAAGTGAGTGCATAAGGGGTAGGCTAAGGCGATTTGGGTGTATATTTGGGGGTGAGGTGTAAACAATGCTCTTCATTGATATTCCGGAAAAACCGAAACATCACGAGAACCGCGAAAAGGATAGGCTCTGAGGGGTTAACTAGGGGTATCGTGTACTAAAGATGAGTACAATGCAAAGGGTGTGGGGGAATTACTCAACCGATGTGGAAGAAGTAATTATATTACGGGTATCAAACAAGGGTTATCCTAATGCCTCTTATCATTTAGTTATTCCTAACTACACAAGTGTAGTCTCACTTGCAATCTCGGAATGCATCACAAAACAAGTTCTAGAATCTAATATACTACCGGTTCACACTCTAAGCATTGAAGATGAATGCTTTTAATTCCTACTAATCTAAGGGCGATCCTCACATTTTGGGTGGAATTTGGGTGGTAAAGGGTTTTTGTGCTAGTCATATAACTTCCTATCCGTGAGACGCTTTTGTTAAGACTAATGGCCCACTCCTATATGTCATGAAAAATTTTAAATTTGGTGCCAAAATTACCCTAACCGACATTTTCTCATGGTTTATTACACAATCACAATTGGACAAAGCAAATAATCAAGGATAAGCATAGTTTCAAAGTTCCCGTTTTATTTTCCCTCCCTACACTTAAACTGAACATTGTCCCCAATGTTCCCCGAAAGTATCAAAGTTATGATAAAAGAAGGTAATCAAAAACGAAAGAAACTAATACTCCCCTGATTAGCTCGGTAGGATCCGTGTAAAGTGGTGGTTAAATCCTTTCCAAGAAGAATTATTGCGTGAAAAGCTCCTTCCAATCTTGTGTAACTTCTTCTTGACAAACTAAACCTGCACACTTGAACAAAACAAACGAAACCTTCCCGTAAAATCGGTGGTAATAATATATATAAGACTCGATTTAAACTAGGATATAATGCTTGTGGAATGAATGTTTACAGAATTTCTAAGAAAATTAAGACCTGGAAAATTCCAAAAATTTATAAGTAGCTCAGAAAACGAGAAAAAGTGATCTGATGTTTTTACTCCTTCCTGACGCCGTCAGGTTGCAATCCTGACGCCGTCAGGTTATCCTGACAAAAACTGTTCTGCGATTTTCTGAAAAAAAATTCTGGAAAATTTACATCTTTAGAATCTGGAAAAAATTTCTGCAAAAACATCCATTATGACTCGATACAAGCATTTGACTCGAACAAACAAACATACATATCTTTTAGTTAATTGTTATTCTCATGTTTACGTTTCTTTTGAAAACGTGTGTAATCCTCCCTACACTTATCCCTTATGTCAAATACCTTTATATGCAATTAAGACGAGGTTAAAAACAAAATAAAGCATTTTTACAAATTTAAACATGAGGATAAACAATTAATAAAAGATATATGACACTAACAAGCAAACAATTAAGCATGGGTTGCCTCCCACGAAGCGCTTTTCTTTATTTAAGAGTCTTGTAGCTAGACTCGTAGTCGTGCTCCTACGTTGCCCTAATCTTAGAGGCCCATTCGATCTTAACTCTGCTCTCATCACGAATATATTCAGGCCCTAGTTCAAGACAAGCAGTGTAGTAAACTTTGTTCTTCCAGTCTACTTCGAATGCCGGAATGTTATCTACATCTAAATTATCCATGCCCTCAAAATTCTTATTTTTGTGGGGCATTGTATATTTAACATTCTCGGCTTCATTTGAGAACTCGATTATCCCTTTCTCTTTATCATAAACCATCTTAGACTCCTCTATAAATGGTTTCCCAAGTATCACGTCTCCTAAAAACCCATCAATGATGCCCTTAACATTTTCCAAAATCATGAAATCACACCTATATGTGAAGTTACCTATGAACACATGCAGTCCCTTAACCCTCCCCACATAGTTACTTGCTTTCCTAGGGCGAAAGGGGTCCCTCATAGGCTCTAGCTTTTTGCTCATGATCCAATTGTAATAGAGCCTAGACATTATATTCATGGGTGCCTTACAGTCAATGTAGGTATGATCCCTATATAAGTATCCAATCATACACGGTATTTTGATGTTTTTAGGGTCTCCCCTTCTTATGCGAGGCTCGAAAGGTGGTCTTGGAAAATTAACCACGTTATGGTGATAAGCGGTTTCCTTCCCTTTAGGGTATGAATAAAATTACTCCCTAAGTTCTTCCTCCTCCTTACTACCCTCCATAATTTCTAACACCTTATAATCTCCTTCCTCTAGATCATCATCCGAATCACTTGTGGTCGAATCATTATCTAAAGGGTGATCAGATTCCTTAAGGGCTTCCTCGAGTGTATTCTCAATTATCATATTTAATTTCCTAAGCTCTCCAATTTCACTCATGATACAAGCTCGAAGTTGGTTAGCAGAGGCTGGGTCAAGCAGTGGGTATTTGTTTGGTGGTGGAGCGTTGTTTGGTGGTTGGTTATCACCTTCCATGATGAAAAGTGATGGGTGTTACGAACAAAGGTCACGAAGAAGGGGGATAGACTAAGAGGAAGCTAAAAATGAGAAAAAAAATTTTTTACTTGATAGGAATCAAGCAAAGAACCTAAACGAGGTGGACTACTAACTAGCTATTCTATTCCCCGGCAGCGGCGCCAAAAACTTGATACGCTTACGCAGCACGTTCGGGGTCAAAGGAACTTCCTTTTCGTCGAGCAAGTTTTTCAACACCCTAGGCAGTGAACCTAATCGTTGTAGTGTAGTATTAGGGTAAGCCACGGGTATTGATATCGTTCTCTAGGGGAATAGGAATGCTAGTGAGAAGTTACTACGCTAAGGTTAAGGTTGAGGAAGATTATTTTTTTATCTTTTTTATGTTTTTTAGAAAATTGAAAGGTACGAATCTCGGGTATTGGATTTGGGGGGTTGGTATTTCTACCGATTACTCTACTATTATCTAATTATCTAAACTAAGGTGGTGGTAGTCTATGTCTAATTAATGTGTGCTCGTATGATAGTTTAAAGATGTGTTTACTTAGGTTTTACTACTCCTTAATTATCTCCTATTGATGGTTGAGTTGTCACGTCCTTATTCTTAGTTGCGTTGTGTGTCTAAAGTTGTAGGGTATGCGTTTCTCCCTAACTCTTTGAACTTACCAAAGGGTCTCGTCTACAAAACCCACTAGGGATAATAAACTCTTACTCTAAGGCACTCTTTGGATGGTTTAGCTTACAACTACTCAGGTAATTATATTCTAAGGTTCACAAAGATGAATCAAGCATTAAGTACACAACGAATGACCTATCGAATTACTAGATCATTAATCAACTAAGATAAGAAACAACCAATCAATATTTAACAATTAAGTTTCATATTCCCTAAGCAAACACACAAATAAATTAGCCGGACATGGAGAACATGCAAGCATACACACAAATAATCAAAGACATAATTGAATTGATGAAGTAAATACTTATCTTGATGTAAGATAGGATTTGGAACCCTAAAATACTGTACAAGACACCCTTGGTTCGGTTTTAGGTTTTTTACTCCAAAAGACTCTCCTAAAAACTAAAAAATTCGGATTCTATATATAATATTACATATTCGACGGCGTCACCTTATGTTTTGTGACGCCGTCGTGTCGCCGTCATTAGGGTTTCGTCTTGGCCATGTTAACCTTGCGACGGCGTCACCTTATGTCTGTGACGCCGTCCTCTTCAGCTTCTAACGCCGTCTTGGTCGCATCTAGGCCGTCTGAGTTGCGACGGCCTACTCTTTTATAACTTGACGTCGTCACTTGAAAATAGGAGTTTTGGCTTCTGTCCCGTCACAAAAATCCTCCGACGGCGTCGCAGTTAAGCAGTGACGCCGTCGCCTTCTGTTTTCAGCAGCTTTAAGTGTCTCGATTCTGACTTTGGCCATTTTCTTCGTATATTCGCGCCTTTTCGTCCAAATAAGTGCCATTCCAGCATTTTTCCTTCAAGACACCTAAAAAGTGAAAAGGAACGATATTAAGCAATAACGGATACAAAAGTGATCAAATAAGGGCTTAAACGACCCCTCAAAATGGTACCTTTTAAAACCTTATCAATAACCGCTTTTCCTTTTTCAACATTTTGTTTAGGCAAGGCAGGTGGAGTGACTGGTTTTGATAAATCATTTTTCTCATTGACTTTTGGAGGAGGCAGAGAAACAGACATTTTTGGTTTGAAAACCGGTTTGGGAACATTTGATTTCTCCTCAGTCAATGGTTTTGTAATCTTAGTATCCACTGCCTTTCCTTTTTCACAGTCCAGCTGAGCCCTCAAAAGATCATTTTTCGCTTTCATGTCATTGTAGGCACGCTCATACGACAGTTTGTCATACTTTCATTCCTCAGTTTTTCGATCAAGTTGTTTAAAATATGATACATTTTCTTTTTCAAGTTTTTCAAGATCTTTTTCATATTTTGAAACAATTTCGGAGGTCTCAGACTGGAGTCTTTCATGATCTTCAATAGAATATGTTTGTAAAATAATGGACATAATATCGGTAGTCAGAACATCTTCGAAGAGAGAATCATTTAAATTTTCCAAAACTTTGATGTGTTCAACACTTTCATTAGCTTGCTTTACCAGGGATTTATGGTCCTTGACAAAGTCAGCTGATTCTTTCAAAAATGCTTGGTCAAACTGAATTACCCTTGAGTTAATGTTATTCAGCTGAGGGGCAATTTCAGTTTCAAAAAACTTTTTATTTTCATTATCAAAACTAGAAAACCAGATGTTAGTTGTAATATTGGTTTTAGATTTGACAGTCTCTTGAAGTCTCCCAATTCTAGTTTTAACATCTTCTAAAATGCTTCTGGCATCACTTGTGTTAAAAGGATTGTTTGAAGACATTTGTTCGATTTTCGAAAGAGATTTTGAGACAGCAACTGGTTTTGAAACAGATTTGGAAACTGGTGTTGACACTTTGTTTGAAACACTGGGTGTGATGGAAAATTTTGAATTTTCTTTTTGTGACACAAAAGTAATTCCATTAATTTTGTTCCATTTGTTATAATCAATGGGTTTGATTTCCGGATTCTTTTGTTTCATTTTTGATCTACTCTCATCAGATAGTTCTAACGTTTCAAGAGAATCATGAACATTTATGGGTTCATGCAATGCTTTTCCATTGTTCAAAACATTCTGTTCTTTCTGAGCTTTCTTGAGGAAACAAGGAGGTGTGTTACCAAGAGCCATTTTTTGTGTTGTATGAAAATACGGATTTGTTTGATTAATCAGCATATTGGTTGATTTAGCTGAATGACCCGTTGTAACAAGCAAATTTTCCAATTTTTTTTATTTTTTCATCTTTATCAAGAATTTCATCAAGGAGAGAATCTTCTCGTTTTGAAAAATCAGTAATCAACTGTTTCTTCTCTTTTTCAAGATCAGAAAACATTGTTTGTTGTTTAGAAAGTTGGTCATTTAGATCAGAAATTTCCTTGTTTAAAGATTTTATTTTCAAGTTTAAATTCACATCAAGTGTGTTATACTTGATTTGCAATTGTTGTTCTTTTAAACGGAATTTCGATAACCAATTTCTAATTCTGACTCTTTGTTTTTGTGAAATTCAAAAGCTTTTGCGTTCTCCTTGTAACTGTCAAGCTCAGCGGTCAATTTAGCATTCGCGGCCTTAACTTCGCGATTGACCGTTTTAACTTTCTCGATTTCAATGCCACAGTTATTGATTAATGTTTCAAAATAAGCACGTATTTCCTCATCAGTCTCAGTATTTTGTGCCACACAGCCTCCACTAGGATCCACATCTAGAGTTTCAGAGTTAGTATTGCTACAACTCGGATTGTCCAGGTATGTATCATAAGTAGGTGCGGATGTCACATAATGCTGATCGTCATGAGTAAACACATCAAATATGACATTGTTATAGCATGGATCAATGATTGGTACCTCAGATACTGCATTGGCGTCAAAGACAGGAGGTGCGTCAGAGTCAGTGTCGTACTTAGTCTCCTGAAGATTTGCCATGAAGATGAAGTTTGCATTGATTTCCTCAAGGTCTTCCAAATCATCCATAATAGCGAAAAAATCATTTTCCTCAGCACTCAACTGCATCCCTGCTTCTGACTTCTGTGCTAACAGCATAGCTTTCCGAAGATACTCAGCATTCTTCTTTTGCGGCTTAGTGGGACAGTTCCTTGCCATGTGACCCACTCCTTGACAGTTGTAGCACTTAACCTGATTACCCTGATTCATATTTCCATAATTCCCAACGACTGGAGCTGCAACATTCCCATTCTGATTACCCACTTCTCTATTCCCAACATTCTGACCCATCTGATTTCCAACATTCTGACCCAACTGATTACCCTGATACGGAACCGCCTGATTACCCATGTGAAATCCAGTAGCATATCCCTGTTGATTCCCAATAACTCCAACCATTTGTCCTTGATGACCCATATTCACACCCGGCTGTGCAATTTGCCTGTTGCGAGTGTTTGATGAAATCCTTTGGTTGTTGTTAGTTGGTGTGGAGTAGCGACCTCTGAATGCTTTAGTCAAAAAAGCAAATGCAGTTGACAAAGCTTGTTCTTGTTCAATTTCAAGATCAGTGATTCCTTGTTCCTGGTATTGTTGAGACTGTTGTTGTTGAATGACTTGTTGTTCTTGTGGATAGAATTGTTGTTGAGGGATAATAGCTTGTGGTTGTGGAATGTATTGCTGCAAGTTGTTGTTAGTGGAAGATGATGAAGCTTGTTGTTGTTAGTTCACTGGAGTTGGAGTCTTTGCAATGAGTGCCAATAGATCATGATTCTTTGCTAATCTTTCTTTCCTGACTTCATTCACTTCAGTTTGGTTTTGTTTCAGAAAATCGTTGAGTTGATCAAAGTTCACCTGATGTAAGTCCTTTGTTTGATTGACAATAGTGACATATCGTCCCCATTCTTCTGGAAGATTGTTGAGAAATTTGATATTGGTCACGATAGTTCTGGGTGCCAACTTGTTTCTGATCAGCTCGTTCATCAAAGTGCAAAATTGTTGGATCGATGTACTCTAACCAAACTAACTTATTAACAATGAAACACTGAGTAATCTTTATTAAGTACGCGGAATTTACTTAACAAATCTAAGAAGAATATAACTTTAACTTTTATTAATAACTCTAAATCTGCTTGTTATGCAGATTCTTCAACAACTCTAAAACACTAATAATAATCGTACTTTATGAATACTAAAACTCTTCTCTAAAACTCGTACTTCTAATGCCAATCTAGGGGTCCTTTTATAGGGTCAAGGATAACCCTAGTCGGTTTACAATTTGTATCCTTGTACGACAAGTAATCTAAACATAGAATAAACAAAGCTTTCCATAAATGAATATAACAGTTCTTTAGCTTTGCAGTACTTTGACTTCGACAACAGTACTTTGACTTTCTCTTTAGCAGTACTTTGACTTTTCCAGTACTCTGTCAATCTTCAGTACTTTAACATTCTTCAGCACTTTCATATCCCAACAATCCTCCCCTAACTTGAATTCTACTTGCTTGACTTCAAGTTCCTTTGTGAATTTATCTTTAACAACTCCATCTTCAAGGAAAGATTGTGTCTTTGTCTTTGGATTGTATCTTTGTAAACTCTGTGCTTATATCATTATTATCAAAGTATTTTGTAGAATTTATTCTTTTCAGCATCCTTGATCAGTAAGTTCTTTTCAGCAACATAAGACAGTTTGTACATTAATTCAGTTTTAAGTTTCAGTCTATTCTCATCACATCCAGATGTGTAAACTCCTGTGAGAGGTGAATCATTGAAAATTTAATGGATTTAATGTCTCTTTACCAAAGCCATTAACTCTAGAGTAGCCAAATATTTTGATGTGTAAGATCATGGTACATTGATAACCATATGATTTTTAGCAAATCATCAGCTATCAACAGATTTGATTTGTCTTTACCAAAAGTTGCACCCTTTTGGACTAGTTAGTTCTTTCATCTATGGTGAACTAATTACCATATAATGGTTTTTCCACAGCCTTTACCACAAGCCATTTTCTTGTGGGCTAGCCAACTCTTCACATTTACTGATATGGTGAGTTGATTACCATCCAACTTATTAGCAAGTTGTCAACTAAAAACGGATTTGAGATATCTTTACCAGAGCCGTTTGCCCATGGATTAGCCAATCCTTTTGTAACCATGGTGGATTGATAACCTATTGGTGTTACCATCTCAAAAACCATTTATTTCAGTCAACCTTTGTTTTAAAATATTTATCACTTAACAAAAGTTTTTCAAAAATCATTAACTGGTTTAAAACTGCAAACAGTACTTTGATGAAAGTACTGTTTGATCAACAGTACTTTGAATAAAGTACTGATATATCAAAAATTTATTCAATTAAAATTCATACCAGTTATTCATCATCATCAGCCATAGTAGTCCATCTGATAAACAATTTGATTACCATTAGAGCAATTTCATTGTCTTCTTCAACTTCCATTCCATACTCTAGCATTCTCCTCATAAGATCTGATGTAAGAGGATATCTTCTATCAGATAACATGTGAATCATTGTCCCATCTTCTCGCTCTAGAACATGTACTCCAGATTCTTCAAAGAATCTACAGCTAACAATCTCCCAAGCTTCTTGGTTTTCCAGATCTCAGTATTATTTGTTTCTTCAGTTTCCCAAACAGTTATGAGATCTCCAAGTAAGACTAAACAAACTCCTTCTGATGTATTATGTTCAAAATAATCTCGCACCAAATGATATAAATGAAATAAATCCACCCTATCTATGATGTGCAATATATCCCATAACATGTTGAATGTTCTGAAACTTTCATCTTCTCTATGAAACATCAGATAACTTCCATCCTTTGACTTTACAACTTCAAAAGTAGTTATTGGAGATTTGTTCATCTTCATTTCATCATCATCTTTAGAATAATCAAATTCTACAATCCTTAAGTAATTCTTCAGTTCATCATTTGTTTCAGACCTTAACTCAACTTTCTTTGATGACTGTTGATCTTTAACTTCAGTTATTCTTTTTCTTTTTAAACTTCCTTTTCTTTCTTCTTTTTTGTAAGCATCATCATCTTTAAAATCTTTAATATTATCAACTTGTTTCTGATAATCTTCTCTGACAACATCATACAATTCTTTCATATTAACATAATTCAACTTGTTCAATCCAACATATCCTCGACCTTTCAGATAACACTACAACAAAAGTGGCTTTTTAGGACCCTTTGTGTGGGACGGTATGATAATGGAGTCCTAAAAAACTGTTTAATAGGACATATGAGCGTTTAGGGTCCTTTTTAAATATTTGCTACTTAGGCGATGTCCTAAAAAGGTATATAATAGGATGGTCGATGATTTGGGGTCCTATTATCATATAAGTTAATATGACACTTAAAATTTATTTTGAAAAACACTTATTCGCAAAATTGATTGACTACAGAATACTGAGTTTTGAGTGCACAGGATAATACCAAATAATATTATGTTGGTATTACTTATTTGCAGAATATTTCCATTAAATAATCCTGGGTATAAAATTCACAGTATAATTGAATATACTATTATCCTGGGGTTTAGTAGCTGGTAGGATAATATATGGAAAAATCCTGTAGCGGATTCATCGTTTATAAATTTTTCCTGGGATTTGCGAGTATACAGGATAATTTGTCAAAAAATCCTGAGGTAATAGTATGGCAGGGTGTGTTTCCCAGGATTTTTCGGTGAAAACAACATCACAATAGACTTTCCAGCTCCTATACAACCTAACTTGTTCAACTTAATACAATTATACTTTCTTAACATACTACAACAGTCTCTTCTAATAGTCTTTGTTCAACTATTATAATTTCTAAAATTTCTACTACTACGAATGTTTTTTCTTCTTTCTTTTCCTTCAAATTTTTCTTTTTCTTATTGACTTCAATTTCTAGTTGTCAGTAGTTTCTTTCAACTCAATT